>JAOWCC010001679.1:41520681-42120681 GCA_030867875.1 Actinernus sp. WN-2022
TAGCATATTAATAGCTACGTGAAATAAGCATTTCCGGTTTCGGCCACTGAGTTGAATAAATGGCTTTCCTATGTCATTCCGTCTTGAGTGGGTTTGCAAAAACATATTGTGGGATTGTTTTTAGAATTGAAAACAGACAGAACATATGGCAGCAGAAGAGCTCACTGACCATCCGCGAATTTCCCTTAGTGATGAAATTAGCATATTAGACGGGTAGTTTTTGGGGGTATTTGTTCGCCTTTTTGTTTCAAATTTAAACTAAAATAAAAAGCTAAAAAACAGTTTCTTTTTTGTTACTTAAAGCACAACTTAAATGTTTTCTCTTATCGTCACTATAACTCAAATGAAATATACATACATATTCAGTGCTATTGAATGGGTGATGACGGGTGATGACGTTTTTTCCGTATAATTAGAAAGCTCAGAGGAGAAAAGCGCGCAGTGATTTTGAAGGTTTCAACCACCTACATTCCCGACCTCGTATTCATAAAACGTATTCATAAACTGACGAAATGAGATTTCATATGGTGTCACAAAATATGTTGTCCTACAACACTTGTACTCGCGAACGAGGCCAAAGTTTTCGTTCAGATTTTTTAATATTCAAATAAATTCAAAATTGGTGCTTTTCACTAAATATTTACAATTGATCTTTTCTTAGTCATCTAGTGATATTCCCCGTCCCGCTTTCTCGATTTTCTTGTAGTTAATACAGTATTTTGCATGAAATTTGCAAACATAATATTTTGCTGAAAAGTGTCTTTTGCTGTCGAAGTTTACATTCCATCGACTTTCTTGTAACTCGTTACCAACAAAGCTCATGGGTTAGTTAATCATTTGTATAAAAAAATGTCGCGTCGTTATTAAGATTTTCGCATTTTACGTCAAAACAAGGGGTCGAAAGAAGCACTTCTATCTCCGAAAATATTATGTATCTTGAAATTCTGTTTTGTGTTTACTATTCTTCAATATCATGAAATACATGATCCAAGAAATCTCAAATATCGGCCAAAATCTTCCAGCTGAAAAGTGTGAATCTTTATGATGCCAATTCGGCTGTCACAATACCCGCGAGCTGACCTTAATCTTTAAATCATGAAATGTAGAAATTCAATAATTATGAATGTTGTCAGCTTTATCATATCGTGTAATATGTAAAATAGAAGATGTTCATTACATGGCCGCACGGAGATGGTTTTATCTTCGAGTGTTGATGAAATAACTTACGAGTGAGCGCAACGAAGGAGTAAGGCCCGATTTTTCGTGGCCTAATTACTTTAATTTGTTTCAATTTGCGTTCGGCGCATGAAAAGTTCGAGGTTTGAACCGGGCCTGGGTTATCAAGTTTAAAGTCGTTAAACACAAGAAGATAAATTACGTATCTCCAAGCAGCTACGTAAGTTACTCAGTTTTATTACATGAAAACCAGTTGGTGAACGCCGACTTTCATTTCTAATTTTGAAGATCAGCAAAATCACTATAATTTCTTTAAAAGCCTGTCAAACAAAGTCGCAATCAAACAAGTTTGTTCAAGATTACGTTGTCGCTATTAAGGTGGCTCGCCTGGATTTTCCAGGGACGCACCATACCCACTTTGAACGGCTGATACTCCACTGTCAGAGCACGGTCGGGCTACCCTGGCTGCCAGAGGTTTTGAGACGTTTCACGATCAAGAGAGAGTAATTTTTCGTTCTAAATGTTACTAGAAATAGAACAAACTTTCCAAAAATGTAGGTTTGTTTGACATCGGTGTTACCATAGCAACACAGCGTCGACGTCATGTATTTTACATATCATCAATTTTAGTCGAAATCTAGACCTAAACTTTTAAAACGACCTAGTCTATATGTAGGCCTTCAAAACTGCAAAGTTTAACTTTTTTAATGAAAATATTTAATCCATCTCATATAATTGTCCCGATCGTCCCGATCACTTGAACCTTTTGTTCTGCATATTAATTTACGCTTCGATTCACATCGAACAAAAGGTTCAAGCGATCGGAACGATTATATGAGAAAGAACCAGCCTTAAAAGTAATGTTTTTCACATTTTTGGAACATTTGAGAGGTAAACTCCCGAGAGCAACTCAGACAAAATAAGTTTTGGTCTGTGAAATGAACCCACACGTCGTGTTGATAACGATTTTGCTATCAGCCTGTATACCACTGACATCATATAATAATAACAATTCAATTATGATATCATTATTAAAGTGTTAAAAGTACTGTAAATGCGGGGCATACTGGAAAATGAACAAGTGCACAGGAACACAAGTATGTTATGTTATATATTATAGTGTGGAGCCGGTTTGACTGCATGTTATAGTTGTAACCATTTTTTATTCGAAGAGTTATACATTTGCATATGGGTTTTCATGGCTTAGTATATTCAAAACTGTAACTCGTAGCGTATTTCTAAATCATCCGTTTCCGTCAATAACTGAATGAGAAAGAATAGTAACCATTCGAAAGATATTAAAAACAGGGAGATTAAAAAGCATAATGAAAACGTGGGAATAACGTTTTCGATATGAAGTACTTGTGGTAAGGAGTTTCGCGGTTCCCTGCGGAAATGAAGTTCTTAAACCGATAAGTTATAATGATAAAATTTAATTTAATTTTTGTAAAAAAAAATGTGTCGAGAAAAAGGGTCACTTATTGCACAATCTGAAAGCTAGTGAGCTTTTCTAATAAGAAACTAAAGTTTATACGCTGTTCGCTGTGTCAAAAATAATCCGTTTTAGGTCACGGTGTTCAGAATTCCGTCCTCAGTAAATGACAGGTGACAATTCAAACCGAAAATTCTCCATTACAAGAACTAAGATATTGACATTTTTGACAAGCTACAGAGGTAAACTGCTATGGGAAACTCAAATATAACGTTGAAGCTCTGTTAATTTATCCGAATTATGAAAACAACTCAGCAGGTGTATTCGGTCGTCACAGTGGCCTTCATTTGAAGAGATGAAGAAAGGAAATAACAAATATGCTCAACTTTGCTGCATTCTCGAGGAGGTCTACATCACAGACATAATATATCCCAGTCTACTGCTAGAAGAGCCAGTATTGCAGAGATGAAGTTTGGAAATATGTCGGCTTCTTCTTCGATTCCTGGTGGTCATTCTAATTACACTACCCCAGTTTGTTTCTTTCTTCCTCAACCCGATTTCGATCTCGTACAAGAACGCCATATTACAAACGTCATCACAGCCTTCATCAACAGTATTTTTGTCCCTGTTGCTGTGGTCGCAAACGTGCTTATCATTACGGTTATTACACAGAACAGCTCGCTTCAAAGTCCTTCGAACATCCTTTTAGCCTGTCTTGCGTTTTCAGACTTTCTAGTCGGTCTTATAGTACAGCCATGTTTTGTTGTTTTTCGCCTTATGGAAATCATTTATCATTACGTGCCTTGTAGCTTTAGAGTCGTGTACTCAGAGAGTTTTTGGATCTGCTATGGCGTTTCATTCATAACACTGAGTGCAATAAGCTGCGAGAGATACCTCGCTCTTCGTCTTCATCTCCGCTACCTCGAAGTCATCACAACTCGGAGCGTGTTCCAAGCTACAATTATAATATGGGTTGTGGATATCCTGCTCACAAGCCTTCAGTGGATTGGAAAGGAGACTGTTATTCGCAACACTCAGATAGTCCTATTTCTTATATGCCTTCTTATCACATCACTGGCACATTTCAAGATCTTTAGAATTCTAAGGCGACATCAGAAACAAATCAGTCAAGGCCAGACCTTTCCGCAATGCAACCAAGCAAGTTACCAACATCAAACAAAACTTGCAATAAACGTGACCTACATTGTGGGGTTTTATCTGGTTTGTAACATGCCTGTTATGGTTGTCATGTTGTGCCAGTTCGTAAAAGGTAATTTCTTCCCTTTGAATATCTTCAGCTGGGTGGAGACCATCGCCTTCTTTAACTCGTCATTAAACCCTTTAGTGTGCTGCTGGAGAAATAACGACATTCGACAAAAAATTATAAAACTTCTCAGGAAAATGACCCACAGAGAGAAAAGGGAGAGATCAAGATCCACTACACATGTAGACCCTTGTGCAAATGAGCTCAGTTTCCACAAACCAAATGAGCCTACAGCAGCTGTGATCCCAATTTCAATTCGTATTTTCAGCTAACTTAACTATAAGTGCAGATGTGCCTACATGCCTAATATGATTCCGAACAGCAGCCTGGGAGGACCAATTAACTTTCGACCCGTAATACCACCGTTATGAAGATATTTGGAAATGAAGCTAGTACTAAACAGCTTTATGATTACTTGGTAGCCAACGGGCAGTCTTTATCGATCTTAAGAAAGCCTTCCACGTGGTGCATAAAGTATTTCGTAAAACATTTTCAAGCGTAGGGATAAAGGGATGGTTCAGCGACTACCTCAGTAACCGATCACAAGTAGTAACTGTAAACGACACATCTTCAGGTGGTATGAAACTCTCGGCAATGGGAGTGCCACTGCGATCCGTGTTAGGTCCTTTACTTTTATTATCTACGGAAACGTTCTTTTTGATAATGTATACTTAATTGTAAGATTCTTTATGCAGATGATACGATACACTTATATTCGTCGCTAATAAATTCCACGTTATAATCCGCGGACCTAAATAACCTTAGTACTTGGTTTAATGATAATGAATTGTAGTTAATGTAAAAGTAATAAGTTCCTCCTGTTTTGTTCAAGCAAGAGGTGCTTAGCCAACATAATCCTAGATCCTTTCCTAACTTGGCATGATATAATAATAATAATATTTTATTTGTTATAGTAGGCTGATTATTAAATGATGGCAACTTAGAGCTGAATGATATGGGCCTGCTTTTACTCCTAGATCGACCATCTCTAATTCTCCTCTCAAGAATAATGCTTGCACCTCTCTTCTGTAGTCGGAGCACCCCGGGGGGGTACTTACATGAAAAATGGGTATGTATGTGAGGCCAAGAGGCTCAAACCCTGACCCTGTTTGACGGAATCCGAGCTCCAAAACCCTGATTGCCCCCTTTTGGGGGAAAAAACCCCTGAATGCCCCTTCTTTAAATTGTTTTCAAAACAAGGTCGGATATATATCCCGGCCGGTATACCGCGTACCGGGATTGCATGCAAAATACGGAACATTTCAAGTCGGGACGTGGCATTGGGTAAACAAATCAGCAGATGAAGTACATAGATAAGTACTGAAGTACGGGAACCTCAGTGCTTGCATGTGGGCAGGCGATCAAAATGCGGCAACAGAATGTCTTTTTTTGACATAGTAGCTAAAAAAAAACCTAACTGCCTAAAAAAATACTGAACCCCGACCCTGACTGCACCCAAATTATACTCAAATCCTGACCCTGATCTGCCCAAATCAGGCCAAACCCTGACCCTACCTGCCCAAACAGAGCTCAAAACCCTGACCCACCCGGGCGGCACATACATAATACGTCACAAACAGGAGTACCCCCCCCGGGCGGAGCACACTGTCAAGACTAGTTTGGTCAGCATTTGACGAAGTTATGTTGCAGTATTCAAAGAAGGGCTGAATGACAGAGCCATATAACTACTTATTCAGTCTACTGCTTATTTTCTTGGCTACGTGTTCATGCAGCTTGGCACGGTGGTAAAATGCTCGCCTCTCATCGCTGCAGTCCAGGGTTCGATTCCCGGCTCGGTCACCGTATGCGAGTTTATATAGGCTTGTTGTTTATTCCTTATTTGTATTCGAGGGGTTTCCTTGGATTTTCCAGTTATCCTCCTTCCAAAAAAATCAACATGCGAGTCGAGTGTTGTGTCCAAAACAGTTAATGGAGTGAAGAGTGTGTGACTGATCATTTAAGCAACTTGGTTGGTATCCCTTAGGGGTTGACCATTAGAAATCCGAGAAGGGGGTGGTAATTCCCAAAACTGAAAAAAATCGTGCAAGGGATCTGAGACACGAATGATTTTTTTTTATTACCAGTATGCGAAACGTTTTTTTTTTTCTGATAAAATTCATTTCAACGGTCAAAAAGTCACTTGAAATGCACCAAATTACAAGTATACCAAAATTAAACTTGCCTTAACCATCACCCTTGCGAATCCAGACACACTCACACTCGCCTCATTGCTAGAAGTTGAGTCCTACACAGTACTTGACCAACATTTTGTTGAAGACGACCATCGACCATCATATCCTGATAACTGAGTTGTAGTACAATTTATAAATAATTTAATTGCATTGTTTTGCAAAGGCGGGTATTCGCACCCACAAACCTGGACGTCATTTAACATAATTGCTATATTTGTTGTCACTGAAGTTCAATAATTATTCATGGTATACTTGTACAGGTGCTTTAACTTTTGACATACATGCAAATGGTTTAGATTTAAAAGGGTTAAGAAAGTCTCAAGAACGTAGTAAATGGCATTTTAGAGAGTCAAATCTCACAAGATCTCAGCCCTTCGGCCCTCGTTGATCAGCCCCCCCCCCCCCCCCCCCCCCCACCACTACCCAAAAAATGCTGATCTGCTGCCGTCGTGCTTGGTGAAGTCACCCTAATAAGGACTGAGAGACGGCAGCTGTGGAGTGGATATGTGAAGTGTGGAGGACACCCGACGTTTTCAAAGGATCTCACTAATCCACGGGCAGTTCATGAGTCCACACGGGTAAACACTAAGTCTTTCTGTATTTTTCAAAATACGAAAGCTTAATTACCCGATAATTAAAATAACCCTAACCGGTCAGTAAACCTAAGCTTTAGAGCTAATTGGTAATTGATGGGGGAGAAAAGTGAAACCGCTGTTTTATCTGTAAAAATCTTTGCAATCTTTGATTCTCGCAAAAGATTACTAGCTCAGGTCGTAAACAAATTCTTATTTCGTGTACCTGAATGGTTATTTTTACAAAATGAAGCATTTTTCCGAGTATTTTTCGGTAAAGAAACGCATGTGTGAAACGGTGGCCAAGGCCCCAGTTACAGTCTCGCGTTCAGCTGACGAACCTCTGCTACAAGATGAACCTAGAGATGTTCATATCGGTGCTGATTCCATCCACTTATACCCCGACAACATTTTTAGACTGCTAGTTTATTATTTCATGCGCTAGTTTGTCGTTTCTCTGTTGTATTTGGCAACAATGTTCGTATCAGGATTTTTAGCGAGTTAGTTATTTATATCGTATCCTTCGGGCCTACTGTACTTTGTGAAACGAAACGAAACTGTACTTTGTGAAACACGTATTTAAGCAATACTGGGAACAACTAAAAACAACTTTCAACTTACTTTCAAGCATATAGCGCCGCGTAGACTTCTTTACTTGCTCCTCAGTTTTTACAAACTTAATTAATTAATTAAGAGTACTTAACCGCACTTAATTTTGAGCCACGCTCTGTTGTGTAGTCCCTCGTCGTGTAAATTGTGACATTCGTTTTCTTTGATTCATGATGGAAGCATTGTAAATAAATAAATAAATAAATAAATAAACAAAACTCCTCTTTCCGGACACGAAAACGAGGCTGGTGTTGCCGCGAGCATAGCAACGGTGTTGCATAGCAACGGAATATGTCAATGAGCCTTAATCAATGAAGTACATTGGTTTAAAAGAAAATGAAAGAGCCTAGAATAAATAAACATTTTTGTTTAACTGCACTGAGAATTATATACATTTATAAACTTTTGCAATACCGTAAACGTATTTTTAAATTTCGAGCTCGTTCGATTAATCGTAATCCGAAATAAGAATACATAGAATGATCACTACAAATCGCTTGGCTGGGGGGCGGTCAGTAATTATTGGAGCAAAAGCTCCCTAGATAAGCATCATTGCTTTTGGAGCAATTGCTTCAAATATTGTGTAAATAAAAAAAATGAATATATATACTCATTCTTTTATGTCTAAGTGTCAGTATTATTTATATGT
Organism: Actinernus sp. WN-2022; assembly: GCA_030867875.1. Taxonomy (NCBI): domain Eukaryota; kingdom Metazoa; phylum Cnidaria; class Anthozoa; order Actiniaria; family Actinernidae; genus Actinernus; species Actinernus sp. WN-2022. The sequence goes on from JAOWCC010001679.1 coordinate 41,528,576, forward strand.
ATTATAATTTACGTTATTAGATTAGCATTTAATATTAATTAGTGCATCTTATCTTTATAATTTGTGTCCGACTTCCTGTTTTTTGTGTCCTTGTTCGCTTTGATAATGTCAAATAATTAGCTGTCCGACTAGTCTAGGCCTATATGCATGTTATTTCAGGTAGCTAGTACCAGATTTCCAGAATTTCTCTTCTTTCTTTATTGTCCTCATTTATGTAAATTTACTATTTAATGGTACAAATAAATCGTTGTTGTTGAAGAGGCTTCTCATCATTGTGATTGGTTCAGCAAAATGGTGTGATCGATGCAATTTGCATTGGTCTGTAATGGCATTATTGCAAGCAACCAGATTGCAGGAATTCCCAGTGATTTCAAAACGGATGTAGTCAGCCCGTATCCAAGATGAGAGGAGGGTCTGGATTGGGGGGGAGGGGGGGGGGGGGTGTTCAAATGTCAGTTAACAGCTAAAATTTAGGCCATTTGTCAGTTGACACCGCCCAAAAACACCATTAGTATTGGTAATCAATAGTGTGCAAGTTCAATTAACGATTAATAGTGCTCGTGATGCATATGTTTGATGACACGGGTCCGCAGAACGAGTGATTGTTATTTGTGGAATTTTCAAACATCACGGGCACTGTTAATCGTTTACCCTGGTACCAGAGGTTTTCTACGTTGATTAGTTACGGCAAAAATTCAGACTTATCATTGAGGTAATTTGGCCGATTCAGGACTCGAAAACCTCACGTTTTCCACACGCTGGTGCATTGGTCGGGTGTGCGGGCAAGAACATCCAGCAAGATTTCACTCTAATTGTGCTCCGCTCGCGCGGGCCTTTGCGGGAGCTCCGCGTTGACTGAATAACACTGAGGGCCTGTTTCGCTGTCTAGGGCCTAGACAGCGAAACAGGCCCTCAGTGTTATTCAGTCAACGCAAAGGAAGTGATAAAAACTCGCTTCGCTCGCAAGACCTACTTTCTGGGGTGTCTTCTTAAAGCGCTTGTTCTGCAGGCTACTATAATCCATGTATGGGATATAATATATTAAGTTAAACCATAATTAATATAAAAATAAAAATAATAATGTCATATTTATATAGCGCATTTTCCATGTGTCCAAACTTGATGCACTTCACAGGGGTTAAAAAGATATCTCCACATATGTACATAGTACATAAAAGATTAAAAACGGCTTCTTAAAAAGAAAAGAAATAGCTGAAAATTGAAACAAATTGGAAACCTAATTAATAACTTAAAAAGAGTTTTAAATGTACGTTCAGTTAAAAACAGAAATAGACGGACTTTTCCTTACATCCAATGGAAGTGCGTTCTATAGACTAGCCGCGCAGACCAGCACAGACCAAAAAGGCCCTAGCACCATAATATTTCAAACGAAAGGTGGGTTGCTGGAGCAACAGTTTATCTGCAGATCGCAGAGTACGTCGTGGAACATGTAAAGGTATTAATAATTCGCTTAGATAAACAGGTGGCATACCATTAAAGAATGCCAATCAGGATTAATGCTTTGCGAGCTTGAACAATAGAAAACCGTATTTTCGTACTGTACGAAAATGGCGATTGTAACGGTTTTCTATTGTTCAAATGTAAACACGGGCTCGCAAAGCATTAATCCGTGATTGGCATTCTTTCAGTTTACCTACCTTATATGTGTACAGTAGTATCTTAAACACAATACGCTGCTCAACTGGAAGCCAGTGGAAATCCATAGGTAGGGGCGTAATGTGATCACACCTACGCGTTAAAGAAACAAGACTAGCAGCAGAGTTAAGCACGTATTGTAACCGCTGAGTAAGATGGCCTGCGGAGACCGTACAGAAGGGCGTTACAACTGTCGATCCTAGAGATGACAAATGCATCAATACGAGTCCTTGTTGAGTCATAGCTTAAATATTTCCTTACTTTATTAGAAATACCGTATTTCTGATATGATAAAAAGATGTCTTAGAGTAAAAAATAGGTCGGTAGAAGATCGACTTAGGGCCGACGTGGCAGCAAACGTCGAACCTTTATGTTGATCTTAATTTACTTGCGCCTAATTAAATCACGGGAACTAACACGTGTCCTGGCGCATTTCACTTTTCACCCGCGGTTGGTGATATGGCGAAATACAGCGCTCGGTCGAATATATTAAAGAAAGGCCTTTCTGTGGAAAATGAGAGTCCAAAACAGAAAGAGAAGAATGGTGTTCTACACAGCACTCGGTGCCGTGTATAGGAGACGATGGTTGTCACTGCAAGTGGCGTTATTGGCCATGTTTCTAGCGGTTGCGATTCACACATTGAAACCTCTGTTAATAGTCAATCATGCCGCAGTTTTCAACGGCATTCTGGATGGTTTGAATTCATATCACTGTAGAGTCTGTAGAAGCGTTTCAAAGCGAGCTATATCGCAACATTCGCAATAGCCAATGCTTCTGCCGGCATTCCAGCCAGACACGTCTTCATTACTTTCGAATACTGAGCATTTATTACAAAAGGGCATTTCGCATTTAAGGCAAATGTATTTTGTGACGTTAAAGCACGAACTACACATTTCCGGCAGAGCGTCATACGGCAATGACTTCCGATAGGCCTTTCGCCTTCGAAATCGCCTTTGTACAGCGCATGCTCACCAGGGGGGAATCAGTGTTTGAGAGATGGGGGAGATGTTGTTTTCGCGGTTTTAGCACAATCCATACGATTTGCATGATTTATTTATTATTTTACATAATTTATGAATTTAGTTCGGCGCGTGGTAAGAACGCCGTTTAATTGCCGTAAAGTCGCACCAGAGTCGTAATTCCCGACTTGGCTACTCGAACCTCATGCTGGTCGATCTCAATTGCGGCAAACGTCGTACTATCCATGAGCCTATTTCAAAATTAATAGGTTCGACTGAATTAAGTTCATGGCTAGTACGACGTTTGCCGTAGGCCTTACAAATTTCATTTACATGACTCTCAAGATTCATTACATGCGCGCATATGGTAATATATTAAGTTAAACCATATGTGGAATATAATGTATTAAGTTAAACCATATATGGAATACGACAGGGAGCTCTCGTTCAGGAACAACAAAGAAAAAAGGAAATTCTAGATGGGAAAAGGACTCATTTTATTTATTATATAATAACTTTATTGATAAAGTGACAGCCAGAGGCTAAATAACCCACTTCCGCGATATGCTTTACTTTAAAATAATTAATTTAATTTAGCACGGGGCCTCGTATTGAAACCTTTGTGCGTGACAAGTAAAGCATATCGCGGAAGTGGGCTATTGTCCACTTTAGAAACGAGTAGGGGGGTGGGGCGAGTTCGGTTTCGCAAAGGTGCTTGGGATCGTTACTGGGGACACCCTAATTGTAGAATACAAAGAAACATGACAAATATCGCAATTAACTGTCCCCAGTAACGATCCCAAGCACCTTTGCGAAACCGAACTCGCCCCATTCCCCTACTCGTTTCTAAAGTGGGCAATTGACTTCACTGATTACCATAATGAGCCTTTTGCAGGAATGCAATCACGTGGTTGTACTGGAGGGCAAAACAATCTAAATTCAAGTGTATTAACAAAACCTGTTTGTAAATGCTATTTTCAACTTCCAGTCGATTGTTGATCTTTCTAAAACAGCGTTTTTGAATGAGAGTTTGTCCTCCAGCATCCATGGCAACGCCTTTCCCATGGGGATCACGAGCTCAAGCCATTCGTTAACGAAGTATTATATCAGCACGCGACTGTTTTCTGCAAAAGGCTATTATATTCAGGAATAAATATGGAAAATTAAAACTATTACAGGTTAGAGAGTGGTCATTATTTACATGTATAGGGTGGTAGGGGGTGGGTGATTTTTAACTGTAATCTTTGAAATTGACTAACCCCTCCTCATAGCGTAAATTATTCAAAATAACCCCTCCTTCAGGTGTCTGAAAAACATTGTAACTCCTCCTCTTTTAGTAACCCATCCTTCTATTGGTTATCAAAAAATGCAAAACCCCTCCTTCAGCAACTCTTAAAATCTCGTAACCCCATCTCAAAATAGCCTGCTTTCAGCTCGGCCAATATGGCGGCCGCTTCGATGATCCGTTTGCTGCGTGAAAAAAACCCACCATCTACCGCCTGAAAGCAGGCTAACCTCAAAATCACCTACCCCTTACCACCCTATAAATAATGACTGCTCTCTTACTAGGTATAACCAGGAGCCCAAAACCAGGAGTGTCCATCCCGTATACTAGGCCTATGCCATGCACAACGTTTGCACAGGTTAGGTTATTTTTAGAACGGTTTCCCGCTATTCTTGGGTTGCAATCATTCCTAATTATAGGGAAACAAAATCGTAGCAGCCATGTTGTTGATATAACAAAAGTAGCTAATGAGGTATATTTTGTGCGCCACTGGTGCAACCCACTAATTGACGGGAAAATGATCTAAAAATAGCCAAACTTGTGAACACGCTGTGACAACTACATAGGAGATACGGACGCTCTTGGTTGTGGGCTCCTGTTGAAGTACAACTGTACTATTGGCAATTGTATTTAAGCTAAGAAACACTTACATAATAAGAAATACTATAATATCTACAATGTTATGTTAAGATATATGCGCTACATCCATTATCTGTCTTAATTAATAGATCAATTACATGTTTCTATTCCACACTTCAGCCGCCTTAGTGATAAAAATGTTTTTTGCTCGATTTGTTCTACAAATATAGGGAGTTTGAAAAGCGTTCCCCTAGCTTGTGAGCGTGTCTTATAAGGGGTGGACCATTAGAAATCCTGGGAGGGGGGTGGGTAGTCCAAAAAAAAAATCGTGCAAGGCTAAATGTCTCAAAAAAATATTCCTGCAAAGCACTAAGGCACAAAAAAAAATTCTTGCAAAGGAACCGATGCATTGTTCAATTTTTATTTTGAAAAAATACTAAGCAATTCAGTTTTGCCAATTCAAAATATAGTTCTAAAGATTACCCACACAGTCTGTGTAACTGATTTTCAGGTATTTCCAGATGAAAACAACCTCCCCAACCTTCACAAAATTAGTTTAGTCATGGAAATATCAACTGGCCTTAATTACTGAAGCCTCAAATTATTCGTCTAAGCAGTTTTTGCAACCGCGTTTAACGTCAGGTTTCATTGAGTAAACTTCAATGTCCACATTCTCAAAGATTAAAGAGTCTGTGCAAGTAATTTCGAGCACATAGAAATATTTTCATGTATTGTCTTGTGCAAAACATCATGGACAATGAAATCTTGGGGTATGCATTTTTGATTTGGCCTGAATCGGAGCCAAGCAATGAAAGACCGGGACTATATGCATTCTAAGACGATCAAATTAAATTCCTCACATCACTGGGCTCGTTACAAAAAAACTGCGGCTCAAAGTAAATAAACAAGTCAAGGAATGTAAAGCAAATTACTATAAAGATCTGATTAGACAAAACAAAGAAATTCAGGTGCTCTATGGAAAACTATAAATGATTGACTTGCCATAATAAGATCTAATAATGGCTCTCAGCCGACCTTTATACAATCTGAATCTGATGGAGTACAGTTAACAGAGCCAGCGTCGATCGATCAGACCAGTTTCAATCTCTGGTCGGCGCCATTGACATCATTACTCCAGCCAGACAAATAACAGTGAAATTGTCTTTCGCTTTTCGAACATTTCCGAGAGCTTTGTTTTTAAACAATTAAGAGGTTTGAAAACAAACAAAGCTATTGGTTTAGACCGAATCAGCTCGAGGCTACTAGTGACTCGGCTGTGTGTATGACTCCTGACCCGCAGTTTTAACCAAACTGTTTAATCGTTCTCTGGACTCAAGTATTTTCCCAGCCATCTGGAAACAAGGAAAAGTTACCGCCCTGTTTAAATCCGGCGATCGCTCTGATTTTAACAATTACAGGCCTATCACAATTATATTCTACCTGCTGTAAGTAACATTCTTGAAAGGGCTGTACATCGACAACTCTAAGAGTTGTACTCTAACTCGTAAGAGAAAATCCTCACACCTAATCAGTTTGGTTTCCGCCCGATGTTATCTACTGAAATTGGCTTAGCACACTTCACTGACAACATTCTACAACACGTGGACAATGGCAAGGTGACTGGTGCAGTATTCGGCTTAGACCTGTCCAAGGCTTTTGTGACTGTGGACCACAACCTTTTGCTGACAAAGCTCAAGGCCATTGGTGCTTGCAGTGAAGTTGTAAATTGGTTTACCTCCTACCTTGATAACCGACACCAGATATCTGCAATAGGCGACTGAGTATCAGTCCTTTTCGTGCTCAGTGGGAGTTGGCGTGCGACAGGGAGTATTCTCGGTCCTCTCTTGTTCTTGGTTTTAATTACGTCAATGACCTTCCTATTACTGTAGATCATTGCCAAGTGACCATGTACGCTGATGACACCGTGATATACTGTAGCCGTCCTTCTATCAATGACATCGAACATTGCTTAAAATCACTGATGACTTGGCAAAATTGGCCTCTTGGTTTCGTATACATCGCCTGACTTTGAATACTTCTAAATCTAAGTTTATGTTAATAGGTAGTCCACATAAACTGAAATCTTGCTCTAGCATCGATGTCATTATAGACAACGTGCCCCTCGAACGCTCTGACAATATCAAGTACCTCGGTCAATTATAATTAATAAGCATATGACTTCGCATGACCTGGTAGAGGCCTTATCTATTAAAGTAAACCCAAGGATTGGTCTGGTCAAGCGTATCAGGCACTTATTGCCCCTCGAGACACGCCTTACTTTGTATAATAGTTTAGTATGTCCACTTTTTGACTACCGCTGATGCAATATGGGGTGACAAATACAACTCAACCCTCATAGACGATCTTCAGATTTTGCAAAATAAGGCGGCCAAGATAATTCTTGAATTTACCTGGTTAAAGTTCTTCAGCACAAGCCTTGTCAAATCTCAATTGGCCTACTCGTTCCAAACGTCGTCTTGTACATCGTCATATATTTTAATATATAAGTATGTTAATGGACTCATTGATTATGAATTTAATATCTTAAAGAACAGTGACATTCACATGTATAATACAAGAAGAAAGAACGATTTTAGACTTCCAATAATCAAGCTTAATTATGGCAAACAACATTTATTGCACCAAGGTTTTAGTGAATGGAATACTTTAGATAATCCGTTGCGGGAAATCGAATCCCTAACTCTTTTTAAACAAAATGTCAAAAGACATGTTTTTGAATTGCCTCATAAATTTTAGCTCTAGTCACTCTATAAATGTATTTTTAGCCTAGTTTTTAACTCTAGATTATTAATGTCTTTTTATTTTTGTTTCTTATTTATGTTATGCAGGGCTCTATAGAAAAACTCTTCGGAGACAGATTCTCTGCTATAAGTAACATTACTATTATTATATTATGGTTGTATTCACAGGCTATAAATCTATATAGGATGTACACTGAAAAATCTCTATAGAATGTGCACTGAAAAAATAAATCGTGCAGAGCTATCGCCTTAAAAAAATAATTATTGCAGAACTCGCACTGCTAAAAAAAATATCGTGCACAAAAAGTTTTCCACCCCCCCTCCCAGGATTTCTAATGGTCCACCCCTAAGCACTTGTGTAGGTGTCACTGTGTCAGGCAGTAAGTCGTAAAGTTTATGACTGTGGTCTTGGGCGGATCCAGGTTTGGGGGGGGGGGGGGGGGGGGGTTCGGAGGGGTTACATTGAACCCCCTTTCTCTCGCTCACTTACAAAAGACAACAAATTAAGAAATAACCAAATATTTTCCCGCACGCGTATATCGAACTCCCTGGCCTGACACAGAATCCTGTATCCGCCCCAGATGTCTTTGTATTTTCTTAAAGTCTAATCCACAGGCCTCTCTGTAGTTATTGTGGGGATAGATAATGCGCATAACTCTACGTTGTAAATGTGGCTGTTATAGTTGGCTATTAAACACTATTTAATATAAATTGGTTTATATATCATTTATAATTATGCTATCAACTTGAGGTTTCTCTTTCTTAAAGCATATACCAACATCTATTTACACTTAAATCCTTTTTCAGGATCGTGAGCAGGAGTGACCGTTCGCATAAGGGGAATATTACAGAACTTTTAACTTTGAATTTAGGTTGAAATAGTAAACTGAGTACGCAACAAATCAGGCGAAATATAAAATAATCCCTGTGGCTGAGAATTCGCTGCGTTGATCTTTCAACTTGCCCTGACCTCTTTTCGTATTTTTATACAAAGTTGAATTTAGGATAAAAAGAAAAAAAACGTACCAAAGTTGCTCACTGGCATGGGTTGATTTTTTTCGAAATTTACTGAGCAATTTTGTTTGTATTTTTGCATACTGAAAAACAGGATACACTCGTACAGGGCATGATAACCTTTACTTTGTTCCTTCAGAATTAATCTTCTATGTTAATGTAAACGTTTTCTAAACGCGGATTTTTTTTTCCTGTCCCGTTCATTATCGTCTTACCAACAGATCTAGAAAAGTAGCAAGAACCTGGTGATTCTCTAAGTCACTCAACTTGGAAAAATTGATGAAGAAAACCGCATTCATTTTGTTTTGTCTGTGCAAAGAATGTCAGGTGTACCTGTTGAGGTTCGATCAACTACGGTACTATATTGCAAATAATAGGAGACGTTTAAATTAAATAATGTAATCGGTTTAATACCTGGCTCTGTAATGCCAGATTTAGGTGTTGAAGCCTTTTGATTTCCCATCGAAATTCTAAAGATTTCCCTCAGGAACATCATTAAACTTGTTTTCATAGCAAGTGTGAACGTGGCTTCATACCCCAGAATGCTATTTTAATAGTTTTGTGATAAAATGTGACTTCTAGTGGCTGCGTTCTCCCCCTTTCAACCCCCCGCCCTCCCCCCTCACCCCCCCCCCCCCCCTAACGACGTCACATTACCCGTACCAGTAACCAGTCTTCCGCGAGTGATGTTTCCCGGAGTTGAAGTCGCCATTGTTCATGTTGTAAATAGTCTCTCATTTCCATTTGATTTCTAACTTTACCCCCTCAAATATCGCCCTCTAACCCAACCACAACTCAACAATGGTAGACGAAGTTACTATGTACAAGAGCCTGTTGAAATGGGTAAGTTTTTCTCTTCGCTACAGCTCAAAAACCGAGCCGTTCTGCGGAGTTGCTGTTGAGTGTTGTCTGTTGAAGAAGTCGTTGAGAGGGTAAAAATTTTGATTCAAAAATGCTTTGTTTTCTTGGATTTTCCAGCTTAATACCTTCGACGGAATAAAAGCTCCTCATTCAAACGCAGAAGATCTTGTTGATGGAGTGGCTTTATGTGAATGTCTGGCCGAAATGTGAGTAGATTTTATGTCTTATGATCACTGAAACCGGGTTAACCTGAGACTTATTTAGTTCTGGCTTCTGCTTTTAGATTCATTTTGGCGCGCTGAAGCAAAGGTATTGCCATTATTTAATACAGTTTCCCATCATAATATTGGCGATAGTTACTATAGTATAGTTAATTCGTTTGCATACAAATTCTTGAATCAGATCATTCAAAATGTTGACCTATATGAACATTCCAATTTTAGTATAAAGTCAATAACGCCAGTCTGGTTGAACTTGAAGCCAAACGTCTCGGAGGTCTTCATTCCATTTGAAAGACGCCTTGTTATCAGGGACGTAATTTCGGTTGTAATTTTAGGCTAAATTGTTATTATGTGTATTTCCTGATTTTTCCAGAAGGAAAAGATTACATACAGTAAACATATGCATTTCAATATCCTATCATTCTTTCACAGTTTGAAACAACTACATATTTGTATCCCTAGAATTTGTCATTTTAGTTATACTGATTAAGTTTCTGTTTAGTATTTGCATCATTTGAGTATAATAGCAACTATCCTTAAAATTCTTACATTGAAAGAACAAAATATTTGGATTCTAAAGCAGTTAAAGATTTCTGACATAATTTGGTTGAACAGTTTGTGAATTATAAAAATATAATTATATGTAAGTCATCAATCGCGTGAACTGTTGATATTGATTATTCCTTGTTGTGTTTAGAGCACCTGATTGGTTTGATGATGAGTGGATGTCCAAAATACGCAGAGACATCGGTGATAACAGGCGATTAAGGGTTTGTTAGACTCAATATTGTGTAACATAGTAAAAAGTACTACAAAACTAATATACATGTACATACATGTATGAGCTCTTAAAATGAAGTCAGCTTAATTCCATGCTTGAAACAACCAAGATACAGTTTGCCCCAAAGACAGCCTAATATTTAAGTAGAAGAAGAATGTGTCTTGAATCTTCTGGAAGACTGTAGAAAACTTTACCACTGGAATTATCTACCAGCATCTAATTACCAGACTTGTCTTTTCAGGGCAACAAAGGGGCTTATTAAAGTGTAAAATGAAAACAAAAACATTGTACTTTCAGAACCATGCAGTGACGTCTCTCTTTCAAAAGATCTTGAATAAAAGAAACATCTCAAAATTTTCATAGAAATACAAATTTACAACATGTATTATTTAATGCTCTCGAGAAGATTCAAAGGCAAGTTTTGTATTCACACAGTTGAGCTGGAACAAGTACTCCATGGATGCTACAATGGGGGCATGTTTTCTAAGGCTAATAAAGAGCTAATTTTAATGAATTCCCCCACATGATGCCATCTCATCCATGAGAATTAACACAACTTGCCTATTTTCCAACAGTTTCTTTAGAAGAAAACAAGAATAATTTTGTCATGATTCTAAGTACATGCATGTACAAGACAGGGCATCTGATAGGATGCAGAAAAATTTCGGAAATTACATGGGAATTTTTGTCCAATTATAATGTCTTACAATGTCTTACAATAACCGTCATGATATAAACAAACAGTTAAAAATTAAAATATTAAAAATATATACATACTGTCATGGTTCGAAATTAAAGGGTGTCCTTATTGCCCGGGGCATGTAAAATTTGGCTTGGGCAACTGAAATCTTCAGGCCAGTTGCCCCAGTGGGCAACTGGCTTCTGCCAATCAGGGCAACTGCTGGGACTTGGAAGTAATAATAAAAATAATAATTTGAATCACTGAGAAATAATAAAGAAAAGAGAAAACCAAGAAAAGTTTTCTTTTGTACGTAGTTAAAGCACCTTGATTGTCCATGCTCGTCATGCATTGAGTGAAATCTTGTCATCACTTACTGATGTCAGTGGTACTCTTAATGAGACGACGACTCCCAATTTTTCAAAGAAAGTAAAACACATGGTGACACCACAAGGTATACTGTAAGCAATTTTTATTTCATTCTCACTGGGCAACTACTTTTTAAAACAGGGCAAGCACAATTTTTGGGGGGCAACTATAACTTGAATAGCAGTTGCTACCTTCAAAAGTTAATTTTGACCCCTGTACTTATGTATTAAATAAATAAATAAATCGATAATTATATATTAATTAAATAAAAAATGTTCGTGATTTGAAAATACTGGTCTACAAAGAATTACTGAATGCACAAAGAATTACTGAACACTTCAAGCAAACTTTATATAAAATTGTTGTCTTTTCATTTAAAACAAATTAATTATTCCTCCTTTCCTTGAGTAATTACCATTGTGTCTACATGTATGCATACCTGGTAGTATATAAACTAGCTATTACAATTTACTGTAGCTGTAATGGTATTTGCTCATTTGTAATCTTGTTATAAGGATTGTCAGTAGAACCCCAGTAACCAGCAGTTTTCTGCTGGCTGTCAGGTTAATGTAGCCACCTGTTTTGCCCAAATTTCCCTTCATTTATGGCAATAATGTTAGCCTCAAGCTTGTTCAATGTCTACTGACAACTATTATAAAGACTATTATTGTTATTTCTTCAAGGCTGCATGACTAGTCAGACAGTGCTGTTATAATGCAGTCTAGTCAACAATTATAATGTTATTTATAATATTAGACTGTGAGCTGCCATCAATTAAACCCATTATTGTCTGCCATAATCATTTTATATTTTAATAGCAACGAGCTATTGTTCTTCAAAACATATATTAAATATGGTAATATTTGAATAACAACATTTTCTAACAAGTTTTTTTATCGACTAGATTACTGAGTGTATATTAATTAAGTTTTTTTAAACTAATAGTACTAATAGTAACTCGATAAATAATATAAAAGTTGAAAATATTAAGCTTCCTTCCTTTTTAATGTTCCGCTGATTGAACAGGAAATCGCAAAAATTTGTTCCCAGTGCTCAGAAATTTCAGTCATCACGAATTGCAAAAAAATGTTCCCGAAAAACCGCCAATCTGCAAAATAAAACTCCTGCAAAATGTTCATGCTACATGTACATGGTAGTTATGTACTTTATAATTTGCCCATTATTTTGCTGTAGTACATGTATGTAAGAAATCATTATATTTACTTTACCTTATAAAATGCTTTGTGCTGAATTCCACAGGTCAGTAATCTCAAGAAACTAATGAAAGGCATCCATGACTATTATACAGAGGTGAGTATATTGACTATCATACATGCACCTTCTATTAAGGTACATGCATAATTCATGAGCATTTTGTCCAACCAGATGAAGTAAATCAGTAAATCAGGTGCATGATATGTTATACCTGGTATAAAACACTATGGTCTTTGTAATTAGCTAGACTTTTCGAGAGAGCTAGCGAGGGTCTAACATATAAAGATTCATGATTGAGGCTCTTTCTTTAACAAAGGAAACATGCCTCAATCTTGAATCTTTATATAAGACCATCACACTCTCTAGTGAAGCCTGTATAAAGACCCTCCCAGTCATTCCTTAATATTTCACATATTAAAAGTTGCCCCCCCCCCCAAAAAAAAATGTATTGTTTACAGAAAAGATACAAACAACACTAACAACTTGGGTGTAAAGGTACTTTTATTCCAAAGTACTTCATTAGAGCTTACTAATCCTAAAAATCACTGAAATCCAAACTACGAGGCTATTCCCAACTACATTATATATATATATATATACAGTCAATGCCAAAAAGGTTGTCCAGCAGAACATAATATAATACTATAATATCCATTGTTTGGGGCTATTGTCTAGAGATTAACTGAAGAGTGGATCGACTTCACGTCGGTCTACGAAACAGATTTGTATTAAATCTATGTACTCAAAAATTGAGTAGTCTACACATTGGCTTAATCCGCTCCTTTATTGTAGAGCACTATCTTGGTTTCACCGGTGAACTTCACCTGTATATATATATATATATATATATATATACTAGAATTCCTATGAGGAAGGTAAGTGCTGCGAGAGGTATATCAGGAAGTGTACTCTGTGAAAATGAATGTGCAATGAGAGAGCATGCACGCGCATAAAAATGTAATAAATAAAAATGGGACATTACATGACTGTGTTGTTTAGTTGTATGAAAGTCCGTCATTGTAGTACTACATAAGAAGGAATTTACATTGATAGGTACCGGCATATGGTTGAGTCATTAGTGCCGTGCATAGTATCATTTGTGGAGGAGTGGTTGCCATCAATGTGAGAAACAAAGATTGCTTTAAAGAGTTTTATTTTAAGTAGTACTTTCTGTTATCATCGCTATGCGATGGTGTGTAAAAGTTGCAGACGACTTGGCTTTCCTCTTACATGTACGTGGATCAAAAATAAATCACAAACTCCATCATAATAAATGCAATCCAAGTTGTGCCTGCAGGTTTTGCACTTGACCGCATAGCAGTTTAACACAGCAAATTCATATGCTGGCCTCCAATGTTGTTCTTGCCATTTAAGGGTGCGTTTACCAATTGTTTTGGGCCGTTGCTAAGTAGAATTTAAAACGCCATAAAACGCCAACAATTTGAGTAAAATATCAGGAACTCCTGGGAGACGGACCTTTTTATTTTGATGACGTCATCGTATGACGTCATTATTACGTCATCAAGGCAGAAAAAGTCAATCAACTCATGATTGCTTTGGGATAGTGCTTTCATATTTGCATATATCATTGGTCTGGGTTAGGCACAAAAGGTGTTGCATGCGTTTTACGATATACCGAAAATTGATCGTTTTAGTTTTTTTCCCTGTGAATTTTAACAGTAAGATGGTCATAACTTCCGTGTTTTTTTTTTTTTTGCTAAACCCATGCTTGGCTCTGTGCAATGCGACTTCAGGACAATTTTTATGTGAAAAAGGATTGACTTTTCTTTGTTTCACGAATTCAGTTTCATTTTTTGTGAAACCGGAAGTATAATATTGTTACCAGGGCCCACGGGGCAGTCCACGGGGCGCGGCCACGAAAGCAATTATCTTTACATACATGGATTCTCGTGTACCGATGGAATTTGCGAGGGCAAAGCTAAAGGCATTGGCAAGAAAATGAAATCAGTGAAATTGAAACAGAGCTGCATTATCAGACATCTAATTCCAGTGGTTTATTCACGCAAAGAAGTCTATTTTATGCACCATAATCAGTCTAACCGCCTTCCGGTTGTAATAAGCGCCGGTCTGTTGAGCGGGAGGTTGCAGGTTCAAACCCCGGCCGGACCAACACTCAGGGTCTTAAAATAACTGAGTAGAAGGTGTTGCCTTTACATAATACAGTAAACGGTTAGACCTTCACGTCTTCTCGGATAAGGATGTATAAAAATCGTAGGACTAGTGACGTGTCCCCAATTAGCAAGGGCACCCAACGAGTACTTTTTGAAATTCGTTTGAAACCAGTTGTGTGCAGCTTATCTAGCCATTTTAAGGCGCCTACTATGTCTTTTGACGTATTCTAGAAAGCTATTAGCTGTTCGGATTTTCTAGGTGGAAATCGCGTCAACCGAAAATACTATGGCAAAATATTCCCGGCCTACGAATTTGTTAGTAGTCTAGAACAGAAACAAGAATTTTATAGCCCAAGTAACTTCATGTTGCAAAGTTTTGTAGAGGTACGAATTTTTTAGGGATTCTTTTCTCCTTTAAGGCAATTCTTAGGGAATGAAAATGTGTTGTTCTGACTCTATTGATCAGACGAATTGGGACGTACGAATATTTTAGGGGAAACCTTTTAGTCTCCCTTTTCTTCTATAATTTTCTATGGATTGAAAACAATTTTTTTAGCCAGTATTTCAGAAAACAATTTTGTAGGGACAATTTTTTCAAATCCGGAAGTTTTAGGCTAACTTACTCTCCCGAACAGCTTTTTAACCGAAAACTTCGTTGGGTGCCCTTGAATTAGCTGCAAAGCTAAATTATAATACATTGACACTAAAATAAAGTCACTCACTTTTATACTTTACGTCGCGTCGAGGAGAAACAACCTGATTCAACTTATGGTAAGCTTACATCAAAATCTGACTCAGTTTTCTATCCTATAGCAATAAAAAACACTGCTAAATATGTCAATTCTAGAGGAATATCTTGCTATAATGTGTAATATCATTTGCACATGTTCGTAATCCTTATAATATTCTCCATTGATCAATAAAGAAATAATTACAAAATTCGGCAAGTAGGCCTTAGGCTTTGTTCGCCCTAAAGGAATGGTCGCAAGTCAATAGGAACTTGCCATCGTCCGTTTCCGTATTTATGTTTAACTTTTGCATTTTTCACAGACATTTCCGGCCTTAGAAATAGTTGACGAATTGTTCAAGCAAGCAACCGTGAACGACAATCTACGTTCTACGTTGTATCGGTCTTTGCTTCTTTATAGTTAGAAATAGTGTCCAGGGTATCAGAACACTCTGGTATCAGAATATATGAAAACGTTTTGGTCATTATTAACCGATTACTTCCAGTCAAGTCCCTAGTATCGTGACGAGCCGCCGTAAAAATGGAGTTGATTTCTCTTTTGTAGGCACTGCATTTTTCTTCGCTACTTTCTTGTGAAAGTGGCTCAAAACCAAACTCTTCGAAGACTCCTCTCACGTGTAGCTGCTCACTTGTAAGTACATTCTGACTCCCC
Source organism: Actinernus sp. WN-2022 (assembly GCA_030867875.1). Lineage (NCBI taxonomy): Eukaryota > Metazoa > Cnidaria > Anthozoa > Actiniaria > Actinernidae > Actinernus > Actinernus sp. WN-2022. The sequence continues at coordinate 41,544,490 of JAOWCC010001679.1, forward strand.
TCGTTATCAACAAGCTCTTTCTGAGCACTTTCCAAACTTTCTTTGTCGAAATCCGAACGAAAATTAGTTTCCACTTGACACCCGAATTCCACGTACTGACATCGGAATTTTCCCTCGTCCAGCGACCCTCCGCAGCTAGAATGGTTTTCTCGGTTTTCTCGCTCTTTTTCGGCATTATATTAAGTAAACTTGAAGCATGGAAAGTAAAAAAAAAGCCGGGTTCAAGTAGCAAAAACAACTTCATTGCAACTTTCACGAAATGTAAAGCGTGTTGCTTTTTCACTAAACCGGAAGTAAGTTTTTCCGACCATTGCATGAGCGCACGCGCGCCGACCCTTCATAGCAACGTCGCTGCTTAGCAACGAAATTGGTAAACGCACCCTTAAGAACATCGCCTGCTCGTTTGACAACGCCAAATCGATCGACAACTCATCGCATGTGGTTGCACTGAGTCCATAAACACACCAAAATTCGGACTGTAATTCCTTCGCAACTGGAGCAGTACTCAGCTCTCTGATGCTCTGAAAAGAAGCTTCAAACATTTATTTCGTATCGCTAAAAAAAACAAGCAGCAGCAACTTACCTTTTGAAGGAGAAATGAAACTGGTGAAAAAGTGGTAGTTTTTCAACCCACACAACCATGCAAACGTTGAGGAAACGTCGAAGGCTCGGGGCGATCCGCGCTTTGCCTTCAGGGTAAAATTGCCCTCGTTTTTGCGTTTGCGGATCACGTGTTCGCGGACAAGTTTTCAGAAACGTACCAAATCGAATCGAAAAAAATACTGGTATCTGACGTTGATAACACAGGCAACCCGATAAAGACGTCGCGAATATATTGCTCTCGATTCACTCGCAGCAATATAACAGCATTTTAATATAAAATGTTCAATATATCAATCAATTAAGTCTGAGGTACATGTACATGTACATAGTGACCGATTTTTCTGCTAAAGTTACAAAATGTTTTGTTTACAGAAAAGATATGAACAAGTCACAAACAACTTAGGTGTAAAGGTATTTTTATTCCAAAGTACTTCTGTCAGTAGAGCTTACTAATCCTAAAAAAATCACTAATATCCAAACTACGAGGCTATTCCCAGCTACATTATATTATTATATACATGTATATATAACAGCATTTTAATATAAAATGTTCAATATATCAACCAATTAAGTTCCCCAGACTGGCTATTACTGGAAGTTTGAGGTACATGTACATAGTGACCAATTTTTCTGCAAAAGTTACAGGAAGCTTTGCCTGCAGGATACTTTGCAGGGGGTGCGAGGGGCATGCTCCACATTTGTAGCATTCTGACTGCTTTTGGGCTTTGCTTTGAGTTGGTGCCCTGTGCTTTTGTGACCCGGTATATTTATGTCTTATCGCCACTATGTTTGCCTCCGATCTATTTTGTAGGATTTGTTTTATTTTTGGGTTTTTATTTTAAGAAAAAAATTTCACCCACCCCTCCTGTTCAAAATCTTTTTGACCACCCTCCCCTCTCCAACTGCAATAAATTATATATATTTTTTTACTCATAACTTTCACTTACATGTAAATTTTAGATCTCAGACTGTTGATAACCTCTGTGTTTCTTGTCCCTTTATAGGTGCTTACTATGGATATTACTGGTTTCCCTATGCCAGACATCAATATTATTGGTATGTCATACAATCATGTACATTGTCAGTATAAAATAAAATAAATTCTGGGGTAAAAAAAAGAAGGGGAATTGTGCGAGACGGGTAATGATATTGCCCGTGACCACTGATAATTTGCGGATATCAGGCCACATGGAACGCATGGAATTTCATTACTCATACATGTATGTCATATAATATTGTATATAATTGTGCTGTTGACCCATAAACTAACCCTTAACAGTTTGAAAGTTTTTCTGGGCCATGGCAAGTTATTTCACAATTGTTTGAGACAGTTTGCAAAGAGTATGCAAAAAAAAAGAGAAAAACGGACCTGAAACAAGTCATTGAATGCATACCTGAAGATTTTGCTTAGAAGACTGACATTGGGGTTGTGATATATATTTGGTGCCCTATATGGCAGGCAATTTTTGCAAAATTTTCTCATTTTCTTGTAAAAGTTTGTTTCTACATAAAGTTCTACTTTGGAAATTTTAGCTTGTGGCTTTTTCGTTTAACTTGTAGGTTCCCAAAATGCAAGCATTTTTTATCTTGTGGGTTTCAAAATTAAATTTGAACCATGTATCTGTTGTAGGTTGTTTCTCAATTCAGGTCATTTTTAAACAACCTAGGTTATTTTTAAAATATAAATAACCTAGGTCATTTTTAAACAACCTAGGTTATTTTTAAAATGACCTAGGTCATTTTAGGGTCTTTTAAATGTAGGGTTAGGGTTTGTATGACTATTGAAGAATTTAAAGTATTACATTTCTACGTTGCGACTTAGCTCTAAAAACCCTAAATTAGTGAGCACCCATTGTTGACGGTTAGGGTGTTTTTAAATGTAGGGGTAGGGTTTGGATTAGTTCACAGGACCATTGAAGAAGCATTATTTAAAAAGCTTAATTTAGTGACTATAGCTCTAAAATCATTGACTTCAAAGTAAGTGAACAGCCCTTGTTGACGGTTAGGTTTTTTTTAAATACAGGGTTAGGTTTTGGATTAATTAGTTCACAGGACCATTGAAGAAAAGTGCACTTGAAAACACTTGAAAACTTCGCTAAATTCTCCATTAAGTTCAGATGTATTTAGACTTGTTCTATTAATGATTTGGGATTTTAAATGGTTAGGGTTTTTTCAAATTTGGGGTTAGGTTTTAGAAGGTTTGTATGAAAATTCGACAATATGAATAATTAATATGCTTACACTGAGAAAGCGCCCAATCATTTATCCATTTTTTACGTCTTTTCACATTCTCGGAGTTCTTTGATTAGAGACTGTCAAGACAATATAATACAGTTAATGTTAGAGGTGATGCGCTTTCTTTTGTCTTTACTTTCGGTCAGTGATTACTCTAAGTCGGTTCGGTTGACACAGTTTGTTTCGAAGTACGAGTGGAGCCGTAATAAAGTCAAGAAACAAAGTATTTTTTCTGGATTTAGCTTCCTTACTTCCCTTGATTTGCTGCAGCTTTCATAAAAGAACTCAGAGTCAACACAAACGTGTTGTTTAATGTCGTCCATACAATGTTTTCGAAAGATGTTTCAAAGTCCGATTTTGTTAGTAGTACGCATGCGCACATAACGAGAGGGACTGGGTTCGACGATAAGTCACTTGGAGAATAAATGATGTGTTCAAATCAACAAGCGCTTTCGTGGTGCAGTGTGATAATCCACTGGATTAATATCTACCAGGTGTTCCTTGTGATTCGGCCAAGTTAAGCCCGACCGGGCAAGGTTTATAGTAAGTGGATGGGTGACCGTTAAGGTAAGTGGTACAGTACAGTAAGGTGTGTAAGGGGGGACAAGGAGAAAATTGAGAGGCAGTGGGAAGGGAGGGGAAGGAAGTAGAGGGGAGGGGTAGTTCGTCAAAAAATATTTTGTAGGGGAGGGGTGGGTGATTTTCTTTTCTTTTTTAAAATGACCTAGGTTCTTTTAAAATGACCTAGGTTGTTTTAAAATGACCTAGGTTGTTTTAAAAACAACCTGAATTGAGAAACAACCTACAACATATCCATTGTGTATGGTACTCTGCTTGCACGGTCATTGGCCTACATGTAGCTGCACTGGAGCTCAGCTAAATAAATTTTACAAATAGAAATGTAGATCAGGATTGATGTGACCACAAGTCCTGTTGCCACTGTGCATGTTTGTCTATATTGTAGCTGAGTCATCGGACGTACTGGAACTGGCCCGGTTGCTACAACTTATTCTCGGCTGTGCCGTCAACTGTGAAGACAAACAAGGTCAGGAGATTGTATAAACTGTACATTGTATTAATTATCATGTACATGTAGGTTGCACCATAGCCTATACATACAATATTTTCCGGGACAAGTAAACAGGGTTGCCACGGTTAGTGAAAGTCAGGGAAAAACAATTTTTTTAAAGGTCAAGGAAAAGTCAGGGAATTTTGCATCTGGTCAGGGAAATTCTAAATTTATTGTCAAATTAAGTCAGGGAAAAATCAGGGATTTTTATTTTCAGGTTGCCACAATGGCCCCTCATGCCTCAAAGCATCTGTGTGGGGAGGCTACATGTTTTGATAATGATTTGTTTTGGATGAGGGAATGTCGAACAGTCTTATTATGGTTAGTGAAAGTTAGGAAATTTATTTTCAGGTTGCCACAATGGCCCCTCATGCCTCAAAGCATCTGTGTGGGGAGGCTACAGGTTTTGATAATGATTTGTTTTGGATGAGGGAATGTCGAACAGTCTTATTATGGTCAGTGAAAGTTAGGAAAAAAAATTTCCTGATGGTGGCAACCCTGGGAAAGATTTGATTTGGAGAAGTAAATAATTACATTTATTTTGTATTATAAATTAAAGTGTTTAATAGGCCAAACAAAATAAATGTTGTGTTTCTAGTAACCTGACTGACCTGGATTTTTTTCATGCAGACCTCAAACTTTTTATTGCTATTTCCCAAGACTTGAAACAGATAAAATCAACATAAAAATATAAAACATAACAAAACAATGTACGTAAATGATGACTTCTCGCTATGTACAGTATGACTTCAGTGCAATTGCATGAACATGACAACAATGTAAACACTGAGGGTTAAATGTATCCCACAAAAACAAATTCACTATTTTTTTCGACCTACAATGTACAGTAGTCATGGATTTTCTTGTCACCAGAAACAAATTTATTTTCTTTTTTTACGTGACTTGTAAAATTTATATTACTGTACATGTAATGTACATCATATTACACGTACATGTGCAAACCACTCGATCCTTTTGAGCAGTAAAAGCATCTAATGTTATTTTATAATAAGAACACAGTTTAATTCCCAAACTGAATGTTAAGTGTTGTTCAAATTTCAGAGTACATCCAGATTATTATGTCCCTAGAAGAAACAGTCCAGCATGTCGTAATGAATGCTATTCAAGAAGTAAGCTGTAGTTAGTTACATCACTATGTAGTACAATCACATTTATTGTGCGGGAGGTTGCAGGGTCAATTGCCACTGCCTATGCTCCGTGACATGATTCTGCATTGAAATGGTTAGACCTTCACGTCTTCTCGAATAAGGACATTAAATCGTAGGCCTGCCACTACTGAGACTGTAAATAAATATCTGGCAGTGACCATCACCCTCAGTGGGTATATTAGCCATATAGAATTATATAGATTTATTAAACCATGCTAAATATATTTTCTATTTGACACTCAAATAAAGTCTATTAATATATTATTATTAGTATTAGTTATGTGTAGTAAACACATCCCCATTTAAATATGTACCTCTCCACTTAAAAATGTACTTTTGAAACGCTACCCTTTTTCACGGGATATGCCGCTTGTAATCCAATCAGAAAAATCCATTTTTATTTCGGTTTTCCGTGCGGGATGTAGCGCATCTCAACCAATAAGCAGGCTAAGTAATTACACGATATCTACAACAATCGTAATATCCCGCAGCTTAGCCAATGAGAAGAGGCATCAATTCACATCTGTTATCTCATTTCCGCTCTAAATATAACCTCAGAACAAGAACCAAACGGTTTGGGCGCCAAAACTTTACATCCGTTATGTCTTCAATTTCACATTAATATTCCCTCGACTTCCTCAAACAAATATACCTTTTGTCGGTGAAAGAGTATGGGTCTTGCAGAAGGGAAGGAATTATCCGATACTTAATTCGAACTTCGTGCTGTATATTATGCTCACGAGTATAAAGTTCGGACTTTACAGCAACGTAGGTTAACAGCACACCGTATCTTCGCGATAAATAAACTTACGGAGGATGAATTACTGCGATTTTTCCTGTGCCATATGTCGAGAGGATTAACAAATATGTCAATCAACACCGTGACTCTCAACGTGTACACATTAACATCGTATCGTATATCGCAATCGCAGATATTTTAGGCGGCAAGCCGACGATATCACGAAAACCTCAACCAAACTTTTGTAAAAAAATGGAATTAAAGGAACACTTTCGCTGGATTTACAACTACGTTGTATGCTCAAACATTTTAACGCTTTCCGAACATTCTCAGTTATTTAATTCTCTCAAAAAAATAAAACAAAATGAAGCAATGCTTACCTGTATTAATAAGTTCACGTGCTTCTAGTAGCTTCTTTAAAAAACGCTTGTGTTCCTCCATTTTCCTTGATCACAATTCTATCCTCGATCTAATCCAAAGAATCCATTCCTGACGATGTTTTTCTTCCAAGTAAATTGTCGAGACATTGTTTCAAGTTGGGTGAACTCCGACCCGCGAAGAACTTGGCATTTCCCGCGTAACTATAAAACTAGATTTCTTTGCTCATTCATGATCCTAAGTTGAAAATGAACTAATTACACATGATATGCATGCAACCGAGACACTGAACCAAGCGTGGTTGTCAACTTCTCAGTGTTAGAACTGGTAAATTGTGCGCGAACGACAACTAGCGAGGGATCACGGCCCGGCCGCGAAATGCGCGTAAACAATAATTTATGCACGTCATTTTATTTGACACAAACACTGTACATAACTTCCTGTCAAAAGTGATTCTTATGAAGTTCGAGGATAACTTATCAAGGAAAAGAAACTTGTTGAATACACGAATAAAGTTCATTCTGCTTTCTTAAAATCTTACGGCAATATAGCTAAATGAACGAGTTACATGTACCTCTATTTTAAAAATATGTTGGTGAGATAAAAATTGAGAACTAGTGTGTTAAATGACTTACCTACATTTATATTTTCATGTGTCACTTAACGATAGGTTCAGCATCGGGATATTCCGCAAGTGACATTTTTTTATTTGCATGTGTCACTAACGATTGGTTCAGCATCGGGATATTCGGCAAGTTGTTAATTACTAGGTTTCTTTGTGTAAGCATATCAACAATGAAAAGTCACGTCCGGGTCATGCTAAATCTGTCACTGGCGGAATGTTTTATTGCTGACATAATGAAAATCGGTTCCGTGAGCTCAGTCTCAGTTAAAAGAAACGCCGGTCGTGAAGAGAAATGAAATTTGCAACATGGTCGATCGAACTGTACGCTGCCTTTTTTCGTCTCTTCGGGAATTGTTTCGAGGCATAAGTACGAATGTTGTGATGTGGAAACTGTCAAAGGTTATGCTTTTCCTGCAGTGTAGTATTAAATTTTGGCCCGCTTTGATCCGTGAGTTTCCAATTCGATCAAATGTTGCCACGTGTGCGAAGATTGATTAATAAACGGGATAAAATTATAATCCTTAAAAACGAATGACAAACGTTATTTTCTACAATGGTCGATCGACATTAAAATAAATTTTCGTCCTTTACGAATAAATCCATTGTCACGTCTCGCATGATTATATATTTAGGCGCCAAACTTCAATCAATTCACTTGAAGACTGCAGAAACGTTGAACAATTGTAGCCGAGAAATCGGCATTAGAAGTTCAGCAACTGATTCACCTCTTCCACAAGGAAGAGACTTCCCACCAATGTTGATTTCCGATCAAAGGTACGCGCCGTATCTATAGCCGGCTTGTTTGACTTGAAAAAAAAAGACGAAGGTGAACCGTCAGACTTTACATTTCCATCTAAGCTTTTTCTCTCGGCTGGCTCCTATCCGAATTCTTCTTTACGTTCAGATGTGGATCACTCGGCACTCCGTTTGAAAGTGAAAATATGAACCCTTGGCGGGTTTTGTGAGGACTCAGTCGTATGCGTTGTTTGGCCTTGTTTTGCTTTTCATTTTTCTTTGTTTTCCAAGCTAAGGGCATCCTGCTTACTTTTTGGAAGACATAAGGCCAACAACCGATGGAATTACGGAATCGTGTGTGGGAAAAACTTTTCTCAATAAACGTAAACATTGGAAAATGAAATGACTTTCCCTACACTTTCGATACGGGCGAGTGAGCACTTGTCATGTGTTAATTGATCTGCTGTCGATCAAACAGAACCTTTTACTTCCGGTTAAAAACTTCCTTTTGGTATTTCTCCGTCAATATATAAATTTGTTTAACGGAGTTTTTAGTATATCAAACACTGCTACTAAAACTACATTTCTGTGCGAAATTTTCCTCATCTTTTTCGTTTTGAAGGTATCCAGTATTAACTGACAAACAAGTAGACGGTTGCAAATATATTCGCTCACACCTGGGGCCGGTTACATACGGGGGGGGGGATACTCCTGTTTGTGACGTATTATGTATGTGCCGCCCGGGTGGGTCAGGGTTTTGAGCTCAGTTTGGGCAGGTAGGGTCTGGGGTTGACCTGATTTGGGCAGATCAGGGTCAGGATTTGAGTATAATTTGGGTGCAGTCAGGGTCGGGGTTCAGTATTTTTTAGGCAGTTAGGGTTCATTTTTTTTAGCTACTAGCTTTGTCAAAAAAAAGACATTCTGTTGCCGCATTTTGATCGCCTGCCCACATGCAAGCACTGAGGTTCCCATACATCGTGACGCCGCTAATTCGTACTTCAGTATTTATCTCTGTACTTCATCTGCTGATTTGTTTACCCAATGCCACGTCCCGACTTGAAATGTTCCGTATTTTGCATGCAATCCCGGTACGCGGTATACCGGCCGGGATATATATCCGACCGTGTTTTGAAAACAATTTAAAGAGGGGCAATCAGGTTTTTATTTTCCAAAAAGGGGGCAATCAGGGTTTTGGAGCTCGGATTGGGTCAAACAGGGTCAGGGTTTGAGCCTCTTGGTCTCACATACATACCCATTTTTCATGTAAGTACCCCCCCTCCCCCCCGGGGTTACATACACGTAACACAGTTATGTACATTTGCGTGGTAACTTTCATCGGGACTTCTGGTGTTATATGTTAAGTTTAAAACACTACTGTTCTCCTAGCAGATTCCTCACAGATGAACACCGCGAACGATAACGATTTCCGGATTACACAAGTTTTCGTGATTGACGAGTAGGGGTTGTCTCACAACGCAATTCTTGGTTTTCATGTGACGTCATCAAAAAACTAAAATTTAAACTACATGTATAAGTCCTACAAAGCTGTTCTTTGTATATATTCTAGACATCGATAATAAAAGCCTACACAGAAAATTTCACGTCGATAGGGTGTATTGTTCCGGAGTAAATAAATTTTGAATTTTATGACAGAACAACCCAGCGTGTTTTCCGTAAGGCATAAAAATCCATGTAATTGAGTCAATTTCTTTTTTTTAACTCGATAAATCTTTAAAAGTTGCATTCAAAGAGTTTTGAAGTGAAACTCAATGATTTTGATAGGAAATTAAGCTTTATATGTATTTTCGTTTTATGGCCGCCATGTTGGTGCCCCAGAGATGGACACCAAGATGGCGGCCGCATACAAAGTACTGTAAAATTGTCGTACTTTCATTGACCCACAGCTCCGTTGAAAAATAAGCTAATGTTCCTATATTTGGTTTATAAGTGTATTTTTGGTAGTTCTACAAGGACCAAGATGTTGTATTTGATTTTACTGAATGCAAACTAATTTTGCGATCACGTGTTATGACGATGAAAACCGGCAATAGCCAGGTATTCTGAAGTACTAACAATCACTCACGATTGTAAACTGCACGGCAGCACATTGCGCCACAAATAGCAGTCCGTATCACAAAAATAACCTTGTACACGTGAAGCGCATTTGAATATATTAATATAGAATTTGCGCTATATAAATGAATACCTTTTTTTAGTCGCTAAAACACTGCAAAACAAAATCATAGCAGGATAATTTTTTTTTTATACCCCGTACAAATAAGTAGCAAAACAGTATTGATGGTTTGCACTCAATCCCCAGAGATTCAAATGACAAAGGGCATGGCGGCCATGTTGGTGTACAGAACAAAAGAAGCTAACAAATAATCTACTGTACACCAATATAATAATAATAATTTAATTTATTGTAACATGGCGGCAGCTATGACGTAACGTGCAAACCATCTATTGCTAAGGACAAACCACTACTGTCAGTGATTATACTACTGTCATTTACATCCGTCAAAAGTAATAGGTTTATTATTTACGTCTTTACGATACAGATTTATACACACACGTACCCACGATACGTTTGTTGTACATACTGATTATGGACTCTCTTCTCAATTATAATTCCGGGACGAACGCCGAACGCGAACGCCGTATGCAGAACGCAACAAGCACTGTCTTATAGCGCTTTCCGGTGCCAGTCACGGCTTTACAGTTCTCGAGTGATTAAGAGATCTGTAGAATACAGTACTTGTAGCGTTCTGTGTATGGCGTTCGGAGGTGCCTGTAGCGTTCTGTTGTGCCTGTAGCCAGTTCTGTAATGCTTGTAGCGTTCTGTAATGCCTGTAGCGTTCTGTAGTGCTTGTATAGCGTTCTGCAGTGCTTGTAGCGTTCTGCAGTGCTTGTAGCGGACCTCTACTGTCAAAGCGAGCTGCACATACTGCACGTATTGATAATCAAAGCGGCGGCACGTATTGATTGATTTTGTAGTGCTTTGTAGTTCACTACAGAATCACTAAACATAAACGAAATCGCAAACATCGCCAGGTATAAAGCGGCCATTTTGCGTTCCGTCTCGTTCTGGTCACTAGCCTCTGAGCTGTCGAACACAAATTGTGATGGAGTGGTAGTACTTATTCTGCTACGATTTTGCTCTTTGGCAAAATTATTGCAAAACTATAGTACTGGTGTGTTATAATTACATGAGCTTGTTTGTTCACGAGCCAAAGTATGTTCAACTCTGGAGCATATAGGAGCATGCATATCCCGCATATATGGCTTCCAACGTGGAATAAACTAGCTGTTTCAAACCGAGTGGTATTTGAGTATCACTGAAAATAAAGGAAATTCCGCAAGAGAGGCTTGCAAAAGTTTTGTTGATGAATGGATTTATATGTTTATTTCTCCACAAACTGCTGCAGGCATGCGGTAAAACATTTGAAACAGTAATTTACTGTATGTCAGTCAAGCCTGTAGATCATAGTCTCCTTCGCAGCCGTTATTTGTATCGTCACGCAACGCTCTAGTTTATATAATTAAAAACTGCGGCACGTTTTAAAATTTAACATCTTAGGTTTGAAAAGAAACGAAGGTGAGTAGCCGTTTAACTGGCGATTAATTTTATGAACTTATTGAACTAACTTGTGAATTGTATTTGCTGCGACGCGTTTGAAACCACCGAGCCCGCGTGAAACTGCGTGGAATGTTATGAAATTGCTCTTTATGATTCCCGAGAAACTGAGCTCTAATTTGTATAATTAAAAACTGCGGCACGTTTTAAAACTTAACATCTCAGGTTTGAAAAGAAACGAAGGTGAGAGGCTTGTAGCCGTTTAACTGGCGATTAATTTTATAAACCTATTGAACTAATTTGTGAATTGTATTTGCTGCTACGCGTTTGAAACCACGGAGGCCTACTACTCCGAGTGCGTGAAACAGTCATCATTCTTAACGACAGGAAAGGGAGTTGGGAGGGACATTTCTTAGAAGTCTACTTCTTTTTTTTCGCCTCGTTCTTTTTCTCCAAAAAACATTACCAAAGTTATGGCACCAAACAGCTGATGATTTGCCTTGGTGTATCGCCTCGAGTTCGACACCAATATTTCTCCACGCTTTTAGTGACATGACACTTTCAGACATGAAAAGCTCCATATCGCGTGAGGCATGCAACGGAACGATTATATATAGTTAAATATGATCACCATCTGCACAAGTATACAGTAAAAAGGTGTACTTTATAATTTGAAAACTCAAAGGTCGAAAACAGTAGATAGACGGTGGGTGAGATTTAGGGCTTAATTACTAAAACATCGGCCGTAAGAGAGTTGAGAGTATACGTACACCGAGAAAGAGACCAGTTTGAGGACGCCGCATTTTATCAGCAAATCAGCAAGTATTTTTGACAATTTGACATTTTTACAAGTCACTGACAGATTAATGTCACATTTAATGAACCTTCTCATTTTCTCGCTGATCCTGAGTACCGCAAAGACCTTTCCCTCCCATTACGGACTCTCAGAACAACCGTGTCTGATCAAAGTTTCTTTTGGGAGAAAAAAAAGAATTAACAGAAAAGTCATTCCTGAGAGAAAGACTAATCGTGTATACTTGGAGTAGAACACTGAATAAGTTGCGTTTATTTCATTAAACCGTGACGGCATTTCGGTAATTGTTTTTATAGCAGGGCGCGGCAGCATTATCTACAGAAGGGATTACGTTGCAGTTACGTTGCAATTACATTCTTCTCAGTTCTCCATCGTCGTTTATCATAGAGCTAAATAATAGTCAGAAACACTTTCTTGCTGATATTTCGAAACTTTACAAGTGCCCCTTGAAGTTTGTTAAAAAAATGGTAAAGCGGCGAAAAAAGTTTAACCATCGGCGAAATGACTGATACACCGGACATGACTTTTCATTGTTGATATGCTTACACAAAGAAACCTATTACTCAACAACTTGCGGAATATCCCGATGCTGAACCAATCGTTAGTGACACATGCAAATAAAAAAATGTCACTTGCGGAATATCCCGATGCTGAACCAATCGTTAGTGACACATGCAAATAAAAAAATGTCACTTGCGGAATATCCCGATGCTGAACCTATCGTTAAGAGACATGAGAGGTACATGTAACTCGTTCATTTAGCTATATTGCCGTAAGATTTTAAGAAAGCAGAATGAACTTTATTCGTGTTTTCAATAATAGTTTATTTTCCTTGATAAATTATCCTCGAACTTCATAAGAATCACTTTTGACAGGAAGTTAATGTACAGTGTTTGTGTCAAATAAAATGACGTGTTATCGGAACTCGTGCATAAATTATTGTTTACGCGCATTTCGCGGTAGTGATCCTTCGCTAGTTGTCGTTCGCGCATAATTGACCAGTTCTAGAATTCGATATTAGCACTGAGAAGTTGACAACCACGCTTGGTTCAGTGTCTCGGTTGCATGCATACCATGTGTAATTAGTTCATTTCAACTTAGGATCATGAATGAGCAAAGAAAATAATCTAGTTTTATAGTCACGCGGGAAATGCCAAGTTCTTCGCGGGTCGGAGTTCACCCAACCTGAAACAATGTCTCGACAATTTACTTGGAAGAAAAACATCGTCAGGAATGGATTCTTTGGATTAGATCGAGGATAGAATTGTGATCAAGGAAAATGGAGGAACACAAGCGTTTTTAAAGAAGCTACTAGAAGCACGTGAACTTATTAATACAGGTAAGCATTGCTTCATTTTTTTAATTTTTTTTTGAGAGAATTAAATAACTGAGAATGTTCGGAAAGCGTTAAATGTTTGAGCACACAACGTAGTTGTAAATCCAGCGAAAGTGTTCCTTTAATTCCATTTTTTTACAAAAGTTTAGTTGAGGTTTTCGTGATATCGTCGGCTTGCCGCCTAAAATATCTGCGATTGCGATATACGATACGATGTTAATGTGTACACGTTGAAAGTCACGGTGTTGATTGACATATTTGTTAATCCTCTCGACATATGGCACAGGAAAAATCGCAGTAATTCATCCTCCGTAAGTTTATTTATCGCGAAGATACGGTGTGCTGTTAACCTACGTTGCTGTAAAGTCCGAACTTTATACTCGTGAGCATAATATACAGCACGAAGTTCGAATTAAGTATCGGATAATTCCTTCCATTCTGCAAGACCCATACTCTTTCACCGACGAAAGGTATATTTGTTTGAGGAAGTCGAGGGAATATTAATGTGAAATTGAAGACATAACGGATGTAAAGTTTTGGCGCCCAAACCGTTTGGTTCTTGTACTGAGGTTATATTTAGAGCGGAAATGAGATAACAGATGTGAAATGATGCCTCTTCTCATTGGCTAAGCTGCGGGATATTACGATTGTTGTAGATATCGTGTAATTACTTAGCCTGCTTATTGGTTGAGATGCGCTACATCCCGCACGGAAAACCGAAATAAAAATGTTTTTTTCTTATTGGATTACAAGCGGTATATCCCGTGAAAAAGGGTAGCGTTTCAAAAGTACATTTTTAAGTGGAGAGGTACATATTTAAATGGGGATGTGTTAGTATTAAATGTACATGTGTATTGAATCGTCATAGTGCGTGTAATTAACAAGGTGGGCAATCATAAATTTAGAGATAATCACAGCCTTTTAAAGTGCATGCTAATAAATCCTTGCAATTTTTATACCTATGCCCCTCGAAAAAGTTTTGAGTACTTCAATCTGTTAATACAGTTTTGGTTTAGAGTGAATATTCTATTTTCTACGCTTATTTGAAACAGTGAAAAATGTATCTTCCATGACCACTGCACAAGTAAAATGGGTGATCTCATCCACCTCCCAGTTACAATGTAGCTCAGCGGTTAAGTCTCCGGTATCACAAAATACTTGTTTACAAATTCACTTATTTGATAGTTTCATGGTACATTTATAATGTAGTTGACAAACCTAATAACATCTAACAACATCACATGTATGGACAGTACATGACTACTTTCACTGTAAGTATTTATTTAGACTTGAAAATTAAAATTTGCCCTTGAGGTTGCCTAAAGCTGTTAGCTACTGTATGTAATACAGCCATGACAGCAAAATGACGAAAAGAAGCATATGAAACCACCAAGGGAAGGGTTCCTGTTTGATGCTCAGTTTTAAAGCTTGAGGCAATTATACAGTGTACTACCAAGGTTAGTACTTGAAAGGTCAGGGCAGGCTGTTGTACCTGGTAACACTGCAAGTTAATCCCCTTCTCTTCACAAATAGCACAGCAGGTTCTTTAACATCCTTCATTTATAAAGAGAAAGTGTTATGAGACATTACATCCTTGCCCAAGGACGTGGTTGGGCTAGATTTGAACCCACAACCTCCTGCATTCATGACCACTGCTCTGCTACTACCTGAGCTGTTCTACCAACTGAGCTACTCAGCTGCAGCCATGTGGTTCTTGTAGTTGTATATCAGATAGAACAGTTACATATATTTTTTATTAATTGTTGAAAATTATGTACATTTTTGCAGCTCATGACAGCCAGAGAGAGCTCAGTAATTAGTAACGACATATACAGAGAGCTGGAGTCTCAGGTATAAAGCAAACTGCTCTGACCTCATAGAATGTCTTTAGTACTGCCCTATGTCAACCATTATGCTTTGTGAGGGTGTACATGTAGCTATTGTTGCATACATAATTATGTACCTTCTGGGAATACTAAATACAGTACATAAATTATATTTTATTGCAATAATATCGTCTTTATGCTTTCAAGCTCAGCATTTTATACAATCATGTACATTGTATCATATAGATATGAAATTTGCTTAAGCTGTACAAAGACAATGATCGACATAGGATCTTTAAAGTTTCAGTGTACTTTCTTTGTCTTCCTAGGGCATAAATTGCAGATTAAAGGACTGCGTAATATGACATGTTGTACTCCTATCATCATGATTATTATTATTGTTGCAGTATCATATCATTGATAATAAATTAATGATTGCCTTATAGCTGTGTTGTAATTTTATATTCAAATTTAATCTTTTCAGCATAAAAGCACACTGGAACAGTTAACAACAATAATGGTGGAAAAGGAGGAACTATCACAGAGATGCCATGAACTAGACGACCAGGTAGAGGACACTTGAGGAGCAGTATAACCTAGAGAGGTTATATTTCGTAAACTGATAAAGGACTGGGTCCGAGTGTGAAAATGTGTTCGGATTCTTTTTTATTGACCCAGGCCACGACATGAAAGGTCAAATGAATTTTTTTGCCAAGTTTGAAGATGTTTGAGCAAATAAGAACTGAATAGAAACGTTTGAAAATCACCAATTTTAAAATATACTGAGCTCTCATGTATTCATTTGTGATTCTTGAAAGCTTGTCAGTGCCTCTTTAATATTGATCTAAACCAGAAACATAATATGAGGGAGTTGAAATGCAGCCTCATGCTCCTGATTATTCAAAGAATAAACAAATAGTACCATATTTGGAAAATACAGTCTAGTCTAGTCACATAACCTGGCTGCCATTTTATCCATTTATGGTCATTTTTATTTGCTGAATAATCTAGAGCATGGCACTAAAGTGAAGTATGGGCGTTACATGTTTCAACTCCCTTACATGTATATACATGTATATGTTTCTGTCCAAACTTAGTGAAGACACATTTTCAATGTGATCTTTACAGTGGTTGGGTTAATTTTTCTCATTTAAATAAATTTCCATACTAATGATGTTCTTTATCACTTTACGAAATGGCTAAGTAAATACAACACAGCAAAGAATAGGGTGCTTATATATGTGTATTACTGAGTGAGAGGGCTGGACGGGAAAATATTTGGCTTGAGGTGATGACATACAAATCGACCGAGAGTCAACTATTTCCCTTCCGGACCGACCTAACTCAGTCAATAAGTGTTTTATAAAGAAATTATGACCACTTTTATATGGCAAAACGAGAAGCAAAATATATTCAGCAGAGCCTGACAGCTTTTTCTGGCCTGCTCAACACATATGGTCTCCATCACATGACTTTTGTAAGTGGTTTTGCAAAGAAAGGTGGTCCTTAGGCAGCATATGCAATCATTAATGACCTTAGATCTATCTATGGGGTTATTCCAGAAAATATCCATACCCTTACCATTTTGATTCTACTTACTGTGTGCTTGATATTGTTTTGTTTCTTGATAGATAACATATCTTAGAGAATCGGAATCTGGATTTCAGCTAGAAAATGAGAGGCTGAAGGATCAGATGAGTAATACAGACCTGTCAGAGAGGGATGATATTGGGTATGTACTGACAAATACAGTTGAGCCTCTCATAAACAGCTGTCAGGCCTTGAAATAAAAACAAATCCTTAGTCACCAAGGTGGAAACTGAGAAGAGCACTGTACATATAGTCAGTTTTGTCACCAAACAGTGACTGTATCAGCCATAATTATCATTTAGCTAAAAATAAATGTAACTTACTTACAGTCAATTTCACATAACTTTTTAAGATTGGGTTCCAAAGTTCCCAAGTTTGTCAACAAACTTCAAACTTATATTACCTCAAAATCATGATATAGATTAGACGGTCTTGGAATTAACTGAAATGGCTATAAAAATGATTTATTTTGCAATGCAAACATACATTAATTTTGTATCTAGGAATTTTTTTAAGCGTATTGCATATAAAACGGAGCTATACCCATTCTGCTCGAAAATCTGGAAAATAAATATTTTTAAGAATAAAAGTGTAAGAACCAAGAATTAGAGAATTATATACAAAAATGACTGAGTGGTGAGGATTATGACATTTGTGATCTTGACAACTATTAAAACTGACATCATCAACTATTGTGCAATGCACTTTACAAAATTCCTACATGATTGCATTGTAACATAAATTGTTTTTATTGCGATTTCAGTTAAATTCAGTCCTCCTGACAGTCCAAATGTCATTTTGAGACCATAAAATAATGTTCTGTACTCTACCCTGTACTCTGGTACTGATTGACAGAAGTAATTAATTAATTAATTAATTAATTAATTAATGTACTTAGTCTACTTACTTAAAGTAACTTACTACCTACATGTACATTTGTACGTACTTTATACTTAGTACTTACTCACTTACTTATTTACTTACTTATTTACTTACTTACTTACCTGTCTATCTATCTATCTTTGGATGAGTAAACAAGCATAGTTATGAAGTACATGAAGGGAAAGAGAAATGAGTTCCTAATCAATAGGAAACCCTGTCTATTGTATTGTGCTGTCAAGTACCAGCCAATCAGATCTCGCTAGATTAGTTGAATAATTATGTAATGAGCATTTTATATACATTTGTAAGGAAACTCACTAAGATTATTCAGTTCTCATGATTCTGATTGCACTTGCAATAATGTCAAATTTTAGTGAAGTTTGATTTACATGTAAGAGTGAATAAAGTAAATACATGTAGGCATGGAACTAGCAGATTAGAACACTCCATCGCATATGCACTTACAATGTACAATGCTGGTGGGATGTAGGTTGGCGCAGTGGTAAAACACTCGGCTCTCACCTTTGCGGCCCTGGGTTCGATTCCTGGCTTGGGCACTGTATGCGAGTTAGGTTTGTTGTTGATTCCTTATCTGCATTTGAGGGTTTTTCTCTGGGTTCTCCGGTTTTCCTCCCTATGTAAAAATCAACATGTGAGCCGAGTGTTGTATGTCCAACACAGTCAATGTAGTGAGGAGTGTGTGAGGAGTAAAAGCAGGCCCACATCAGCTGTAAGCTGCAATAACCAGCCTGCTACAACAAATAAAATATATAAAAATAAAAAAATATCTTTTTTTAATTAAACTCTGAATTTCTGATGAGACCTGGAACAACCATGGGGGCTGATCAAAGCCAGGTCCCAGCTAATCGACAGATCGAATTGGAATTTAGCATGGTGGTTTTTGTGGAGGAAGAAAAACCGGAGAACCCGGAGAAAAACCCTCGGAGCAAGGGCGAGATACCAACAAACTCAACTCACATATGGCACTGCGTCCGGGAATCGAACCTGGGCCACAGAGGTGAGAGGCGAAGCGCTTAACCACTACACTACCCCAGCTCCCCATTTATTTATGTGTGTGTGTTGAGCTTCAGACTAGGAACTGTATTTAAGTTCACGTTGGGTAATATTTTACATTCTTGCTGCAGATTCTCAAACCAAAAGTTAATTCAGATAAAGCAAGAAGTAGAACGCTTAAAAGAAGTAAACTTTATCCTAGAAACAGGTAACTACTGTACATGACTTGTATGTTAATTTTTATATGGTAGCTATTATAATGATAATGTACATTAGCTCTTTTTCTTGGTACCATTTTACTTCCATAATCAATTTCTCCTGATGTTAATCCTCTATTAAAATCAAACACTTGATTACCTTTATACCCAACAATAATATACATGTATAAGAAGGTCTGTGTGCAATAAGGGCATAAGTAATAAGCAGTCCGAAGGAATTTGCTGATGGGATATGTCAGTAAAATGTAAAGCGCCATGAGACTGTAGTATATGGCACTACATATATATAAATATGGCCTATTAAGTAACTCCTGATCACGTTCTAAATTCTCCCTTAGAAAACAAAAACATTGAAGGAGAATGTGATCAGGAGTCACTTACGCCCTTGTTGCACACAGCCCTTCATTATTGTACAGTTTATCCTATGTATTACAAAACGTAACTTCAATTCACAGTAGTACATATAACAGAGCTTCTGATAGGGTGTGGACAAAAGGCAAATATTATTGTGTGAGAAAAAAATGGCAGATTGGGTGACAAAGAAAATTACGAACATGTATACATGTATAAAGCTGCACTTCACATATTATTTTAGCTGCACTGCACATATATTTTTAGCAGCACCCCTAACTTCGATCAGCCTGATAAACAAAAGCCTCTTTTGCCAAAAATGTTTAATAAGGAAAAACCTTGTGTATCAGCTGGAAAAACCTTGTGTATAAGCTGCAAAAACACAGCAAGAATAATATTTTGGTTAATATATAGTTCTTAAAATAATTATGCTCGTACTTGAAGTTGAAGCAAAACTTCTTCATCAGAATCTCAACTTCCTCCAACTTTGAGTATGGTTACAACTTGCCTTGTCCATTTCTTATGCACATTTTAACCTGCAATCTTTAAATCACTCCAGAATTCTTCTGCTTTTATTCCCCAATTAACTAACTACATTTTCAAGAAACCTCATTCCTGTAATTGCAAGAGAAAGGAAGGTTTTCTGGCAAAACTTGGTGTCCGCCATCTTGGATTTTCATAAAAAATGAATTAGTGGCAATCTCTCATGCAAAATTGTGAGGAACACCTGGTTGAACACTCATCATAAGTTTAGAATACCATAAAAATATCATGTTTTCCCATGAAAGTTAATGTCAATGAGCTATCGAATTAAAGTACTTATGTTTTGTCATAATGACTCCAGGCTTCATAAGCTTCAAATTCCAGTTATGATATCATTCCTTTCACGGTGACAGCCCAAACACGTTTCTTGAAATTCATCTTCCTGCATATTGTATTCTACAGCTCGGGATGAATATCGAATAAAATATGAGCAGCTGGAGAGAGATTTAGAAATACTAAACGACAGAGTGAGTACAATAATAATTAAAAAAAGTTATTATTAATAATAGAATGAGTGGCTGTGCTTTATCTGATTTACCAACTTGAGTTTGTAAATCCAATATTAAAAGCACAGACACAATTTCTGTATAATTATGGCCTATCAAACAACTAGATGTGAATAGAGTAGTGTTATTCAGTTGTTTTGGCAATACAACCTATTTTGGCCAAGAACATTTAAGCAAAAGTTTATGTACAGTACCGCCTGGAATTATTGAAGCATTTACCGTGGTTTTACCGCGTCCAATGACCGCGGTAATACCGCGGTTTGACCTCAGAATGACCGCAGTATTACCGCGGTAATACCTCGGTAAAACCGCGGTCAACTGCGGTAATTAGTTGGCCGCGGCCGCTGAGATTTGTATCACGCCGAAATCATTGACTTTAGTATGAAGATGTAGCGATGACTCAGCGTTCTTTTCATTCTTTATTCAACACCCGGCTGTTAACTTTAGAATCTTTTATTTTCGTTTCATTCAGAACTCAAACGGCGGGTAAAGAAGCACTCATCGGTGAAACTAAGACTTTAGATTTAGAATCTTTTATTTTTGCTTCATTCAGAACTCAAACGGCGGGTAAAGATCGAAGAACTCGTCGGTGAAACTAAGACTTTAGAATCTATTTTCGCTTCATTCAGAACTCAAACGGCGGGTAAAGAAGCACTCATCGGTGAAACTAAGACTTTAGAATCTTTTATTTTCGCTTCATTCAGAACTCAAACGGCGGGTAAAGAACTTAGACTTTAGACTTTAGAATCTTTAAGATTCTAACCCGCCGTTAGAGTTCTGAATGAACGGCGAAAATAAAAGATTCTAAAAGATTATCCGCTGAGCGCAAAACATAACACCAAATAAACTTTTGCTTCAGTGTAGTTTCACATTTACGGCAGATCCTTGTCTTGTTACTAGTATTAAAAGGTTTCGGCAGAAATCATTGTAAATGTTTGTGTATTAAGTAATGGTCCAGATAAGAACTGTAGTGGAATCCATTGTTCTGCGGCAATGAGCCTCCCCCACATACGATTTTGCTTGAATATGCCTTAAGTGCTTTAGGAGGTATCTACAGTCCAAACTACAGCTCGAAAATAAAGTATTTTTTATGCTATTGGCTCTTTTTTCTGTCAAAACGTAGAGAAACCACCATCCAGCCAATGGGATATAGAGAAAACAAAGGATTTTTCAATCGCAAATTTCAGAACTTTCCCCACATACGGTATTCTTCGAAATTAAACCATAGTTAGTTTGATCAAAAATAAATTCAAACCACAAAAAAATATCGAATGAAAATGCATTATTTCGATGGGTTTCTATTGAATTTATAAGTATCAACCAATGAAATTACGAGAAAGAATAATAGAAAATTAACACCTTTTAACATTCCTTGCCGTAGACACTACAGTTCTTATCTGGACCATTACTTAAAATCTCAACTCTTCTGAATTTCCACGTGCAATCAGTCAGGCGTGAACGTGTCAGTCTGAAATTTTACAGAACATCAACAGAGTTTTGAAGCAACGTTTGTCATATTGAAAGACGTGCAAAAACTTCTATACTCTTACCAGAAAACTTCTACTGGGAAAGTGCAATTCCTTTTGAATTAAAAGAGCTTTAATGCATCGGATCAGATCAGTCAGTTCGCGTAAATGGAAATTAATTGCGCCCCCGCGGTATTTGTGTCAGAAATGAGACACGCGTCTGCCTGACAGTTCACGATTGACGGGGACATTTATTAAGAATCTTGACTTTTTGACGCCTCTCAGGCATGCAGATTATTTACCAAAACCATCTTACTGTACGTTTGTAAAACTGTTTGTCATGAATTCGAATTTGTCACGCGTTAATCCTAGTGAAAGAAAGGTTAAAATACAAAACTGGGCAATGAACACGTACGCGAAATTTCGGATCACGATATTTCGATAACCTGGTCCGAATTTTCGTTTGACAATCTAAACGAAATATCGTCGAAATGTCGCTCGCAGGTTGGCGATATTTCGCCTTGGCATTAGAATTTTCGCGTATCTGATCAATTCTTCGTCGAAATTTCGAACGAAAAGTTGCCCGTCGAAATTTCGGCGACATTCGCAGGAACAAAGAGCGAAATTCGTCGAAATATGTTTGCATGACTTTTGCACAATACTACAGTATTGTGTCATGACCGCGGATTTTGACCGCGGCTTTCATTGCGGTTAATAATTTGACCGCAGTAAAGCCTCGGCTTTACCGCGGTAACCTCGTCCATGGTGCGGTAATACCGCGTCCAATGACCGCGGTATTACCGCGGTTTGACCGCGACCCGATGCTTCAATAATTCCAGGCGGTACTGTAAATCAGAACAAATCTGTATAAGATTTACAGATCACTTATGACATGTTCGTTTACTTTGGTTTTCCTTCATGAATTATTAATGAGTTTGACAATTTAATTTACAGTGCTCATTAATATTTGTGCATTAGGTTTGAAGGAAACAAAATACATTTGTCGTACATTTTGCAGTGTTCATTCTAGAAATCAAATGAAGTGGGATGTGTCCCATTGCATTTTAAATTTGGGAACACCTTTTTTTCAAATTAAAGGGGACAATTTTCCCTAAACTTAAAGATGTTGGGACCATCCCCCCTCTCCTCCTCCTCCCATTTATTTAGATTCACCTTTACCATCAGAAAATGAATTGAAATAGAACATAAAATTTCTAATTCTAATCTATAAAAAATATTTGGCTTTTTTATGTGCATGCATATGCATGCACTGAAGACACACTGTACATAGCGAGAAGTTGTTGTTTAATATGTACTTCTACAATGTAGCTCTTGGTGTTTTATATTTTTATGTTTATATTTTATGTTATATTTTATGTTTAGCAATTAAAATAGTTTGAGGTTGGCATGAATCAAGGTCAGTCGGGTTACTGGAAACACAACATTGTATTTCATTTTGTTTGGCCTACAAGGTTTTTGCGAGCGGTAAGCCATCAGTGCGCAATAATATCACAAAATCATGCCCTAAAATGAACACTGCTTTTGTTGTGGGAAATATAATGTGATACATGTTGTAGGTGGTCCATATGGGTGGCCATGACTATAAAGATACAATATTATGCATGGCTTTCAAAAACAATCTTTTATTATAGATGGACACATTAGACAATTTGAAATCAATAACAAATCTGAACATTTTTAAAAAGAAACTTAAACAATTTTTATTAAGCGAAGCATACAATTAAGTCCACTTTACCTATTAATATTCTTCTCACTTTTACCTATATTATCTTCAGATAATAAATATGCAATTTGATAATGCAATTTTAGCTCACATTGTGAGCTTTTTAGTCCACATAATTTTTATATTTGATATACATTTTAAACATACTAAATGTCAATTGTCATTGGGAATTGACAATTGTATGTATATATTTTTTATGTATGGTCAACATATAACAGTAGGTGGCTGTGACAATATGAGGGGCTTATTCTCAACAGTTTCAAAAGTCAAATCAAATAGGAAATAGCTGCCAATTTGCCACAAAGTACTGATGTACATTTGTAGCAGCTGGATCAAACTCCAATGGGAGCCAGATTATTTCAATTGATATCCCGCCAATGTACATGTAAACATTGATAGTGCAATTATATACTATGTTTATTAAACACAAACATAATAACACAGTGAGCTTGGCTCTTTTAGCCAATAAAACCTTGTATTTTTTAATAGGATGCTCCCATAATTTTAAAGTATTAATAACACTGTATGATGCATTTTGTTTTACAGAATGATCAACTCCAAGGATTGGCTGAGGAATCTCAGCAACTTAAAGATGAGATGGATGTCTTGCGACATATGCAGGAGAAAGTGGTACAATTTTAATGTTGTTACATGTAATTAAATAATTATTATTGTGAGTGTCTGGGAGAGAAGCATGCTATATATCAAACAGTTATAGTGGATTTGTAAAAATAATGTTAACACATTACTTTCAACTGAGAATTCTTTGTCAATATTATTAAATTATGATCCATTTTTTCGGGTTTTTCAAGTAATTCTAATAATTACAATTTAGTTTTTTATGTTCTATGCACATCCTGATTACAATGTATTTACTCATCAAACTTTAATTATGTTCTTCTTCTTTAGTCAAAATATGAATCAACTATTGATATGTACAAGAAAAAACTTGGTAAGTTTGGTAACATGGTAATTATTTTTTCTTTGGTGTTTATACAGTATGTAGCATGTAAATTATGGTACATGTACCAGACAGTACATATGTTAGAATTTCAACTTGTGCTTTCTCATTTTGTTTTAATTAATAATTATTTTACACATCAGCTGAATTGCTCAAGACAAATAAATAGTTATTAACAAAGCAAATTAGTCTTCTTTCGATACCTAAAACCATGATACAATGTGTATGTCAAGATTGATAAACAACTTTAAAATAAATTGATTTAAGAAGTTCTGAAGTTTTGTTTGTATTTTACAGAGGAGTTATCTGACATGCGTAAACAAATGAAGGCATTAGAAGAGAAGAATATCACATACATGCAAGAGACAATGAATCTAGAAGAGGTACATGTATTGTGACAAAACCTTTGTGTTTTAATTGTTAACATGTACAGCTGTGGCAGCAATTACAACAAAAATTATAATTATTATTCATAATACCCTTTTACAATAAAAATTAATGATACAGTCAGCAGGTATAAAATATTGTGTGAGTTGATTCTGATAGTACAGTGCTAAGAAACAGAGATAAAATTTTATTTTATTTGCCTTCTGAATGCTACATGGAAGTATTGTACAATAGAATTGCTCAATGCACAATTCCAGTACACAGTGCATAGCTTTTAATATGTTGTTTGATATAGTTATAACTTTAGACTCTTGTGAATTCAACCACATGCTAACTCAAACTAAAGGTTATTTCTCTTGGATTTGCTTCACTCTATTACTGACAGTAATACCCTGGCTAACTCGAACTTTTCCCTAACAATATTTAGAATCCCTTCAGAACAATTCCTTGAACTCATGACTTTGATTAACAGTAATAGCAGAGAACAGTTTTCAATTGACAACTTTTTATTATGAATCAAATAAAGTGAATACACTCTGAGTGTGATACAGAGTTTGTACTACAGTGTACACAACAAAATTAATAAATACTGTTTAAGTGTCCAGACACAATGTTCTGTAATTGGATATCACACTTGTAATAATGGGAGTCTACTGAATCATGCGAGTGGGCTATGAATTCAAAGTGAAAAGTTGTACTGTAAATATGTAGTTGGCCGACCACTTACATGTACCGACAACATATTTTATGGTGCAACTTGTTCACTTTAGCCATGCAAGTGCTTGTGTGTGTATTCTGAAATTTGTTTTATTGTTAGTGGGCCAAGAATAACCCCTTACATTGTATCTTGTGACATAATTTTATTTCAGGACTTGAGGAAGGCAAACCTATTAAAGACGCAACTTGACACTTACAAGAAACAGGTAAGTTCTATCAGATGAATGACCCTTACGGAAAATATCATCTTGTGACAGGCCTGTTAGCAAGCTTGTTACAGTCAAGCAGCCTCCAAGCCAGTGACAGGCCTGTTCTTGACATGCTTGTCTGCCAAGCATGTGACAGGTTTGTCGCACAAGCAAGTAACAGGCCTGTATATGACAAGCCTGTTAAGCAGTCAGTGACAAGCCTGTAGCAGAATGGCAAGCCTGTGACAAGCCTGTAAGACTATCAAAGCTGTGATCAATTGGCAAGCCTGTGACAAGGCAGTAGCAGGTTGGCAAGCATGTGACAAGCCAGTGACATATTGCATGCCAGTTACACAAATGTATATTGCCTACTTTGAATTCATCTGAACTGAATATCAGTCATCTGGAATGCAGCCGGACTCCAGAGCTCCAAGTACATGTACATGTACCAACCAGCTACAATTTTGCTGGACTACAGAGATTCCACCAGACCCAAAACTCTAGACTGTATTTGTACAGGACTCCAGACCTGGACTTCCACCAGATTCTGGAGTTCTGAGTTACTATCAGTAAATTAAATCTGGAATTCCACCGGATTCTGGAGCTCTGAGTAACAGCCATCTGAAATTCCACTGGACTCCAGAACTCCAGACCGGAATCCCACTGGACTCTGGACCTGGAATTCCATCACAACTACCGGTACCTGGAATTCTGGTGGATTCCAGCTAGAATCCACCCTGGACCTGGTATTCCAGTGCAGTGGAATTACACAGGAATTCCAGATATATTTTCACTAGGGATATTGCATGCCTTTACTTTTCCTCCTGACTGGTTGCATTTTCAGCTATTAAATGATTTTAACTACTTCAGTTGAGAGGGGCTATGTCATGGTACTGTGCATGTATCCTGAGTAATCACTTGGTTGGTGGCTGTTAATTGGATACAAGCCATTAAACTTCCCTCCCTCATTGCTTGAATTGAAAGGATTTTCAATATTTTCCCTGGAGACTATTTACACTGTTTGTTAGTCATATTTGCTTTGATTTTAAGCATGCCACATGGCCAAGAGGTTCGTCAGTTCATATCACAATCGGTGGAAATAGCTGTTTCCGGCCCGGAATGCAAATGTAAAGTCTATTACCATGACACAGCCCTTTAGATTATTACTTCAATCATGCCTGTCACATGCCTGTAACAAGCTTGCTAACAGGCCTGTCACAAGATGATCTTTTCCGTAAGGGATATACACAAGATTGAACATTAATTTTTAATATAATTAAACATTTACTATTAAAAATAAGTGTTTGTTTCTGCATGTTGTTCTTGTAGGTTCATCAACTGCAGGTCCAAATGTCAGAACTACAAAGAAGAACAGATAGAGTATGTCAGATACAATTTGGAACTAGTAAATAATAATACATTAATTGCAGCCTTTCAACCATTTTCATGTTGTTGATGTAAATTTAGATCATGGTTTGCCCAACCTTGCCACAGATTAAGTGATGTAATATGTATTTTTTATCAGTTTGATATCATATCAGAGCAGCTAGTGCCTTTGCCAAAATAAACAAAGCAAGCTCACTACTTAGGAGAATACGTACATGACATCATACTTGCATGTGGACTGCATGCACACACGCACACCTTGATTATGACATATATTGTAATAAGCAGAGCACTTGAAAGTCTTTCTGATAATCGACTGACCAATCAGAACACTCTGTTTTCAAGATTAACATACTCTGGATTCCAATGTTTAACATACAGTATGTTTAACGATTGTCTCACTTAATCAGAAGCCTCGCATATGGTTTTAATATATAATATATTAAGCAATAGACCCTATGCATAAGTCCTGGTAACTAGCATGTCAACGAGGCTGGTAGGTCCTCTGGAATGTTGAAATTGAAGTGCCAGGGAAGATTGTGAAATGCACTGAGCGAATGTTCACTGAAACAATGTCGATAATTTGCTATGCGTCTGGCTGGGATTGTACTATAAAGAAAAATAAAGGATAAATGAGGACAGATTAGCAACATTTTTCAACTAAACAATCATGTTCAACACATTTCACACCTCCTGCTAGTATTTCAACTTCAACATTCTAGAGGACCTACTGGCCTCTTTTTCGTGTTGTGACTGCGCGAGTTATGCATAGTGTGTATCATGTTATTTTTTTTCATAAAGAGACCTCTAATTTTCATATGGCATAGTGAGAATGACATTCAGTGGTGGTGGTAACATGTACTTGTACTCTTACAGGCTGAATTTGAGTCAAAGAAAGCAAAGCAAAAACTGTCAAATCTTGAAGGGGAAAATGAGGTAAGGGGACTTCCTTTTTTCCTATTATTTCTTTCTTTAAATCCAATTTTAACAAATAATTAATAGATAACATGTGGAATACATACACTTGTAGCATAGCCTGCACTGCTATGCATACCTAACTAGTTGACAAATTAAATACATGCTATTTAGACAAAAATCACTGTTTTCTTGACTATAAGATTTCCAGTTTGTTTTGCTGGCTAAAGGGGTACTGTTATAAACCCCAAAATGATCAACTTTCTCATGATGAAGACGAAAATAACTACTCAGATTTCCAGATAATTATACTGGAGAAACTGAGATAATTTTGATGAAGGATAGGAAAGACATAAGAGTGGATGAAAAATACTGCTCTTAAGAGAAATTTAGAGCAACTTGAAATTGGTTCACAGTAACCTACATGTAAATCAAGTTTCTAGAATAAGCTTTAATTTGTAATCCACTTTAATATTGGCATCTAGTCGAGAAAAACTTTGAAAAGCATATCAGACATTCACATGGCATTTCTCTTCTATCTGAGGGTGTTATTTTTGTAGTTTGAAAAGCATATCAGGACATTCACATGGTATTTCTCTTCTATCTGAGGGTGTTATTTTTGTAGTTTGTAAAGCATATCAGGACATTCACATGGTATTTCTCTTCTATCTGAGGGTGTTATTTTTGTAGTTTGTAAAGCATATCAGGACATTCACATGGTATTTCTCTTCTATCTGAGGGTGTTATTTTTGTAGTTTGTAAAGCATATCAGGACATTCACATGGTATTTCTCTTCTATCTGAGGGTGTTATTTTTGTAGTTTGTAAAGCATATCAGGACATTCACATGGTATTTCTCTTCTATCTGAGGGTGTTATTTTTGTAGTTTTGTTTTAAAGAAACTTGGAGGTTCAATTCAATTGACAGTACCCCTTGAAATGCACTCTTACTAACATTGCCTAACGTCGATTATTAAGTACTGCCAGAATAAGTGTATAATGTGTTTCTACAGTACAAAAATGTAACTTAATACATGCATTTCAGGTCATGTCGTTTTTAAGATCTTTTTGATTTATAAGTGAACATCACATGTACATTGTTACAAAGGCGTGTTATTTTTTAAGCGATTCAAACATGAAAAGGAGAGCCTCAGGGAACAGATAGATGAGTTGCAGCTCTCACAAGTAACAGGTGGGTGATAATTTGTAGCCCCATTTGTAGTATGCAAATAGCGATTTGTGAATCATCAGTAAGTCATTGCAGCATTCTCAGAGTTATGTCTCCACCTTTGAGCACTTTGTTATCACATTACCTGTTGCCTAGCAACATAAAGACATACAGTTTGTAGATGGAGATTGTGAAATCACATGAACTGGGTGATGTCCACTGATGTCCAACATCAGTTCCCTGATGTTTTTTTCCAGTTTTCCTCCATCCGTAAAAATGAACATGTGAGTTGAGCATTAAGTGCAGAGAATATATGAATATAGTAAGGAGTGTGTGTGGAATGAGTCACGTGATGTAGTAAGGAGTGTGTGTGGAATGAGTCTCGTGATGTAGTAAGGAGTGTGTGTGTGTGGAATGAGTCACAAAGACGTTAGCGTATCTTGCCGGAGTCCTAATCAGCCTCATTCATCTGAGGATAAACAAAATATTTGTAAAATGTAAAATAGTTTAATTACCCATGTGACACTTAGTAGCTTCAGGTAGCTAGTTCAAACGTGCATGTGCAGATCAAATTGGAATTTAGAAATGTTGTTTTTTACGGAGGGAGGAAATTAAACCCTCGAAAGCAAGGGAGAGAACCAACAACAAACTCAACTCACATGTGACTCCACTTTCGGGATTTGAACCCAGACCACAGCGGTGAAAGGCAAGTGCTTTCACCACTGCACCACCCTTGTTTTAACTTATTAGCTAACTTCTCCAAGACATAATACATGATATTAAAGTGCTTTTTATGTAAATGAAATATAGCCATGTACATGTACATGTACTGTAAGTGGTTGGCTCCATCTAGTTGTGCCTTTAGTAGTAAAAATGTATCTATGGGAAATGATTTCTATTCAGCTGAGTGCAGCAAGAGGTCACTCACCCCCTCGCTTGCACCAATTTTGTTGAAAGTGGCCCAGAACCGCCATTGTTCATACTACTATATACGTAGTGTTGCATCATAGTTCGAGCTTGTCACTAGACATTCTTGCACCTAAAAATCCAAAAGTGTGAACCTATTAGAGAAGTGATTACTATACTGTATATCGATCTCTTCCACTATGGATAACGTACATGTATCATGGACGAGCTCATCAGATTGTTTGGTTCTGGAATTTGTAGAAGCCTGCATATCAAACCACAATTGCGAATCAACACCAGTGAAACGTGTTCTGATTGTCTCTGCCCCTTGGAAATACAAGGAACGGAATTCGTATGTCCCACATGTGGTCTTGTTTCCGAGGCCGAACCATGTGAAGAAACGAAGATCGATATTACTACTACTCGACTGCGTATGGTAGGTCCGGATAGATTCCAGTATCAAAATGATCTAGACCACGCAAAACCAAAGCAAAGCGATAACACAGAACTGCAACGACGAACGATCCTACGAGAACTACAAGCATACAACACTATTTATAAACAAGATTATGACCTCTCGTTCCCTACGAACACGTTAGGAATCGTAGCCGATGCATTTATCCAAGTAAAGAAAGTTTGTCTCAAGCGTAGCTATGCTAAGAGAACTATTTTAGCTGCTCTACTCTACCAGGCGTGTATACAATGTAGGTTCGTCCGATCTAAAGGCGAGGTTGCTCGCTTTATGCAACTAAACAACAAAAGCATCTGTAGCGGAGATGTCTTTATACGTTCTCTGTATAACGACGATAAGATTGATATAGACTTGAATGCCGAGCGCATAGTTCCTCACATTGCAACGACTTTCCTTAAACTCGATCCTCAAGGAGTACCTACAGATGTTCAACGAATAGTCCACGAGGTTGTTACTACAGCAATAGAAAACAATATAGGCACCAGATCAATACTTAAGACGAAAGTTGTTGGAGCAAGTTACGAGGTGCTACGTCGTTTAGGATCGTCTATGTCTCTTAACGAGGTCGTTAAACGATGTGACGTATTTGGAGGTTCGGTCAAGCGTTTCGTCAAGGAGTTGCTTTCTTACCATTCCCACTTCGAACCAATCTACACTAGGCATGGGCTAACTAGCAGTAGGACTTAGCGAAGTGGAAGTGAGAGCCGTGTTCGTTTCTTTCATAGGAAATATCGATTCTTACCCCACTAAGCTGCCAAGTTTTTCTCGCATTTCCTTTTGCACTTCTTGCTTGAGTTCGGCTCGAACCTGATCCGGACTTTTTTCACCTATGGAAGTCTCGCGACGAATTTCAGACCTCATAATCTCATACTTATTCGCTTCATCCAGGATGAGACCGTATTCAGAGTCGGATATATTTTCATCGCGTAGGGCCTTCGATACTAGATCGCGAATCGTATTGATTTTCGCCTTTGCCAACATAGTCGTCCTTTCATGTTTAGAAACCTTCATTCCTAACTTCTTAGCTCCAATGGTCGTAGATGCTGAAATTAATCCACATATCCCACCAACAACTCCAAGTGGTAGACCAATCACTATTCCAACCCCAGTCAACGCTACGCCCAATCCAGATCCAGATAAGATCACAGATAGACCTCCCGTTGCCACTGCGATACCATGAACTATTCCTTGAGAACGTGCATATTTCTTGCGCACACCTTCGTAGTGTCTTTCTTGAACTTCGATGTCCGAAAGCGTGTCTCGGATCGTTTGCAGTCTAAAGTTCTTTCCAGTGTCACTAGCAATCGGTGGATAGATATTTGGTGCTGATGGAAACGGTTGAATCGAATCGCCTTCCATTGTACGTTATACTTAAGCAATACCTAGCTTTAATACGTAGTGCAGAGACTGATCATGAAAGTCAATCACAAGCCCCTTCCTCGTACGTATGAATAAGCGAATGCTATTCGAAGATCGTGCATCTATTTCTATGGGGTTCAGTATTGAGTACGTGACTCGTTGGAATCTATTACCACGAACCTGGACACATGCGAGAACTTGCGATGGGTTAGCCTCGGTTTCTTTTTTCATAACATTGAGGGAGTTGTGGGGATCCACCTGATCGCAGCAGACATACATCTCTTGGTGGGTTCTCACGTTATAGGAGTGCGTACTTGGTTGGAACCCAACTCGATTCACATCAGATACTTCCCTACAAATCCTCAAAAGTTTACATAGCGAGTCAGACATTTGGAACCTCTTCAGGATCTCCAGCGATTTCTCCCCCCGTTCGGGTCTTTCAACGAACTTTAAGGCGCTATTATCTATCGCAGGCTTGAAGAACCTTATCACTTCGCTAATGTCATAATTCCCAATAGGTATACGGTATTTTTGGGATCGCGTACCATCATCTGACCACCAGCTAAAGACACCCTCGGTCTTCAAATTGTACCGGCTGTTTGGAATAGTAACCTCGAGGAGGGCTATACTCCGTATCTTCATAGGCTCTGGAAGGTAGACAGTATGATCAGCTGATGTGGTGGTGACATTTAAGAGAACCATCTTATATATTGAAGGTATAACTATATATGTACATATCTTCAATATGAGGAGACATGGAGGTATTTTCAGCTACCACCGAGCACTAGAGAGAGCGAGAGAGACGATGAGAGACCAACACCGAATGCTAATTTACGGTCAAAGGCTGAGATTCGAGCTAGGAGAGAAGCTGAGGAAGACGCGAGGATCGCAACATTGAATGCAGATCTATTAGCGAAGTTCGAGAAACGATACCCACATACAGATCTTCACAAGTTCTATGCCTCTACGGAAGTGAACGGTCCAGGCAAATGTTCGACGAGTATTTGGTTTCGAGATGGAGATTCTAGCTATGTCGTTTACGGCGACGATGTCTCAAAGTTATCTGCAGTCACTCAAAAACGCATCGACGACGCATTGCAGGGGATGGTTGGTGGTTTTCCACATACATTAACACTAGACAAGAGTGCGAAATATCCTATTACAGCAGTTCCTTCTACCGAACCGGCACAAGATATTGATCTCACTAATCTATGGATATATGTCACCCCAACAAAGAAGTTCAAAGCTGGCGTTCCTAACGTATTCAAGGAGACCGTCGTAAAGCATGCGACAGCAAAGGAGTCCCATGCGTGGTTATCAGGTCCGGATTTCAAATACTGGCCTCAACAATTGAATTTCGCAACGTGGTGTGCGACTTCCGGATGTGGAGTATCGTTGTTCGACCCTACTTTCAAAACGTATCCACCAATCCTTCAGGGGTTCCTACGATTCCATGTTTATTTCACGATACGAAGAATTCTACATGAACTTGGTTGCCCTCTACCTGGTGACAGTGCTTTCAAACAACTCGATAACCTCTACAACGAATCAGCTCTTGAGAGATTGTGCATCGAATTTGGCATATCTCGAACACCAGACTTCCGATGGCACGGAGGTAGGAATCACGGATTAGGAGACGTATTCCTTTTGTATGGTGATGGCTACAAAAACGTCCACGTAATCCGAGGCTACGACAAAGAAGCAGGTAATTATCCCAACCACAATAACTTATTTGCAGACGAGGGAGGCAGGGTGGACAAGGGCGATCTAGTATCCTTTATTCGGAACGACGAACACGAAGGAAAGTAATACAATTGGTTTACGCCACCAATCGGTAGAGGTTTGACGAACGCTGGGTTAGGTAGATTGAATCGATCCGTTGAGGCTTTTGGATACTGTATTCTAGGCGCTCAAGACGACCTTAACGAATCCATCGTAGATAGCTTCAACGTCAAAGAAAAGTTCAAGAGCTTAGTCGAAGGCGCTATTCTCGAAAACGATTTAGTGGTGAGCTACAAAAACTATCTTACCGCTATAACGACAAAGCATAAGAGGCTCGATCTAGCAATAGCTATAGGCGTGCGATTATTGCCAAGCAATCTAGTGTACTATCTTGGTAAGAAAGATGGCTATAGGAATCCAACCCCGAAAGCCACGAAAGATATGATGCTAGGTACTAACGACATCAATGCAGAAGTCAAAGGACGTCCGCCTCCTATGGAAGGACCCCCAGATAAGAAATTAATACCACCTCATGAGACGCACGAGAAACAAGTTCCTGTACCAAAGTCTATCCCAGAACATGAGATTAATCTCGCGGTGACATCTATTGCCGCAGCTGGAATCGCATGGACGTTGTTTCGTTAACGTCGTTTGTATTGCTCCACTACGAAGACCACTGCTGCTACGATTAACAACCAAATGTTGTTTGCTAAGACTCCAACAACGTCGGCAGCCATACTAAATACGAAACTCGCAATTGGCCCAATCATCTTAGGTAGAATCTCCTCTAACTTTTTACCTATTCCTTTTAAGGCTTTGGCAGTTGCTTTAGTGGCTGCTTTGGCAGCATCTCCAACTCCCGATACTATCGCGGGAACTGCCTTCGTTAGATTGGAAACTATTACACCGATCACAGTACCTGCCGCAGCTACCACGCTAATTATACTGACTCCATACTTCTTGAAGATAGATCTTATACGATCCCTAAGTGGCATACGTTCTGTCATGGCTTCTTCTATTTGTCCTAGGACTGCTTGTTCCTCCTGATCGGTCTTTATTTTATTAGTAGCGTTTTCTTTCTGAGTTTCGGTAGACGTAGGGTCTTTGAGTATTTCCTCATTTCGTTCGATCCTCTCACTCAATTGGTCTTTAGCTACTATGACTTCTTCTGCCGCTTTTTCCAACGTAGGTCCTAGGACTCCTTTGAGACCTTTCCCAATCCTCGTATATAACTCGCCCTTCTTGGTGATCAAAGGGATAGGTTTATTCGTACTTCCATACTCGTGGATAGCAACTCTACCATCAGACATGGTTGCCATCTCGAGAATACCTCGAATTCCCACATCTGGATATCGTTCCCAGACGGTCTCGAACATCTCCTGTTTTGCATTGTCTGATAAGCCTTGTTTGAAGACCACATCTCTATCAGCAAAGTTAGGAGGCTTCTTATCTTCCAGATCCTTCAGGATCCTTTCGTATCTAGAAACTTTCGAGTCTTCCGACCCGATGAGTTCGTCGATGTAATCATCGTCTATAGAAAACGAGGTTTCCTGATTCTTTGGTCTAGCACCTTCTTTAGCGTAGTCGCGTCTGGGTTTCATTGGGACCATTTCTCCTGGCTCTTCTGGAAACGTCGCTTTCCACTCCTCCACATCGATAGTATCGTCATCATCGTAATCTTTTCCTCTTTCAGCTCCACCAGGTCTTTCCTCTGTGGTATCGACGTCCATGTTGAACATAACTATATATCTATGTATATTCAACATGATATCATCAAAGTTGATTCCCACACAAGCGCGAAGAGAGCCTCTTGCACTCAAAGCCCAACGAGACTTGTATAGGAAAACCTTCACTCCATCATCTGCCAATCCAGGTGAGACTCTATACGTAGAAGTTCCAAAGCTAGCCGAAGGCATAGTACTAGTACCTGGTAGCTTAGCGCTATTGGGCGACATCGTACTATCTGGTGGACATGCGAATAACAGAGTCGTTTCGAACGTTGGACGCTGCTTGGTCGTACATAGAGTCTGTAAGATGGGAGCTGAAATAGTAGAAGACCTTGCCAGGTCAGACCTCCTACAAACGTATTCCGATGTATACCTATCTACGCAAGAGAGAGAATCGAGAATACAACAAGGCATCCAATCAGAGAACACGAATAAGCTACGATCGAAAGCTGGTGATGCAGATACTTCGGTTGCTGGAGAAAACGCGCTCCTAGCTGCGTGTGGTTCCAAATATAGGATTCCATTAGATGTCGATATTCTGACACAACATGGAGTTCTATATCCACGTGCCCTAGAAGATACTATTTCATTCGAGTTGACTCTAGCGCATGCCATTGATGTCGTAGTTGGATCGGATGCGACAAAGATAGGTACGTACCAACTTACCAACATCCAACTAGAATACGAAGCAATCAAGGATGGAACGCTGGCTAGTAGTGCACTTCACGAATACGAAATAGGTACTGCATTCCTATACGACCACGCTGTTCACTTCAAGACAGTAAAGATCGCTAAAGCATCCGATGCTTTGATATCTCAAAACGTCAATGTTCCACGACGATCCTTTGCTGGACTACTTCTACTATTCGTAGATCCACACACTGCTGGTACGCGAGATAGTGAATCATTCTCGAATCCCGATATTTTGAAGGTAGAAGTAGATGTCAATGCGCTTCCCAACAGACTCTTTCCAAGCGGTATGCTTCCACTAGATTTCTGGGAGGCTGCAAAAGGCTGGTTTGGTACATCCAATACTTCCATGACTCCAAAGAAGTTTTTTGAAAATAGATTCGCTATCCTAGTCGATTGTCGCACAGCAAAATATTCCACCGTTCATGGTGATGGATTGGCACAAACCGGTGGTGGAAAGGATATCGATATTCGCATATATAGAACTGCGAAGGGAAGTGGAAATGTGAACATGCACATCTATGTCCTTGCGGATGCTCAGCTCATGATATTGAACAGATCTTTACGTAGTATAACATACTGATGGATTCTCTCGTAGAGCACGTGCCGTTCAACGCACTCATAGTCGGTCCAACGAATTGTGGAAAGACTGCGTTTCTCATAGAACAACTTCGTGGATCATTTCGTGGTAAGTTCGATTACATAGTACTGATTTGTCCTACATATGCCCACAATAAAACCTATCGCGGATTCGCAAATCGAGATCCTCGTTTCTTCGTCATGTCACCACCGCAGGATGCCATCGATGCTACGTTAAGTATTTGCGCAACGTTTTGGTCAGGTACCAATACTCTATTGATTCTCGATGATTGCGCCGCATCGAAGGACGTCAAGAAACGAACTGACAAGCTAGTAGACTTAGCATTTTCTGCACGACATATAGGGCTTTCTATTTGGGTGCTGTCCCAACAATTGACGAGCATATGTAAACCCTTCCGCGAGAACGTAGCTATCGTAGTAGCATTTCATACAGCATCGGCCGTAGATGGCAAAAGGATATTTGAGGATTATGGAGGCTCGCAAGAATGTAAAGAGTTACGAACGATACTTGGATCTCATAAGTTCGCTCGCATGTGTTTCTGTCTACGCCATCCTTTCGAGGTAGTATTAGAGCTACCAGCACCTATAACATATTATGGCTGATAAAGAAATACTCGAGATATTCGGTGAGGACGTAACAGGCCCACCACCAACCGACCTAGACGTTACATCAGACAATCGCGAATCACTTTCGATCTTAGCTGCAACAGGCGTAACAAAAGAATACCTAGGTAAGAACTTCTCCCTAGGAGACATCTCTAGACTTCCTGAGAAAGAAGTAGATAAGTTGTATAGGAGGTACCAGGCCGTTCTAGCTCAGCAAATAACGAAAGGCTTAGTCGATGGCGTGATGCGTCTAGCTACCCGCCTAGTTGCCTACCTAGTACCAATAGATTCTCAAGAAGCCCTGATCAAAGACCTACAAGAAGACCATCTAGTCCGCAACGAGATCAGTGCTGCGACTGGCCTACTATCGCTTAAAGCAGGTCGCCTCGTAGCGCTAGCTAGCGTCCTATTTCACGTATCTGGCCACGTAGTCATTCCTGGTACACCTATTGAACCTTCACTAGTACTTACTATACCGAATCGAGATGGAAGAAGCGGACCAGATAACTGCGAATCCTCCGACGACTGCGCCAACTAAGGTAAAAAACCCAAAGCGCGTTGCAGCCGGAAAGGCACTAGCGTTAAGCAACAAACTTGCTAGAGAAGCTCAGAAGAGAGAGTTGACGCGCGAAAGCGAATCATGCAAAGAAATCGACGTAGAGAAAGGTCGGTTCGAAAACCTGGCTATCCTCGCAGTCATCGGTACGGGCGCTACATTGGTTGGCACGTACTATACATACAAAAAGTATGTAGATGGCAACAAGCGTGTTGCAGCCGTTAGCACGACACGACCTGCAGCTCCGGTAAAGCCTACGGCACTAGACATGGAGTAACACTTAAAGACTAGAGACCATACTATATATGTCGAGATGGATAAAGAATTGATGAAGACGGCAACCGATGCATCTATAATTGTAGGACTCGCTACTGGTATTGGGTGGATCGTAAAAAAGACTACCAAGGAATCTATGGTTAGCGATCCTTCTTCTTCCCTAGTAAATTACGTAAAGTGGACTGCCGTGATATTTGGTAGCTTATACGCGAAACAATACCTTGAGAAACAAAAGATCATACCGTAATGGCGGCAGCAATTGCTATGACAGTCTTCGGCGCTGTTTTGAATGCGACGGCATTTACTGGTGGCGGTATACTAGCTAGAATGATTGGAAAGGGTGATACAGAACGAGAGAGACACGATAGGGCCATCGAAAGACAAGAATCTGAAATGACAGCATATAGAACCGAACGTCAAAGACTATACGACTTTGCACAAAATCAGGAAGGTCTTGAACGCGACGCATACAACGTTCAAAGAGATACCAACAAAGCCTTCGTGCAATCCGATAAGTTACGTAAGGCGCTTAAACGGCTCGAAGGAATGAAAGAACCCCGCTTATCTGACTACTATCGACCCTCAAACAATCAGAAGACTGGTGAGTTGCTATATGTTGGCGGTGGAATGCTAGGCGCTGGATACGCCATTAGTAGATGGTTATAGATGCTACTAGGAACGTACTAGGTACTACTACTAGGCAACTACTAGACGACTACTAGGCAACTACTAGGCAACTAGATACGTACTAGAAACGTACTAGAAACGTACTAGGTACTACTAGGAACGTACTAGGTACTACTACTAGGCAACTACTAGGCAACTACTAGGCTACTAGATACTACTAGGTCACTACTAAAAAATACGGGGGGAAAAAAAAAAAAAAAAAAAAAAAAGGAATAACGACTGGTTGGATAGGTTCTTATTCTTTTCTTTTTTTTCATCTGTTGAAGGTTAGAATGCATAGATATATGATGGATGCTAAACTTGCGAATATCTTCTATGGTCCTATGGGCTATTGGAAAGGTCACGCTGCAATTGACAAGCTATCGGTAGCAGCGAAAGCATCAGAAGACGTAGCTAGGAGTTGGTTGGAAAAGCAATCTATATGGCAAATATATCTACCACCACCAAAACACATTCCACGCCCGCATTGGACTGTATCGAAACCAAATGAAGTCCACCAAGCTGATTTGATATTGTTACCACACGATCGACCTGGGCGTGGACGAAAGCTATACAAGTACGCTTTAGTAGTAATCGACGTAGCTTCTCGATACAAAGAAGCCGAACCTTTAGCATCTAAAGATAGTGGTGAAGTCGCTGCTGCATTCGAACGAATCTACAAACGTAGTCCACTCGAATGGCCAAAGACGTTGCAAGTAGATCCTTGTAGAGAATTCATGGGGCGTATGTCTGAAACGCTAGAACTACATGGTACGAAAGTTCAACGAGGTGAGGCTGGTAATCATAGAGCGCAAGGCTTCGTCGAACGAGCGAATAGAACATTAGCTGAGAGATTGTTTGGATATCAATATGCGCAAGAGATGGTACTTACTTCGGAAGGATCAGATGCGCGTAGTAGAGAATGGGTAGTTCGTTTACCAATGGTTATCAAAGCCCTAAACAGTGAGGTGACTCGACTTACAGGAAAGGAGCCTTCGAATTCTGTAGTGACGCAGCAAGTAGACCTAAAGACTCCTACATATTCGCGCACTGTTGGATTGAGAGAAGAGCGCCTACCATTCGACGTTCTAGTTCGATATCTCTACGCACCAGGAGAATTGGAAGGGGGTGAAAAACGTAGAGCTACTGATCCCGTGTGGAGTTTACAGATATATGTTATTTCGCGAAGTGTAGTATCTTCGGGACAGCCTGTGCTGTACTACCTTGCGAAGCAAGAAGGGGAGAAGGGCGCACCCAAACGTGGATTCGTTCGTGAAGAGCTACAAGTCGTTCCACCAGATACGGAACTACCACCAAGAGGTATTCTGTTCGTGCCAACCAGACCTAGTGTAGCAGCTCGTAAATGAAATCATCCATGTCTAAGTTTTTGTGTCCATAGGCTAATGTATCGATTCCATTATTATGGATCCAACGCTTGGAGTCGAATGGTGAAAGGGATACCTTATTAATGTGCTGCCCATAGATGTGGTGGCCTTCCGAGCGTAGTACATCCATCCCATGCCGGAAGGTTTTCTTAGCAAATAGCGACTCTTTGTACTGCTCGTGGCGGATGTGCTTCTTTACAACTACCTTGCGGATGCCTTTAGCCTTTTTTACGTTTTCCCCACCGGCCTCTAGGATAGAATACATCTTCGGTCGAAGGCCTACGTACTCAGCGATTGGGCGCCCGGCACACTCATCCTTCATCTTTCCAAGAATCTTTTTATTGGTGGTGTCGTATAATGGATGGTCCTTTGGGTAATCGCTTGTATCGTATAGGTCTGCATTTGAGATCATGTCTTCGTAGGCGTCTTCGGTTTGGATCTCAACCAATAGCGAATCTGTGTCTGTGTAGAGAAGTTCACATCGATTACCATATTGGAGCTTAAGTTTGTTGTAATAAAAATCGTACATCAGGTGTTTAGATAGGTCTAGGATGCTCATACCAACGTAAACTGGACGGTTCAAAGTCAGTCGACTCTTATGCATATGCAGGGCTGCCAGATCATCGTCGAAGATGTTTGCCCGTGCGAAGGTTGGGCTGGCAATCAGGCGTCTAAGTTTATCCTCTTCGCTGGCACGCACTAGATCGACATTTACACGCTTGCGTAAGTTCTCCATGGTTTTGCCGAAGACGCTGTTGTTCATCAACTTGTACAGGTCACTAGT
Organism: Actinernus sp. WN-2022; assembly: GCA_030867875.1. Classification (NCBI taxonomy): domain Eukaryota; kingdom Metazoa; phylum Cnidaria; class Anthozoa; order Actiniaria; family Actinernidae; genus Actinernus; species Actinernus sp. WN-2022. The sequence continues at coordinate 41,585,379 of JAOWCC010001679.1, forward strand.
CGCATTTTTCCGGAGCTCAGTGTTTTTTCGGATATAAGGCTCCATCCATGGACTTTGGTCGAATCGTAGCGCTCTGCGAATCCTCTTGAGATGCATGCCTAGGGATAGGTAAAGCTGTAGATTGCGGTAGTGTAGTACATAACGCTCTTTGTCGTGGAGGTTTGGCACCAACTTTTCAACCTCTATCGACGTACCTTTGAGGTTGCACTGATATTCGGACATCCACTCCTTTGGGATCTTCATGCGCTCTGGTGCTAGCGGATAGGCGTTGTGGAGTTCTTGTGGGTATTCGAGATCCACTTCTAGTATGTAGCCCTTGGGGCTGTCAGATGGATAGTCTACTATGGTATTGGTGAGTTCTTGAAGGTTCTCTACCCACCCGAAGCCTCCTGTTGGTAGTGGCTGACTCATCGCCCATCCATATAGGTTGTTGGCATCGAGGTACTGGATATACGTTGTGGGCTTGGATTGGTCATAGCACTCAACCAGAGGATTGTTGGCCTTGGCATGTCTCTTGGATACCATAGATATACCTCCGCGAAGACCTTTCTCTATGAAGAGATGCTGGTCGTAGTCCACAAGCAGCTCGAGCTCCACACCTGTAGTCTTCAAGAGCGCATCCCAAGAGAGGCCAGGGCTGGTGTAGTAGTGTGCAGGGTCTAAGCCGTACTGATGTAGGCACGTCTTCCGAAAGGTCTCAAAGACGTCTGCCAGAAGAAGCACATCAGTTCGGAGATATAGGTCGTGGTAGTCTCCCATATTCTTACAGCCGAAGGTGCTCCAGATCTTTTGAGCGTGGGCATAGTCCTCCTCGGAAATGCCTTCAGCTGATAGCTTGCTGTAGAAGTCGGCTTGTGGTGGGAGTGGATCTGCGAACCGATTCCAGCTATCCATATACTCATACGGATAGATGCCTTTTCGCAAGAGTAGGCATTGCCGCTCTACGCTAGGCTCATACAGAGCAGTAATCTGGAAGGCTTCTGGCTGGTTGGCTGACACCAGCTTGTCAGGGGATGCCAAGAGGAATTGAGCGCTGTCGATGAATCGCAGTTGGCCTAGGGAGAATGATATGTACTTCTCCATGTTGTTAGGGATACACGAGATCTGCCCCTTCGTCTTGGAAATAGCCTGCATTATGAGATGTGAGTCGTAACCCCGCAAGTTGTGGAATACGACTGGTATGGTTGTGGTTTTGGGGCTCAACCGCAGCTTGAGGTTACAAGTATTGTGGGCTGCGCCTCTGTACTTGCCTGTGATGTGGCAATGGTCGCGAACTGAGTCACCATAGAGTGGCTTCTCACACACATGGCAGATTGTGGCCGTATTGTGGGCAAACTCATTCTTTTGGGTCATCCATATTGCTTTGGGATTTTCCAAAACTACCTTGATTTTCGATTCTTCTCGTTGCATTGCCTCCAGGAACCGTTCTGCGGCATCCAGACCTCTGTAAACGACTGGAGGCTCTGTATGACCATCGCATCGCACCACGACGTAGCCAAAGCCACAAGCCACATGGCGTTGTGTGTTCTGAGTGTTGCTCTTTGTGGGATCCAACTCTGGTCCTGCGATCTTTGTGGTCAAAGCCTCAAAGTCAGCATAGATAACATACGGAGCTGGTAGCTGTCTGTGGTGGTTTTGGAAGGAGAGCTTGTTTTCACCCTCTTTAGGCATTTCCACTCTCACGGCGGTTCCCCCTATACCTTGACACTCGGGCTTGTGTTTTTCGAGGAGATCCTCTCGGCAGTATCCGTGGAGACACCTCGCAAAAGTGCTTTCGGTGCTCGTGCTTGCTCTGATCGAATAGGAGGCGGTTCAAGTCCTTGATCCAGGTATAGTGGTACTTTCCGGACTTCTCTATTAACATAAGGTTGGTGCGGTGGATGTCCCCAGGTTGCTCGCTAATTCTGTATACTATCACGCCTTTATCCCAGCCGAAGACATTGATCGCAAGGTCGTTTTGCTTCTCAACCCTGCGAATCTGCGATACGGGTGTTGGCGCATCGACTCCTGTAAAGTCTAGGCCGTCGTCTATAGGATACCTAGATGGTCTGTATGCATGTCCTCCGTGAAGAACTGGAAATAACGATGACCGAAGAGCCCATCGTAGGCAGTTATCATCCTTATTTCGAACATTCACCACGGCTTTCTTGTTTGCAACTTCTGGAGGTAGTTCGATGAAGGATCCACCTCTCAGAGGTTGGTAGAGAGCAACGTTTAGCCAGAGAAGGATGATGTGGTCGACAACCCATCCAGAGCCTCTATTCGTCCACTTCTCGAGATGCTCTAGAATCGTTGGGATGGCTCTGTCTAAGGCCTCATGAATCTCGTCGGTCTGCATGACAACCTCCTGGTTATGACGCATCGTAGGGTCAGTAGACTCATTGCTACCGTCTGGATGGTCCTTCCTGAGCATCACCTTTAGGGCAAGTTGGAACTTCACGCCACGTAGGTCGTCGACTTCTTCCACCAATTTCTGATGAATATCGTGGCGCGTGCCTTCTAGGAAGGACCTTGGGTCAACACCTAGTTTGTGGCCTACGGGAACGTCCATCTGCCACCCACGTAGATACTTACCGATGGCCCGATGGGTTCGCTCGAATGTGAGGTGTTCCATATTGGGGCGGGCGTATAATATAGTGGAGCTATATGTTTAAATGGTTATACGATATTGAGTAAATGCGTGCGTGTGTGCCTAGTTTTCGTTAACGATGGGTTTAGGGTGGTAGGTAGGGCAGTTGTTCTTCTTATGTCTCCACAAAGCAAAGTAGCAGCTTAGCTCTCCGCCACAACTCTCGCAAATGTATTGCTTTGGGGCCCTAACACATGGGGTCTTGCGATTCTCTCGATGGCGTTTCAGATTCCAACTCCTCTGAAATACTCTTCCACACTTTTCACACTCCATATCCTATGGGTCGTCGATGTCGCGGGGCGAAGAACACACAATCAGTGTCGATATACTATATGCTAATGATATCTCTAATAGGTTCACACTTTTGGATTTTTAGGTGCAAGAATGTCTAGTGACAAGCTCGAAATATGATGCAACACTATGTATATAGTAGTATGAACAATGGCGGTTCTGGGCGACTTTCAACAAAATTGGTGCAAGCGAGGGGGTGAGTGACCTCTGGGGCATGAACCCACCTCGCTTGCACCAATTTTGTTGAAAGTGGCCCAGAACCGCCATTGTTCATACTACTAATAGAGAATACTGTAGAAGACTTATTTTTTTTACATAAAATAAACATACATGTACATGTAGTGTACATATTTTGAATTCATAATTCACAGGATTGTTCTCAATGGCTCCGAGGACTCCGCCTATGGACTCTGACTTCTCTGGCCTATCCATGTCCCCTGAAGTCAAGTGAGTGAATCTCCATTGATGACTGTGTTTGTTATATGAACTGTAGGAATGTCAATCACAGTTACTGCACGTCAGGGCTTGAAATTAATGCTCGCAAACTTACAAAATGCTAGCATAATTTTTAATTTGCGAGTGGGAAAATATCCACTAGCAAATTTGTGCGAGTTTATCTTCCTTTAAGGTACAACTTGAAGTCTGAAAACCTCAAACAAGCGCGACATATATACAAGAGGTTATAAACCTAATTCGTATCTGATGCATTATTTATTAAAAGTATGAGGCACCTCGTGTAGTAGTGATGTAATTAAATTATATAAAACATGTTCTTCTATTTATGTATACTTCTAATGAATTAATACTGGTGTTACTGTGAACGTATAGAATATGAGTAAGTGCCATTGTATTTTGCTAATACCCTCTGGATTTTTGCTAGTGGAAAAAAACTACTAGCAGATACATGTATTTGCTAGTGGATTTAAAAGTTAAGTTTGAGCCTTGACACGTGTGCTGCTACATTTATTTCAACAAGGTTGTCTGATCAAATGCAACAATCCAAGACCATAAAGGATGTTCGTGTGGTCTTTGTATTTGTACCAAAGACTGCATAGCGATGTTTGTGAACTTATTTTGGTTCTAAACCATAAGAACTAGTGCCCTTTTTGGTCCTGGCTGATTGCTCATTGCTTTTGATTGGTGTATATAAATATTTTGTATAAATTATTATGAATTAACATTCCAACTTCCTGCACAGAACAACATTAATCCAAACAGGTGATTGGCTAATGACAGTGCTTTATTGGTGTGCACTCAGTTGAAATATTAAAAGGGTTAGAGACTTTATGGTTGTGGACTTTATTGACAAATCCAGGCACTTGCTAACTCAACATTTCATCGCACTGCGTTTGGCCAGTATTCATTATTTTTCGTTCATTGTACAGTCGTGCATGCCTGTATTTGTCAATAAAATATACACACCAGTCTCTGACCCTTAACATCAATAGAGTACAGTGTGGTAAAGTAGACTAATAAGAGAATCTTTGTTTAATCTTATTCATCTGCAGGGAAAAGTTGGTGAGATTAGAACATGAAAACAAAAAACTGAAAGCCCACAAAGTAGATGAACAGGAAGAACAGGTATATGTATTATAAATGTATAATTATCATTAGTTAGTGTTTTGTTTGGTAATGGATAATTTTAAATAATTTTTAGCATTAGTTAAACATTTTAATGTGACATGATGGTACTTTTTCTTAGTATTTTTCATGTAATTTATTCCTAATCTTTTAGTGATCGTGATAAGTTTTCTTTTATCATTGTTATTTTGTTTAGGGCTCCTATTGATATCATTATTTATTTGTATTAAGCTGAAAGGATTACCCTGGAGATATATACATGTACTTTTATTTACATATGTATATATTTATGACACAGAACACAAAGTCTACCTTCATAATGATGTTATCATAATGACAGAATCTGAGAATTGTGTTTAAATTGCCCGTCGGTAATTTGCTAGGGGTTTGTGGACTCTGAAAAGCTTGATTTCAGCAAACCGTATTACATACAAGTACATGGTTTGTAAACACTTGATAGGCTTCCTATGTGAACCAATGAGCTTTCAGCACAGGTCTGGCTTTATTACATCTAACTTTTGGTGTAATATTTACTTATTAGATAATTGTATTAGTTATTGATGAGGTTATGTTGTGCTGTTTGTTTCTTAGACTCAACTTCTACGGAGTTTCCTGAATGATGCAAATGAGAGAAAAGATCAACTTGAGAAGGAAAACAGGTTAATATTGCTTTTAATAATAATAACCAATTAATTTTATCCTCCGTGTGCACTCACAGCACCCAGGCCGGAGTTCCTTGCAGCCCAGTTAGATCAGGCTTTGATGAACTGCAAACATGAAAACAGTACAGATTAGTAATACGGACCTTATACAACTATTTCAATTAATGTTGTCTGTGAGATAGGGTATATGACATTAGGGCATCGTGTTTAGACGGCCTGGACAATGGGGCACAAGTAAATACACATTTAGGTACTGTAACATGTTAAACATATTGGCAAATTATATTTTTTGGGAATTGCACTTAGCTGAGTAAAAATGCAAAGACCATGATCCATTTCGGCCCCCGGTTGCCGTAATGTCGTGTTCCCTATCTCTTAGACAATGCTAATTGAAATAGCTGTATACAATTAAAGGAATTGATTTGAAAATAAGAAACAGAAAGACTATGTTTATTTAAGGATTGTTTTCACTAGCGACGGAAGCGGAAGCATAAGGAGCCTTACGTTCTAGTGAAAATCAAGAAACGGAGATGGAAGCGGAAGCTTGACGGAAGCATGTGTAGCAGAAGGTACGGAAGGTTTCCTTCGCACATCTCCGCTTGCTGCTTCCGTCGCTTCCGTTCCAGTGAAAACTAGTCAAACGTAAGCAGAAGAATTTAGCCAATCAGAATGCTCATTCTGATGCCTTAGCAATGTACATATAGCATGCAAGTGAGGCTTTCGCTTCTGAACGAGGCTTATGTTCCGTCGTATTGGTTTTCACTAGAACATAAGTTTCTTACGCTTCCGTTTCTGCTTCCGTCGTTAATGAAAACCAGGCTTTACAAAGCAAATATGATAATTATGAATGCCTTATTTCAGATCACTTAACCAGCGTATAATGGAGATGGAGAGCGAGTTGGACGATCTTCAAAACCAACAGAAGGCAAAGAGCAGTGACGAGGACTCTGAGCTGGACAAGAAGTACAAGGAGCACCTGTAAGCACACTACTACATACTAACCTTACTTTATTATTGAGAATCCTTAAAGATCCTATGATACAAAAATGAGAGGGTGTTACTACTCTGATTGTAGTAACAAGAACTGAATCATCATGTACCTTATATTTAGTTGCTGTCACCAGATAAAGGACTTGGAACTAGAGGAAAATACCACTGGCAACTGTTGCTAGCTGTCACTATCTTTACTAGTTGTCACGAGATTTTACTCGCATTTCTAAAAATATACTCGCATTTTGCGAGTATCCGAGCTTAATTTCGAGCCCTGTACACTATACTACTCTTGTAACCATGCAGAGGTTCTATTTCCTCTACGTGAAAGTTAAAGCGCAAAGCACCACTAGTGACGAGTGAAGGCTAGCTAGTGTCCCCTCCCTTGTGGCCTTCAACAAAAATGCCTGGGGAGGGGCTTTTGGTGTCCAGGGTATCATTATTCTGACATACTTTTTTCTCTAACTTTAATTTATATTGTAGGGAAAAACTGAGGGATGCCAACGAAGAACTGCAGAAAAAGAAGGCTTATATTGACAGCTTAGAGCCTAAAGTATCCAGTAGCAGTAAGTCGATACAAAATGTAGTTTGACTGTTGTTGTTTTTTACCAACACTTCGTGATTTCCAGTATTCAATAGTATACGGCCTAAACGTTTGGTTACACTGCCTCCCGGTTAGCTCAGTGGTCAAGCTCCGGTCTGATGTGCGGGAGGTCAAGGTTTTAAAACCCCTGCCAGACCAACACTCAAGGTCTTAAAATAACTGAGTAGAAGGTGCTGCCTTTGTGAAGTAATCTCGTTCAGGAACTCCAAATGGTTAGACCTTCACGTCTTCTCGGATAAGGATGTAAAACCGTAGGTTCTTCACCGGCCTCAAGTTTATCAGTCCCGCAATCAGTCACAGCAGTGAAAGTATGATGTGAAAGTATGATGGTTATTGTTATTCTATTATACATTGTATATTTAAGGCAGTTTACGTTAATAGAACATGTAGTCACCAGTTTGTCGTGTGCTCTCTGTAGCTGAGAAGGTGAACGAACTGCAAGGAATGCTGTCCAAGAAAGAGACTGAGATGAAGGCTATGGAGGACAGATATAAACGATACTTGGAGAAGGCTAAGAGTGTAAGCAGCCCTGTCAACACTTTGCTTATAATGTTTATTGTGCGGTTTACCACTCAGCTGAGACCAACAACCCAGGCGAATTGAGCAACCCGCGTTTTCTCGAGAAAGCAAGAATGTCCGGGATTTCTCGAGAATCCTCGAGAAATACCTAGTTTAATTTTGATAGACCTAGAAATTCCTAGAAAATTCCGGGAACGAAATTTAATTGATCATCTAAATAATTATCATGTCTCGAGAAATTCTGGGAAATTTTGGGAGTCATGCTACAATAATAACTGTAACTTTGCTCACTTAAAATTACCGATAATTCTCGGGAGTTCCCGGGAAGGCTTTGGCAACAAATACCGGGTGACATTTAACGTCCTGAACTGGGTTTTGATCAATAGCAAGGCAGTAGCTTTCTTGTATACTTCTGTATATAAGTGAATGTAAATGATATTCATATTCAGCTGCGTCCCATATGCTTCAACTTTTCATTCGTGCAAAGACTTGAAGGGCTATGTCATGGTGTTGCGTATGTTTGAGTCATTGTTCGTGGCTGTTAATTGGCTACAAACAGCTAAACTTCCCTCCCCCTTATATGTCTGATTGAATTGATATCGAATATTAGGTGGGTTCACACTAGACCACTAAGTCTGTCTTAGCATGACTCACGTCAACTTAGTATAACAGTGAAGTAGGAACCGCTAATCAGAAATGCCGATTTTTAGCTTGGACAGTCTTTAGACGCCGGCAAATTCAAAGGCACCAGGTCAATCTCAAAAAGATTGACATAAACGTCAATTACGTCTAGATTTTTTTATTAAGATCGAACAACTAATAGACATAAACGTCAATCACATGTCTGGATTTGTTTATTAAAGTCAAACAAATTTCCGCATCACTGTAAACGCACGATGGCAGTTTGATCGGAAAGAATTCTCGCATAAATTCGTGTTTGAACGCCTAAGTCGACTAGTGCTCTAGTGTGAACCCACCTATTGTTCAAGCCTCACTTTGGCACACCACGTTCTCAACACCAAAGTGAGGCTTAGTGGTGATCACAAAAGCATGACGTCATCATTCATAACATCTATTGTTGATCGACACACAATTTGTAATAGTCATTTTGGCATACTTGCTTTGATTTTAACCATCCCACATGTGCGCGAGGTTCGTCAGTTCATATGAAAATCACTGAAACTAAATGTGTCCGCGGCCCGTACTGCAAATGTAAAGTCACGGTACCGGCGGCTCCTTTAAAGGATACTATACACAGTCTGTACGTCATTTTTGCACCAAGCCTTCAGACAGGAGATGTAGTAAGATATTTGCTTTGATTCTAACCATCCCACGTCTGCGAGGTTCGTCAGTAGTTCATATGAAAATCACTGAAACTAAATGTGTCCGCGGCCCGTACTGCAAATGTAAAGTCACGGTACCGGCGGCTCCTTTAAAGGATACTATACACAGTCTGTACGTCATTTTTGCACCAAGCCTTCAGACAGGAGATGTAGTAAGATATTTGCTTTGATTCTAACCATCCCACGTCTGCGAGGTTCGTCAGTAGTTTATATGAAAATCGCGGAAAATAACGGTGTCCGACCTGAAACAAATAAGAAGACCTCGTGACGCAGGCCATCTGAAATACCTAATCTGTTTAAATAACGACTAGCCAGTAAATGATACAACTTGAGAAGGTGAGGAGGAAGTCATGAATATAGGCAACCTCGTTCCCGGGGTCTTCTCTGGAGGAGCCGCCATCTGGGTCTGACCGAGAAGACGCTGGGCACGAGGTTGGAATATAGGAGCACCTTTCAACATTTGGTATGATTACTGTAGGTTATCAAGACGTTAGATCCTAAGCAGAACGCGGTGCCGGGAACTGAGGTAAGACAACATGATCCAGTGGTGTGAAGATTCATTTGCTCACTCCCTTGTAACCATCAGCTCCTCATCAAAACAATTAGCGAGATATACACCAATCACAATCCACCTTTAAAAAAATGGCGGCTTGTACGTTTACCCACGATCCTTTGCGCGCGAAAAACTTTAAATCCGTTATAAAATCGCGGTAAGGAGGTTTTGAATCGCAGAAAAGCCAGTAGAAGTGATGATGCCAATAGAGGACTTCTGTGTATTATTTTAACTGTGTTAGGTTCGCAAGGGATTGTGGTCCAATTTACATCCGCTACCGACTGGCATTGCGAATCCAACATGGATTATAGTATATATATGTTGCTAAAAGGAAAATTTATAAAACCACTGAAAAAGCAGATGGATGGAAATCGATAAACAACGGTAGAAAGTGGCATTAAAATAGCTGTGTACCACGTTTCAAAATTGGATAATTTATTTACTTTTATGCAGTCGGGGATGCCATAATTTAAAAATGTCGAGTCAAAACCATTGACATGGCGGCTAGATTTTGTACATGTATTGTGACTCGCTTTAGACCTCAGTCGAAAGGGGAGATGTTGGGCTGGTGGGAGAGGGATGGCATGGTTCGCACAGCCCTTAAAAAGTCCTTGTATTTTGACAGATTAGGTTTTGTCCTTGAATTTTTACCACAACTCCTTGAATTTTGTTGAAACTTTCTCGGATGCTTGAGAAGACAATCGTTTTCGCCTCCAAAAGATCGTTAGAGCAGCCCTGGATGATTCAACGTGCAAACAGGTCAAAGAAAGGGTCTTACATTGGGTCTAAATTGCGTAGAATTTTGAGTTCATTAATCTGTGATCCTGTGAAAACCACTCCTTGAAAAGTGTGAATTGTCCTTGAAAAGTCCTTGAAGAAAACGTTCTGAAGTATAATATATGAACCATGGATAGGGAACATTAGGAGTTTGGTTGTTTGAAGGGATAATGAACCTGGTACAATGGTATATACGTGTTGATACTATGGTTTATTAGCTCATTCCATACATATAGTTTGTCATTCTTTTTAACGTTCATAAACTCTAATAATACACGTTAAGGTACGAAATAACTCACTGATCGGTCGCTTCTCCCTATAACCTAGTAAACTAGTATCGGTAATAATACTGCAATGTATTGGTGAAACTCTGTAATACTATAGTTGAAGTAAGGGGGTAAAGGCAAGGCTTGCTTTTTGTGCTTCAGGTAACAATGCTAAGAAACCAGGTCCAAGAAAAAGAAAAACTTATCGAGCATCTGGAAGTAAGTAGCCGTGTAGGTGTCGGTTAGCATCGCCATGATCCTCGATCGCAAAATTTGTTTGCATTTATGAAATTAAATAAACCATGTTGGTGTTGCAGAACCAGCAAAATACACTTACAATCCAAATTTTGGAACATTACAGTATTGTCTCACCAAGCTGTGGACTGTGAATGTATGACAATTTTATGTAACTTTGGTGTTCCGTTTTCGTACGCCGATATGGCGGCCTCTAGATTTTAGAAAAAATAATGAGGCTGATTTTGTCACGATTTGTATTAGTTGTCAATGTAAAGGATTTTCCAAGCCTCCAATGTGGATTTTTGTGTGGATTTCTTTGACCCGAGCTGTCCGGTAAAATGCAAAACCTTTAACTACAGAACAGAACACCCTAACGACGTGAAATGTCCGTTTAGATTTAGATTTTTTTAATGTCACATGCAAACCAAGAATTTCTAGCCGTAAAATAAGCACACATAAATGCTGCCGGATTAAGCTTGCGGAATGAGTTGGGTGGAGCGTGCACTTTTCATCTCTTGCAATCGTTCAGTGCTCGCAACACTTTATTCAAATATACTTGTTGTGTATACAGTGATCAGTTACCCTTGATTCCAGAGGCTTAATGAAATAAAAGGCGAGAGAGAAAGAAGAGGGGAGAAGAAAAAGTAGTGCCTCTTGTACGGTGTTATCCGTTGAGAATCTCACTTCCATGCGAACATTAGGTTCAGAATTTGAGCCTCGTCCCTGATTGGATAATCTACTCATTACCAGGCGCAACCGTTAGTGCTGGATGTAACGGTAATTTTCATTGGCTTACCAATGGCCCAGCAAAACCTGTTTGACGTGTTTTTTTTATTATTTGAAACTCAGCGCATGGAAGTGAGATTCTCAACGGATAACACCAGAGACTCTTATTGTTCTCTTCCTTCTCACTCTCGCCTTTGTATCTTTGAGCCTCTCGGATCAGCCTGATCGAAAAATATTGTTCTTCTGCTGTTCGCTCTGTCCTTTCCTTTCTATCTACATGTATCAATAATAACGTAAAAGATAAATTAAAATAAATAGCAACGTGTTCTTCTTGTGAAGTGTATTTTATCTCCTTCTTGAAAACTTGTCATGTTGCCTTACTTGTCATTATTGGACTGATATTGTATTATTTGCACGCAGAGAGACCATGAGAAAATGCGAATAACCCGAGAAAGAGAAGAAAAACTGATAGTCAGTGCGTGGTATGAGATGGTGAGTATGGCCCCGTTGCCATGGTATTGTACACCCGTGACGTCACGGATCAATCACGGTTTCTGTCCACCCACCCCTCCCTTGGGTATACATGTGTCATTAATGATAACTATTAAACTATCCACCCACCCCTCCCTTGGGTATACATGTGTAATTAATGATTAACCATTAAACTCTCCACCCACCCCTCCCTTGGGTACACATGTGTCATTAATGATAACTATTAAACTATCCACCCACCCCTCCCTTGGGTATACATGTGTAATTAATAATTAACCATTAAACTCTCCACCCACCCCTCCCTTGGGTATACATGTGTCATTAATGATAACTATTAAACTATCCACCCACCCCTCCCTTGGGTATACATGTGTAATTAATGATTAACCATTAAACTCTCCACCCACCCCTCCCTTGGGTACACATGTGTAATTAATAATTAACCATTAAACTCTCCACCCACCCCTCCCTTGGGTATACATGTGTCATTAATGATAACTATTAAACTATCCACCCACCCCTCCCTTGGGTATACATGTGTAATTAATGATTAACCATTAAACTCTCCACCCACCCCTCCCTTGGGTACACATGTGTAATTAATAATTAACCATTAAACTCTCCACCCACCCCTCCCTTGGGTATACATGTGTCATTAATGATAACTATTAAACTATCCACCCACCCCTCCCTTGGGTATACATGTGTAATTAATGATTAACCATTAAACTCTCCACCCACCCCTCCCTTGGGTACACATGTGTAATTAATAATTAACCATTAAACTCTCCACCCACCCCTCCCTTGGGTATACATGTGTCATTAATGATAACTATTAAACTATCCACCCACCCCTCCCTTGGGTATACATGTGTAATTAATGATTAACCATTAAACTCTCCACCCACCCCTCCCTTGGGTACACATGTGTAATTAATAATTAACCATTAAACTCTCCACCCACCCCTCCCTTGGGTATACATGTGTCATTAATGATAACTATTAAACTATCCACCCACCCCTCCCTTGGGTATACATGTGTAATTAATGATTAACCATTAAACTCTCCACCCACCCCTCCCTTGGGTACACATGTGTAATTAATAATTAACCATTAAACTCTCCACCCACCCCTCCCTTGGGTATACATGTGTCATTAATGATAACTATTAAACTATCCACCCACCCCTCCCTTGGGTATACATGTGTAATTAATGATTAACCATTAAACTCTCCACCCACCCCTCCCTTGGGTACACATGTGTAATTAATAATTAACCATTAAACTCTCCACCCACCCCTCCCTTGGGTATACATGTGTCATTAATGATAACTATTAAACTATCCACCCACCCCTCCCTTGGGTATACATGTGTAATTAATGATTAACCATTAAACTCTCCACCCACCCCTCCCTTGGGTACACATGTGTAATTAATAATTAACCATTAAACTCTCCACCCACCCCTCCCTTGGGTATACATGTGTAATTAATGATTAACCATTAAACTATCCACCCACCCCTCCCTTGGGTATACATGTGTCATTAATGATTAACCATTAAACTATCCACCCACCCCTCCCTTGGGTATACATGTGTAATTAATAATTAACCATTAAACTCTCCACCCACCCCTCCCTTGGGTACACATGTGTAATTAATAATTAACCATTAAACTCTCCACCCACCCCTCCCTTGGGTACACATGTGTAATTAATGATTAACCATTAAACTATCCACCCACCCCTCCCTTGGGTATACATGTGTAATTAATAATTAACCATTAAACTCTCCACCCACCCCTCCCTTGGGTACACATGTGTAATTAATGATTAACCATTAAACTATCCACCCACTCCTCCCTTGGGTATACATGTGTAATTAATGATTAACCATTAAACTATCCACCCACCCCTCCCTTGGGTATACATGTGTAATTAATGATTAACCATTAAACTATCCACCCACCCCTCCCTTGGGTATACATGTGTAATTAATGATTAACCATTAAACTATCCACCCACCCCTCCATTGGGTATACATGTGTAATTAATGATTAACCATTAAATTGAGGGTGAAAGTTTGGGTGGGAGTTTCCCAGAAACCGTGTTTAGTCATCGTCTTTGGACCAAAGAATGATAAATGCGAAACTTAATGTTGGCTGTTTATCGAGAGAGTGCCCCTTGAACATCAATATCAACATTTGCTATCCTTAGCCGAACTTCGTAAACTATCTGCAAGTTGAAGCTCTCCTAAACGACAGCCCTTAAAGACCCTGTGTCCGAGCCCATGGTGCTTTGCGCCAATGTTATGATTAGTTTGTTTATCAACGGCCGCATAAATTAAAGGCCAGCTTTTAGGCTAACTAAAATGCTCTCGATTGTTTATCAGTTTCATAAAAGAAGTACACATACACTTTGGATAACGAATTTCATAATTTCTAACGGATTAAAAACCCAATCGAGCCCACGAATTTCCCCCGGATGCTTCGAATATGATTTTAACAGTACTCGGCAGGAAGCCAGTTGTTCTGTCTTTAGATTCTAATTAGGTTTACGAGTGCGACTTTTCACAACTCTACAAGCAAACACATACACTTGCTACCTTGTTTTCATGTCTCCAGTATTGCTTAGCTGTATTTGAAGATCTCTACTTTCCTTGCGAATGATATATTTTGAGTGCAAAATTAAATGTCGTACTCGCACTCGAGTCAAACTCACAGCGAAGTAACAGCTCAACTCGGCAGATTGGACTTTGCCCCGCGATCGTAGTTTTGGTAGCAAGACTTTCTGGACGTACTGTAGGATGAAAAAAAAGGTTAACGACATTGCTTTCTCTGCTAATAAAAATACAAAACGTATACAGATAAGTCTGTAACACCGCAGCGGAGCTCAGCCGTGCGAAATTATAATTACGAATGATCTTGATACCAGAAGTGGTTGCTTTATATTGTGCCGCTTTGTATTTCCAACGAAGCCCGCCGGTCCCTTAGTGCAACAAATCCCCGGGAAACTCACGTAGTAGTCCTTTTGAACCACAAGTGGTCTCTTGTAGACCTAGAGAAAGTAAAATGTGGACTGCTGAAGGATTATTTGTCGAGTCGCTTCGCCTCGCTGTCTTGGTCCTTTCTCCGGCATTCCTCTACTCGCCACTCTAGACCGGGATTCGAAGAAATATTCGAACTAAAGTTTCATTTAAAAAAGTATATATACAAAAGTTAAGATAAAAGAAAGTCACTTAAGCATATATTACCTATGAATAATTACACGATGGCCCAAACTAGGGATGGATTTCGAAAGATTCGAGAGTCGCATAACAACAACAACGATCTTTCTGTTTTTCGTAGCCTACGGAAATGATTTGCGCGCGCAAAGCACCATGGGCTCGGACACAGGGTCTTTAATGTCAAATGAAGGTGGACTCTTTGAGAGGATTTCAATATGACTGAGGAACAAATTAAACGGGTTTTAGCGAGTTTCATGAGAGGTGTTTATCTAATCAATGACTATTTTATCACACGTTTCAGGGAATGCAGCTGCATCGAAAGTCTGCTGATGACAGGTTATCGGGGAGTACCGGGGGTATGTCCTTCCTCGCCAGACAACGACAGGCATCCAGTAGGAGAACATCTTCACAATCAAGAACACAGAACAATGTCGTAACTGCAAGGTGCAGTATGGGGGGTGGGGGTGTTTAGGTATCTCCTGGAGGGGGGATAGTCGGTGGCTTGGTTATGCTAATGATTGATAGACTGTGCCTGCGTAGCCAATCAGATTGCTAGTTTGTTGATAGTCGGTGGCTTGGTTATGCTAATGATTGATAGACGGTGCCTGTGTAGCCAATCAGATTGCTAGATTGCCGATAGTCAGTGGCTTGGTTATGCTAATGTTTGATAGACTGTGCCTGTGTAGCCAATCAGATTGCTAGTTTGTTGATAGTCAGTGGCTTGGTTATGCTAATGATTGATAGACTGTGCCTGTGTAGCCAATCAGATTGAGAGATTGTTGATAGTCAGTGGCTTGGTTATGCTAATGATTGATAGACGGTGCCTGCGTAGCCAATCAGATTGCTAGTTTGTTGATAGTCAGTGGCTTGGTTGTGCTAATGATTGATAGACGGTGCCTGTGTAGCCAATCAGATTGAGAGATTGTTGAAAGGTGGTGGCTTGGTTATGCTAATGATTGATATACGGTGCCTGTGTAGCCAATCAGATTGAGAGATTGTTGAAAGGTGGTGGCTTGGTTATGCTAATGATTGATAGACGGTGCCTGTGTAGCCAATCAGATTGAGAGATTGTTGAAAGGTGGTGGCTTGGTTATGCTAATGATTGATAGACGGTGCCTGTGTAGCCAATCAGATTGAGAGATTGTTGAAAGGTGGTGGCTTGGTTATGCTAATGATTGATAGACGGTGCCTGTGTAGCCAATCAGATTGAGAGATTGTTGAAAGGTGGTGGCTTGGTTATGCTAATGATTGATAGACGGTGCCTGTGTAGCCAATCAGATTGAGAGATTGTTGAAAGGTGGTGGCTTGGTTATGCTAATGATTGATAGACGGTGCCTGTGTAGCCAATCAGATTGAGAGATTGTTGAAAGGTGGTGGCTTGGTTATGCTAATGATTGATAGACGGTGCCTGTGTAGCCAATCAGATTGAGAGATTGTTGAAAGGTGGTGGCTTGGTTATGCTAATGATTGATAGACGGTGCCTGTGTAGCCAATCAGATTGAGAGATTGTTGAAAGGTGGTGGCTTGGTTATGCTAATGATTGTTTTACCACAATTGCCGGTAATCTCGCGATCTGATTGGTCGATGTGCGGTGGTAAATGAGTCCAGAAAACGGTGCTGACGCGAGAAAGTTATAGACAACGCTGGCTCTTTCAAAGCTGTCACGCTTTGTAACGAAACTTCCTTGTATGTTTTCTAATATTGTTGTAAAAAACAAATTTCCTCTGGTTTTCCGTGGTGTGGACTCTTATTTACCACGATTTACGTCATCACATGGTCAAAATTTGTTGTGGACTCACTCGGCTCCGCCTCGTGGTAAATCAGATTGTTAGTTTGCTGATAGTCGGTGGCTTGGTTATGCTAATGATCGATAGACGGTGCCTGTGTAGCCAATCAGATTGCTAGTTTGCCGATAGTCGGTGGCTTAGTTATGCTAATTCTCAAATCTGAAAGTGTGCGTGTTTCACAAAAGAAATGCAAATAGCCGGCCTTTTTAAACAAAATAAGTGAATTTTCCGTTTCCGTATATTTCCCTAAACTCTTAACTCTTCCTATTCTAATATTTTTGTTTTTTCTTCTTTCTCAGGGACACATAGCTGTGCTCAAGGCAGATTTCTAGTTTTAATTTTAAATTATCTCCATAACTGGGTCCCTTCGTAAGACCAATTGAAGACTTTCCCACATTCACTGCATGACGTAGTTAACATCTTGTTACGCGATGTCACGCCAATGTGACCATCCCGTGACAAGTCGTGTCACACAGTTTGACACATTGTAAGATTGTTATTTCTGTTAAAAATTAGCTTCAGAAACATTGCCGGCAATTGATCTGAGAAGGGATTGACACGCAACACTGATTGCGTACAATACAGAAGGCGCGGCTACCACGGCACAGTATTGTGGTCAGCGGTGAGCAGCAAGAGTGGCATTTCATTGGCTGAAAGTGTCACGCCATTGTCAGCAATGCTGCAGGGATGTTCACACGGTACAAGTTGTTGCGCGCAATGTTACGAAGTAGAACTCGATCCTTTTTGTGCAACATTGCCAGAAATGTTGCGCGTAGTATTGCAGAGGTGGAACTAATGTGTTTTTTTTTTTTTGTAAATAAATTTTGTTTTGTAGAACGATCATTAGCTAGCTTCCTACTAAATAAATGTCATAACTGAAGTACCAAATCGAGGCAAGGTATAGTTAGTTGTGCTCCCCTGGCCTCGATTTACGTAGCATCAAGTTCTAAATAGTGTTTCAATAAGTTTTTTCCTTAAACTGGTAAACTCAATTGTACTCTTTGAAAATAATGCAAATAGTGATATATGGGTTTATCAGGGGAGTCCCCTGAGTATATTATTTTCTAGAAGTTTATTTATTTAACAAGTAGATATCATTGTACTGTGCGACTGGCCTATTAGAGAGCTAAATGTCCACTATAGCGGAAAACACTTACACAAAATGCAAATAACATTACTACGCACGAGTAATATACTAATCGTGTTTATTTAGTCAGTTACGGTACAATAGCGTTTAATCAATTACTTTCTGAAACAAAACCATATGAAATGAAAGCTAATGCAAGTCTCTACATTGATTGGCTAATCAGATTCATCGTCACTTCCAAACTTGTCGATAATTATATCAATTTTGTCCATCATTCGCATAGCTTTTGAGCACATTTCTGTGTGCGCCTTGTTTGCCTCGGTAGTTGCTTCTCGACTGAGGTCTCAGTCCTCCTGAATTCGTGTAACACTAGCAAGAGGAACGTTGTCGTCGCTGGAGGAACTGCTTACGTCGAGGTTCGCTGCGTGGCTGAACTTCAAGGATTTACGCTGTTCCGGGAGAGAGTTTGTGGAATACCTTGTTTGATTTTCCTTTATAGTCTGGGACATGCGGACTGATTTACTTGATTCTGCCGTCTTCAAATGTTCAACCTTCTGAACATTGTGTTACGATCCTCCGAATTCTCTTTATAGCAGCTTTTCTCGAGGTGGTACGATAGTATTCTCTTATGTCAGCGTTTCTGAGACCGTTTCCCGGCATGTGTTGACTCGCGCTGCTTTATGTTGTCTAAAATGACATCCCATCCTGAGCATTGTGAGTAGATCTCCAGCGCTATATCTTCCTCCTTGCTTGTTACGTGGTACCGACGTTGTTTTTTTCTTAGGGGGCTCTATAAGAAAAGAAAAACTACTTCATTATTGGGGATATTTTTATATGTCAGGCAGTTTACGAAATGACTCAAGCTACATACCTGGTAGCGTTATTTCCTCGTCACTTTCCTCAAATTCGACCGGTCGCCAGAAAGCCATCTTGCATTGACACCCGGCGTGTCTAATCGAACTCAATCGAACCAAAATGCAATCGAACTCAATCGAACCATTATCGTTCGATGGAGTTCGATTAATCTTGTAATCGAACGTAATCGAACACCTACCTTTTGGGTGAGTTCGATTACCGAACTCAATCGAACGATGAATCACTAATCAGTTCGATTAAGTTCGATTGCGTTCGGTCGAATTTGAATTTTTATATGGACAATAATATACACTCAACAGTTTAAACGTTTATCAGAAAGAATCAGCAATGTCTATACATTGAAACAAATCACATACGATATTATTAACTGACTAATAAAAACAAACATGTAACAAACTTTTCGTGTCCGACTGCTGGAAATATAGGTGAATGATCGAGAATAACACACACACATCAACTTCTTCGATTTCGAAATTATCAAGTAACCTCCTCTATCCTTATGGAATCGCGCGCTGAGATATAATTCTTTCTGTAGTGCTATTTCTCTCCTTATCTTTTGCCCGGCGTAACTAATCGATCAAAATCGATCATCGGAAAGCTAATCGATTTTAATCGATAGAATAACCTGATTAATATCGATTACTATCGGTAATCGATAAAAATCGATAGTCGCAAATATTTCGCTGGCTAATAAATCGTTTTTTTATCGATTATTATTTGTAACGTAATATATAGATAGAATAGCCATGGATCGTTTTACTGCGGCATATCAGAGTAAAACTGTTCATTAGTCGTATATCACGTACTGAAATGGCGGAGGGGTCTGACGCTGTGAGGCTAAGTTTTGACGCTGTGGTCAAAGGCTACCACGAGTGTACCTTATTATAGGAAATTAACAATGCACGTTGACAACGCGAAAAAAATTAACGTTACACTAAATTAACGCGAATTTTTCAAAAGTTAGGTTTACATGCATTAAATTAACGCGAATTTTTCGATAAGCATCTTGCTTTATTTACTGCGATTTTCATAATTCTGCAAACTCGCACTTTACATTTCTGAACGCCAAACTGCGTTTTGGCTTCCGTCAATAAAACCTTCCAAGACAAGTGCACGGATGTTTCTAAGTTTTTTTTAAAGCCGAAAATTTGGGTTTGAAGCCTAACTAGACCCTATCAATTCAAAAGATCTTTCAAAGCCTCACGGTGAAATCACCAATAGCTGCTCACTCGTTTGATTGACGGAAACCAAACCGCAATAGTGACTCTGAAGAGCCAATAGAGGAGTCATGAACTAATAAGGTTTTGAAATGAAATAAAGGTGCTTTAAAATAACAATGTTGTAAAATAGCGTGCATTAAATTTACATCGACATTAATTAAGATACAGAGAAAGGAGAAGCTTTCCAAGTGCTAAGGAAATCTGACAGAGGGCGACTTGGCCATATTCAAAAAGACGTGGTTCCAATTCTCTGGCCTGTTTCAAGATCTACTGTAACTATGACTGGGTAAGTTTGAAGATTTGTAAGAGATCGAGCCGTTACCCGAGTCAATAACTCAATAACAATCGATAAAAATCGATAGTCACAAAAAAAAAATATCGATGTCCGATACAAATCGATTGATTAGTATTGACTATTATCGATTAATAGCGATTTTATTGATTTATCGATTAGTTACGCCGGGTCTTTTGCCAGCCGCAATGGATAACAACCGCGCGCTCAACTCTTGACTGCTTTGAATTGAGATTGATGCAAATTCTGTACCCCGGAAATGTAACGTAAACTGGTTTGACTGGATTTCAGATTTCGATGGAAATGAACTGAGTTCGATTAAATTCGATTACCCGATTTTTGGGTGAGTTCGATTACGTTCGATTACAAGATTAATCGAACGATTAGTGTTCGATTACCGAAAGTTCGATTAGACACAACGGGATTGACAGAAGTGCCGTGGTGTGAAAGGCTATAAGGGTACCACTTTTATAGCAACGTCTAACAAAAGAGAAATCAAATGAGCTCCCATGGGTACTCTGGTACAACAATAAGATGAGTAAACAATAAAATTGGGTGGTTCAGCTCTTTGTTAAGTAGAAAAGAGAAAAAAATTGACGTTTTCGGGAACAAAAGGTAATTGTCGCGGAATTCTTCGGCGAATTCCCACTAGCGCTGTGTCACTCGATAAGGACTGTACCTGTCTGTTTCTCTTCTTTATTCGGTCTGCATAACATTCACAACCTTCCAGTTTCTTTACAATTATCCGTCCCTCTTCCTCATGCTACATTGACTCTCCTCCAATTACATGCATGATCTACTCTCTTATTACATGTCAATCAAAGACGTACTTAATAACTACAATAAGCAGAACGCGTCTTCCGTTTCCGGTTATTTACTGCAGACTTTCCCGACAGTAATCTGACAAGTCCTCCCACAGGTCTGCTAATCATATTTTGTCATTATTTGTTATCTTTGTAAACGGTCGTATTTTCGTCAGATTGCTATGGTCGTCATGCCTAGAGGATCTCCTGGACAGTTCTTAGAGGCAGTTTGTATTCTGCTAACGTTACTCACAGCAATCCTACCACCAATTACTGATATATCCCATCAACTGAAAGACTTAATCCAATGTTTGCTTGCGACGTTATTGCTTCTGATATCATTTAATACAGATTCCTCCTCCCTTTGATAATATGCTTTGCCGGATAATGCAGCGTCTCGATCCCAGATTCTATGGTTTTCATTTTACAGGAAGAGATCTATTTGTGATAGTCGAAAATCAGAGGTATTTGTTTTGGTTGAACACAGGAGAGTTACCAGAAACGTCGTTGGACATCACAATTAAGGTCTCGGTATTTGTCACGATCAAACAGAAGAGGGAGGCAAAGACAAAGGAGAAGAAATTCCAAGCTAAACAACACCAACAAAATATTACTGGCATTTATGTGGCTTAGGAAATATCCTTGTTTAGATACCATGGCACTAATATTTGATGTTAGTCCATCGACAGTATCAACTATAATTCATAGCGTTGTTCCAATTTTGTGGAGATATTTTCATAATCAGGTGTCTTGGCCAAGCATAGCAGAATGGAATGCTTTGCGAGGAAACTGGCCCTCGTTTCCAGATGCAGTGGGGTGTATCGATGGGACACCACATGAGATTTATCGACCGGAAGTGGAACCCCAACGCGATTTCTACAGTGGCCACCGCCATTATCATCTTATGAAACCCAACTGATAGTAGATAATCTGGGAAATATTGTGTTCCTACATGCAGGTTTTCTCGGCTCCCTCAATGATGCCGGTAATTTCAATTTAATGGAGAGGATTGGACCGGACACAAATTACGATATGCCTCATGGTGCTGTGCTTTTGGCGGACAAAGGCTATGGAGATATCTGTCCACTGTTGACGTCTTTTCGTGCTGCTCAAATCAGACGTCTGCCGAGGCATGAACAAGGGTTGGCACGAACGTTCAACCGCAGAGTATCAAAGTGTCGAATTATCGTAGAACACATTAAAAAAAATTAAAGACATGTCGGGCAGTCGGCAGCATTTGGCGCCATCCCCGCTGGTTTCAGCCAGTAGTGGTAGAGCTATGTACTTTCCTAGCTCGGCGACACGTTGTACTCTTTGATGATACAATTGATTAACTTTAATTCGCGTGTACTAAAGATAATAAACAAGACGCCCGCTGGGCGTTTACTCGGGCTGTCACTTTTAGGTATGAGGCCAACTGTTTCTAAAATAAATTCTGCCAAAAAAGGACGACTTCGTGAAAATCATTAAAAATTAAAGGCACTTGTACGAGATTGGTAGTGTTATTAGCAAAACCTGTTTGTAAATGCTATTTTCCACCTTCTTACAATTCTCAACCTCCAAAGGTGGTCACGGTCACTTACAGGAGCTTCTAATTGCAAAGTTTTACTAATAATTAAAACCAGGTTGCATAAGGGTGGTCGCTGAAGGGACTGGTCAGAAATTAGCAGGGGAAGGGGTTGTGAAAGGGGGAGGATCATATTGTTTTGAATCCCCAAAACTGGATGGTCATAAATATTGGGCAACTGAAAAAGGATTGGTTATAGGGGAGAAAGGGTCAACAAATTTCATACTAATACATACTATACATTTTTAAACTTTTTTATCTCCACCCCACCCCCTTTGCACCTCCCCTGCTAATTTTTGACCAGTCCCTAATGTTTAATAAAATATTGTGTGCATTGAAAATTAACTTTCAGGGCTAAAAATAACGGCCGGTCAACGGACAATGTCCGGCCAGAATCCGAAGTTGTCCGGTCAAATCTTTGTCTTGCCAGTCATTTTGACCAGTCAATGTTACTACAGTTTCAACCAAATACTGATCTTGACCGGCGACTGACCGGCCGTTATTTTTAGCCCTGACTTTATTTAATGAGGGTAACACCAACTAGTACACAGTCACATAGAAATGCGTAGCCTCCACCACAGTCGTTTTTAGGGGCTAGTTATGAGCCCCTAAAAACGACTGCGGGGGAGGCTAAGAAATGCGTGGAACATGATTTAGATTAATATCAATTAAAATATGTCACTAATGAAGCTAAATATTGTCTGTTCATGAGTGTAATAATAATATCAGTATACAAGTGAAAGCATATAAATTATATATCAGTTCAATTGGTTATCTGAAAACATAAATACTTCTTTGTCTTCTTTCTTCAGTATTTCAAGTTGACTTTTCAACATATTTTTCAGGGCAACAGTGTTCGCTTGGTAAATAAATCTCCACACCCAATTCTATTTATGATTGTTCTAATCAGTTCCAGTATCTGTGTATAGCTCTACCAATTCCAAACCTGCCCTTCCCCAAGGGTGGGGGGCATAAGTGGGGCATTTGACTGAGTTTTTGTCCCAGGGGTGAGACATTTTGGAGCAAACAAAAGTTGGCAGGGTGAGGAATTCATTTGTAGAAAGAGTCAAAATAGTGAATTTGATAAGAGATTTGCACCCGTACCAAAGCCCCACCATGGAGCACTTGACTCCACAGTGGGGCATTTGATGCTCTACAAATATCCGGGGGGGGGGGGGGGGGGTCTATCAATTCCAAACCTGCCCCTCTTCCCGCCATAACTTATATAATTGTACTCTCCAGTATGGCTTTACACAACGAATTCTGCTCTTCTTTTGACAGTTTCACATTCAATTCAATTTTAATTCGGTATTCTCGGTTTGTAAGTTATATCCATTTCTGTTTATGGGTATAATTCGTAGTAAATTCGAATGCCTCTGTATCTTCCGAGTTCTGTTATTGTTTTGACGATCGATTTTAACTTTTTTTCCTTCTTGGTCTCTATAAAGTCACATACAGTTCAACTTACGGACAATTTCATTTCCAGTTCGAATTACAGTCACCATTACACTTAATTTAAAAGTGGGGAACAAGTAAGATTTGCATATATATAAACACATAATTTCAACCTCACCAGTTCTGATTTCCGTTCGCGTTCAAAGCCAAGGGTCAATCACTGTTCACTCCCAGCTTTTCCGACTCTTGAATTGAAGTCTTAGCAAAGTTCGGCATTGTTTGACTGGTTTAGTCAAGACTTCCCAGTTGTGTAATCTCAAGAGTATTTCATTTTCAAGAGAGGACTTCGCAGTAAACAATTACAGCCAACATTGCAAACAATCAATCCCTCACTGATTTGACCTCCTCACAGTGTGTGATGGTAATGAAGAGCATTTCAACAATATCAAGGCAACACTGCAATCGTATGGCACTTAGATGCAGCAGTACAGGCATTTTCTTTCAGTTTCCGTGGATTATTGGACCAAAAGGTAAAACCATCACTCCTCCGGCCGGCTAGACTAGCTGACTGTGCAATATTTGGATCGCCACATCCCTTTCGTAAATGTGAGAATTTTCCATCGAAAGCCCCTAAAAGTCCTGTCAGCCCTAGAATAACTGAATCCACTGAATATCTTGATATTTCATTCGAAGAAACCTTTGGTTTCAGCAAAATAATGGTTCAGAATGAACCCAAACCTTCGCTACGTTCTGGCTTTCCCGAGCTAGCTTTCCACAACCAAGATCTGGCGGGTGTCGGATCTGATTGGTTGATCCTGTCACGTGTTGGGATCGAACAATGGGCTCCTGTGTAATCTGATTGGTTACTGGCGCCAAACAGCGACACAAAAAATGATAATAATAATTTCAGTTAGGGAGAAGGCCAAATTTTCTAAAACAATTCATGTAAAGAATTGATGACTTTGTGAAAACATTAAAAATGGCACTTGACATTAAATGCATGTGTTACGTTTCCAAACTTTAAGACAGGAAATCGTCAATACAATGTTCTAATAATTTTTGTACAGCAGAGAATTGTGTTATTAAACATGTAGTAGAAATAAAAAAATGGTGCCATTTGAAGAATTATTCTTAATGTCAAAAGAGCATAACGAATAAATACAACCTTAACTTGGGCCACTTTTAATTAATACATGGAGTTCTAGCATATTTTTGTGTCATACATGGTTTGTGCTAGGGGAGCAGGATAATTGATTCACTACTCATGCTTGTGATAATTTACATTGCAATCACATATGGGAGCTTCTAATTACAAAGTTCTACTGAAAATTAAATTGAGGCTTCATGAGGGTTGTCACTGAAGGGACTGGTCAGAAATTAGCATGGGGAGGAGGTTGAGATTTTTTTGAATCCCCAAAAATGGAGGGTCATAAATCATGGGAACTGAAAAAAGGGGTGATAATAGGGGAGAAAGGGTCAAAAGATTTCATACTCATTGTCCAGGGAGGGTTACCGTATATATTGTTTAGACTTTTTGATTGCATTCTCAACTCCCCCCCCCCCCCCACCTTGCATTTCCCCTGCAAATTTTTGACTAGTCCCTAATGTTTAATAAAATATTGTGTGCATTGATTTCATGCATGTACACCACTTGGGAAATAACATTAGAGTAACACTAACTAGTATACACAGAGAAGTGTGTGGCCCTCCTACCCTGCGAGCAGGTTTCTCATCTCTTTGCCTTTCCTCCAAGTAGCATGGAACCTCTCAAGACCTGTATGCTGATTGCACCCATAATACTATACTTCTATGGTTTTTGTACTGCACTTTCTAATGGGTTAGGGTGTTTTCTATTGCTGCGTAGGCCAATACTATCGCTTGTTTCGAGAAGTTCCACCTGGCCCCTTTCCTGCCGCCAAGAGGAAACGATTACATGCGCCACGGTATCTCGATTTCCATTGGCCGAGAAAAACGAGACGGTAAACATTACAGATTCAATGTAGATTTCAGATTATCCATTTCCTATTGTTAACGGCAAGGGAAGGCGAAGTGGAGAAAATCAAATGCATTTCCTTCTTCGAGGGTATAAATCAAAGCTTTCTTTAGGATAAATTAAGGTAGATTTATTGAACGGTTTATATTTCAAGGTCTTCTGTGCAGCAGCAAAATGAGAAAACAAAGCCGGAGTTTGAAGCCCGTTCGTATCAATCGTCGGCAAACAAAAAACTGTGTGACGACATAATATAATACTGTGGGCAGAAGATAATTTATACTCTCCAGTTCTTGTTTTATGACAGTTCGGAGATGGGGGGTTAGAAATGATAGAGCCATAATACACACACAACACACTGCCACATACATGTACATACATGCTGTGCATGTACATTTCAGCGACAATTTCCCTCAATTCTGTAGTTTAATATTACTTTCTTTTCAATATTATTGTTCCTTGAGGGTCGTTAGAATTACAAAAAAAACTTGGTATGGGTGTTGTTGATTGAAGTGCAATGGTTATTTGAGTAGTCTGCACGATATTGAGTCACTCAAATTTGATGCATTGTAATTATATCAGGTGCAGTACAACTATGAGAAATCAAGCAATTTAGAACAACAAATTCCACATAATGTTGCTATTCATTGTGAATAGTTAGGTAATGTCATTCTACATGTGAAATAAAGTCATATCTATTTGTAATTCTCAATTATTAACAAACCAGTGGAGATGGCTGACATTCAGGCTAAATTCTCAATACAATATTTTCGATTGAGGTCGTAAACTACAGACCATCATTTTCTAGTATTAGTGAACTGCCACTGTGCTAGTGCTCATTTTCTACATCTTGAAGGAGACTGAAACTTATAATGGCAGGCCACAAATAAACATGCAATGTCCACTCTTTTTATATCATTGGGGTCGCAGCAAGATTAATTTTCATTCCCAAATAATTCGTAAAAGTACTCGTACTCCTGATCATGACCGAGTGAAAGTGACGATGCTGACGCCAAGAACTGAGGAACAACAACAACAATTACATGTATTTTCTCATAAGATGATGGAAATGTTTACGAGTAATAAGGCATAATAAGAAATACAATGATGAGAAGGTAGGTCCTTAAGGTAACCTTAGGGTTAATATCTTAAGCCAGGACCAGCTCAGATGGAAAACACTGAAACAAGATCTAGCTTGCATGGATAATAATATATAATGGTACCAAGAAAGGGGAAGGTAAAGAAAGAGTGCCACTTGCATGTAAGTATACTCTCAGTTCTGGACCAAATTTAGTTATGTTATGTTATAAACTTGCAATAATGATAAATACACTACTCGATACATAATATCATTATGTCAGTTCTAAAAAACACATTAAATACACTGTAGAATGCCTAAACCAAGAGATAATAATCAAATACAAAGTGCTACAGGCCAGATGTAAATATAGACCCGGGAAATAGAACAACAATAACACGCCACAGATAAATATGCGATTTCCACATCAGTCATTTATCGTTCGTTTGAAAAAATCTTCATTTCGGATTACTTACTCAGTTTATACTCAGTCACTGCATGCTGGATTTTCGTTCCCGAATTTATAAACATTTAAATACATGTGCATGAGGGGCGAAACGACTGTAATTCTTTTAAAAGGCCCCTGTCAGTCAGAGAACTGAGAAATCGGGTCATTTCTATTACACTTTCGAGAGGTTAATAACAATAAATAACAACACAACGACAGTCAATTGGTATAAAGGTTATCATGTTCAGATTAGCGGCTACTTACATTTACAAGCTGTTGTCTTTATATACAGTCAGTGTTGATCGCAGAGCAGATCAGACTCCGCTGTCACGTCTCACGAGTGTATCTTAAAGCATGTCGCATAATATGTGGTAAATTCCCGTCCCAAAGCCCGTAAAACACCTCTCAGCTTTAGAAAAGACAACAATCTTGGTATTGCACTTGAAGGAATCTTTGGTTTACACAAAAAAAAAGCTGATATTAAAGGTTTTGCTAAGTCAAAACTCCCACTCGCCGCCATCTTGAAAAACCTGGAAAGTTGTCCACTGTTCACGTGACCAGCACAGTGCAATCTGATTGGTACGGTGGTGAAAAGAACTTCCAAAGTAGGCACAATCTGATTGGTTGACGGCGCCAACCAGCGACACAAAAAATAAAAATAAAAAACACTTGCGAAACTTGACTCGTGCCTCGGCCGAAGGCCTGGGCCCGAGTAATGATAACGGTATTCAGACAGGGCGAGAAAGGGGCTTTTGGTCGGTCGTTTAATTTTATTTTTTGTGATACGTGAATTTAAGACAAGAATAAATAATAAAACTTCGTGAATACGTAGTATGATCTTCGTGTTGAATTTTCAGTTGGGTGTATTATGATTTCACATGGTTTTATTTTGGAAAATAATGGATAAAAACGCGCTATTGTACCGTGACTGACTAAATAAACACGCTTGGTATATTACTCGTGCGTAGTAATGTTATTTGCACATTGTGTAAGTGTTTCCATTATAGTGGATCATTTGCATATGGAATGGAGTTATGCGAAAGATCTCTATTATAGCTGCACAGATGACGTGTGTGAGGAGGACAAAGACGTGCCACGAGACGCAGTCGAGTGACGTCACTGATGTTCTCGTGACGTCATCTGTGCATCTATAAGAGGACAGACGCATGGCAGAATGGAATCTATATGTTTTATAAAATAATTAGCAAACTTTCGCAACAAAAATAGAGCGCGAGCTTTTGACCTTGTGACGTCATCTGTACTCTAATAGATCATGGCTCTCGACCAATCAGAGCGCGTCTCGCACAGTTTATAGTACACACATGTACAGAGTTAGAATTAACACAACAACATACTTGATTCGTATTGTATACGAGTAAAAGTAATGCTGTACGCATTTTACATTAAATCCTATAAGATAATAAATAGGATACTGTCGATCGTTTCTTTAAAACAAACTGAAACTACAGAAATAATACCCTGAGATAGAAAAGAAATACCATGTGAATGGCCTGATATACTTTTCAAACTTTTACAATAGAGGATGGCAAAGATTAAAGTGGATTACAGTAGCTTATTCGAGAAACTTGATTTCGGTTACAGTGAACCGATTTCCAGTGATTTTAACAACTATTTTGTTTAAATCATAAATAGTTTTATTGACAAAGATAAAGAAAATGACCTTATCTTGGCCTCCTGGGACACCACACATTAACATATTGCAAATAGAAACCTCTATAACTCAAATCAAGAAATATTTTTCAGTTCAACTAATTACTTGATGGAGAATCGATATTAATGATAAAGTAGCCTGCTGCAGGCGGTGTTTTTTTTTATTTTTCGGAGAAACCCCGAGTATCGCGAAACAGGCCGCCATGTTGGATGCGCTGTAGGATTTCTCCAAGCTTCAATCCTACAGCGCGTCCAACTAGGCGGCCTGTTTCGCGATACTCGGGGGTTTTCTCCGAAAAAAAAAAAATGGCTCTTATAGGCACTTTTAAGTAGTATGTTTTATCCACTCGAATCTTCTCCGTTAATCATAATTTATCAAAATATTCTCCAGTAAACCTGGATAGCATACTCTGCTAATCTGAATAGGTAGTTTGTCTTTCATCATGAGAAAGTTTATCATTTGAGGGTCGACAGCACCCCTTTAAAACCTGTATACCATCTGTTAACGATGCTCCGTGCGGTAGAGTGAAGCAACGAGGACAAAACAATAGACTTAATTACCAAGAACAATAACTGCACGTGAAAATGCGCGCAGTGACACATTTTTGCCGTCTTCATTAAAATCACAACGCGAAAAGTTTTACGTTGAGCAGAGAACGTCAACGTAAGAAGTTAAAACGTTCTTATTTTCGTTCGGCGTGAACGAAACGTTTTGTGCATCAAATTTTTCAAAAATCTGGATGAAAAACAACGCAAGACGAATAAAAGAAATAAACGCGATTTGACGAGAAAGCACTTTTTTCACGTTGCGTCGACGTTGCCGTCCTCGATGCTTAAACTCCCTATTGTGTGAAGTTGGGAAACCGCGAATAGTAAGCATGGTACTGGTATTGGTAACGCCCTGAGAGAGAACTTGCTTCCATTTTCACCTTTTTTCTATGCCTTATGGAACCTGACATTCTGAATCGCAGTGGCGGAATGGGAACGGTTCGACAATCAGTTTATTTACCACAAAAGATTTACAAGTACATATACAATACAGCTAGTTCAACAGGTACTGATTCGGTACGGTAGGAACTGTATACGGTGCGTTTTTGCCATTCACAGGGAATCCGCTCTAACCACGAAAATGCGAGCACAGTACGTAAAACACAAATCACAAGTTAACACGTTTACACAGGACAGCACTATACTGTCTTGCAGCACGTAAAACAAACGCTACAAAATTCTCCTCAGGTTCCGAAAATTGCACCGCACAAAGACTGTCTTCCATGTCGACGTAAAGCTATCGCAAATTGTTTGCGATGTGACCTAGTTAATGGCAATACAGTTTATGTATTGTCTGCGTTCCGTAGGCGACGCATCGCAACGTAAACTGTATTACCATTAACTCGGTAACATCGCAAAAGGATCAATGATGGTACATTATATTTCTACGTCAATCGCTCCTTTTTCGATCAGTCACGGTTTCTGGGAACGGTTAATCATTAATTACATATGTATACCCCTAGGGAGGGTGGGTGGGTAGTTTAATGGTTAATCATTAATTACATATGTATACCCCTAGGGAGGGTGGGTGGATCCCTTTCCCAGAAACCGTGATTGGTTGGATCAATCAGCTTAGTTAAACAAATTATTAGCGAGATTCTATAGTATGTTTGGTATTGACTAAGTGTCTGTTAAACTTGTCTATTCCTGTGCTGATATTAATAAGACTAAGAAAACAACCTGACAGTTACTAATAAAGGACTGGTGAAGAATATTTTAATATCTGACTGAGTTCGTTTATTTGTTACGCAAGTTATTTATACGACTTAGTTGTTCGCAGAAGATCGTAAAATTCAATTTTTACCCAACATCTTTCGTCAGCATTTTTTTTCTCTACTTCGCCATTAGTCACTCAAAATGAAACCGGAAAAAGCTTGTTGTTTTCCTGCCTCGAACTGTTATCAAAACTATTTTAAGAACCGGCCCTGTTGGCGCACTCCGTAGCAGAGTCCATCCAATTCCAGTTTTGTTTTCTTCCTTCCAGATTTAAGAAGGAACTTGGAAAACAACTTGAAGGTTTTACAGAGTTTTATATCGCGCAAATTTACTTTGATTTCTATGGGCGACGTGAGCGATGTCAAAGTATTCCATTGAATATGAAAACCAATCTGTCCGTATCGCCTACTTGTGAGTTATTAGATTTCAATTATCATGTCGGTTGCTGGTTCAACAGTGGTTTGTTTGCTCCAATCCTCGCCAATAATTTAGGTTGTGGACACCTGTTAAATCAACCAAATATCAAAAGATATAAAATGCTAAACTCGATCACGAGAAATCATGATTTACCTAACTAGATAATGGAAACTAACTGATTTTGTTTTAATGGTGTTATGTAAACGAATTTACTAATTGCAGTGGATATTAACATGACACATAGCCACTTTGTTATTGCTTTAATATATGGCAGCGTAAATTAGTTCGGGCGATTAAGCTAATAATTGAAACGTAATAAGTTTTCGTTTATTGCATTGCTTTTCATTTCATCTGCTCGGCAAGTTACAGAACAGGACTGAGGTAGGCTATCCTTTCTTATCGATAGAGTGGTGACAGCTTTCTTTATGGGTATTTTCCCCGTGCTATTTTAGTGGAATCTTCGTTTTGTTTTAGTTTCAAGTCACTTTTACTGTGTGTTGTCTTTCTACGATGTTTCGATCGGTTAGCCGGCTTCCTTAACGCAAACGGAGACCAAACGCTAACCACAGTAGACTTATCAACATTTACATGATAATAATCCAGTGTTTAAGTTCCCGCAGACCGATCAATACCTTTTTTCCATTCGAGCAATCTGATATGAACAATGAGGCTATATATAGCTATTCGCCGTTTTTTCGGTTTAAAAAAAGCAAATTCACTCAACATAACCTTGACGCGATTTTGCCACCGTTTTTGCAATTTATCAGCCATAAAGCAACCAATATATTCTCGTTTTTAAATTAGTTCATTTTCCCCTTTGCTATTTAATATTTGGTTTATTTTCTTAACATGTAAAAATAAATTTATCTGTTGTCACATGAAAGATCACTTTTCTCCTTCCATCGGTCATTGTTTTTCATCCCTTAACTTAATCGCTTTTTCTTCAGTTTGTCAAAATATCCCTTGTTCCCAACAACCTCTAGTATTGTCAATATAATTTATTGGTATATCTTCTGTTGGAAGTAATTGAGCTTATTGATTAGGTTTATCTATAGGGTTCATTCCATTGCCAGTACTCGTATAACCTGGGACAACGACCGGGTAACTACGATCCTGCATTTCTGGTCCATGACACGATATCCGGGGGAGACCCCGCTATAATAGTGACGGGGGTTGGGTGCTCGGCGGGGATCTTGCAAATGACCCCAAATGTACGCATAAATAAGCTGGATTTAAAAATCCATTACGATTTTGACCCCTAAAATGTAGCATGTTATTTTCGAGTGATGGCAAAGCACAACGGAGGAAAAAGTATTGTTGTATCAATAGAAACCGACCCTAAAAGCTTCGACTCGTGTTACGTAACTAACTCGTACGAACAGGATCCCGTAAAAGGTACAAAGGCAATATTTTTTACAACTAAAAGGAGCGCCGAGTACCCCGTCAGTTCAATGAAGCGAACCCCCCCCCCCCCCCCCCCACTCCCCCTCAAAAAGGATCTCGGCTCAATCCCTGTTTCTGGGAAACTATACCCACCAACCCCTCCTTGGATATGCATCGTTCTAGGTTAGTGTGGGGTTTCCCAGAAACCGTGATTGATTCAGGATCTCTTACTGAAGAGCGTGTAAATTGAAGTCGGAAAATCTTGTCTGCATTTTCTTCTGAAATTCTTTATTGTAATAAGCCATTCTGCCCTAGTTGCGTTAGTGCTAAATAAAAATTATTAGTGTGTCTGTATCTACCGCAGTTAAGAGTGAAGACCTTCTTACCTTCACAGATCACTTATATCAAATCATTGACACCATGAGAACGTTGTTATTTGTTTGTGGGATTCTGCTTCTCGCTGCTGCAACAGGTAAACGTAACAGTTATGTCTTTCTTGTCATTTGTTATTTAACAAAGATATTTGGCAAGGGATACTTGAGTGTTCTACCACTGTACACAACACAACTGACACTCTCCTGTACGGCGCTCAATTAAATATATTTGAAGATAAAAACCTGCATGGTATAATAAATCCTTCGATCTGCCACAAGCGCGCTGGTGAAGTACATACCTATGAAAAATCTCTTGTCATTTCCTATTATTTTCAACCAATCAGCGCGCGCATTTCTGAAAACATTTAATAAAACTTCGATGTATGCTTCACTTATCACGCACAGGTTTCAATACGAGACTCCGAGGTACATAAATTTATTTTATTCACGCCGGAAAATTCAAATAGTGCAACCTTTATGCGTGAGATATATATCTAAAGTGGGCTACTCAACAAAATATCTGGATTCTGATTGGTCGATGACGAGTGCATCTAAAGGTTATTGAGTACACAGTCGCATGCTCTCAGCAAATGTTTGCTCAGTATATTGTAAACAACAAATCGCATCAACTGCTCGTGCTATACTTGAGCGGAGTGATATTGAGTGATATGTTGATAGTTCTCAGATTTCACTCGCCTAAAGGCTCGTGCAATTATTAAAACTTTCAAAATATCACTTAACCTATAAATCACGTATAGCACTCGCGTTCATGCGATTTAATCTTATTAAATTGTTTTTAATTTCAGATATCAGTGCTGCTCCTCAAGGTAATCGAATGGGTAAGTAGATCGGAATAAAGGAACACGATAGTGTTCAAACAATCACCAAATGACGTCACTATATTGTATCCTACCATGTACATGACGTCACTATTGTGTTCTAGAATGTACATGACGTCACTATATTGTATCCTAGCATGTACATGACGTCGCTGTATTGTATCCTAGTATGTACAGGACGTCACTGTATTATATCCTAAGATGTACAATGCGTCACTGTATTGTATCCTAGCATGTACAGGACGTCACTATATTGTATCCTAGTATGTACATGACGTCACTATATTGTATCCTATAGATAGAATGTACAAAATGACGTTATGACGTCATGGGTGCGTACTGAGGATATGATTTATGTTTAAGAGCGTGCAGGCGTATGCTCTAGAGCCGAAGAGGGCCAACAGCTACTGGGGGGACATGCTGGATGCCAGGGCTGCCTATGTCAGGGGGGTGAAGTGTATTGTGCGAGATGCTTGCGGGCTGTGAACTAATATGGTAAGTAGCTGAACTGATTGAAACAAATGCTGGCCGATGACATTTGGCAAATCTTTAACGTCTGCGTGTCATTCATGCAGCAGAACGTGAGCCAATCACCGGACGGGAAAAGATGGCGGCTGTGCATTGGACCACAATCCCTTGCGAACCTATCACAGTCAAAATAACACGTAGACATCGTGTTCTGTTCAGTGCCAGTGTATTGGCAGACGTTCTTGTACTACTCGTACTGGTTTGTTTTCAAGATTTAAAAACTATCTACCGCGATTTTATAACGGATTTAAAGATATCCGCGTGCAAAGGATTGTGCGTAAAAGCTGTCATCTGTTTGTGTACAGAGTATTCAGTCTTTCCACGTGGATTCTCACGTCTCGTCATTGATTTAACGTGACAGTTGGTCCTTGGATGTGAAAGCTTGGCCCATGTATTCTGTATATTTTGGCTGGCAATCCTACGCGTTTAATTCAGAAGATATAATAGATCATGTTGTTGAAGTAAATGTTGATCATTATTTGCCGAAATTTGCGCGCCCCAGCTGATAGTGTTGGAATATATATTCCAATTAGCTTTCTGTTTTCTTGCTTTGAAGGTCATAGAATCTGCACGTTTTGGCCGATAGACTATTACACTAAATGGCGAAATTATGCCTATTATCTCCTTAACCAATACAAATAGTACAGGTGCTAAATTGGTATTATTATTATTTGCTCGCAGAGTAAATACGTTGAAAGTATCGTGTTTCCTGTTTTCCTCATCACCGAAAATTGAATTTAGTACCTTATCACGTGGTTGATGACGTGACAAGTGAAAACCTTAATTCAGCTGATAAAAATATCAAAGTATATTAGTTTTATCTTCTGACGAAAAATGAAAGTTGTATGACATCCCTGTGCAAATTTAATGGTGGGAAAATTAAGGCAAGGCAAGTTTTAGTGATTTTTGTTGCGGGCAAAAATTCCAGGAGCCAAAATATCTGCAAAGGGACAACATTGAGGCCAACGAATTAGGTCTATTATTGTAAGAAGGCTTTAGTGTTTATGTGTGAACTGTTCTCTTTCAGATTAACTTGATGCTATGCGTGGCTAAATCAACGAGGGACATAAATAGAACGGGGTTTTACTGTACAAGGAAATACAACAGTATTAAAGCAGAATACAGTAGTATTCATTATCGTTGATTGCTGTATGTGTACATTCGTTTGTTTGCTTATAAATGAGGACATCATAATTTACAGAGCCTGGATTTTGTGTAAGGGGGATTGTGAGCGAGTCATTTGAGGGGGGGGGGGGGGAATGAGGAGGAGGTTGCACAAATAAATGCTATTTACAGTGATCTCCAGGAGTCATGGACTCATGGGGGAGGGGTGGGGAGCTGCAACCCCCTGAACCCACCTCCCTGGATCGCCCTCTGATTTGGAGTCTGCATTTTTTTGCTGAATTTATTTTCTCAAAACAAATTGAAGGCGATTTAATCAGCACTTTATTGGTGCTACTCTTTTCAGCCAAGAGTTGTTGACTCACAATGTACCAATTAAAAAGAGTCCATAGAAATCCCAGTGGTGAGTCGTACCTTAGTAGCAGTCTAACCATCAGCGAGTCGTTTCAATAACCGTCTTGGCCATGACATCCTCGGGGCGGGGGGGTGTGCTGTGTTCTGTTGATGTCCTGAATGAATCAGAATACTGAATGTCGTGAAAATTGTATAAAGGAGCATGCACATAACTGATTTGCTTCATCTGATTGGACAAAATGCTCATTATAATTATGCATGATTTTTTAAATTATTACAGGACCCCATTACTAGGAGCGTCCATCTTCCCCATTGGGTCTGTTCCCAGCACAGGAGTAGATGTGTCTATTTTTAGAATTGCATTTCGCGCGAAATAAACAAAGGACATGCAGTCTTAGCCAATCAGATAGCTAACATCACTTCTCATTATTATTCATTATCATTCTTGAGCGGCCGATAAATTTGGAACCGGCTCTCTTGACTATTGCGTGTGAATGAAGATTGGCGTGCCCTAAATTATCTGCACTCCTAATTTTGTATCAAAAGTGCCGGGCCCAAACTTTTCGGTCCGCGGGCTCAAATTTAAGAGTTCCGTACCCAAAATGCTTGTACGTGTAAATCGGGCCTTAGCCTTCAAGAAAAGTATTGCATTTAATTTCAATCAAGCATCGAGGGAGGCATGAGAATTTAACTGTTTGTAGCCAATTAACAGCCATCAGTCTTACATCGACTGGAATATTAAAGCCAGGATCAAATGCCTCGGAGCAAGGGCGAGATACAACAAACTCAACTCTCATACGGCGCCGCGTCCGGGGATCGAACCTGGGCGACAGAGATGAGAGGCGAAGCGCTTAACCACTGCGCCACCCCGGTTCCCCATAGAATGAAAATCGCCCTTACTACGAATATGCCAGTCATGACACTGCCCTTTTAAGTTCAGAGGCGAAAGTGTCTCAACAATTGTGTCTCGGATTGTAGCATGTTTGTTTTTCAATATAAACTTATAAAAAAAGGTTTATAGCCTAGATCCGACTGTAATCACTCGCATCCCAAGTGTATACGTAAACACATTCAAAAGGCTATATCTAAGATATCAACAGCAGCTTAAACAGTTAAATAGAAGCAAAAACGAGTGTGACATGTCTCCATATATAAGTACTGACAGTTATTTGCCCTCCCTCAATTCCGACCTGCATGTATATATATTTTTCGGCCTTACTCGTTTCAGGTCTTTTCATGATCTCCATCTTCACACTCGACTTGTCCTCCACCTCTGTCACCGTCCAGGGTGGTACAAAAGGGGGTGTTGCCCATGTGCCACGCCCAGCATGACCAGTTGGTTTCTGTTTAATGATGAACGCTCTGGGGGAGTTAGGATCTTCCACAGCAATTGGAGTAGCCTCTTTCCTCCTTCTACGGCTCGGGGTTTTCATGGTTTTGAAGTCCTGTTGTTCATGATCATCTTGTAGCGATAGCGTCTCGAAGAGTTCATCTACGTCGAGTTCATTCAAGTGCATAATCTCCGGTTTAGGATGTTTTCTGCATCGTTGAACCACCGTCTCGTTAAATTCTTCGTCAGAATCAGACTCGAGACCCCAGAACTTATCTTTTTCTTTCATTACTTTGCGACAATCATAACAAAGCCTCGGTCCTTCATCTGACGTCTTTGATGGAACATAAGTGTTTTCTACTATTGTACTTTCACTGCGCGGTCGTCTACTTTCCCTTGATCCCTGTTTTTCCCTTCGCGCTATTCTCGATCTCTCAATAGCACTCTCACTATTATGTATCGTACATTCGACCTCCTTCACGACTTTAATGCTTGACAATCGAGAACCTCTAGCACTTCTTAGTCTTGACTTTTTCTCATGTAGAAAGTTTTCCAGCTTCTCGACTCTCTCTGACAGCCGTTTATCCACGCTAACTAGCCCAGGTGTTGTTTGGCGACCGATGTTCATTCTCCTTTTGATGTAGGGAATAGTAGTGCTGGGGTGAACTTTACCACCTCCTACATGTTTTCTTAACAACAATTCTGTATCATCGAGAATATCTTGTCTGTTTTTACTAATGCGCTTCCAAGTATCGTCATCTGGAAATAATATTTTTTATGTGAATGTTATTTCTGCTGATTCAAAGTTTTTGGATTTACAGTACGACTACTGTAATCTACTTACGAAAACTAAACACATTGCAAAACGAAAATAAAGTATTCCAACTTTCAAATACTAGCACATCCACAAGACCAACCTCATTCTATTTTTATTATTTAAACATATATGTTCGCTGCATTTGTCCTAAAGAGTAGCAGGAGCACTCAATCCATCTAAGACGAATATACATGCC
Organism: Actinernus sp. WN-2022; assembly: GCA_030867875.1. NCBI lineage: Eukaryota > Metazoa > Cnidaria > Anthozoa > Actiniaria > Actinernidae > Actinernus > Actinernus sp. WN-2022. The sequence continues at coordinate 41,623,613 of JAOWCC010001679.1, forward strand.
AGGCGCGGATCCAGACCGGTTTACCCGAAACCGGTCAAAATTTCCAGATTTTTTTAGTAACCTTAACATTCGATTAAAACTCTCTTTGAGTGTGGGAAGTCGGAAACCGGTCAGATTTTTTTCTGGATCCGCGCCTGCATGCATACTGTACACGACCGTTTAAGTTGGGAAAAGGAAAAAGAAAGAAGAACTGAATAACAACATTACAGTTTAGGATATATTATAGATAAATTAATTTAGGATAAATTATGAAAAAAATGCTCTAAATAATAAATCTTTGAACCTCCAAAAAGAACAACTTGAGCCGTGTAACAGGAGTTTAACCTAGCTTTTGAGTCAGTAGCATCAAGCCAAGTATTGCCTAGAATGCGAGCAGCTGAGGGAAAGAGCAACGAGCAGCATATCTGGGACATTCAACAGACTTCGACTTCAAAACTAGTCCATTAAATTTGCCTTTTATCGGATCGAAGCTTGAAATGCCATTTTCTTGTATGCTCCGGCTGCATGATTGGATCAAATAACTGTAAGTAGAAATGCTTTCTTTTCTTCGTCTGCAATCAGTGTGATTGGTTCTCGTTGTATAAGTTACAGTGCTCACACAGTAAACGATAACATTTTTCATTCGTTCTTCCATTTGATACGCCGAAGTACAAGACAAAGAGTTTCATATAGTTCAAATATTTTCGGCAGAATTTTATATCAGATATCAAGGCAAAAAGCATTGATTTCATTACTAAGGAGCATCGAAACTGAGAAACTCGATACCGTTGTTATATTTGTCCTTCTCCGGCCTCCATAGACCAGTTCGCGGTAAAATTCCGACATTTTGAAAGGGGTGCAAACATCTTCAGATACAAACTTAAGATACCAGGTAAAAGATTAACATATCGAAATTCGAGGGATGTAGCTGTGCTGAGAAGCGTGCAATCGTGTTTTCAGTTTTCCATTGTCTAAATTTTCACGCGGAATTAGACTCGTTTTTACAGACAATGTATGGAAAACACGATTGCACGCTTCCCAACACAGCTACATCCTTCAAATTTTTGGGCTCGTGCAATTATGATACTCTTTGAAAAACCCACTCGTGCAAATTTATCCCAAATTGCACTCGAATTCGCGAAACCGTATGATTACCTATACAAACACTGTATTTCGCACCATGTTTGCACCCCTTTCAAAATGTCGGAATTTACCGCGAACTGGTCTATTGCGTGCGTGTGATCGCCAAGATAATTCATTCATATGAGTAGGACAAACATTAAATACGGCATGTCTGTAGCCTTGCCGTACTGTAAATTACTGTACCATCATCTGATTAGATCAGAAAGACCTGAAAACAATAGAATCCGGTCCATTTCAACGTCACGGCATGCCGTATAGTAACCGTGCTGTAAGTCATTGCCGTAACTTGCCCAGTCATACGACATCTGCTCTAATGAATATTAATGTCACGACATGCCGTACAGTAACCGTGCTGTAAGTCATTGCCGTAACTTGCCCAGTCATACGACATCTGCTCTAATGAATATTAATGTCACGACATGCCGTACAGTAACCGTGCTGTAAGTCATTGCCGTAACTTGCCCAGTCATACGACATCTGCTCTAATGAATATAAATGTCACGACATGCCGTACAGTAACCGTGCTGTAAGTCATTGCCGTAACTTGCCCAGTCATACGACATCTGCTCTAATGAATATTAATGTCACGACATGCCGTACAGTAACCGTGCTGTAAGTCATTGCCGTAACTTGCCCAGTCATACGACATCTGCTCTAATGAATATTAATGTCACGACATGCCGTACAGTAACCGTGCTGTAAGTCATTGCCGTAACTTGCCCAGTCATACGACATCTGCTCTAATGAATATTAATGTCACGACATGCCGTACAGTAACCGTGCTGTAAGTCATTGCCGTAACTTGCCCAGTCATACGACATCTGCTCTAATGAATATTAATGTCACGACATGCCGTACAGTAACCGTGCTGTAAGTCATTGCCGTAACTTGCCCAGTCATACGACATCTGCTCTAATGAATATAAATGTCACGACATGCCGTACAGTAACCGTGATGTAAGTCATTCGAAATCTGAACGACAGTTACTTGTCAAGCACTGTAACTCCATTTTGCTAAAATGTGAGTATTAGAAGTATTATAAACTTATTTGAAAAATGGCGTGCAATTTCAATATGACTCGTTCTGGACTGCCTATAGGCTCGCGCTGACGTTACCACATAAACAATAGTTATTAAATAGACCAGTTCGCGGTTAGTTCCGACATTTTGAAAGGGGTGCAAACATACGAGTCAAAGTCCGCGGGAAAATTGATTATAACCGGTTATTTTACAAAGACTAAGAGTCATTCTAATTATCAGGGGAAGTGAGTTGAAGCTGACGCTTCGAGCGCTAGCGGGCCAACAGTGAAACAGTTTCAGCAGCTTGAATGACATACTCACCATTCAAAGAGTTAGAACTCTCGGTTTTAGTAATCAAAGTATCAGTTCTAATGTCACGCCCTTTACTCTCTATCTTCCCCTCGAAGTTCTCCAATCTATCTTTGATATCTCTAACATCATGAAGAAGTCTCCCAAGTGCAATAACTCCAACGTGGTTGCTCAGACCGGTCAAGAGCCACTCAAGCTTTATACTTTCGTTTTTCTTTGATAACATTTCCTGCTCTTTGTCCGAGAGAACGTTTTTCACATCCCTCATGATGGACAGAAGCAGTAAATTGTCTTTCTCGTTGCCGCATTTTTGTAGATCTTTGTATAAAGATATAACAGTCTCAAGCTTGAGACACAATTGCTCTTCGCTATTACAGACCCTAGGACATGTTGCCATAGTTTAAGGACTCAAGTTAAGTCCGTATAAATCTTTTTGTCTTCGAGTGAATTTTATGTTAAGAATAGCGCTAGGCAAAAAAGTTAGCCGGAAAGGAAAATATGGAAGTCATCGATTTTATTGACGTAACAATCATGGACGCGCGCGCAAGTTCTATAGTGACGCTAAGTATTCTTGGCGGGAACTCTGTGCAGAGAACATTTTACAAATATCGATTCAGCTAGTGTTATCACAGGAAACCCAAGCTCTGTTTGTGTTTTAAATTATAAGGGTTTGTATGGGATTTTTAACGAGTATTTGGTTGTATTTGTTAAGCCAGAAATACTGAAATAAAATCAATGAAAACTTACCTGAAGTCTTTATCTGTTCTTCATTGGGCTCTGTATGCAATTTCAGCGAGAGGTCGAGGGATAAAATATCAACAGAATTCGCTGAAATTGCATACAGAGCCCAATGAAGAACAGATAGACTTCAGGTAAGTTTTCATTGATTTTATTTCAGTATTTCTGGCTTAACAAATACAACCAAATACTCGTTAAAAATCCCATACAAACCCTTATAATTTAAAACACAAACAGAGCTTGGGTTTCAGCTAGTGTTATATGCAATGTTTCATCTTGGGTTTGCAAGCAGCATTTTCCTGATCGGATGCTAGTTTTCATTAGATTCTCAGAAGGCGCGTTTTTGGAACTTATTCCAGCTATTCCTCAATTAGAATAGATTGAAATCTTGCAGCCTATCCCTCTTCAGAAATGTGGAAAGTAGTCGCTAAATTTAGTACGGAATAATTTGTTTGTTTGTTTGATAACGTAAACATGATTGGTTTGGGGATGTATTTCTTTCTCGGAATACCCGGAATATTATGTGTATGAGAATATTCACTACGGTGTTGAAAAGAGTTTCCGTGTTTCCTATCCAATGAATCCCAGAGTTTCTTCACATTCCCAACACAAAACGTAGCTTACAGCTCCTTTCATATTTACGTGACCTAGACTTTCTTCACTTGGAGTTTTGACATCCATCAATCAAACGTTCCTTCATACTCTACCTCGATTCTCATTGGATAAAAGTGAATCGATACAAGTTGTAGATTTCTTCGGCATTTGAATGGTTTAGCCGCCAAAGCGGCCAATTAGAATGAAGGGACAAGACACATCACGGGTACCATGGGTTCAGAGGATCGATAAAGTAGTATGCGAGAGAGAAGGAAAAGAAGAGTCTCTGGTGTTAACCGTTGAGAATCTCACTTCCATGCGGACATTTAAACCTCGTCCCTGATTGGATGATCTATACTCATTACCAGGCGCAACCGTGACCCATCAAAACCGGTTTGACGTGTTCTCTTGATTTGCAACTCATCGCATGAAAGTGAGGTTCTCAACGGATAACACCAAAGGCTCTGCTTTTTCTTCCTCTCTCTCTCTCGCCTCCGCTTTTTATTTCTCTGAGCCTTTGGTACCCAGGCTACTGAGTTATATCCATGATTTTCTTAGGCTGCTGGTAACTGCAACTATGTACGGACAGCCCTGAATAGGTTGACCTTTGATCTTCACTATGATGGTCACCCTCCCTCTCTGCATTGGGGTATAGGTGACCTCATATGTCCCATCGTGCTTATTAACAATGCTATCTACATTGACTCGCCGCCCATCGTGCGTCGTGATCTCAACATTAAGAACCTCGTCAGACCGTCCAAGCGGCTTCCCATGGCGATCGTTTAGAAATACAATAAATTTCACTGGCTGTGTTACAGGCGCTGCCTTGATTCCAACCCCGCGCGCAATGCATTGTCTTGGACACGCGAAGGTGGTATCCAGTCTCCCAAAAGTCTGCACGGCTTGATGGAGCAGAGAGTCATCGCAGTGGAGCCTGAGGAAGGCATTTTCTACCGGCTCGAGATGTTTCATTTCTTTTTCCATCAATTGAGTCAACCTAGAAGTCAACATGTTCTTCAGGACTAAGGTCGTCCCATCTTTATGACTGTTACTAGTTGTTAGATTAATCTCGGTGAATTTACAAGCGTGTTGAAGTTGGCCCAAAGAGTTTTCCAGACTTTGCTGCTGTCCTTTCAAAGCCGCAATTCGCGTTTTTCGAATCTCTTGCACTTGATCGCGAAGGTCCTTCTTGCGCTTCAACAGAGTGGTAATCTGGTAGTCGAATATCACATCGATCTCGCTCAGAACTTTTTTCGCCTTCGAGTTAACGTCAGTGGCAACTAAATCAAGGCTTGGAATCGTTTCTTCTATTGCTGTACAAAAATGTTTTGCTTGCTGCAGCAGTTTATCGATCTCTGTGTTGTACTTTTCAATAGCGTCATGTAGTTTGATGTGAACATGATTGTTTTGATCGTTAAAATGACAGCAATCTTTGCAAACTGGTTTATCACAATTCTGGCAAAACACTGCGAGCAATTCCATGGGATGTGCTGGACAGTACAACGGCCGACGTAGATCCCTAAGAGGGTATTTCCTTAATTCACTTAAATACATAACTGCGTGGCCCTTAGAATGTTTTGCTGTCTTATGCGCATGACTGTGCAATGAACAGAAATAAAGTGCGCATTCCTTACAGCGTGAAACCGCGGTGGAGTGTTCACTCTCATCGCAGATATCACACTGGACTTGCCTCCCGCCATGCAATGCGACCATGTCGAGTACACTGTTCAATAAGCTATCAGTAGGCAGGTTTTCTATGTCTCTCGGAGACTTGATGTTTCTCGAGGGATCATTACATACAGGGCATTTGAAATTCCCGTTGAGTTGTTTCTCGATGCACGTTTTACAGATGGAGTGAAGACAGGGAAGAATCCTCGGGTCCTTTATTACGTTGGTACACGCAGGACAGTACAGACTTACACCCACAGGAGGTTTGTCCTCGGCGCTGGCCATTTCATGTTTGGTACCCAATCGGATTACGGATTATGGAATGCAGCGCTACTGAAACGTCTCTGTGTTTACCTCAAAATCTGTAGAAAATTACATTGACTGGTGAGAATTATACTAAGGTCATTCCAATAAAATGTTCGTTTTCCATCGCCCGACCGACCCAATGTTATGGAAAAGTTTAGTTTCTTGTGTTTTTTTCCACTGTCAATCCACAACTAGTATAGAGGAAAAAGTAGTCGAGGAATACGTGAAAGTTTTACGCGAGTCTTCAAGCTGGCTTAGTAACATCGATACTTCCCCCCCCCTTTTTTTTTTGGACCGACCATGACGAGAGAGGACGATACAATCATTTTAGAGCGGATTTCAATTGAGTGTCGGAAGTGTTTTGGTTTTGCGTTTACTAAGCTCTCCTATTGGCTGAGAAAGTAAACCAACCAATCAGAATCCAAAGTAAAACCAAACGCAAATTGCTTTTGCTTTGGTTTGTTATTGATTCACAGGAAAGCCATTTAGGAGTTACTTATGATTACTCGCTCCTATGATTGGCTGGCTGTGGGTAGTTTGCGTTTGGTTTTATTACACTCAACTGAAAACCGCTCTATTGGGCTGACCTAAGAATATGGTAACGAAGAAGATAAAATCGAAGTTTAGCCACAGTATCTAATGAATGTGCGACACAAATTGCGTTACTAACCTCCTTCACTGCTGGTGCCCCAGTTGATATGTCTGTTTTGGTCCCTATTTTATCCCTTATTTAGTTCCAAATTCCCATATCCCCTCGTCAAATTTTACTCTTTTAAGTTTAATAAAGACTGGAAACGAGTCAAACGTGTGCTGTACTAAAATAGTAAGGAAAGTTATGCTGGTTACGGTCTATGCAAACGAACCAGCAAACGTTATACTGCCCGAGCATACTGATATAATTAATGCAAAAGTATTTTAATCCTTATTTCAATAGCACTTTAATCAGTTTGCAGGATCTTTAGTTGTAAAAGTGTTTTTATGAACTGTATTATATTATCTTTGAATGCTATTCTAACAGAATGTAAGAGGTAATATTTTAAGCAAATCAATAATCAGTTTTAGCGGCAGTTTGCTATATATTCGGGTTGATTTGACTATAGACTGATGCTGGGTAAGTCCCTTCTAGATTTGAATAGATTTGACTATATTTAGCAGTACTATATTTATCACAAATGTATTTATTTACAATACATGGTTTTTAAGGTATGCATTTTTACAGCACACCCAAAATTTAATCAGTCAAGTGAAAATCTAAATTTCCATTTGAATGAATTTCTTTTTCGTTTTAACTCGGCTTATAACTTTGAAACCAAAGGAGTTCTCGTCTAATCTGATTTTTAAATCTTTTATCGATCAATTGTATCGAGATTTCACATTCCGTGCAAACTTTATATACGACGTTACATGGTAATTAATGAATTCCTTCGAGTTATTTATTTATTTAAATCAAGCCAAATTAATTGAAAATTGGTCAGTCACTTCAGTTAATGCAAATCAATTAATCCATAAAATGCATCACGGGATAAGTAACTCAAATTTAACTCTGACAAATTACCAATTCGTTTAATTTCAAACGTTACATTTATGTAAGTCTTTGCATTTTATTTGTAGGTAAAATGGCAATGAATGTTTGCCCTTTATAAAAACAAATAACTTCAACAAGCCAGTATCAAAGGGTTTTCTTGTTTAGTTTATATTTCCTGCTACCGCCCCAAATTCTTTTGTACTCCTTCACACTTGCAGCTTGAAAGTTTACTTGTCGGTTAAACCATGCTTTACTATAAACCACAACACTTATATATGGTGTCAATGTTTGCGTAAAAACGGCCGAAACAACTTAAAGGAGAACATAGTTAGGTCTAGGAGCCTTAGATTAATTTCATAATACGTTGTCAACGAAGGATTTCCATCATAACGCTATTAACTAGTAAGGGAATAGTGGCGATAAAACAAAACTTGGATTTAAATACAATATCAGATATACATAATACTGCTTCTTATACCGCCTTGCATCTCTATATTAGTTCAGAACGATCAATGACTTTAGAATATGTTTTTACATTTCATGTTATTTTTACCTTGGTTCTTGGATCGCCTAAGATATTTTCAGTCGTCCTTTTTGAAGGTGCATAGTGATTACAACGTAGGTTGAATTCGACAAAGCCAATTATTGAACTTGGAATTTCTACCCAGGAGTTGTAGCTTCAAGCAGATGGATTCTAAGGCAATCACTCGTGTTGCAAATCCGACATGGTTAGACTCCGCAGCAACGTACAAACTCATGACCTCTGCCGAATACGCCAACCTCGGGACGCTAACACAACGGCGCAAACCAATCCCGCGTGTCAAAACTACAATTACAGTGCATTTTGAACTCTTGACAAGCTCTCGAGGACGAACTGAAAGCTTGGACGTTAATTACAAATCAATCAAAGGCTTCAAAAGTCAATGTTTGCAAGTTCCTTTGCCGTGTTTTCCTGTTTTGTGTAAGTTAAGTCGAAAATTATAACACGTCTATCATGAATATTCAGGAATGTATATATTTCCCGAAACCTAAACATATGCGAAGGTGTATTTACTATTTAATTTAAAAGGTTGCATTGTGGATGCCGCAATTTGCGTGTTTGAATCGGTAGGGAGCATTTTCGGGTCAGATGTTTTTGGTTATTTCATTGTGTTCGGCTTCTTTTTTTCTGTTGTTCATCACAAAGCTACAGAATTGTGGAGACAGGTAAATCCAAACAAGGTTGATAACTGTCACGCTTAATTCAGCTTGGCCGTAAGCTTTTATTATTTAATTTTTAATAGAGGCCACAAACTAATGAGTATTCCCATGAATTTCTAATCCTTAGCTGAGATTTTTTGAGCCACCGACACCGGTGCCATCAACTTCAGTGCACAAGGCGAAAACCAATGTTAAGAAAATACCAGGGTTTAATTAAAAACTAAGAAAGCCACAGTCATCTTGAAAATACATAGTTCTTATAGTAAAAACAGTAATACGGTTTTGGTTTTATTATTTTTCGCAGAGAGCCGGATATTGAGTTTTGCTTTACTATCCAAAGATATAAAAAGTCGAAATAATTTTAAAACACTCAGAAGCGACCAAAGTAATCCTATAAGAAAATGCTGCAATAAAACTTTACACGAAGTCTGGAATTTTTGGGCTTGCGAAGAAAAAATATACTCCTAGAATTGAAATACTATGTCTATTTTGGGCTTTCTGTCTATGACATACTTTGATAAATTCAAGCCCATAGGCATAGCTAAAGGTATCCCACCACACCGCAATGAAACGTCACGCGCATGCGCTTGTGATGAGCCCAGTGCACTCGCGCGTTTCGCCAGTTTCCCGCCCCTGTTTCTAATTTTTAGGTACCGTCGTTTGAATCCGTTCGCATCTAAGAGTGAACATGTTCTGACTGTATTAGAGCGGTTTTCAATTGAGTGTAGTAAAACCAAACGCAAATTACCCACAGCCGGCCAATCATAGGAGCGAGTAATCACAACTAACTCATAAATGGCTTCCCTGTGAGCCAATGACAAACCAAAGCAAAGGTAAAACCAATTTGTTTTTGGTTTTACTTTGGATTCTGATTGGTTGGTTTACTTTCTCAGCCAATAGGAGAGCTTAGTAAACGCAAAACCAAAACACTTCCGACACTCAATTGAAATCCGCTCTAAACATCAACTGATTCGTCATCGAACTTTCGAAGTTTGAAGGTGAGGATATTTTCGATAAACAAATACAGCCTTTATTTCGGACTTCAGATATCAAGTGGTAGAGCTGGCTGGAGAGTTATCGATACGGGAAGAGAATAAGTTGGTATTTTGAGCGCGAAAGTTCGTCAAGCATGCCTTCAAACTTCGAAAGGTTGATGACGAATCACGTTACGTTTGATACAAAACTACTCTAACAAGTTTAAGACAGTTTTCGTAGTTTGTAATTCACTGTCAGTTTACTACGATGAAGTACTAAAAAACTGCCCCTAAAACCATTTTAGTTTTATTTATTTTCAGACTAGATGAAAATTGAGGACAAAAAAAACGTTAAATCGATATAATTCCTGATTTTTAAATCGTGATAACTGAAGTCCCGGGCATTTTGTTTCACGACCGCGCATGCAGTTTGGGGTCTTGATCTTGGTCGAGTGACGTAATATCAGGCGAAAATCCATTGTTCACTAGCACTTGGGAGGCACTTTTAGGGGAGGGGGGTATGCATGTTCAAAACTAGTCGTGTCGCAGTCTCTTAAGTTTCGGAATTTCGTCTAGCGTTTTCTTATTTCTCTCTGTCGCTCTTGCAATTTTAGCCTAAAAGGGCCACACTTGTTGTAAGTTCTATTGTTGTGGATTACTCATCTTGCGTCACACAATGCACGATGCTTCTAATTAGTCCGGTTAGACTTCACTGTTCTGTAGGTCGTATCCTATTGGACTTCACTGATAAAGAATCCCATTGTTTTAGGGTTAGGGTTTGTATTGTTTTAGGGGTAGGCTATTGTTTAGGTAACCAATAACATTTCATGTTGCAAACGGTGAAGTCTGCCCCATTAGTGTACTGCCGCTCGGTCGTGTAAAGAGCCTGGTCGCTTTTCGCCATTTTTAGCAAATTTCCACAGGTTGGAGACAATCAAGGATTCACGCAAAAACAAAACGTTTTTTCGTAGAATTACTCTAAATATGATAAGAATTTACGTGAAGAAATAAAACAAATGGGGTTAGGGGCTCTTTAAGCCCTGGGAAGCTTGTATTTGAAACCAGAGCCTTCGTTCTTATCGACCAGCGGAACATAACGCCGGTTTGACTGCGACTGGGAAGAGTGGGATTGCACTTACATGGTTTCTCGTGTACCAGGCTTGCCTCGGATTGGACAGATGAGGCGAACTCAAGACAGTACATGCATCATAACTGGTTAACCCCGTGACGCAAAGTCCTCACTAGAATATCTTGATGCTGTGTGAGTCATCGCTGATGATCACCCGTCCCATGTGATCCATCGCTACTCCATACGGACTCGTTAATCTCCCCTGTATACATTTACTGAGTATCTTACCGGTGGGATCTAGGACAAGCAAGTAATCATTATAATTATCTATGGCTAATATATTGTCGCGTTCATCTATAGCTAGAGATTCTGGTGTAAAAAGGTTTCCGCCAGTTTCTAGTTCATTCACTGTGAACCGTCGTATCGGCTTTCCACTGGAGTCAAATACTTGGAAGCCTCCATCATTGGCTAAACCCACGATGATTTCACCTACAGTGGGGAGAAATGAGGCAACGGCTTTAAAATGAAGATTCCGTTTATGATAACTATTGTGATTTTATTGTAACATCAGTTCTTTAAGGGAAACCTCCACTGAAAAACAATATTTGTGCTTGCTGTGTTTGTCTCTGTAAATTGTACACTAGATGTCACTTGTGGACCGATTCTCCAGTCCATAAAACTCATTTGAATTCCCAGGCGCCGCCATCTTGGATCTTATGACGTCACACGGTTGCCTGAAACCAATAGCTCTTTGTTGTGAACAATAGGGGAAACCGTGTGACGTCATAAGACCCAAATGGGCAGGAAAATCTGGCATCAAGTGTACAATTTACAAGAAACGAACACAGCAATCGTGCCTTTACATACTCAGTACCTTTGATGTAACAGATCTACAGTGATCCTATGTGAAATGAGGTTGATTACACTTAGTTAGAATACTCTTCACTGGCTTACTAGTTTCATACATATTTAGAATATTCGGATCATTAGTCGATCCTAAGTGTAATCAGACCGTCGTGTGAAGTGACCGACCTTGTGATCTCAGATGTAATTGAGAATTGTATGGCAATTCCACCCGCTAAATCCGTAGGTTCTCCGATGGTGTAGTAGTTATCAGATCAGCCTGGGACGCGAGAGACCGAGGTTCGAGCCCGGCCAGGGAGGGGGTACTCTACCATATTTTGGGTGGCCCCTTCTCAGACCTAAAAAATCTATGTTTTCTAACCCATTTCAGACTAAAGGGTGAAATTTGGTACCCCATTTCAGACTGGAAATGATTCTCAGACTTCCGACCCCATCCAGCGGCACATACCCGTATAGCATTTTTATGAGAGTACCCCCGAGTAAACATTGTTTCTCGGTGAAGGTTTCCTTTAAGGTTTGGTATACTCACCCTTGGAATTGACGGCGATTCCGCTAGGCCCGTTTAGTAGCCCATCGCCCTCATCGGTACTGGCACCAGTAAAGCAAGTCACCGCCTTGCCATCTGTATCAAACACGTGTATTTTACGGCCCTGATAATCAGATACCAACACTCTTCCTTCTTGATCGGTAGCCAGATGACAAAAATGTCCAAACGGTTCTCCACCCGGCTTCAACTGTCTTAGAAATCTACCCCTTGAATCAAACACAAGTACGGAACCACCGCTCCAGTCTGATACAATGATTCTGTCACTGCTATCAACCGTTACATCGGAAGGCCCGCATTTAAATTCTCCGTCTTCACCTCCCTTACGGCCGAACTTGTATAGGAAGTTTCCCGAGGGGTCAAAGACCTGGATTCTGGCGTTATCACGATCGCACACGATGATCCGATTGGCTGAGTCCACAGCTACCCCTCGGGCACCCATGAGTTCACCGCTGCCCCGCCCTGCTGCGCCGAAGGTTAAATGCGGGATTTCAAGGCGGGAGTAATCACGCAGTTCATCGTATGGTACGTTCACAATGAATGGACTGCCACTGATTGGAAATGTTCTGATAGTAACTGCTATCTTGTACTGACCGACTTGTGGTGGTGTATATGATATGATGTATTTGCCTGGGTGTTTCTCTGTAAGGGTTGGGTCAATTTGGTCTCCGTTAGGCCCCTCGATGGTAACCAACAAATCTGCTTCGTTACAACTTAGTGATCTCCCTTCGCGGTCCCTTGAAAGAACAACGAATAAATAAATAAACAAAATAAAAATTAGGTACCAAATTAAATACAGTAACTTGGATCACTACATAACGGTATCCAGTAGATAAAATAAGCTAGTTTGGTTAATACTTATCCACTGGTTAGAAATTTTAATTACCCAGTGGATAGCGCTATCCACCTTTTAAAGCACTTTAACATCCTGGACCTGACTTTTTAGTCCCTTTTACCTCGTTATGACGTCAAAGTTTTCTTCTTGGCCGAGCTGGGGACTGAGTAGCCCACTTCCTTCTGCAGTTGATGTACTATAGCTACAACAGGAAGTATCCGAGCTCCCGTAGCACTCGATTGCACGAATCAACTCCTCACTATTTGCTGTGAATTTGAGATAGTAGTCTTCCTTTGGGTACAGGTTGTATTCCTCGGTCATCAGTGCGTTCAGTTGAGCCGCCATGTTGTCTTTCATGGAGAGCAGGTAGACAGGATCCGCTGAAAAGCAGATGCTGATTGGTTAAAGTGCATTAGATTTATTATTACGTGAACTAGGGCGTATGCGCGAACTGACGTGTAAATCGGCGGGAATTTTGCGGGAAACACTATCTTGTGGCGGTTAGTGTTCTATAGTGAATTGTATCCCAGTGTTCATGTAAAACCTAAACTAAACTGTTCAAAACATGTTTTCTTAGTTTCTGAAGGAAATGGTCTGAGTATTTGAAGCTTATCTTACCATAAAACTCTCATTCTTCGCAGAAAACATATAGAGGTCCTCGCAAAAAATTCCGCCATTTTTGTATATTAAGCTGCTGTCGTGCCTAGTCCCCGCGCACCATGTTATTCACCTCTGTCAACGTAAATCGACAGATGTGCTTTGATGCTCAGACAGAATATAAAAAGACCACATGACACATCTTTCGTAAATCTTCTCCGCCAACACAGACCTACACTAGTTTTTACAGATATAGATGGCGGACAAGCCTCTGGCAAATTCCTAAGCCTAGTTTCGTGTATTTTTAGAGCTATAACTTATGGCTTGAGGTGCTGTGCTCCTTACTGAACGTCTCTCGACTACCGCGATATAGTAAAGTGAGGTAGGAGAAACTGCATCTCTTTTGTTCTATTTTTATAAATGTCTATGAATTAAAAATTAAGTTGATTTCATTTGAAAGCGCTTTCGAAATGATTAAGGATGGCATTTTCCGTTCGTCGATATCTTATCCCGTTCTAGAGATATTCAAGTTTTTCAGTGCAATATGAGATGACCTATGACGTCAGTTAAAGTTCATATAAGCCCTAGCTAATTGTATTTCTTACGAGGCCATAGACCATAGACAAAGGATTCCGGAATAAAAAGTTGATTTGATTGATTTGTTATGGTGTATTGGCTTTTCAAAGTTGCCCAAAAACGTGCCTTGGTTTGCCTGTGGACGAAAATCAAGCGCACGAGAGCGCTTTACAAAATTGGCACTGGGTCTAGTTTTGACGTCATCAACAGAACACGCTCGATGCGCTATTTAACAATTAGACCCGCAGCCCGAATGGGCTATTTAACTCGTAGCCCATGAGGGCGAGAGGTCTAATTGTTTTAGTGTAAACTAACTAGTCGGACAGTAGAAATAATAGAAAGAAACAAATTGAAGTTGAAAAAATGTTATTATTTCGTGAAAATGCGTGCGGTTTTTCTCTACCATGGGCTATCACAAATAGACCTATAGTAGCGTAGCCAATCAGAATGCAGGATTTGTAATAGTGCACTAGTTGGTTTATACTAAGGGCTTTTATCGCACGGCGGCCATGTTGAGTCCCAGGAGAATAAAAACCTTTGTTTTCGTCCGGTAAACTCCTTCTGAGACCAACCAGTGCGAGGTGCTACCGAGGCCAAAAATATTGTTTTATCCAAGATGGCAGCCCATTGCATTAAAGGCTTGCCGAATAAAGCTCTCCGAAACGTTTAGCGCGATATTATCATCTTCCTCGTTTATCTATTCAATTATTTTGCAAATAAGCCAACGCTTTATACCCGCGAAGAGATGAGACCTGTTGATGACGTCACGTTTTATTCTCGTCCCAGTCCCCGAACGTGCGAGGAAATTATTCTACATTTGGAAGTTTAGTCGCTAAAAAGTAAAGAAAACATTTTTATTTAAACGTTTTGGAATTTTTTCCCTAACTTTAAAAAAAAAAAAACTGGCCATGGCTTATATGCACTTTTACGTTGATTTGAACAGAAACAAATCACAAAATAAACAATATCTCTGCAAATAGTTGGTAAAAACAATTGAATCTTTGCACGTGTATGGTAATAAGGAAAGCAGGTCCCAGACTCCTTCCATGAGGAAACCAAATTCCCAAATCTTAAAAATCCCAATGAGACTTGGACGAGTTCTCACCTTCTTCCAGCACGATCCTAACCACCTGACACGAGTCCCTGAACCTGCCCCGTGCCCTCCTCATCCTCTCTCTTTGTAGTCCCAGCGCCGTCCTCCTCATCGCACGTACCGTCTCCACGTGTCCCCGTAGCTTCTTCCTTCTCTCCTCCAGCGCTCTTATCTGTGTATTAATGCTGTCGTCGATATCATGGAGAGCTTTACTCGCCGCTAGATCCACTCGTGTTAACATGCTCTCAATGGCTGGAATGGAGTTCTCCACACTCGCGCACAGAAGTTTGGCTTCACTAAGAAGGTCCATCAACCTTAGAACGTCAAAAAAAAATATTTGAAGACAGACATTTAACCAACATAGCTCTCAAATTGATATTTTCTTTTTCCCTCTTTCCTGCTTTATCTCGGCAAAGACGGCGCATGCTTTAATATTTTTGTCTTCAATTCCAGAAGCTCGAATAAATAAGAAGCGAGAGAGAGGAAAAGAGAAAAAGAAGAGCGTCTGGTGTTATCCATTGAGAATCTCACTACCATGCGATGAGTTTCAAATCAAGAAAACACGTCAAACCGGTTTTGATGGATTATTGGTAAGCCAATGAAAATTACCGTTACATCCAGCACTCACTGTTACGCCTGGTAATGAGTAGATTATCCAATCACGGACGAGGTTCAAATTCTAACCTAATGTTCGCATGGAAGTGAGATTCTCAACGGATAACACCAGAGGATCTTCTATTTCTCCTCTCTCGCCTCTTCGCCTTTCATTTCTTCGAGCTTCTGGGACCAAGGCGGGATCCCTGTGGTTTGTACTGGTTTGTGACGTCACGCCTCATCAAGTTTCACAATCCAGATCCCATTACTCCAATCAAACATGTATACGGCAATGGTGAAAGCTTCTTTACTTGAATTTCACCAGGCAGCTAACCGCATGCAGCACGCTACAGCAGTTATAGCGCAGATCAGTTTTGGATGAGTGGGACAAACTACGGCATGTCCGTAACCGTTCTGTAACCGTGCTGTATCGCATTTCTGTACTGCTTTGATTGGTTCAGCAGGACAAAAACAAAGGATAACCATTTCAATGTCACGAAATGCCGTACGGTAACCGTGCTGTAGTTTGTCCCACTCATACGAAATCTACTCTAGTGACTGTACTCTACTGACCTTGGGTGCGCTTTAGCAAATGCTTCATCCATAAACTGATACTGGTGATTTCTATGTGGATGTCGTAAGGCGCAGTTACGGCATATACCCGCGTTACACGTGTTACAGAACAGTAGAAGTCTCTCAGCGCGATGAACATCGCAAAGGGCTGGGCGATGCAACTCTTTGATGGACACTGATTTGAGAAACTCTGAAAAAGAAAGATAGAAAATAATAATTAGAATGTTCCAAATCGTATACAATACGAAAAGATTTAAATCGTATGCAATATACGATTACAGGAAAGCTAAAAATCGCTAGAGGTAGTTGTTAGTTGCTCAGGTAATTATTCTACCTATAGCTTTCTGGTATACCTTTGTACTTCTATAGCGCTTTTAGCTTTCCTGTAAACGTTTTGTATAAAGATTTTAATTTTGTTCATATTCAGCCGTCCCACATGCTTCATAGCTTTCACACATCTTATAGTTAGCGCCCTATACTGCCGACGCAGCATGTGTTCCTAGCGGTTTTAGCGTCCTTCATATTCAGCTGCATTCCACATGCTTCGCAGCATTCATAAAAAAGCTACGTATTATAATTAGAAAGCGTATGATAATGCTTTTGACAACAACTACATGCCCAATTGCTCGTTTTCTGATTGGCTGATTGCTGTTGGAAATAAATGGACATACCACAGGTAACCCAAGCTCTGTAAGTGGCTTTATTTACTAACATTTGTATGCTGTTTTTCGGCAAGTTAGCAGAACTGCTGGATCAAAACTTGCCGAAAAACGCTGAAATTGCAGCTAGACACAGCCCATGGACAAATAAACACATGCTGTAAGTATTGACGCTTTTTATTCAATATTAGTGACTAAAAAAAATCCATACAAATGTTAGTAAATAAAGCCACTTACAGAGCTTGGGTTACCTGTGGACATACCAACGTAGATTACGTGATCGCTCATAAAAGATTGATTGCGTGATAGCTCGCGCTATAGAATCAGCATTTTCCCCCCGCAATTTTCCTTGTCTTCTTGACTCTGCTCGCTTAACTATTTTTAGTTTCTTGTTGTAAAAACATTTTTATGTTAGTCTACCATGGTATGTCCTCTTAGTTACCACGTGTCTGTCATCGCATGGTCCAACTTTGTTCAACAATTACCTGCACGGTAAACTATCGTAAATGTGTTAACTAACCTGGAGATAGCAAGGCGTGATCCTTGGTGTCCTTAGCTCGTCGGTGTCCTTCCTCGTGCACTCCACACAGATAAAGAGCACATTCTCTACATCGACACACAGCTTGAGCCTCCTCGGCCTCGTCACACACGTCACACAACATCACATCCCCGTTACACAGCGACAACTCATCGTGTAACGCAATCGCCATAGCATCACGCGGGAGCCCCTTCACTGTCCGGTAACTTTCCAGTGGAATCTCTCTGTTACAAGAGGGACACTCTGCACGCTTGTTTTGTCTGTCCAAGATGATGTTCTCGATGCATCGTCGACAGAATGTGTGTAGACAGGGTAAAACGCGTGGATCTCGCAACAGACAGCAGCAGATGGCGCACTCGAGTTGCTTCATGATGGGCGCTGCTGTTCTGGTTGATGTCCCCGTTAAGTTGTCTTCCATAGTGTGTTAATTTGTGTGGCTGCTGGAGGGGAAAAAACTGAAAATTTACTAATGTCTGCAAGGCATTACCACTATTTAACTGTCAACTATCGCCTTCCGGACCTGACCCCGTTATTACGGACACCCCGTTACTATGGACATGTATCCCGTTATTATCGACACCACCTACGTTACTATGGATACCCCATTATTATTGACACCACGTTACTATGGACAGCCCGTTATTACGCGGGACACCCCGCTAATACGGACAGGAGCTAAAATCCCGGAGACAATTACAGAAGATTGGCTGAAAACAACTCCCGCTATTACGGACTCTCGCTATTAAGGCCTTAATCGGTCCTGATTTGTCATATGACATTTTTATTGTTTTGACTCTCTAAAGCGGACACCAAGAAAATCTTTATATATGTCGCCTTTTTATCAGTGGCAACTTCAAAGACGTCCGGTTTATAGTCTATAGTTCTTTAATTTTGAGTTCTTAACCGGTGATGTTTCGATTAAGCATGCACGCTCTTATTAAGCGCCACCTCTAATAAGTGCCCCTCCTAATAAGCGCCCTTTCAATAGAGTAAGCCAGAATTCGTTTGGCATTGTATTTTGATAATAATACTGACTAATAAAATGACTTTTCTCGGGTGACTTCTTTTAGCCCTTGTAGTACCATTTGCGTCCATCGCGCGTCTCGTATTTTGTTTTGCCGACTGGCGCAATCTAAGGTATAGTGACTGTGCCTCTTCAATATTAATAACTCACTAGTTGCGTTCGATTTCTAAAATTTAAATACTATAGGAATGTGATCGACAGAGCCACCGAGCCACTAAAAATATTTCTCCTATAAACTACAGTGTCTTACAAGGATTTCCACCACTGAGAAATATCATATCTGAAAAAGCGTAAAAATACGATAATTCTACGTGTGTCAGATATCGTCTCAGCCAATCTTCTCGCATTATCGGGAAATAATATAGATTCAGTAGCTATGGTCGAATTCGAGACTCGCCGAGACCCTCGTTTCAAAATCCGAGACTCTTTTTTGAAACGCCGAGATTTCGAGACTTGCTTGAATTCCCGAGACTCTCGATTTTTTTGAGGGACCATTCTATACCCCTTACACTTGGACCGCTGATATCACTTGTCTCATTAGTACATTCCGTCAGTTAACCCTAACCCTTTAGCATGTCAAGTATTTTCACGCAGATATAGTTAGTATCAGGCATCAGAGCTCGATCAGAAAGTCTCTTCCAATAGTGACTTCTGAAATAAATTTTACCAGCACTCAGCGGAGTAGGCTCGGCCCGGGGGGGGCACTCCCATATAAAAGGGGTAGGGATGCTCGTCGGACATTTTCGATTTGACCCCTAAGAGGTACTAAAATGGGCGTGGCTCAAGCTTATTTTAACCCCTAAAAGATAATAAAAATGTAAATTGATAACAGCTTTTTTGTTCAATTGACACCCGACCCCTAAAAGGTACCGCTTTACATAGAAATGTCTGTGTTTGATGGTGGATACCCTAAGTGGTACCAAACTCCTGATTTTGACCCCTAAAAGGTACGACGAGCATCCATGTACCCCTCACATAAGGGAGTCCCCCCCACGGGAGGCTCGGTTTCCAGCCGTGGGGGTTTCGGTGAGCCCGCGATCCTCTCCCCACTCACGGCTGGGCGCGCGAGCTGAGACATTGTCGGGTTTTAGCCAATCACAAACTTGCCACTCAAATCCTGTCGCTAAATTGATTTGCATAATTTACATTGTAAACTTTTGAAAGCCGGACCAAAGACTTTCGATTGCTGTTCGAAAATGCGTTTAAATTTGCTCTGGAAAAGTTTGGTTTCGAAGAATTCAAGGATTCACACAAAGAAGCAGTAAGAGAGTTAGTTTTCGGGTGAAGACACTTTGTCAATAAACGCACTGGCTCTGGAAGTCACTTGGGAAACCGTCAGCTCAAAGGTCGCAGCTCGTAATGTTGAGTCATTTCTCATTTAACCTTACCGATGCAAGACCAAGGTAGCCCGGCTATTCTTACTTCAAAGAAAATTAGTGCTGCCTTTATCGGGGAAGAAAAGACTGACGACTCCATATTAAAAGAGTTTATAGAAGAGAGGAAATCACGTCTGACGCAGGCCATGTTTACGCGTTTAATTCTGCAATCACCGATTCACTTGAAATTCGCTGCATCAAATGAGTTTTACAATTCTTCAAGTCCTATGTACTAAGTTTGTACTATTTATGTCTCCAAGACATACTCTACACGAGTACTAAGCGGGAATACTCGACTCTAGCTCAGAGTTCCGAGATAACATCTGAACTAAATTTTTATCCCTGTATAAATTTCTGTCAGCGAGAGTGTCTCAACAGCCGGGCTTTCCTTGAAAACTTGGACTGTGAACATGAGACTCCTAATAATAACAGGTATTAAATAAAACCTTTACCTACGTCGAATTAATTTCACACTTGGAGTTTTAGTTTAAAGAATTCCAATGTGTTTTGAAAGTTTACGCGGAATCGAACCTACGCTTACACGCAAATAAATAAATAATATTGAAGTTAATCAGATGACGTCACGGACACGGTGTGTTGACCGCGCGCCCAGCCGTTAGTGGGGTGACGCTTTGGAGAAACGACACCCCAACGGCTGAAACCGAGCCTATCAGCGGAGCAGATGTACGGAGGAGTTAAACGCGAAGAATCTTCAATCGACGTGTATTGAATGACGTTTATTGATTTAATCTTCCCTCGACGTGTACAGAACTAAATCACCTTGAGAAAATCAGTGTATATTATACTGATTAAAAAAGAAGTATCAAAATGCTTTCCCTGCTAGCCGGCAGAGGCTCCTTTTCCTCCCTATCTTTTGTAATCGCTCCGCGAACTGGCGGGGGAAAAGTTCCGACCTGGTCTTCAGCTCAGTTAAAAAGCTTTTCTCAACCAGTCGATGTAAGCACCGAGCCGAGAACCCAAACCTTCCCTAAAACACCGTTCCCAGAGCTCAGAAGACAAAAGGACACCGGAATACTCAAAGGTAAAGTTTATTCTCTTATTATGTGTACTTATAGGAGATGAGGACCTAAAATACGGGAAGAACTCCCGAGATTTTGGATTCCCATACAAAGCCTTGTAATTCTCGGAGCGAGTAGAGAATACCCGTCCATTTTTTGGAGTTTAATAAAATTAAATGTACCGCAGTCCCGCAGTGATCTCAAAGCCTTATGGTTAACTATGAATCCTATAACATTTGAGAACGAATTGTATATTTGAATTAACTTTGAATCCTACAATCTTTTGAGAACGACAAAGTTATATATTTAAGTGCTACCGCAGTCCGCAGTCCCGTAGTGATCGCAAAGCCTTATGGTCAACTTTGAATCCTACAATCTTTTGAGAACGACAAAGTTATATATTTAAAGGGATACCCGAGTGAAAAACACATTGGGGCTCAAAAGAATCTTCAACATGTTCTTTGTTCAGAAAATGTATTAAAATTTGATCAAAGGTTTTTAGTATTAAGAACGAGCACCTCAAAGTTGGCCCCACGAAGACATGGGCGCCGCCATCTTTGTTTGCATTTACGGAAGTGACGTCACTTCGTCCCACCAGCGTTCTACTCTCTCACTTATTAGGTGTTTTTAGGATGATAAACGCCTTAACTGTACCTCACATACATTGTAGTTCTTATACTTATTCAGAAGTCACTCGAGTCTTTTAAGCCATGTTGTTTTGCTGTTATTAAATGGCAGTTACGAGACCTTGTTGTTCGTCTGATAATTTCTCGCCTTCCCAATGCTTTTCTTCCTCCTCCCAGTCTTCTGAACTTTTCTCATAATGTCGTCTTCATCATAATTCCGGTTTCTGTAAGAATTCCTCTGCAATCTCGATGAAAATATATCCACTTTAATTCCGAGCGTGTGAAAATCATACAAAGACAAGTAGCCGCGATACCCTGGTGGGACGAAGTGACGTCACTTCCGTAAATGCAAACAAAGATGGCGGCGCCCATGTCTTCGCGGGGCCAACTTTGAGGTGCTCGTTCTTAATACTAAAAACGTTTGATCAAATTTTAATACATTTTCTGAACAAAGAACATGTTGAAGATTCTTTTGAGCCCCAATGTGTTTTTCACTCGGGTATCCCTTTAAGTGCTACCGCAGTCCGCAGTCCCGTAGTGATCGCAAAGCCTTATGGTCAACTTTGAATCCTACAATCTTTTGAGAACGACAAAGTTATATATTTAAGTGCTACCGCAGTCCGCAGTCCCGTAGTGATCGCAAAGCAACCCTAACCCTAACCCTAACCCTAACCCTAAACCTAACCCAAAGCCTTATGGTCAACTTTGAATCCTACAATCTTTTGAGAACGACAAAGTTATATATTTAAGTGCTACCGCAGTCCGCAGTCCCGTAGTGATCGCAAAGCCTTATGGTCAACTTATGGCTTCCTGTGTTTATCTGACGGACTGCGGTAGCAGTGAAAATATACAAGTTCATTGTGGACGGGTATTCTCTACTCTAGCCTAATTCTCTCGTAACGGTGAAACCACTGAATTCAAACTTTGACCTTGGGCTGCCTGTGATGTAATCATTTGGTTTGGATGTGTTACTTTGACATTTCGAGCATTTCGTTGTAGTAAAATTGGTATACTACCGATTTCTTGAGGAATACCCCGCAAAAAATTAGGCTTCCTGGAAGTAGCAAGCTACGCGTCGATCGAACGAAACTAGAAGTGGGTATGCGAGCTCCGCGGCGAGGTCATCTGTCTACATATCAGTATCTGATATTGGGAAGTAGCGACAAGCGACGCCGTTACGCCTCTACGCGTAGCCACTGGTTACGCAAAGGACATAAAGAAGTTGCGGGGTATTCTGCAGTTTATAGTTATAAAGTAGATCAGCATATTAAACTTACCTTTCAGCTTTCGCTAACGAAACTGTTCTCTGATATACGTCCCCGGTAATCTGCAAGCCGGGTGTAGCTGATGACTTCGTCGAGGAGTTAAACTTGGTATGGTAATCATCGGCCACTATAAACTAAGTCAACAAAAGCCTCAACACCCTCTCAAACAATAATAATTGAATACCTTAAGTAAAAGTCCCTCAGGGAATTCTTTCTCTAAAGTAAGTCGGTCTGCACGACCCACAGTGGGGGACGTCATAGGTCAACAAAAAGACAAGTTACAAGTGCTGACAGTTAAACAAATATGCTTTCCGCATCTTGATTTGTTATTATTTGGATTGGCTGCTATTCTTTTTCCTGACTCCCAAGCCTCCGAGAGCCTCCAGGTTATCCTGCATTGGGCTGGAGGATACATTCCCAGAAATTTTTCCTACATAAGTTTTTTCCTAGGTCGTCGTGTCCGGCAGTTCATCGTTTATTTCGATGTTTACATATTTAGTGCCATAAATGTTTTCTATTCGGCTGAGCGTAGCGAAAGAGAATATAAATACTAATTGTACTATTTACGAAACCAGGGAAAGAAGCCGCCGAAAGAACACTAGTGAATATAGAGGATATTATCTGGTTCCCTTTTCTTTCTTTTTGTAATCGCTTCGCGAACTGGCGGGGAAAAGAAACCTCTTCTCCCAGTCGTAACACCCACCAGTTCGCAAAGCGATTACAAAAGAAAGGGAGGAAAAGGACCCTCTGCTAGCAGGGACATTACCTGTCCGCGCGGAGATAACGAAATTTATCTTTGTTTAGCCGGCTTGATTTGGAGCTATATACATTTTCCATACAAAATTTCCATAGTGCTACACCGAAATGCTCCAAACAGGCCGCTCGAGCCACAATTGGCAAACTCAATAATACAAAACACCCTAACCCAAAGAACGAGCGGTACAAAAACAATAGATCGAGAACTACAGTATAATGGTTCAATCAGAGCGAGCTCGTTTTGAGCGGAACGAATATTCAAACCATGTGGATATTCAGCAACAAAAAATGACCGTCTACCAAAGCAAAAAGCGTGGCATGTCAGCTGAAACCCGTGTTCACATCTCACAATTTTCGAGTGTGATTACTGCTAAAATAACCGCAATACAATACACCGATATCAAGAGCCCGTGACAATATGATACGTTTCATTTGTTTAAAAAAATCTAGCGCGTGACACACACTCACACAATAATAATTCAAGTAAAAGAAACGTCAAAAGATGGAGACAAGACTGGCGCTGCCATTTTAAAGATTTTTGGAGGAATTTTGACTTTTGTAAATGGTTTTGAAAGGAAAGCGCGCTCGGTGCCCCTAATCCCATTCTAGTTTTATTTATTTTCAAAGGCTACATGAAAACTGAGGACGAATGAAAAACAAAAAAATTACATCGGTGCAATCCCTGATTTTTACATCGTGATTAAAGTCCCGGGAATTTTGAATTACTCTAAATATTATGAGGATTAAAATAAATAAATAAAATTGGGGTTAGGGGCACTTTAACAGTTCTTCGAATGAGTTTTTATGTGTTTTTCTACAAGCTACAATATTATTGCTACGTCTTCTCAGCAAACTCCCCAAAGTCTAGAATCGCTTTCTTTTCAAAGAGAACTGCTGTCCACGCTGTTGTGTTTGCTGTTCTTGTTCTTGAGCTAACTTTCTCTCCAGCTGAGCCACTTTACTCTTCAGACTGGTGACATCGCGCTCTGATTCTGCTTTCATTGCCTGGAGTTTCTATAAGAAGAAGCACGGAAAAATATCAGACAACATTATATGGGCAGAAAATCAAACTACTGAAGTTATCTTCTGGCCCGAGTTCTCGAACCCGATTAGGTGTGTTTCGTTATTCTAGGATTACAAGTAAAAAGGTTACCGTACTATACTCGTTCCTCGTCAAACAAGTTTTTAATCCCAACCGAGTAGTCCACGAGTTACAAAATCAAACTAAAGGTGGTTCTTAGTCCTGGATTCAGTTAGCTTAATTGGGCTTTGTGATGTAACTTTTGCAGGAAACAGTCATGTGCTGATATATCACTACCAATGAATTGAGAAAGATCGACAATCGATTGGAGGTGGAAAATAGCATTTGCAAACAGGTTTTTCTAATAACACTACCTCGTACAAGTGCCTTTAAATAAATGAAGTCAGTTCTTTTTGCCACGTTGTTGTATCTGGCGAATAAGCCGAGCGAGTGCAAGTAAAGGTATATCATAGCTTATTCTATAAACTACAGTTTTTTACAAGGATTTCCAGCACTGAGAAACATCGTATCTGAACACACGTAAAAATACGATAATTTTACGTGTGTAGATATCGCCTTTCAGCCAATCAGCGATTTCCACGTCACGCGCTTACCCTTGCTTCGAGCAACCGGGCCCAGGTCCAAGTATTGTTTATAAAATAATAAAACAATACATGGACGCTTGGAGATATGGAATTTATATTCTCGTGTTCAACCCGATATCTCACTCGTTCACTGCGCCACTCACTCGTGAGATATCGAGTTGAACACCAGAAGATAAATTCCATATCTCAGCGCACCCATGTAATATTCTCTATTTATACCATGAAAATATAAACTACCCTAGCTTCGGCATGTCTATATCCTCTCTAACTGAAAGGACCTGATCTTCATGATCACGCGCTGCTCGTAACAAAATCGCAGCGACTTGCGTCTATTTTTGAACTGAGACATTTTGCTAAGTAAGCCACGGCGAATTAACAGAAGTGAGGAGATGTTGTGTTCGCGGCCGTCGCGCGTCGCGAAATCACCTTACGAAAGATGTCACTGTTGATGTTGGAAGTCTGTCCGCTCTGCGATTTCGTCACGTTTGTTTTCTGTAGCTTGAGAAGTTTTGCGTCATACTAAAAACAGAACAGATGCAGTTATTCATACAGTAGGTACTTGTATGGTGAACTCCCGGGGGGCCCATTTATCATACAAGTGCCCCCCTCCCCCTAGGTATGTGCGGCCATGGGGTCCAGAACTGGACTCTGTTTCAGTTACGAGAAAAACAATTCGCTCCAAAACTCGGATTTCCAAGCTAACTTTCTCCCTGTTTGATTATTCTGAATCGTCTATACTCAGGAATTCCACATGTTAAAACTTCCCGGACCAGGAAATCTGATTTACGTTCAAACCCGCTCAAACGATCAAGCCAGCGTATTAATAACAAAAAACAGGTTTGTAGACCAGTTGCTAGGCTAAACTCGTTCTGATATTCCTCAATTCGAGGCTCGCTTTGAATCCAAGATGGCCACCATGTGAAAAGAGTGATAAACAAGAAGGCCCCCTCACCCCGGGGGGTGAACTGGTCTGGAAACCTTTTTTTTTTACTAATACGCTGGCTCGATCGTTAACTGTCGGCAAAGTGTAATCTCTAACGCTTGAAACCTTACCCTTTCCTACCATTTCACCTCGAGGTGACTGAAGGAACAGCCGAGTTTTATCAAAATACGGTGGTGTATAGTTTTCTCAAACCTCTAGTATTAGATTATAAATGGATTAACAATTTTAAAACTAATATTCATAAAATGGAAAAAGAAGGGATAGCTTGCGGATTGGAGTAGGGAGGGCAGGAAAGGGTAGAGTAGGGTATCATTCTTGCCCCTGCATGTGGTTCCGTGTACACAATCTGTTATACACTATGTAACCCACGTTGTTAGTGTAATAATAATAATTCCTAACGATAAACATAGAAATAATACAATCATTAAATCATTAATTAATTAATTAATTAAATAAATAATTAATGTTCGGTATCTAGCGCATAGTTAAGGGAATGAAAACCAGCCTATCCTATGTAGTTTCGTCCAACTAGAACAAAATTTTGATGTATTACTCGCGCAAATGAAGTTCAGGGGGGGTTAAGGCGGTTTTCATCGCTTTTTGCTTGGCCGAGCGGGGCCTGGGCAACTGTTTAACATCAATTCCGTCGTTCGGTGTTGAACATGAAAACTTAGAAACCGATCAGTTACATCATGAATGACATTCCCGAGACATGTTGCAAAAATCAATGGATATACCATTTCCAGGGGGATGGGGTAGGGAATATTTTTAATTCATGGCTTAATGTTTGATATGTTGCACATAATTAGGAGAAATAAAATCCAGCCTATCTGATGTAATTTCGCCCAGCGAGATTAAATTTTTGATGTATTACTCGCGCAAATGAAGTTCAGGGGGGGGGGTTAAGCCGTTTTGAAATTTTATTTTGGCTGTCATTTCTCCCCCTGAACTTTAATGTCAACCAAATGAAGGAGACCCCCTGCAGTTTTCCATGGGTAACATTTTGGTGAAAACCCCATGTCTCTACGATGTTCCTTTCTATCCGTAAAAATCCATCGCCCTTTTGGTTTTGGCCGCAAAGCATGCTGGGACAGTTTCATTTGCTATTTCCGAGTCCAGAACTGGATTAAATAACGTTGCAGCGTTAAAATCATAGTTTTGGTAGTAAACACGACGAACACAACATATTGGTTGCAAATGTGGGGTAAGAAATGCGAAGCTTGCAAAACTGAGGGGGGAGGGGTGGAAAATCCTATGCATTTCCTGTTAATAACGGTGCCCTCCCCATTAGAAATGGCTTGAATGAAGTTGCAGCGCTAAAATCATAGTGTTGGTAGTAAACACGACGAACACAACATATTGGTTGCAAATGTGGGGTAAGATATGCGAACCATGCAAAACTGAGGGGGGAGGGGTGGGAAATCCTATGCATTTCCTGTTAATAATGAAACCCTCCCCGATTTAGAAGTGGCTAGAATGAGGTTGCAGCTTGAAATCACAATGGATGAAGTGATGTGGCAGA
Source organism: Actinernus sp. WN-2022 (assembly GCA_030867875.1). Lineage (NCBI taxonomy): Eukaryota > Metazoa > Cnidaria > Anthozoa > Actiniaria > Actinernidae > Actinernus > Actinernus sp. WN-2022. Next base: position 41,651,167 of record JAOWCC010001679.1, read on the forward strand.
GTTAAATCCATGGATTCTGTACTCGACGCGACAACTGCCACGCGGCATGAACTGCGGATGGCTGTCGGTTCGCGAGCTTGTGATGACATTCCATGCACTTGGATGGAAAATAACAATAATTTCAATGAGAAACTTTTTTCTCAATGTTTAGGCCACTTATTTCCACGAGAAGTGCTCCAAAATTCCAGTTTAGCCTTAGTAGGTGGAAAATAACCATACATCTATGATCACTCCAAAACGCGCTATGACGTAGCTAGCGTCTAACACGCATGTTGGATTATCGTTAGCATGTTGGATTATCGTAAGCGGTATCTACTTGTAATAATAATAATAATAATAATAATAATAAAAATAATAATAATACTTTATTGGGTAAGAAACACAATTACTGGTGACCCAGTAGTTTACATTGCGGCCCATTATAAAAACTAAAACTAGATAAGAATTACAATCTAGAAACTAGATAAATAATATTAATTGTTAAAGATGATTTGTAATTTGCAATTTGTCCTAAAATTAGACTAAATACTGAATTAAAATGTTCTTGTAATATTAAAATGTTTATGTTTGAAGTTATTGGATAAAATGTTGTTGAATAAATGTTTCTTAAAATTACTTAGTTGGGAAATGTTTTTCGCATCGCTACTAATGGCATTCCACAATTGAGTGCCGCTCGCATGAAATGTGCGAAGCCCTGAATTCGTTCGGCATTTAGGTACGACTAACCCAAGGTTAGACGAGGCTCTAGTGCAGTGATTGTGAGTATCTTTTAAATAATTTACACATTTACAATTTACATATTTACACATTTGACTAGACAGGTAGCCCTGCACGCACCTCCAGCCTCAGTTTAACTATTTCAGTGTGTTTCTCCCTCTCCATGTCAGCCAGCTGCTTCTGTAGCTGTCTTAACTCGCTGTTCTTCTCTTGTATCGATTTTTCTAACAAAGACACTTCACGTTTGGCTGAAAACGAGCATGCACGTGTAAGGATAGTATCCGTTAATGTTAGGGGGGAGGGGTGGGGGTACGTTGTTACATAAAGGTATATACACGTATAGGTTTTGGCAGTGATCTCATGGTAAAAAGGAATAAGTACCTTTTGAGTCAGAGTGAGAGGGTCGGACAAATATTAGGCTCGAGGTTATGACGTCCGTCGGCCCAACGTTACGCAGTCAATAAGTTGTTTTTTATCATGTGACCACCTTCAAATGGCAAACAACAAGCAACCCGCTCACGTCAAACATATATACGGGCCCCATCACGTGACTGATCATATAATAAAGGATGTTATCCCACCTTATCTTTACCTAAAGACCCCATCCGAACTCTGCGCCCCTAATCGGTTTCGGTTTCATAGGCTGTGATACTTCAATTCACTGAAATAACCACGTTCTTCCTGTTTAAGAGCAACTGTTGTGGTAGCCTGTGTACAGCTACTATTGTGGGCGACGCGACGAACGCACATGAAACTGCGGGGACTGGTGTCACATAATCAAGTGATAAAAACATTTCGTGCTCATAGGCTCGGACAGAGAGCCTTAAAACATTACCGGAATAGGTACGGACTGATTGGAATGTTAATCATGCATGGTTGCCACAGAGATCAGGCTTCAAAATTCCCTGACTTTTTCCTGACGCAACTTCAATTTTCCCTGCCCAAATACACGAAGAAATCGCATATAACAACTGCCTCTAACCACCCCTTACATGCCTCCTTTCTACCCATTTATTACCAAGTTGATCTTTGATTCTTCTCTTCAGCCTTTCCTTCTAACAATACTCTCAAAATTCCAGTTTTCCCTGACCGAGATCAAAATTCCCTGACTTTTCCCTGACCTTGAACAAAATATTTGTTCTGACTTTTCCCTGACCTGTGGCAACCCTGTTAATGCTAAATACATCGACGTGTCAATAAAGTTCTACTACTACTTTACTGCCCTGCGCCAACCCTTTCCAAAAGTCACGTGATGGCGGCCGTAGTATACGTAGGCCGGAAAACCCATTCGGCGATTTTTAGCTTGACAGTGTTGATAAAAACTTATTGACTAAGTTAGGTCATCATCATGGAACAATAGATCTTGCTCCAGTTTTTATACGAACCGTTACTTAAGCGACTCCAGCTTATTAGCTGCCTAGCCTGCTTCTCGACCTTCTGTATTTTCTTTTCGGTTGTTTGTTCGGATTGGGTTACCTGTGGCGAGCGCGACACAGGTAACCCAACCCGGAAAAAAACTTGGCCGAAAATAATTACAGAGGAGCCGGCAAGTATACGTAGGCTTATGCGTGGAACTTGTGTGGGTTTGCCATTAAACCATTGTTCTTAAACAAACCATCGGGCAGAACGGGAACATATTTGGTTCGTACATCCCCTCCCAACTCAGTCACTATTAAAGTACCAAGTACTTTAGCATAATTCACTGTTTTACTTCAGTTAAGGCAACTTTATAGCTGCAGCTAAACTATCTACTGTGATTTTAGTAAGTGGCTTACTTTGCTGCAGGGCCTCGTCTCTCATGCGTGTGATCTCCTGTTGATGGGTTTGGTCAGATGCCTCTAAGTTCTTGATGGCTTCGCTAATCTGGTTCTTGTGCTCCTAATATGAAATTTTACAACAACTGCTCAGTTTCTCGTTTTCTGATTGGTTTATTGCCATTGGAAATAAGAGAACATTATATACCATGCACGGATTGCGTCATTGCTCGCGTCACGGATTATGTGCCGGATAGCGCGCGCTAGAATCACTTTCCCCAACATCGTTTTCAAAGCATTTCCGCTGACTAAATATTTCTTGTTTGTTATATATATATGTTCTTTTATTTACCACATTTTGCGTCACACATGGTAAAAATTGTTGTGGATTCACTCGGCTAGAGCCTCGTGAAATCCACAATTGTGACCATGTGATGACGCTAAACGTGGTAGATAAGAGGGCAAACCACGGTCGTCAACTATCGTAAATCTGGCTCTTTCTAGGTGTATCAACTACAATGAACTACAGCAAAACAATACCCTGAAATACAAAGTACAATAGAGTTCTTCATTGTCCTGAATTTCAGGACGTTGATACACCTAGAAAGACCCGTAAATCTGTTATATAGCCTGTTAGAATAATTATATTAACGAATCCAGTTAAATAACGCACTTACAATTTGAGTATAAATGAACGGCCACCATTAATGCTTAGCCGAAAAACTTAATTATTCTCCACCACTGTCTTATAACACAAAGCTTTGTAAGGGTTGTAGTGTTTTACTTTATAACTTCATGAAATACAACGTATGCATTAAAACACTCGTTAAGCGGGGCACTAAGGATACAACGACGGTCCCAAAGACACAATATATCTGCCTAAATGCTGAAAGTCGATCCTTTTAGTTAATTTTTACCCTGCTCACATAATTTTTTTCTTAAAAAGGGAGACACTAACTTACTTGTTCAAGACAGTCAGCGGTCTCTTTCATTCTTGTGATCTGTTCTTTCTGTTGTGCATTTTCATCTAAAGAATATTCAACATAACCTCGAGAGTTTCACTGGCAGAATTGTTTATGTGTTTGTTCCCTTGACGAACCCGCATTCAAGAGAAACTGGAACTAGAAAGGGGAGTGAGGAAAACAAGGGAAAAAAACTAACATTCACCAGGGGAATTTCAAAATTGAAAACCTCATTTTCGATTGCACATTACATCTTCATCTGAAAATGACAACCAAATCTAAGCAAATCAATAACAATTATAATAAGGATAGCGATAATGATAATGAATTTATATTGCGCATGTTTATAATGATGAAATGTTCAAATGCGCATGACATAGGTAAAAACATGGACTTCTGCAATCTCGTGTCCGCTGGCCGAAAAAAGCGCGGGCTCTGGGGACGAGATTGGGACTTCTGGTACAAATCAATTTTAAAATGTTAAATATGGAAAATACTAAGACCAATAAAATTACCTAAAAACAAATATAATTAATGAAAGGTCAATAAAAACTACCTAATGTTGATAGAAAGCTATCTTGTAATACACGGATAAAGGTGGAACATGTAGAGATACAAACTAAGATATAAAAAATAAGGACAACAAACAATACTGGAGCCACAAAATCAAAACCCTACTACATCAGATAGGATTAGGAGAACTGTGGATTACTAGGCAGAATAATGTATATTACATTAACACGACCACCGAAAACATTATCCGACAGAGGCTAAAAAACATTGAACTACAAACATGGCTATGTGACATACATAACGATTCAAGAAAAGATCCCCAACAAAACAACAAATTAAGGACATACCGAAAATTTAAAACTAACTACAACTATGAAGATTACCTGAGTCAGGTCACCAACACTAACCATAGAATAGCACTTAAAAAATTAAGAATAAGTAACCATATAAAAAACTCGAAAAAGAATATGCCAAATATGCAAAAAAGCCATAGAGGAGGAGATACATTTCTTGATAAAATGTCCTCTATACCGTGAAAAAAAGGAATATTCTTTTCTCCAGTAGGGAAAAGCAAACTAAAAATAAGATGAACCGAATGACTGACAATGATATATTTTTATTTCTTATTAACCCTCCAATCAAACAACCAGTTGTACAGAAAGAAATAGAAAAATACATATTTGAATGTATGCTATATAGAAATAGCGTCAAAATCCAGGCCGAGATAAAATAGCACCACACCATGCGAATACAAAAACCCTGTAAACCGGCTGATACAAAACGCAGGTCACATGTCACAGGTCCAGGTCACAGGTCCAAGTCACAGGTCCAAGTCACAGGTCACAGGTCACTTAACGATTTTTGTATTTTCCAATAATCTATTTTCCCTTCGACTCCATTCCTGTAAATACAATATCCGTGAGCAGCCTGGAAACGAGGTTACGTCATTTTCGCGATCCTCGTTGAGGTACAACTTTAAGGGCGTAGGGGGGTTAGATATTTGTTAAATAAGATAAAGAGTAGTTAATGCTGGGAGTGGAGAGGAACGGGTAGTGAAATATCCCTCCCTAGTTTTTTCGAATTTTTCTCCCTCCTCCCTTGTGAGTTTTAAAGTGTTTAGGAAACCAAATTTTGAATCTTTATTTTATTACAGAATAATAAAGTTCATTCTTTTCTGATTATCAAGAGTATATTTACTTTTCAGTTCCGCCTTCGGAAAGGTCTTTTTTTTCGCCATTCAAATTGACTACTTTATGCTAAAAACTGTCCGGTTTGCGCGCGGCCAAATGAGCTGCGTGACGTCACAGTGAGGACTCGTTGCTACAAACATGCCGGACTCCAGCGACAAAGTTTCAGAGAAAGCTAAAAATATGCGAGGAGGTGGAAGATATTGTGGCAACATGGTGGCCTTGGTTTTCTTCCCGTATTTAACTTTATCCTACACCAAAATACAATGGACATTGAAGTTCTAATATACAGTGTTACTCATTCACAGTTTGATACAACACAACTACTTAACAAGAAATGACTTACCAAGAACTCGGCGATAACCTTAATACTCCTGTACTTTTATGCTGAAGCCAGAACAGTGAATGGCAAAGAATACAATATAGGATTTCTCTGGTTTCCTGTAGAAATTCGTTTAAGAGGATCCTGAATGTTCGTGAATGAAAAACGGACGATAAAACTTGCAAAGAACCCAGAATTTCAAAAGCCGTACATACCTATACTATAGTCGAACTGAGCCTCAAAAGCTACGCAACTCACTACCATCAGAGCAGCAGCACTGTTCCTTGGGATAATGAAAATATCCTTTTTCATACCACAGAATAAATAGCCAGTGTCTGACAACGATGCAGTTGTTGTAGAAAATATAGTCGGGAACCTCAACTCACGTAACTCAGTCTCAGAATTCGCTATATTATCAATCTATGAATGTTTTTCCATCAGGCATTTTCAACACATACATTGTAAAAAGAAAGCACTTGTGTTTCCTGCAACAGTTTTGATCAGTTGACAATTTTTCAGCTCGTTTGCGGCCGGCAGTCTTGCAATTTTATCAATCGACATGTTCTTTTTTTAGCAGGTTATTTCATCCAATAAGAAACGAGTTTTCAGATCGTCAATGTCAAGCTGTCAGAATTGAACCAATCAGCGACGAGAAATGTTGTAAACAAGTCGAGTACAGTAAAATGGAGTTTTCGCTGTTGTCAGTTTATTTGCTTAGTAGATTTTTATTTGGGTTCTTAAAATTAGATAGCTTACTTTCCTCCGTCTAGATTGAAGTTTATATTATAAAACAAATAACAGATGGTTCTCCTTGTTCTATCACAAAATAACGTACTTTCGAGGTCTTGAAATGCTGCTAAATGTACCCGCGTTCTGCTCGTGCATCCGCAGTTTTTCAAGACCACGAGCGTGCAATATTTTTTTTATAGAACAAGGAGAACCTTCTTATATTTGTTAAGTATTGTGTTGCGTTCTACTGTATTTCATTTTTTTGTATTGAATTGTTTGTGCTTTATTATATTGTATTTTTTTTGTAGAAATGCGTGTCGCCCTACATGATCATATTTAGGAATTGTCACTTGCGAGTCCTCACAGTGACGTCATTGTAATAGCAGATTCGGTTCCAGGCCCCGGACAGTTTTAAGCATAAAGTAGTCAATTTGAATGGCGAAAAAGATACCTTTCCGAAGGCAGAACTGAAAAATAAATATACTCTTCATAATCAGAAAAAAATAACTTTAATATTCTGCAATAAAATAAAGATGCAAAATTTGGTTTCATAAACACTTTAAACATTTCTCCCTGAAGCATAAATGTAGATCCCAATTTCTTCCTCCTCCCTAGTTTTACTGAACATTTCTCCCGCTTCCCTAGTTATTTTTAGCCCTTTCTCCCTCCTTCCTAGACCGTTCCTCTGCACTCTCCTGGTACTTAATTAGCAAAGGATGACGATGGATCGTACTTTAACAGGCTCTGTGTTATCTTTACTTCATGGAGCATTAAAATGAAAACCCATAACATTAACATTTATTACAGTTGAAAACAGAACGACGTATTCATCGCCGTATGAAATGCCTCAGTCTGTTTATAGCAGATCTGAGAGAAAGGACTCCCTTTTATTTAAATAACAACTTTGCTCGGAAAACCTTAACATTTAGTGTAGTTGAAAACTTTAAGTACCAGGAGCAACTGAGACAGATATCATAGCAATATTCTATTAGTATTATTACTATAAAAGAGAAGCAATGTTGGGCAATTTACAAGCGCGCTCGAGATTATATTCAGTATATCAAGTAAATCAACTGTTCAGATAGTTTCCTTAGGACATTGAATACCCTTTTTATATTTAACAAATATCTAACCCTCCCTACGCCCTCAACATTGTACCTCAAGTTGTACCTCGTCTGCTCCATCTGCCACCATGTTTGTGACCACGAGGATCGCGAAAATGACGTAACCTCGTTTCCAGGCTGCTCACAGATATTGTATTTACAGGAATGGAGTGGAAGAAAAAATTGATTATTGGAAAATACAAAAATCGTTAAGTGACCTGTGACCTGGACCTGCATGTGATCTGGACCTGTGACCTGGACCTGCGTTTTGTACCTGTAAACTCAGATGGAATTATTAGCCATTCAATTAATTGCTGCGAGCGCAGCGAGCAGTAACCTATTTCGAAAGTCTTTGATGTGCCGATACCGAAGTTCACATGAATTATTTTGGGTTCCTCGTTATCATTTCATCGGAGCAGGGAACTGGTAACTACAATCCGTGCGTTCGGTTCATTGTGTCATTGGCCATAGCGAATGAAACCTCAACTACGGCGGGTGTGTTTTGCAGAATGCAGAATGCAGAATGCAGAACGGCGTCTGCGAAATATGGTAAGCGGTATCACGATGAAGTATCATATTTCTCATACATGCGATCTCTCCGCGTTCTGCTTCTCTAGCTGTCAAACTTGTCTCTCATTTTTTTTTTCATTGATCCTCCATAATTGCAAATGATCTCATTTGATTACGCCACTTAGTCATACTATACCGTCTAAAATTAACATAATCGCCCTTTACCGGTTGATTCTGAAGTTAGATATTTCATTCATAGTTTATATAATTTGTGATACTACCATTTGCAAGCTACCGTTATTCCGCGTTCGTTTATGTTTGAAACTAGACGTCTAGCGGCCCAAACCTTAGCAATTCCTCGGCAAACCACAGGCTTCCCAGACTCGACGTATATTTCCCGCTTATTAGTCTGTTGGGTTACCTGTGGTTTATCGATTAGTAACGAACTCAGAAGAGTTTAAATAATTGCTTCGTGTGAATTCTCTTTTCCGATTCCTACGAAATGAATCTTCAATAATAAAAGATTGATACTTAATGAAGTTGTGTGAGTGGTTTTTTGGCGATTTGGGGCCTTCTAAAGCAATTTATTAGGATTCGAAATTTTGACCGTTGGCCGAGGCTCTAAGAAAGTTAACAAGGTAGGCAAGTCGACCTCGCCAAAGCACACACTTACCTCAAAGATCACCCAAAAATCGGCACTTTTCTTCCTCGCTCGCTATTCAGCTTTCGGCACAGGAGGGAATAGTTATCAAGCAACATCTGACCAGAGATTTAGGAAAATCCATCAAATTTATCATCGCCAAACCGCCTCCTCGAGACCCAAAAAGCGCGACCTTGCAATGATCTGTAAGAACCAGAATGACCAAAGCGGTCCAAAATTTTCCCGAGCCTATCCAAAACGATGCAAATCGCCTTTCTTCATGGGGGGACCCCCAAGCGAGAAATTATACGAAACTGGCGGTTACAGACTAATTTTGAATTTGGAACTCGCCAATCAGAGGACCAAGACAGTTGGCTGGGGTCTTCACCGAGTGTTATGACAGTTCCACGTGAGAAATTTTCGCGAGTTCCAAATTCAAAATTAGTCTGTAACCGCCAGTTTCGTTAAAAGGCCTAGTAATGGTCTCTCTGATTGGCGATATATTTGTTTCCGTTCCTCGAGCGGAAGTATAATTTTACGCTTGAGGGTCCCCCATGAAAAAAGGCGATTTGCATCGTTTTGGGTAGGGTCGGGAAAATTTTGGACCGCTTTGGTCATTCTGGTTCTTACAGATCATTGCAAGGTCGCGCTTTTTGGGTCTCGAGGAGGCGGTTTGGCGATGATAAATTTGATGGATTTTCCTAAATCTCTGGTCAGATGTTGCTTGATAACTATTTCCTCCTGTGCCGAAAGCTGAATAGCGAGCGAGGAAGAAAAGTGCCGATTTTTGGGTGATCTTTGAGGTAAGTGTGTGCTTTGGCGAGGTCGACTTGCCTACCTTGTTAAGTAACAGTCCGCGCAAGAGGTAGGCACAATTCTATTGTTCAGATGCAATTTGCTTTCCCCACTTTAGTATTTTCTGTTTTTCATACTGACAACTCATCAACCCTTAAATCAGAAATTTCTGAAATTATATCCACTAAAAATGCATTTTAAAGAAGAGTTCTTTTGTGTGAAAACGTTTTGTCCAATCAGAAGAGTGCAAAACAATAACCAAGAAAACGTTCAATTTAAAAATGTTCCCCATATTGAAAGTTCGTCATATTGAAAGTTATGAGAGTTTTCACTAGATGCAATTCAAATCTGGTTACAAAATGAGAATTTTTTTTATTCTTCTTCAATTTTAGATAGATTTTAATGTCTAAGCCAATGAGGTGGAAGATTGAAACAATACCACAATTAGCACCTTTTTACATGCCATGCATAACATAAGCCTACCTCTTGCGCGGACCATTACTTAACTTTCTTAGAGCCTCGGCCAACGGTCAAAATCTCGAATCCTAATAAACTGCTTTAGAAGGCCCCAAATCGCCCAAAAACCACTCACACAACTTCATTAAGTATCAATCTTTTATTATTGAAGATTCATTTCGTAGGAATCGGAAAAGAGAATTCACACGAAGCAATTATTTAAACTCTTCTGAGATCATTACTAATCGATAAACCACAGGTAACCCAACAGACTAATAAGCGGGAAATATACGTCGAGTCTGGGAAGCCTGTGGGCAAACTAATTAGTTTCAACCTTGATGTTGAAAACCTTTGATATGTCTTCTACCGTCGTGCAACTCAGATTATGCCAAGAGACAGTTGTTGTCTTGCATCTCTCATAATTCTGAGCGTCCAAAACTTTAACTTAAACCGACATTTATATGATTTAGCTCGTAGCGCGAAGGAAAATCTAGCTGAAAAGTTTCCAAACCTGAATCCCACTCGCTGAAACGTGAAGGCGGAACATGTCAAAGGTTGTAATTATCGCGGTTCAATTTGCAAAGGTTTGTGCCGCCAGACGTCTAGGTTTCAAACATAAACGAATGCGGGAAAAGGTTCACGCTTAATGGTAGCTTGTAAATGGTAGTATCACAAATTATATAAACTATGAATGAAATATCTAACTTCAGAATCAACCGGTAAAGGGCGATTGTGTTAATTTTAGACTTCATAAAGGTATAGTATGACTAAGTGGCGTAATCAAATGAGATCATTTGCAATTATGGAGGAGGATCAATGAAAAAAAAAATTAGAGACAAATAAACTTTGCTTACCTCTCGCTCGTGTCCTACTCAGCCATTTTGACAGCTAGTGTAGAGAAGCAGAACGCGGAGAGATCGCATGTGTGAGAAATATGACACTTCATCGTGATACCGCTTACCACATTTTGCAGACGCCGTTCTGCATTCTGCATTCTGCATTCTGCAAAACACACCCGCCGCCTCAACTATACCCACAACTGATAATCCCCGCTTCTATCGCTTTAGGTAAATAAGATATTGCACAAAAAGTTATTGAAACATTCTATCAAAACATTAGGATGCTGTTTACTGCTTTGGGAATTGGGCTGTGAAAGAAAACCCTGTTTCCTCGGTGAATGCGGCTTGTATCCGAGCAGAGTTATACATGTCTATGTATAATTTCTCATTTCAGTCATTTAAACTTGGGGTGGAATATGGCACGCCAATGGTAGCAAAATTCAACTCCGGCATTCAACTTCAATTCAACCCTCATTCAACTTCAATTCAACCCTCATTCAACTTCAATTCAACCCTCATTCAACTTCAATTCAACCCTCATTCAACTTCAATTCAACCCTCATTCAACTTCAATTCAACACTCATTCAACTTCAATTCAACACTCATTCAACTTCAATTCAACCCTCGTTCAACTTCAATTCAACCCTCATTCAACTTCAATTCAACTTCAATTCAACCCTCGTTCAACTTCAATTCAACCCTCATTCAACTTCAATTCAATCCTCATTCAACTTCAATTCAACCCTCATTCAACTTCAATTCAACCCTCATTCAACTTCAATTCAACCCTCGTTCAAGTATTGAAATTTAGTGCCTTTTGGGCCATTATCGGGTTCTTTCTCAGAACACCCATGCAGAAACCGCATAATTGTATGGAACGCGGGCTCTGGTTTTTCCCGCCATTTTGTTAGGTGAGTGCTGGCGCTTCAGTCAGGCTTCGGTTTTTGCACTTAAAAATGGAAGAAAATCTTCAAAACCTGTCAACTTGTTTACAGAAAGCGTCTGAACTTGTTGCAGATCTCGCAAGCGAACAAGGGACAGGAGCTGAAAGAGTACGATCCCCTGTTTCGGTGTCGAATACAAGATTGGGTATGGTACCAATCATGGCGACAAGATCCGTTGCTCAGGTTGGAAATGCTGTTAACAGAGCCCGTGCTATGATGCAACAGTCAAGCTCTCGAGGTCTTTACTCTAGACTTAACCAAAGAGAGAGGCTTAGGGCTACAACTCCAAACACCTCCAGTGCAAAAAAGATGAAAGTTTCTGTAGTAGACGAACCAAAAGTGTTCGAATTTGTGCTTGTCAATTTCGATGACGAGGATGGTATTGAGGAAGGTGAGAATTTGCTGCTATGTGATGAAGCAATCACATTACGTGGCTTTGTACACCTCAATACCAAGGCCAAAGAAGCAGAAATTCGTAAAGAGATTTCCAAAGCAATCCAGATACGGTTTCCTCTAGTCAGGGAAAAGGACTTCGAATTCTTGAAAGCGAACCGAAGAAAATTGACAAAACCTGTTAACTTACAAGAATATAATTATAAACAGGTTAAGCTTCTGGCTGGCCAGGGTGCCATTTATGTTAAACTAAAGAACGGTTATAACTTTGTCTTGTCACAAGATGAACCAAGTGAAATGCTGGAAAATACGAAGGAGCCAAAGGAAACTGTTCATAGTTGCACACGTAGCTATAGCCAGCCATCCCAGCTGGAAGTGCAGGACACTGAACTACTGGAAAGTGTTTTTGCAGAAAGCAAAGATGCTAGCATTTCAGAAGGAGATGACTTTTCAACCATCATTGCTATATGTAAATCAAATAACATTGAGAATCCAACTGAAATTCTAAGATGTGCACAAAAGTCCATTGTCACTGGTAGACCTCTAGAGGCAAGTGACTTAACTGATTCCTTGGAGGGAGATACCAATTACATACTGGTAAACAGACACAATCTCTTGGCCACTGCTATGGAGGAAATTAAGTCTATTAAGGATCCCAGGATCACACTTGAAGTGGATTTTTATGGGGAAAAAGCACATGACTCGGGTGGTCCCAGAAAAGAGTTTTTTCGTTTATGCCTTAGAGAAATTAAGGAGAAATACTTTGATAATGGTATTCAAGAGAATTTGGCTGAAGATTATGAGGTTGTAGGACTAATAATGTCCCTTAGCATCTTGCAGAATGGCTGTGTGCCAAGATTTATGCCTGAGAAACTTCTGCAGGAATTATTTATGAGCGAAAAGCCATCTCAGTGCATTAGTTATCTTCGCATGGGATTTCGAAAGCTCGGACTGTATCAAATTGGGAAAGAATTACCAGTGTTCCTGCACCTATTGCGACCCTCACCAGCGTGTACCCTAACAAGGAAGAAGCTCACCCATCTTCTTAATCCCATATTTGCTGAGGAGGGTACAAATGCACGTATTTTTGAAGATGGAGTTTATTCAGCATTTTCAAAATATGTCCGTGAAGCTGCAAGTGGGCGAAGGGGGACTGTTACATTGGAGCACATTCTGCAATTTGTGACATGCACTGATGAGGAGCCACTACTAGGTTATGTCTTCCACCCAGCAATTCATTTTGTTCAAGCTGACAATTCTGCAAAATGGTCATTCATCCCAACAGCAAACACCTGTATTAATTCAATGAATCTCCCAACAGCTTCATATGAAGTTTCCTTGCCTGCTGAATTTGACCTATTTGAGGTATATGACATTGCCTTTTCAAATGCTTACTTTGGCAATGTATAAAATATACAAATTTAATGTACATGTATGTAAATGCATTACATGTTAATGCAGAGTTGTGTGGTTTTAAGCTGGCAGTACATCACAGTACATGCAATTATATGTACATGTACTGTACAATCTCAGTAAAACGATTTCAAATATGAAAAATCACTGTTCTGATGAAAATCACATCAAATTTGTTTTGCTTCATTTCAGCTTGGCAAAACAAATGCATGACATTAGCCAATACAATTTTCTAAGGAATTTGTGTAATTGAAATGGAAAAGTTTATTGGCATACATGTACTTTTCCCTGTTTGGCTTCCAGCCTTGTAAAAAGGTATTTAGGAAATCAGGCTCATCAAGTGCCAGCAAAGATGGGTGTCTTCAATTTGTGGAATGGGCCAAATTCATTTAGTCCTAAAGTGAAGATGTATCCTAGCATTGTTTCTTTATAACAGCATCTTGTACTCCAACAAGACTAGGATGTTCATGTAGCTTAACTTTAGGAAGATGTCATGAATCTGGCCACAGGTGCCATAATTAGTTACAGCCCAGCATGGCAGTATTACTGAGTATGAGGTAACAGTTTAAAGGGCATGTGTAAAAGTGTTTACTTTTGATCATGATTTTGCTTATGCAGCTACCACAAAGCTGTAGGCTGATCACAGCTACAATTGACTGATGGAATATTGAGATTACTCCAAGGCATTGTGGCACAATGAGATTATGGATGCTTAAGGATTTATTCCAGAAAAGATTTGCATGTAGTTGCATCCGTTTTATGTTTCAGTTCTTGTTAACAGTATTTTTACATTGAAGTAGTTTTACAGATGAGTTAGTGACTGAACATGTTTCAGCTATCTTGAGCTGACAGCTACTAACAATTGAAGGGGTGAGTGCAAGAAAGAGTTAAGTGACAACAGATCAAGTTATCAATTCTCCCTTACAAAACAAAGAAGATAAAAGGATAATTTGACTTGTCATCACTTAACTCTTTTTTTTTTTGCACTCACCTCTTAAATAAATTGTATGTTTCAGTTCTTCTTTCAGTTCTAAAGGGGGGGGCCACAGGTAACCCAATTTACATGTTATTTGGCTAGTCTTAGCGGTGGGTGTAAAGTACAGGTCAGATTATAGGTCACAGGTCAGGTCACTTGTTTACCTGGGAACCCTAGCTCTAGGTGAGTGAGAACCCATTGTTTACCTGTGAACTTGTCCGATGGTTAGGGTTAAGTTTGTGGCTAGGGTTAGGATTTATCTTAGAGTTAACAACAAGACCTGTACTTTACACCTGCCACTAGTCTTAGGGACATTAAAGTTTCTCCCCAAATGTGTACACTGTATATCAGGCTGCAACATTTGGCATAAATGTATTTGCACTGTTCATGTTAGATTTCAGGCTGATTATGTAAACATGTTTGTAAATAAATATCAAATACCCTAAAATCTTGAGGTTCTAGCTGTTCACATCAGTTGTGATTGCAATAAATCTGTGAAACAAAATCTAATAGGCACTAACTACATATGTAGTTGTCTTGCAATTTGTAAAGAAAAGGTAATGACATTACAGTGTTGAAGGTTCACCCAGTCGTGGAAAGTCTTGGAATTTGTGAAATAATTTTCCAGATCTGGAAAAGTCATGGAAGTTTATACATTTACTCAGTGGATTTTTTAACACTCCATCAAAGTCAGCCCTTCAATTGTTGATTTTAAGAAAAGAGAATTAGTGGATACATTCATCACAGCTGTAGGACTGCAATGGAGCCTGTGTGCTTAAAAAAACTTTTTCTATATTTGTTACTATAATTTTTGAGATCATGATTTTTTAAATTTTAGTCATGGAAAAGTCTTGGATTTTCTATTCTGACAGTGTGAAACCTGGATTAGTGTCTAATAGTTTTGTATCTTTTTCACAGCATTATTGCAATCGCTCAAACACCATATACATGCCCTTCTACACTGACAGTAATACAATTAGTTCATCAGTAGAAAAGAGTTTGTCATCAGGGGAGACTAAACGTCTCTTATAACTCCCAAATTTAAAGAAATAGTTTTTTACTGACATTAAAAGGCCATGTTATCACCATGAACAGAACTGCAGAAAAGTTTGAGTAGAAATATCAGTGACCACCAAGTGCTATTAATTTGTCTTCAACCAACTGGAGAGCCCTTTCATAGATGTCTATTCCCATGTGGTTTGAGGGCATTAGGATGTCCAGCACTTCCAAAATGGATGATTGTATTGTTTGTGCATTATTCAAATTAACTTCTGGGATCACAACATTGTTACTACTCTCTTGAAGTGGAGATGGCCCTTGTGGGTCATAACCATACAATTCTAAGTCATCAACATCTCCATCCAGTTGCCCATGGGAAAGTGGGTTTTCTGAATGCATCATTCCATTAAGCCACAATTGGTAAGGAGACCAATTATTCTCGGTTCGCACTGCATGGTGGTTAAATGCTTCCATGTACTCTTGGAGGGCGTTGTTGATTCTGGGTATAAACACCAGATGTAGAGTAAACATGTGGACTGGGTTATCTGGATTCAGAACACCTGATCCCTCCATGGCATAGAATACATAGTAAAAAAAGTGGCACACACACCTGAACACATCTCTCCAAAGTCTTTCGATTCTTTGGTTATGAGTCGATGGGCCGGTAATAAAACTCCCCCTCCCCTGTCCTCTTGCATCAATCATGGCATCACAGACCATAACGTTTTCTACACCCTTGTCCACACGAATTCGCGAAGGCCACAGACCACCATCGTTTTCTATCGCATCTAGAAACAAAGTGAGCACAGTCTGGGCAAGGTTGTTTGCACTACACCAAAGAAACAACACTCTTCTTGAATATCCGTCGATACAACCATGAACTACAAGTTTCCAACGTATTAATGAGTGATGGCCATCTAAATGCCATAGTGAATTAGGCCATGGAACGTGATAAACTCTTCGTGACACCAAAACACCCCATCTCAAAGCTGTGTTCAGTGGATCCAATCTAACAAGGCTGTGCCGAATTCTAGCTCTTTGAACTCTTAATCCAAGTGACTTAAAGTAGCCAATAAAGTACGCTTGACCTGTCGTCGTTCCGTGACGGTTCATGTAATCCTTCACTACAGAATCAAGCTGTTCATCCGAGACGTCACTGAAACCACAAAAGCCTTGCAAACCAAATTCACGGATCCTCCTCGAAATAGTCCATCGTGATACACCAAGCATTTGAGCAATTTTTATTTGTGTAAATCCCAAACTTAGAAGGTCTTCCAGCACCTCAACCGAAATTTGAAACGACGGTCTTCCTGGATATTGTGCTCCATCTGATCCTGTTTGTCCAACCGTGATACAGGAACTTTCTGAAACTCTTGTTTCGCATAAAGTTAATTGTGTTTCGTAATTTTGAAAAGAGGACAGGAGCTCAGAAAAAGCTTCAGACAGCAAGTGCCATTCCTCTTTATCGTCTGCATCATGCGTTTCCAATTCACCACATGTTCTCATCAAACTCAGAGCCCGATCAACAACAACCACATGTGCTTGGACTTCACTCAAATCAGGATTAGCTTGAAGAGAAATATTTTCTGCTCTATCAAGTACAGAATAAAAGAACTTCGATAAATCTTCTTCAACATTGAACTCCCTTCCTTCTTCAGTTGTTGTCTCCATACTCATTCCCAGGTGTCTTGACTGGCACCGTTGCATGTAACCAGAGCCCGCGTTTCTTACCAGTATGCGGTATCTGCATGGGTGTTCCGAGAATGAACACGATAATGGCCCAAAAAGGCACAAAATTTCAATACTTGAACGAGGGTTGAATTGAAGTTGAATGAGGGGGTTGAATTGAAGTTGAATGAGCCGGGTTGAATTGAAGTTGAATGAGGGTTGAATTGAAGTTGAATGAGGGTTGAATTGAAGTTGAATGAGGATTGAATTGAAGTTGAATGAGGATTGAATTGAAGTTGAATGAGGGTTGAATTGAAGTTGAATGAGGGTTGAATTGAAGTTGAATAAGGGTCAGTGAACTGAAGTTGAATGAGGGTTGAATTGAAGTTGAATGAGGGTTGAATTGAAGTTGAATGAGTGTTGAATTGAAGTTGAATACGCGGGTTGAATTGAAGTTGAATGCCGGAGTTGAATTTTGCTACCATTGGCGTGCCATAGTGGAACTTGTGGCAAAAATGTTTCATTTAAGCTCATTTAACTCTGAATATCTCTTACCTTCCAAGTCACAGCGTTTTGATAAAACTGCTTGTAGTTTATCCACCATACATTTCAAGTTGTTGCATTCTGTGGTAAAAAAAGACATTCACCGATAAATGTAGTGTGGTATAGCTAAGGTAACACAACCTATTATCCGGGACAGTTTACTTTGATCGCTTCCAGTCGTATAACGAAGAGGGCTATAGACCAGTTCGCGGTAAATTCCGACATTTTGAAAGGGTCGAAATGGCGCGAAATACACTGGGAAACGATGGGAATCCGATGCCAAATAAAATCCGTAAAATCGAATCTATGAAATATTCTTCAGATACAAACTTAAGATACCAGGTAAAAGATTAACGAAATTTGAGGGATGTAGCTGTTCTGGGAAGCGTGCAATCGTGTTTTCAGTTTTCCATACATTGTCTGTAAAAACGAGTCAAATTCCGCGTGAACATCAGTCTGCACCCCTTTCAAAATGTCGGATTTAAAGCGAACTGTTCTATTGTCTTCCTTCGTGATCATTAATAGTTTGCATAACCTGATTCCTTTCGAATTTCACTATTCTACCTGAAAATCGACACATCGGACACATCAACTTAATATCGGACAGTCAATATACCTGTTATCGGACACTTTGTAACCATGGGAAAACCTTTAAATAGAGTTATTTAGCGATTATTTAGGTCTGAAAACGTACTTTTAATATTTCGGGCAAGCGTGGCGGGCCGGAATAAGTGTTGCTGCTGCCTCATTGCATTTAGTTGTTTTATACCTTATTATAGGAAATTAACGCTCGTGTTAAGGACGGTGGCCCCTAATACAAGGGTATTTTGTTTTCTTTTTATGAACATGTGGGCATTTTAGGTCACATATAGGGCTATCAAAATCCCCCCAAAATATTGGGGGTAACCGTGCAGTTTTCAGAGATAATCAAGGTTAAATGTCGTAAATAAATGCTGACTCAGTTAACTCTGTTAAATTAAGCTAGAGTTTTCAAAAATTTGCCATTCCTTCAGTTCTTAAATCTTGGGCTTTTTACTAATTTTAGCTTGCTCTTTCCATTTCTGGCATTCATGTTGTTCTAGCGCTATTTTTTTTATTGACAGGCTAAAAGGTCACTTGACCAGGTCCTGCAAAGTATGGCGGGGATCACACGCCATAGCAAAGGGCCTATTCACGAGATAAAGGTGCTTTCGGGTTTGATTTAATTTTATTCCAGTTTTTGGGAATCGCGTGCTGTCTCAGTGTCTGCAATGAACTTTATATGAAGTACAGCACGAGGAAGGAGTGCCATTTAATTTCTGCAACATGTATAAAACTGAAAGTCTTTTATTTCACTGAATTTTGAGAGTCAAGAAACAAGATAAGGTTAGTATCGATATAAAGTGAAGAGTCTCGGACAGGAGTGAAAACGCTTTTGAGTTTTTTGTGCCTCCTCTAGGATCTAGGACGAGGGAGATATTCATTTGTTTACATGCGTGCCTGAGAATTCGTTCTGTCCGATATTAGGTTGTATTACCGTTATCTGTGCTCAATATTCTGAAAGCTGTCGTTAGGTATCAGACGGAATTTATAAAAATGCGATTAAACAGGCGATACAAATAATGGCAAAAAAAAAAGGAAGCCTTTATCAGATAACTTATATTTGACGTTTATATTGTAGAATCCCTGTTCAGTTTTATTCGATAGTGTGAATGAAAACAGGATTGAACGGAGCTCACGAAGGAGAGGATCAATGATAGGAAACTCGAATTAATTTTGCCGACATGTCATAACTTTAATACTGTACTGTAGACTGTAGTGTAGAGTGTAGTGTAGTGTAGCTGGACGGTTAAAAACAATTTCTACCAATGTGCCTACCGTCCAATGTCGTCTTCTCTGCTGTTTGACTGGCTTGTATCTGTTTCATGAGAGTTCTTATTTGTAAATTCAGTGAGCTGTTCTCTTTCGCCACATCGGAAGTTGCCTATAAAAATACGATGTTTTACAAGATTTGTAAAGCCTAAAGGCTATTTATATAAAAACTATAAAGTATAATTATATTTAGCTTATTTAACCTTGCTGTGACCAACTCAAAATGCAAAAACACTAAACTTACCTTTTGCCATGTCATGAAATCTTCGATGAGCCCGTCCAAGTCAACTTGTTTGATTTTAGTCGAGGACATCTGATATCTTTCTAATCAGACTTATCACTTAGTAAACTTTGGGATGCGGAGAGTGAAAAGCGTCACGTTCTGCAGTTTTCATGTCCTCAATACACCTTTTCTCATCATTTTGACCGGAAAGGGAAAGTCGAATGAACGAAATCATAACTTAGTTCAGTAGTTAAATGATTATTCTAAATAGTTTCCAATCTAATATGGAGGATTTTTAGATGATTTTTGTCGTTAATTCGCGTATCCAGTTTTGGTTATTTTCAATCAAAAACAGCTGAAAAGCGCGCGAAAAAGTAACGCGCGCGCAGTAACTTTTCCCGCCAAAACCAAAGCGAAAAATTGCTTCGCAAAAAGATTATTTAATTCTAAACAGTTGCAAGTCAAAGTTTACAAAGTTTTAGATTCCCGTTATTCATTCCTTCAAAATAACTTATTTTGTACGTGTATGTGAAATTTTTGAAGTACTTTTTGCCGTCAAAACATCTCAAAATACGCGCGAAAAAGAATGACGATCGCCCGCGCACAGGAACATTTCCCGCCAAAACCAAACCGGTATACAACAGTTCTTTCAAGACACACAAAACTCAATAAAGAGAAGAGTTTCTCTAATAAATAAATACATTTATTCTCTACTTACAGCTATATTAACATTTCTACAAGAATATAATTCAATTTTGAATTGATACTATGGAAATCCACTGTCCTTCACATCCTGATTAAAAACGTCTCTTGCCGTTTACGAGAAAAAACTGAATCCTCTAGTTTTGGATTAGAGACGGATCTTAGAAAAGTAAAGGGGTGTTGGGGGGGGGGGGGGGAGAATTCGCGCAAGGCAAAATTGCTATAAAAAATCATGGTAGCACTGTTATGCCCTAAAAATGCTACAAATAGCATTTCTGAGGCGTCTAGAATTCAATTTTTTCCCCTCTCGAGTGTATTCAAAATCGGATTCAAAATCGTACACACATATTATCGCATCTACAATTAGGCCTGAATAGATTGTGCTAGCAAATCCAGCCAAAGTTGCTCCAAAAAAAGGCTAAAAGTTTCTCAAAAGTTGCCAAAAATTGAAAAAGTTGCCACCAAAATTTGAAAAAGTTGCTCACTTTGGCGAGCCATTTTATTCTAGATAACAACTTAAAACATGGAATGTTGGATGTGTAATTCAATATAATCTTAAAGTTCAACATAACTACTAATAGTAGTACTTTCTAATGAAGTAAAGTAGTTTCTAATGAGTAAATCTCATGATATTGACCATAGACACCACATACGGTGATAAAGTTTACAGCCTCTTTGCGTTGTTGTATCTAATCATGACTGAAGCCTCAAGGTAATCCTCAAGGGCAGTGTCTTGCTGGTCATTCTTCAGAAGGCTGAAGGCTCTCTCAGCAGATGCTGAACTTGGCTGGATGACCAACATCTTCTTTACCACCCCTGCAGGATAATTCGCGGGCGATATTAAATAGATAGCTGCTGTCCAGTTCGTGGGCGCACATCAATTCATGCACGGAAAGTAGAAAACAAAGGAATGTTAATCATTTGCGGGGTCAATACTATTCAATACACGTCTACAGCATTCTTAGTGTCGACCAGTTTCAATTAACAGAAACAATTATGGGATAATTTGGGTGTTTTATCATTATTTGTTGCTCAAAAGTTGCCCGCAAGGAAGGCAAAAATTGCTCTAGGTTGCTTGCAGTACAAAAAGTTGCTCAAAACTCCAGAAGTTGCTCAAAAGTTGCCGAGCACAATCTATTCAGGCCTATCTACAATCCATTAAATTGTGCTAGAAAGTGCAAGCCGGACAATGAGCATTCGAGAACCTGAAATTCAGAATCTTTGGACCCTCCTAGAACTGGCTCGGTCCTTACCTGGGCGTCGGATGTAGCTGCTTCCAGTTCTTGGTCGCTTGTTCAGATAAAAACTGAGAACCCTTGAGAACTACTTAGTGCTGTCTTGTGAGGAATCTCTTAGTAAATTTGGAAACTGTAAAAAAATTCTAAGAAAAATTTCGTGCAGAGGAAGAACGTGGCAAAAAATATTACTGCAAGGTAACAAATGTCCCACCCCCCTTTCACTTTTCTAATTGTTCGCCCCTTATTAATACATCTTCATTCAAACTAGAACACAATTGACTATATTTACTGGTTTTCTATTAAATACGGGCGAATATTTCACGATAAATTTATCATTATTTGGAAAGGCAAGTTGTATACCAAAATAATATGAATTTCGAGTAATTTTTTTGCGGTTATTCCATTATAAACCATGAAATAACCATATTACCCTATAAATAGACTGCGAAATTTCTCGGTAAACAAAAGTTTTGAGTGGCGGACGCGCCTTATATTATGTATTCAAATTCTCGAATTCTGATTGGCTGATAAAGTAATGGCGCCATGAAATACAGCTGTATTTCACAGAAAAACCATGAAATACCGCCCTGTCCTATTTCATAAGTAAAGCTAAGCTCTTTATTGGCTGAAATATATTTATAGTATAATGCTGAATATGCTAGTCAATAAACTGCGTATTTTGCACGCACTGTAATAAGTTAATAAATCGCTAAATGTGCCGTTGATCGCGAAAGAAATACAGTCAAAGCCATAAGCAAATAAACCAAGTTGCAGTTATACCACACACTAAAAAGCCATTTTCAAACTATATTTACAGTAAAACTTTACTAAAATTTCGGAAAACCGTAACAAATATCTTTGTGGCCATTTTGCAAGCCTGACAGCTTTGCTAATGTACGAGTCAATTCGAAAAAGCGATCACCCCCCTCAAATCGAGTTGAGCTCCGCATAGTGGGGAATTTGACGCAATTTGACAGCAATTTGAATATTGCGTAATGTGTTCGTTCGCGTTCGCTTTTGTGGCCGTAGATCGCTAGCTCACTTCATGTTATTGTAATCGGTTGAAACACGTACCTACATATGCCACTGTACGGAGTGTGGAATTAGGTTAGGCTGTTGGCTCGTTGTCCTTTCCAGAACTAGTTTTTAAAGGTGAGAACATGATCGAATTTGTAAGGTGCCGAACATAAAATTTCAAGAACTCATCGTCGTCCAGGAGCCGGGCCATTTGACCCGCGGCGAAGCTACAGATAGTGGTACATTTGCATAAAGCCCCTCACTGTGGGGGATTTGGCCGTAAATTTTCCGTAAAAGTCAAATGCCCAGGGGTAGGCCCGGAGGAGGGATGATCGCTTTTGGAATTGACCCGTACATAACATCTCAAACAAGCCTTCCTCCTTTATTTCTCGCTACTGACAAATGTCTTCCATATGTTTCTAAGAACCATCCAACTAGCAGGCCAGAGCTATAATAAGATTTGAGCACATTTCCAAGAAATCCAGAGTGTGATGACAACCGGAAAGACTGGCCCCTTGTTCTCCAAGTTGAGAATCCTTTAGACTGCTGTAGGATGAGTTAGTAGACGACCGGTGGGATAATCTTCCTGATCCTGCATGCCCAATATCAAGATGGATATGGTCGTTTTTTTCGGGTGAGGGGAGACTTTTGAAGTCCAGTAAGTAACTCTTATGGTCCACTTGGTAGAGTTGAATGCCTACTTTTGTCTAAAAAAAAAGATGAAAAAAGATAGTTAATTAGGGGTCGCGCATGGTACATTTATACTTGAAAAATTTAGTCTCGAATGTTTGGATGTTGAAATCTCGGAATCTGTAAATGAGTCTCGAAGTCTCGTTTTCTAATGGGATATCTTTTCCTTGGGTCTCATAGTCTCGAAATTGTAAACTTTTAAGAGACCTAAAGTGCCAGGCTCGCAGTTTAAGATGGGATTTTTCTTATTGTCGCGTAATATTTGAAAAAAGCGCGGAAAACTAGCCCTGCAGACTAATTTGAATTCCAATTCTCGCTTTGGATTAACTCTCTAATTACTATTTTATTAGTCACAAACAAACACAAATAACATGGGCTCTTGACTAAGAACTGTTTTAGCGTGGCACAAAGTTAGTTTCTTGCTTTTCTTTATAATTTTAGTCAACCATTGAACCGCCTAAAGTTTGGTGTTACATATACAGATCTAGTCCTGACGAGAGAAGTTTGTTTGAAATTTTCGCTTTGGATTAACACTCCAATTTAACTTTCACCATTCAAAAAGCAAAACAAATATCGTGAAATATTTGCTGAGGCACAAAACTCAGTCTTTAGTCTGCTAGTTTTTGACGCCCAATTCGCGGTTTTGTAAAATATTTCCTCGCAAATCTCAGCAGCTCTGAAAGTTTCGTATTTACCATACGCCACGAATGTCGCTGTTATAAATAATGACAAATATTGAGCTAGATTATAATTAATACTCTAAAAAAATCATAAACTTGAGCTTTATTTAGAGAATTGACAGGACTGTGCCTTTCTTTTATCCTTTTTTTAAGGCCAGGAGTGCTTTAAATTCTTTATAGCCAAATCTGTCAAAGTGTTTAGAAACTCTCTCACTTCAGAGAAGACTATTAGAAAACTGGATCAATGCACAGATAACCCATAGACACGTATTTCATTTTATTGGTATTGATATTTTAAAATATTAGTATTAATATTTTTAGATAACAAATTTATAATTGTTCTGTACTTTTTCCCCCTAATGTTGTATATACGCTCCATTGTAAATGGGCTTGAAATCCCTAGGGGAGTCCAAATAATGTATGTGTATGTATGTATGCTCTTCGTTGCTTTTCATGCATTTATATATATTTGAATAACTCAACAATATTACATACACATTTTCCTGTCACTTTGTTACAGCCAAGAACTCGAAGGTGAAAAGGGTTGATAAGTTTCCATTCCTATCAATGAAAAAGAAGAAATAACAAATTGAAGATCATTGGCATTGGGTCTGAGCATATACAATTTGTGTTTTTCTCCAGTATATCTAAGCTACTGAATTGAAACAAAAACACTTTCTGGAATTACTAACTATTACTAGTAACAACACCTTACACCAGGCAACCACATCTAACAACTGTTTATGGACTTCAAAGTAAAGGATCGACATTGTGAATTTGATTGGCTCTAGGCCCAAACAGACACATTTACTTTAAGTAACGATTCGTGTAAGAAATACGGTACCGAACGGCATTCACATGGAGAAAGATGTTAATTTTGTATTGTCAAAATTCTTGATCTCATTCGTTGAAACATGGTTAGGAAGACGTCTAATTTCCTCCAATTTTTCAACATATTAAAAATACGATTTGCACTGCGGTTCCAAATGTCGCTTATAAAGCAAATCGCATGTTCGGAACCTTATCAATCGTGCCTGTTGTGTAGCTATTGTTTTGGTTGTACCTATTGGTTGGAAGAGAATTTGCTCATAAAAATGCAATGAACTTTTCATTACTTTTATTTCAGAATATTCATAATTATCACCCAGTGTTTTCGTAGTCTAAAACACAGACGAATCCCATGCGAGGGAGTACTTTTCACACGGATCATTACTTAACAATAGTATTAGGTCTACTTATAAACATCTGAGAGTGAACTACTTACATATCCTAAGGTAACCATAGCCCGGTATACTTCTGACATGACGTCATTGGGTTTACTCTGTGATCGAATTCCCAAGTGCCATTTGGGTCTTCTTCCTTGAGAAAGTTTGAGGTAGGGGTACTTTTTAGTCGGTGTGGTGGGGAGAGAACCTAAAAATATAAAAATCATAAAACTTTGTAAAAGTTGGTATTTTTGCACACATTAATTTGCAGTAGTGCATGTAATAACGAGATCCTTCAAAAACACCTCACAAACGTGCAAACTGGATCAATCACTGGATCAACCCCCCCCCCCCCCTCAACAATTTAACCCTCAATTTAATGGTTAATCATTAATTACCCATGTATTGAGGGCCGCATGTTAGATAACTATGTAAGGTTAATGTGTCTCACCTCTGTAAATAAAGAATATTGCATTTTAGTATATACCACACCAGTGAATATCACTTTTCGCGCGCTCTGATTGGCTACTCAAACAGTGAATATGATTTCATATTCACCTCCGAGCAAAGCAGCGATCATCTCGCGCGAGTTTTTGTCCATTTGACAGAAAATAAAATAACTATTTGGTGCTGGCTATTCACCTGGAGTGTGGTATATACTAAAACAATTATTCACCTCAGTGTTGGTGAATAGTGGTGGATATTTACCGAGCCGCTTCAGCTTCACTTCCACTTTGGTGAATAATTGTTAAGTATTGTATTGTATACCCAAGGGAGGGGTGGGTGGATATTTTACCTTTTCTTTGTTTTGTTTGTATACTTGGCACATTCAGTAAAGTCTGAGAAGTTGCCTGAAAAAGAGAAATGATGGCATTTATTACAACAGTACTGGACTAGTTTGGTTGTAGTAGATGTTGAAAGGAGGCATCAGAGGCTTGAAAAGTTGTTGTACGAATACTAGATTACGTAGGTAACCCCCAGAACAAGTAGTGGCAGTAGCAGTAATAATAATAATAATAATAATAATAAGTTTATTCGCGCCTCTTGCAGTGCATGCATATACTGAATTACAGGCTAATTATACTTCATAATAAGCTACTAATTACATGAATAAATACGTACTATATGATACCAGTTAAACAATTTAGATAACTTGATATTTCACAGTTACAAAGTTGCTAAACCGATCAGTCTTAGTACAGGCAACCCAAGCTCTAATTGTGTGTATTTGTCAGTATAATATAGGGGAACTAATAAACGGGGAAAATCACGAATTTTACTACTATTCTTAGGGAGAGGAGATCCGAAAAGGAAAATAGGCCCAAATCGCTAATAAACGACAAAAGACAACATATAGAGCAAAGGTACATGTACGTTTATTTCAGTTGATTTTAACCTATCAATAGTAGTAAAATTCGTGATTTTCCCCGTTTAGTAGTTCCCCTATATTATACTGACAAATACACACAATTAGAGCTTGGGTTGCCTGTGGTCTTAGTGGTCATTGGGTAACTGTTTTTGCCCGATCGTAGCGAGTACTGTGCCAATGAGTTTATTACTAAGTTACGTATATATCTATATATTGGGGGGGGGGGGATTTACCCGGCTTAATGTTGCTTATAAACTTCTTACACGCTACTACTTGACAATCGGCGACAGTGAATAACCCACCTTTTCCAGTGCAGAGATGTACAGAGATGTACAAAAAATCGAGCAAGTCCAAAAGAGAGCTGCACGCTTTGTGAGATCTGATTACAGTTGCATGGTCAACAAACTCTCAAGACCTAGTTTATGACCTCGGGTGGGACTCACTAGAGAACAGGAGGCTGCTATATCAAGTATCTATATTCTATAAAATTAGGAATGGTTTAGTTGACATAGAGATGCCATTATGTGTAAAACAGTCAACTAGATCATGCAAGCCCTATGCTTATCTCCAACCCCATGTAAACGTACTAGCTTACAGCTACTCTCCTTTTGTTCGAGCCATTCATGTTCGAGCCAGTGGTCCTTGCATCTAGCATAAAACAATTTCAGACACTAGTGTTCTCAGAAATACGTACAATGAGCCCACCTGCCCATCTAAAGAGACTATAAACTCTTGATAACCATTACTTTTCATTTTCTTTAATTTCAACTACACTTGCACTATAAGTATTATTAAGTTTAGTCTACTTTAACGCCATTTTTAGAGCGATTTCACTCATTTAATTTATTGCACTCACTCGCACTTGCACTCTCCCAGTATTAGTTCACACTAGTTGGGAGTAAACATTCTAAGTTCTAGCTTCACCATAGGCATTACGCGGAAAAATGATGGACAATGCTTTTTCTGGGTATTTTCCAGGGCATTAGATAGGTATAATGGAAAGCTGACAAACATGGCACATGCATATTCTATGACAGACCTAATCAGTGTACAGTAAATAATGATGATGTCCGCAGAAGGGACACCACACTTTTCGAGTTGTCTCAGGGCATACAGCAGTAGCCGGCTGTGAGTGTTCTTTGCTGCAAAGAAGGATTCAACTTACGGGTTGGGTGGGGTATTCTTTAACATGGAAGGAGGATGTTGGTGGAGATACAGAAGAGTAGAAGTTTTCAACATGGCGTGTGCCTTCCGCTACAAACATATAATTTTAAAAACATAATGTTAGTATACATGTGCTTTCAGTGACTGCAGTCATATATTTATTATGTGGATAATGCATGTACATAGGTGTGACAAAAACATATCCATTGTGTGGGGACCTACAATTTTGTACCTAGCATTCTCATTTTCTTATTGTCCAGAATAAGATGATAAGCTATCCTCAACTGATCATGAGCATCTCCTGTGGCAAGTGCCATCACAACATCAGTCCTTTGGCAATTCAGTTTCTAGAAGAAGAAAAAAGAAGAGGAATGGAACTAATTATGTACATGTAGAGTAATAACTCAGCTATCTTATGGCTATAATTTATTCCAGAGGGTATTCATATTCCATAAGCAGCATATCTTCATAAAAATAGGAAAGATTTATTTAGAAAGTTCAATAAATTCACATTTAGTCAAAACCTAGCTGGTATAAATTCTCTCAGAAATTGAAGAATCCTCACTGTGGCACTACCGTACTGAGACAATGAGAACCAATCACATTGGACCACTTAGACAACAAGAGGCCCTGATTGGCCTTAACTCGGGCCACCTATAAATAGGTCAATACATGGAGTTCTAGTAATATTTTTGTGTCATACATGGTTTGTGCTAGGGGACCGGATAATTGATTCACTTCCGATGCTTGTGATAATTTATATATAATGGAATGGACCTTTTGCAGGAATGCAATAATGTGGCTGTACTAGATGGCAAACAAATGCTATTTTCCACCTTCTTCCAATTCTCAACCTCCAAAGGTGGTCATGGTCACTTACAGGAGCTTCTA
This sequence comes from Actinernus sp. WN-2022, assembly GCA_030867875.1. Taxonomy (NCBI): domain Eukaryota; kingdom Metazoa; phylum Cnidaria; class Anthozoa; order Actiniaria; family Actinernidae; genus Actinernus; species Actinernus sp. WN-2022. Next base: position 41,679,661 of record JAOWCC010001679.1, read on the forward strand.
ATTACAAAGTTTTACTAAAAATTAAAACCAGGTTGCACAAGGGTGGTCGCTGAAGGGACTGGTCAGAAATTATCAGGGGAAGGAGTTGTGAAAGGGGAGGATCGTATTTTTTTGAATCCCCAAAACTGGAGGGTCATAAATAATGGGCAACTGAAAAAGGATTGGTTATAAGGGAGAAAGGGTCAAAATATTTCATACTAATTGTCCAGGGAGGGTTTTACAATTTTAGACTTTTTTTATCTCCACCCCACCCCCTCCCCCTTTGCACCTCCCCTGCTAATTTTTGACTAGGCCCTAATGTTGAATAAAATATTGTGTGCATTGATTTCATGCATGTAGACCACTTGGAAAATAAAATTAACTTTATTTAAAGAGGGTAACACCAACTAGTACACACAGAAATGCATAGCCTCCCCCACAGTCGTTTTTAGGGCTAGGTATGAGAAATGCGTGGCCCTCCTTGTAATTAAAAAATTGAAACAAATGTAGAACATGATTTAGATTTATGATTTAATATCAATTAAAATATGTCACTAATTAAGCTAAATATTGTCTGTTCGTGACTGTAATAATAATATCAGTATACAAGTGAATGCATATAAATTATATATCACTTCAATTCATTATCTGAAAACATAAATACTTCTGAAATACTATAAAAGTAGATTGGACGGATTGGGTTAGGCTTGGAGGACCAGTAATATGCCCCCAAGAGAGAAATGCACAGGAAATCCCATTGTCCCAATTTCAAAACCTAAATTATTCTATTTTTAGTATTAAACAATTTTCTGATGATGGTCATTCCATTTTTCGAGTCAGCTCTAATTCAATTTTCTTTTTTCTTCTTTTGACAGTCCTACATTTGTCTTCTTTCTTCAGTATTTCAAGTTGACTTTTTCGACATATTTTTCAGGGAAACAGTGTTCGCTTGGTAAATAAATCTCCAAACCCAATTCTATTGATGATTGTTCTAATCAGTTTCAGTATTTGTGTATAGCTCTACCAATTCCAAACCTGGGGCATTTGACTGAGTTTTTGTCCCAGGGGTGAGACATTTTGGAGCAAACAAAAGTTGGCAGGGTGGGGAGTTCATTAATTGTAGAAAGAGTCAAAATAGCGAATTTGATAAGAGATTTGCACCCGTACCAAAGCCCCACCGTGGAGCATTTGACCTCACAGTGGGGCATTTGCAACGTTCTGATGCCCCACAAATATCCAGGGGGGAGGGGCAGATTTGGAATTGATAGAGCCATAACTTATATAATTGTACTCTCCAGTATGGCTTTACACAACAAATCCTGGTCTTCTTTTGACAGTTTCACATCCAATTAAATTTTAATTCGGTATTCTCGGTTTGTAAGTCATATCCAGTTCTGTTTATGGGTATAATTCGTAGTAAATTCGAATGCCTCTCTGTTCTGATTTCCGTTCGCGTTCAAAGCAGGGTCAATCACTGTTCACTTCCAGCTTTTGCGACTCTTGAATTGAAGTCTTAGTGAAGTTTGGCATTGGTTGACTGGTTTAGTCAAGACTTCCCATTTGTATAATCTCGACTCAAGAGTATTTCATTTTCAGGAGAGGACTTCGCAGCTTAAACAATTACAGCCAACATTGCAAACATTAAATCAAAATCCCTCATTTGACCTCCTGACAGTGTGTGATGGTAGAGCATTTCAACAATATCAACAACGCAACACTGCAATCGTATGGCACTTAGATGCAGCAGTACAGGCATTGGATCGCCACATCCCTTTCGTAAATGTGAGAATTTTCCATCGAAAGCCCCTAAAAGTCCTGTCAGCCCTAGAATAACTGAATATCTTCATATTTCATTCGAAGAAACCTTTGGTTTCAGCAAAATAATAGTTCAGAATGAACCCAAACCTTCGCTACTTCGCTACGTTGCTGGCTTTGCCGAGGATCTGGTGTTGATCCTGTCGCGTGTTGGGAATCGAACAATGGGCTCCTGTGTAATCTGATTGGTTGCCGGCGCCAAACAGCGACACAAAAAAAATAAAAATAAACACTTGCGATTTCTGACTCATGCCTAGGCCATTGGACCACTTAGACAATGAGAGCCAATCACATTGGACCACTTAGACAATGAGAACCAATCACATTGCAGAACCAAAACAAAGCATTCCAACGTATGGTTACTTGAGCCAATCAGTGTCGAGACAATAACATTTCAACTTGCTAGAGCTTCGATCCAGTAAGAGGTAAATTTGGTGGACTAGTTTTGAAGTCGAAGTCTTTTGAATGAAGAAAATCATGTGGATATGTTAGACTTGTGTTAAAGCTGGAATGCTTTTATTTTCGTTTTACAATGTGTTTAGTTCTCGTTGTCTATTAAAGTGTATGGTCTTCCCAAGCACCTGATGCAGCACTTACAGTATGTACTTAACTGTGCTGCGCTCAGACTCGTCACCTTGTCTCGCAAGGCCGAACATACCACACCTGTCCTTATTGAATTGCATTGGCTTCCAGTAGACCAGCGCATAATATTTAAGATTTTATTATACACTTTTAAGGTATGTAGTTAATGGTCTGGCACCAGCGTACTTGAGTGACCTAATTGCACCATATGTACCAACAAGAAATTTCTACTTAGGCCTACAACTTATCGACTGAAAACGTATGGATCGAGGGCATTTAGTGTCTGTGTGCACGCCAAACTTTATGGAATGTGCTACCCATGGAGCTAAGGGCCAGTACCTCGGTCGTAACTTTTAAATGTAAATTGGAGACATCTTTTTAAATTAGCTTTTAATTAATTAGTTTTAAGACACTGTAAAGCACATTATTTTGGACTTGTAAGGAAACTGTGCTATATAAATTGTATATAATAATTATTATAAAGTGGCCCTGGTTTATATAACAGTAGTCGTATTGTAAAGAAGTTTATCAAACTCATTAATAATTCATGAAGCAACAACAAAGGAAATTAATAAAACATCAGTGTCTTTGATTCTACTAGAGATTTTGTCCTGATTTACATAAACTTTGGCTTCAGTTTTCTCGGCCAAAATAAGTTGTATCGCCCAAATAACTCAAAACATGACTCTCTACATCTAGACGTTTGATAAGGGCGATAAAGAATATGCATCCGATCTTTATGGGATTTACAAACTCACAAACAATTTTAGAGTTTGGAATTCTGTGTAGTAATAATAATAATAATAATAATTTAATTTGATATAGCGCTAGCTCCATTAATTGCCCAGAGCGCTTTACAATAGTAATAAAAATCTGCAGCTAAAACCTACTATAATGCGAACTCTAGAAAAAAAACTACTATAATGCAACTAAAAAAAAAAAAAAAAAAAAAAAAAAAAAAAAAAGAAGCATTACTAATACAAACTAATAAACTACTAACCGATACAGTTAAAATATAGTTAAAAACTTCTAAACAATGAGTCAAGATTCATAAGCTTCTATGAATAAATACGTTTTTAACTGTTTTTTAAAAATCTCCACTGAAACTGCACTCCTTATATCATAAGGCAGTTTGTTCCATAGCCTGGGAGCGGCTATTGAAAAGGCTCTGTCTCCATAAGTCTTTAAGTTAGATTTTGGCACGTGCAGAAGCTCTTGGGAATTCGACCGAAGCAAGCGTGTACACGTGCGATAATTGAGCAGTTCGACAATATAACTAGGTGCCAGGCCATTAAGGCCTTTATAGACTAAGAGTAGCATTTTAAAAGTGATACGGTATTGTACAGGCAGCCAATGGAGCTTACACATAGCAGGAGTAATATGATTAAATCTTCTCGTAAGCGTGACAATACGTGCAGCAGTATTCTGAATCAGTTGTAGTCTATGTACTAAATACTTAGGAAGGCCATAGAGTAGCGCGTTACAGTTGTCTAACTTAGAGCCAATAAATGCATGGACTAAAATTTCTGCACTGTCTTGAGTAAGATATTTTCTGATTTTACCAATATTCCTTAGATGATAATGAGAACTTTTACATATCTTTTCCACATGTTGATCTAAATTCAGGCACTGATCTACAATAACCCCTAAGTTCCGTGCAGATGTCTTAGGATGGATCTCTTCAGCACCCACTTGGATAAATTTAAGGGCAGGCCTAGGACGGTACTTGGAACTGATAAGGACAAGTTCAGTTTTATCTTGGTTTAGCTTCAATCCGTTTCTCACCATCCAGCAGTCTATGTCCTTAACACAAAGTTCAAGATTTAATTTAGCCAAAGAGAGATCATCATGACAATCAGTCTTGAAAGATACATACAGTTGGGTGTCGTCAGTATGTATGTATTGTCAATTGTTTCTTTTTAATATATATATACTGCTTTATAAATCATGTTAATTATTTAGTAAGTAATTAAATCAAACACTAAAGTACTCACCTCGCAAACTTGTGACAAACACTCATCATCCACTGCGTTAATATTCAGATCTGTCGTAGGAAATAAGTAACCTGGCAATTCCTTCTGGAACCACTCTTGTTCCCTAAATAATGAGGGGGAAAACTAATCGATTGTATACTATCTTTTAATAACCCCACAAGAAAATATGGATTCACTGATGTTTAAGGAAGCCATGGTGGATGGCAGAAACAATAATAATTATTGTAAATTGAAGGGTTGAGTATGGGAACGACCTATGTGACTTTTTAGTGATTTTTTTCAAATCGTCAAATTTGCCTGAAAACTTGCCTGAAAACAACTGTTTATTACTGTTTTGGCATTTATATCGCGATTTCACCGGTAAAAACCTAAAATTCTTCACATAGAAACAGTCAATGTTTGCTTGACAACGATGCTTTCGTTTCCCCATGGGACTCTAAAATTATGCATATCTAGTACTGGTTCGTATTCGGTTGAGCAGTTACACTGTTATTCTCCTGTTTATTGGGATTTTCACTTTCTCTTGATCGAAGACTTAACCCGATCTTGTCCCGTAATGCGTCTGTGCTGTAGAGTTTTAGTTTATGGCTGGACTTTGTCACTTTGAAGTAGGCAGCTTTCATGTTTAAAAACTATTCCACAGAAAAGCAAAAGATTGTTCACAGCTGTGATAATCATATTAGTAGAAGCGCTCAACCGCACACAAACTAGTACTATAGATATGCATAATTTTATAGTCATTTCTATGTGAAGAATTTTACGTTTTTACTGGTGTAATCGTGATATAAATGCCAAAACAGTAATAAACAGTTGTTAAACTGGTGGTATAGAAGTTTTCAGGCAAATTTGACGATTTGCAAAAAATCACTAAAAAGTCACATAGGTCGTTTTCATACTCAACCCTTCAATTGCTATAATTAAATTATTAATTAAGTAATTACATTATTATAATTTCATTCCTCTGAGATTAAATTTTTAAACATTTCATTGTTCCTGCCATCCAACATGGCTTCTGTCACGTGATGGTACAAAACCTGTATTGGCAAAATTTTGGACATATTCTGGGTATAATATTTAGCCTGTGTGGGATTAAGCACATTTTTTTTTTGGGGGGGGGGGGGGATGTTTACATTATCAAACACAAATAAATCCTAAGGGACAACTTACATGTAGCTTTCTACATTTCCAAAGAGGGACACATGCAGGATTTCAAGGAACCATGAATACTCACAGATAAGCATCACCTTTTTGCCTGAAATCGTCATTACAAATCGGGTGTGAAGCTTATCAGTGAGAACATCTAAAACAGGTTCCATAAATTTTCACAAATTATCATTTGAAATGAATTAAGCTATACTTATAATAAATACAACCTGAAACCTAACGAAAGTAAGTACTGTTTCCAAAATTGGGAGTGCAGCTTATCTGCAAGTGTTTACAGTACTCTAATTTTGGGAGAGCAAGAATAGGTCCTCAAAAAATTGCACTGGGCTCCTTACTTTATGAACTGGATGGTAGCTCTCTTGATAGGATCAACATTTAACATGGCAGTAAGTATATAGCTGGTCTCTGGGCTGAGATGTAGAGGAATATGAAAAACACCACCTGAAATGAACCAAAAGACAGATTTGCTTCTCCAGTTCCTACATTTAAAGGGATACCCAAATACAAAACACTTATTATCTCAAAATAATATTTAGACTGTCCTGAAATTGCAATAAAAAAACAATTTATTTTGCAATGCAATAAATGTGTAGTTCTAGTGACAAGTCCAAGTAAAACTTAGCTACATGTACATGTACTCATTCTGCTGCAAAATCGAGGGGGGGAAAACTACTCTATCAAAGCAATTTTAAGAATAAAAGCATTAAAAATAGAATTAGTGAACTAAATAAGAAAATTATGACTGAGCAGTTAGGATTATAATTATGTAATCTTGACAACTGACATCATCAAAACTACATGTATTGCACTAATAATACACTTTCAAAACATTCCTACATGCTTGCATGCTTGCATAATTGTAAAATACATAGTTTTTATTGTGATTTCAGTTTTCAGGACAGTATAAATATCATTTTGAGACATCACCATATAAACTGTTTTGTACTTGGGCATCCCTTATAAGTAATGTTTGCAATATATATATAATTTATATATATTGGTTAGACTAGCTGCACCTATATTGCAACGATGTAAGACTTCAAGTTACCTTTGATTTTTCTGAAGAGTGTTGGTATGTGTTCATCATCAAAGGGAAGCTGTTAAAACAAAATCAATAATAGGCGTGTGTGCTGTGGTTGGAATTTTGTTGGGACCAGTTCAAAAATTCAAAACTACTGGACGGTATACCTTTTTTAACTGGGCTATGTCATGTTACTGCACATGTGTCAAGTAATAGCTCGGTTGGTGGCTGTTATTTGGATACAAACAGTTAAACTTCCCTCCCTCAATGCTTGATTGAAAGGATTTCAATATTTTCCCTGAAGACTGTTTATTAGTCATTTTTGTATATTTCCTTTGATTTTAAAGCATCCCACATGGCCGAGACGTCCGTTACTTCATATCAAAATCGGTGGAAATAGCTGTTTCCGGCCCGGAACGAAAATGTAAAGTCTATTACCGTGACATAGCCCCTTTATTTTAAGATGGATTTTATGTTTTTTTGGGAGTCATAAAAAGGGGATTTAGTTTTTTTAGGGGGCACAGAAAATTTCCAGACTTTTCCCTGACTTTTCACTGACCAGAAAACAATTTTCACTGACCATAATAAGACATTTTGACACTCCCTTGTCCAAAACCTGTAGCCTCCCCTCGCAGACACTTTGAGGCATGAGGGACTGTCATGGCATTTAACCAAAAAATAAATTTTCCTGACTTTCACAACAAATTTATAATTTTCCTGACCAGATGCAAAATTCACTGACTTAATTTCCTGACCTTGAAAAAATAATTTTTCCCTGACCTGTAGCAACCATGAGAAAGGGGAAGGGTAATATTTTTTGAACCCCCAAAAATGGAGTGTCAGTTACTTAGTACTTGCTTAATTACTTTACTTGTTTCTTAAATGATTGTAAAGTGGGGGCCATTTTAATTACAATGATACAAATACAATAATTATGTTTTTATTTGGAGTTACGTGCTCTAAAAAGTACATAATTATATGCATGTAAACCAAATAAATTATTAAAATATGCTGCGATACAATTTCTTGGAGCTAAAGTGCTGCTACATGTATGTTATTTTCTACTTTATTCTCTTCCAAAATGACACACAGTGTAGAAAATACCTAGTACGATAAAATGGATTCTTTTTCTAGAGTTTGGAAGAGCTCATTTCTTTTGTCTTGGTATAAAGGACATCTTAGTAGGAAATGAGCTTCATCTTCGACTTCTGTCTCACAAACTGGACAAATTCGCTCTATGGGACTCTTATAAGTTTTTTTATACCAGCTCGTTTCAATTTCTAAGTTATGATTACTTATTCATAATTTTGTAAGGGCAATTATGTGATTGACGTATGTGACTTGGGTTAAATAATGGGTCATAAAAAAAGGGCAACTGAAAAATGGGGGTTAATTATAGGAGGGAAAGGAGCAGAGTCAAAATATTTCATACCTATTGTCTGGGGAGGGCTTTACGCAAATTAATGTATTTTTAAACTTTTTGATTTCATTCCCCCCCCCCCTCCCCCTCCAAGTTAATTTCTGACCAGTCCCTTATTATTATAATTATAACATGACTGTACTGTACATGTAACTTACGGTTCCACATAGAAGTGCATACAGAATTACACCACAGCTCCAGATGTCAACCTCAGGACCTGCGTAGAGCCTGTTTTATTTGTTATTAAATTAAAACACATACATGTACATGTAAGTACTAAATTAAAGGCCATTCAATTTTCTTGCAAGAAGAAATGTTGGAATGCAAGACTTGGTACAATTGTCTGTGTGTGGGGAAGTTGGTACAATGTCAGTGTAGGTGATTTTTAGTTATGAGTTGTTTTAAGGTTACCGGATACCTTCAGGGTGCGTTTCCAGTCTAAATTATGTAGCGCCTCGAGGAAACATCGTAGATACATGATCCATGTATATTTTTAAAGCTTATAAAATTGGCTACAAGAATACATAAGAAGTTTTGTGTTCTTTGATAATCTCGAATTTTCTGCCATCCCGTTTCTCCGATCTAGTGAGGTGGCTTTCAGAAGCTCTGACTCCGAAAATATTTTAAAGTTTTAAAATCTGTTTGCTTTGTCGCATTTCAGAGGAATCGTATTACAAAATCTGTGTTGGGAATTTCAAAATTTGATTTAGTTCAAAAGTTATCATGCTCCGTGAAAAGGCGAAAAATAATCAGAGTAGATATGTGGGAAACGCCGTCAAGAGCTCTCTTTTTAGAATTTTCCAATTTCCGACACAGGTTTTGCAGCTAAGATATCAATTGACATTTTGTGAAAATTTCAAACAAATCGAATATATTCCTCTAGAGTGGGAGCTTTTTTAAAACTCTATTTTGGTTGAAAATCAAAAGCGTAGAAAACAGCACTTAAAAAAATCTAGCCATCTGTCGAAAGCCCAACCTCTCCAACAATTAGCGAGCTCTTGGCCAATCATTTCTTGTCACAGTTCAACTATCTGTCAAGATTTCCCGCCAATGTTGATTTCTCATCAAAGCTACGTGCCGCATCGAGAAAATGTTAATTAATATAGCTGGTTGTTCTAGTTTTCTTGTGTGCCTTGAAAAGTGGGAAAGACAAAAAGACGTTGAGGGACAAAGCCAAGGTGAACGGCTGCTGGAACACCTAGAGACGCCTTGAATGCCAGCATAGTTAGTTACTGGTTAGTAGAGGAGACAGCGATTTGATGCAGGTGGCTGAAACAGCACGGCAAAATCGAGATTGTGGTGTTGGTTTCAAGTGATTCAGAGTCGCCGTCAGACTTTACGTTTCCATCTAAGCTTTCTTGGAAACAAATATTCTCTCGGCTGGCTCCTATCAATTCTGTTATTTATGTTCAGATGTGGACCACTCGGCACTCTGTCTGAAAGTGAAAATACGAACCCTTGTCGGGTTTTGCGAGGATTCCCATTTGGCTTTGTAGTTGTATGCATTGTTTGGCCTTGTTTTGCTTTTCTTTTTTCTTTGTTTACCAAGCTAAGGGCATCCTGTTTGCTTTTTGGAAGGCATAAGGCCAACAACCAATGGAATTATGGAATCGTGTATGGGAAAAACTTTTCTCAATAAATGTAAACATTGGTACATGAAATAAATTTAATATGCGTTAGCTTTCCCCACACCGTCGTTACGGGCGAGTGAGCACTTGTCATGTGTTTATTGATCTGCTGTCAATCAAACGGCACCTTTTACTTCCGGTTAAAAACTTCCTTTTGGTATTTCTCTGTCAACATTATTTTTTATTGAACAGAGTTTTTGGTATATGAGAGACTATACTACTAAAACTACATTTCTGTGTGAAAAAAATTTCGCCATCTTTTTCGTTTTGAAGGTATCCGGTAACCTTAATATAGTAATCATGATAAGTAATAATGGATTCATACATGTACCAGGGTCCGAAATTAACTTTTCAATTATAAATAAGCCACCAACCGGCAACTACCCAACAAATTTGATCACCAAATCATACTGGTTTTAGTCACCAAGTTTTTCTCTCCAAAATATTCATATAACAGTAAAAAATGCAGGACCTTTCTTTGTGTATAATGTTGTAAGAATTACAAATAAACACCAGAGAAGTAAGAAAAGACAGCTGATACTAACATTTGCATTCAAGCTTGAAGCGTGAAGAATTTGTTGGGTTTAGTTACGGTACAAACGCAATGTTTGTCTCAATCAAACCTGACACTCTGACCAATATTTTTTTTTCCTTTGGGAGATGTATGTGAAACACCACAACTACTGTTTCACACACCAAATGAATGAATGAAAGTTTGGCGTGTGTATATATAACATGCCCACAACTACTGTTTCACATGCCAAGCAAACAAATTTCATTGAATGGTCAAAGTGTCAGGTTTGATTGAGGCAAATAATTACTGTTTCACAAGCCAAATGAATGAATTTCATATACTAGGTCAATTTGAGTGTCAGGTTTGATTGAGGCAAACATTACGTTTGTAACGTAAAGAAACCAAACAAATTCTTCATGCTTCAAGCTTGAACACAAATGGTAGTAAATAAAGCCCACAATTCCTCTTGGGAGAATTATTAATTATAAATTATAAATTATAAATTATTAATAAACAGGGGGATTCAAAATCACAACTGCCAATTTTAATGCGCTAATTGCTACTAACATTTATTGGCAGGAACCTTACATGAATGTGCTATTGTTTAATCAACTTTTAATAACAGTAAAAACAGTTGGACAAACGGTAAAAATTAAGTCACCAGTTGGCAACCAGTTCTGAAACTCTGGTCACCAACACTCATTTTTTAGTAGCATTGGTACCCAGGTGGTACAATGTAGCAATGTCAGGCCCTACACACGTATGATGATGATGAGAATAACTACTTATCTCACTTACTTTCCAGATATTACTTCAGGTGCTGCATAGTTAGGTGAGCCACAGCTCGTCTGAAGGAATTCTCCATCTGTCATCATATTCGACAATCCAAAGTCAGCAATCTTGACATTCAGCTGTGAGTCTAATAACAAATTCTCTGGCTTCAAGTCTCTGTAGAAAAAAAACATATTCAAGGTAAACAACTACTACTAATTAAGAAATCAAGATACAAACTTGGCATACATGTACATTGTAATAATTTAATGTTGAGGAATTAAGAGTATTCCTAAAAGAAAACAGACAAGAAACAATGCTTATTGTTCAAGATTGGTACCCAGAGATTTACAATGAACTGCCACTTGAAATATGGAAAACTGAAAATAATAAAGTTTTCCAAGAACTCGTAAATAAATAATATATCTGAATTTTTATATTGAATTTTAAGCACCTTTTCATAGTTTTTTACCAATAGCTTTATTAGATTTTTACAGTTTCTTTTTTTACAGGGCACACATTGAAATTAACAGCAGTTTTTATATTGTTGAAGTGTTTCTATCCATTATAAATATTTGTTTCTGTTGTTGTTATACAAATATGTACCTGTGAACAACCATGTGTCTGTGACAGTAATCAACTCCAGAAATGATCTGTTGGAAAAATCTTCTTGCTTCATTCTCCTCCAGCTGTAAACAAACAGATCTGGTCTAAAAATATTGCTTTATATAGGACTGGATACCAAAACACTATTTAAATAATGACTACGTGACAGTATGTATAAAGACGTTTTACATGTATTGGCGACATGGATCAGAGTAAATAATTTGGCATACCACTAACTCTATTTATGACTCAGCTTTGAAGTCAGAAGAGGACAGTAGAGGATTTGTCAGTGTAACAGCATTCTTGGAATTTATCAGTAATGTTAATAGTTATTATTAACCCTTTCACTCCAAATTTCGTAACTGTTAAATATCAATGATGATTATTATTAATATTATTATAAGGTTGACACTGTATTGACATATTTACAGTATAATATACATGTATTATTTAAAAAAGTGTATAGTTCTGGCCACCATTGTAATTCAGTCCTATTAGCTGCAAATAAATATATTCTTTTTATTATTATTAAGTGGAATATATTTGAGCAACTTTTATCACTTAGTCACATGGTTGTAGACTAGAATGAGACATGTTAAAAGTTCAAGATACATGGTTGAAAACTGGAAGTGTTACATTTGTTATTGTCATTAAAACATGCTAACATTTAAATAATGATGATAAAATAGTCAGACATTTCAGTATCCTGCAATGCAGGCATTCTATTTGGGAAAAATATTCTACCCAACACTCAAAATTATGTAACACTAAAATGGACACAACACACTTACAGAGTTATTGTATAAAACAAACAGTCACAGATGTCATTTCGTCATTGATGTGTCCTCTTACAGATGACATCAAAATGTGACATAAATAGCAGTATCGACTGTGTCTCGTGGCGTACTTCTTTGCTCTCTTCACGTAACTTGTGATGCCATCTGTACATGCATCTACAGTATAATATGAGATGCATGACAGAATGACATCTGTTTGTAAATTATCAGTCTAGTTATTCACTTGACCCTATAGTAAAGTAATACAGATAGTGAACAAACAATACTGTAATACATGTCTTCAACAAACCTTGCCATGCTTTAAGATGTATTCGAATAACTCTCCACCACAGACATATTCCATAACCATAAAGATATCAGTTGGTGTACTTATTACCTGGTATCTGTTATAACAGCAACATTAATAATAATTATAATTAATTAAAGCAGGTCATAATTTTCAAGTTTTTTCTGCAGCTGTGTTTATAACTTACAGAGAACAAAGATATGGAAGTGCTTTAATATATAAAATAACAATTTATATTGTGTTTCTATTTTAAAGAAATATATTTAAGCAATAGACCACACATTTCAATGTGTTTACTGGTAAAATAAAGCATATGGGATGTTGGGAGAATACAAGAAATGCTTGAAAATCACAAGCCAAAGGCGCATGACTTTCAAGCATTGTAAGTGTTCTCCTGACATCCCAAGTGCTTTAATTATTTTGCCAGTAAACACATTGAAATGTGTGGACTTAAAGCAGGCATGCCAATTTCTATGTGTTTACTGGCACACTAGACCATATATTTTTATAATATTCATTAATAATTCATAAAGCAGCCATCCAATCGGAAAGCACTAATAATTCAGGTCACATGCATTGTCATATAAACTGGATACAAGTCCCATCAAACTAAAAGAACGGGGAGGGCTTGAATATTCAGCAGGGAAAGGAAGGGGTTGATGAATTAATACAATGGTTAATAGATCTATTAGTATTCTGTAAATGTTTTGGAATACTAATATATATATTAGTATTCCAAAACATTTACAGAATACTAATAGATCTATTAACTATTCAGTTATGATATTAACCAAACTTCACAAATTACAGCACATAATTACTATAATTCACAATGAAAACCATTTAATTTAACACACTACCAATAGTCTACTTTACATTGGTCTGTCAAGTTATCCCTTTCCGACATTTTCGTGTCTTTTGCAATCCCATGCTTGGTTGCGTCTCTCATTTCTGCGTCCAGGACTCTTCGAAATGTTGAAAACCTAAAAGAAAGTGAAATAGATCATTCAGTATATTTTACAAACCTTTACCGGCTCATGTCAGAAAAACATAATGGCTATATAAAAATCAAAATTACCTTAGGTCACTCTTGTTTAGAAGATTTACGGAATTTCCGGTTTCGTCGCTTGAATGTGTCTATTAATGCCACACACAATTCCATAAAGTGTTTTCGAAGGATAGCGCTTCCACCCATATTAAGGACTTCACCAACAAATTTCGTCATCCAAAAGTTAAGTGTATTCGGGGACATGTCGGTGAGATTGACAGTGAGGTCCTCTCTGTCTTCGATATTACTGTATGGAAAACCAACTGACTCATTTCTCGCTACTTTGTTCTCTCTAAATCTCTGCCATTCTTTGAAAATGTTAATGCTCCACATGCTTGCGTTTCTTGTATTTCTAGGTACGGTTTCCTTTAACCAAGTTTGCTCTTCCACAACGTTTTTCGGCTTACGAAAGCTGCGACGCAACTTGACACTCCTTCGTTCAAAGAATCGAATTAATTAATTTCACTGCAATGTTTCTGCTGCAGTTCAAAACAATAGCCAGTTCATTATTTCTGTATTCCATAACATCACATGAAAAGGTCCATTCATTCCCTTGCCATTAATAAATGAACTGTTATGAACTATTGAAATGTCTTCATAATGCAATCAGCTTCTATTCAAAACCATGTAAAAGGAGCGGCTAAGTAAATTCTATAGAACAAAAGAATATCAGAAGTACATTCCAAAACCTATTCAAAACCATGTAAAAAGAGCTGTTGTAGTAAATACAATAGAAGCAAAAAATATCATAGGTCCATTACAATATTCGTGGCAATGTTGTATCGGATCTACAATGGCTCGCCGAAACGGCTCGCCATTGTAAATCCTATACAACATCACCACTCATATTGTAAATAGTACTTAGTCTACAAGCCAATCAGAGCACTCGTACTATCTGGATTATAAAAATAAATATAACACACTTTGCATGTCTTCATTCTGTTATATAAGCACACAGGCTATTTATGGTGCAAAAATCATGAGAGCTGCTTTTATAATATAACTGTAAGATTCGATGCATCTATATAGTTGAGGATTCACAAGGATTCGTATGTAACATCAACTAACTTTAATGGATGCCATGTTGAACCCGGACACGACAACGAGGCTACACAGGTAGCCCAGAAATACATGTACATACAGGGAGCCCAATACTACAATAACAACGTGCAACAACAATTAAAGGGATACCCGAGTGAAAAACACATTGGGGCTCAAAAGAATCTTCAACATGTTCTTTGTTCAGAAAATGTATTAAAATTTGATCAAACGTTTTTAGTATTAAGAACGAGCACCTCAAAGTTGGCCCCGCGAATACATGGGCGCCGCCATCTTTGTTTGCATTTACGGAAGTGGCGTCACTTCGTCCCACCAGCGTATCGCGGCTACTTGTCTTTGTATGATTTTCACACGCTCGGAATTAAAGTGGATATATTTTCATCGAGATTGCAGAGGAATTCTTACAGAAACCGGAATTATGATGAAGACGACATTATGAGAAAAGTTCAGAAGACTGGGAGGAGGAAGAAAAGCATTGGGAAGGCGAGAAATTATCAGATGAACAACAAGGTCTCGTAACTGCCATTTAATAACAGCAAAACAACATGGCTTAAAAGACTCGAGTGACTTCTGAATAAGTATCAGAACTGCAATGTATGTGAGGTACAGTTAAGGCGTTTATCATCCTAAAAACACCTAATAAGTGAGAGAGTGAGAACGCTGGTGGGACGAAGTGACGTCACTTCCGTAAATGCAAACAAAGATGGCGGCGCCCATGTCTTCGTGGGGCCAACTTTGAGGTGCTCGTTCTTAATACTAAAAACCTTTGATCAAATTTTAATACATTTTCTGAACAAAGAACATGTTGAAGATTCTTTTGAGCCCCAATGTGTTTTTCACTCGGGTATCCCTTTAAGGTTTAAAGGAGATAACATGTGTGCTCTGTTTCCAGTCTTTAGCCTCTTACAAGGTATATATAAACAAACACCTTGTAGCTAATCAGTTTGCAATACCATTTGGGTTATTTTCTAAAGGATGTACAATCATGATTAATACACAGTCAGCTATTTACTGGATGCCACACCATGGATAAATCCAGTGGAAGTTTGAGAACTTCGTAAAGTTAATAATAATTATTAATATACTGATAATTTTATTAAAACTAATTTCACAAGTTCAGTCTGGGACAAACATTATATATTACGGCTACAGCATGAAGTGCAAATGTACAGTATTCCTACTTTTAATGTATTTGTACATACTTCCATGCACTGATGCCAGTACGTGCGAGATTACAAATGTATATCCATGGCAAGCACATGCATACAAAAGCGGGCTCATCGTAATTATAAACAAACGAAACCACAAATAATGACAAGCCGCTTTTGTCCATTTGTATGTGACTGGATAATCTTGCACGTCACACATGCATGACAGTATGTGAAAGTATGTTTAGAACTGCTAAGTACTCGGGAGACAAAATGCCTGTCAAAAGGTTATTGCCAGAGCTAGGCTTGGAGGGCCACTACGTGGGTTGCTCCCTCTGCACGTGACTACTGTTCCGGTTACAATTTACGGTTTGGTTCCATGTCTGTTCATAGGCAACTGGGTCACACTGGTCGCTATAAGGAATTTTTGACTGTTAAAGGAACAGTGCCACGGTAATGCGCACGCGTAACACGTGATTGTTAGTAATGTCAAAGACAATGGGAAATCATGCTGTTATGTCACGTCACGTCAAAACTCAACTGATCTGGAACGACCTTTGGAATTTTCGCTAGCACGAAATCTAGAGTTTATAGTTTTGTGATTTGCATCAGTTGAGAAGTTCAGGATTTAGAATCGTATAAACTCCCCACTGGACCAAGACATAAGTGCTTCGAAGATCTGCATGTATGGGATTCGGGATAATAGTTTAGGAATCCTCTCGACAATGCCGACTGACATAAACAAACAACAACTTCTGTGCGTGGGAATTATAATATTCCATTCCGCTGCAGTTTCGCTACGGGGAAACTAATGTTCTGACTTTATAGCTTTCGGGCTTTGTGATTTTTAGGATAGTTGTTGTACAATTATAAGGGCACTTCCACTACAAAATTGGGGAAGAAAAGAGTTCGATTTTGCTAAATAGCAAACTCGAACTGTACCGAGCGAAGGCCGTGATGACACTGCAATAAATACACGCGAACATTCAGAGTCTTACAAGCAGAGTAAATGTCTCCCCTACATTCTTACTGTCTCCAAATTTCCTAGGCCGTCAATTGTCCCCTTCTCGATGCTTTGGATGAAACTACCAGGAGACAGAAGTTTTCTTCTGTAGCCGTTAATTCTTCCGCTCGACGAACCGTCCAACGGCACTGAATTCAGAGTCAAAAATACTCACAAAAATTATAGACACGAACGAAATAACATCATAAATCCTAGGATACAAAACTAAGTTACTGTTCTAAATAGGTATAAGGTCAAATGAAACTTAGGCGAAGCCGATGGAAGAGGATTTCTTTCGCGTATCAAATCTCTCCCCGTCTTTTGATTTCTGGACAACCCAACCAAAATTCAAACATTCGCGCATGGGCACTGAGCATGGCACTGTTCCTTTAAGTATCAATAAGTGTGTTCTATATATCAAGTAAGCCCTATAATACTTAATAAGACTGTGAAAGGGTAAAAATAAACTGACATTATTATTATTATGAATTAACTTGTCAATAAGGATGGAGGGTAGGTGCCATTTGCAATGCAAGTACTAGCAACAGGCAAGCAATGCGCAACTAAGGAGGTAACCATGGCAACCAAGTCACGGGTCAACCTCCGGCACCTATTACACTGGATTACAGTGGAAAAAGATACTTACCTAGGTCTTAGACCTTCCATAGTAGGGACGGATAGGTTGGGGCAATCCGGCAAGCAAATGCGAAGCAAGCAAGCTAGAACTGAGTACGAGGGCAAACTCGTCACATTTGATGACCTCGTTGCACATGCGCCAAATGAGCACTGTCCGCTTGCCAATAGCTAATTGCAAAGCGATCCCAAAATAACTCACCATGGGGGCAAATTCGTCACACAAGACAACCCCATTAAGCAAGCAAGCTAGAACTGAGCATGAGGGCAAACTCGTCACATTTGGCGACCTCGTTGCACATGCGCCAAATGAGCACTGTCCGCTTGCCAATAGCTAATTGCAAAGCGATTCCAAAATAACTCACCATGGGGGCAAATTTGTCACACAAGACGACCCCATTAAGCAAGCAAGCTAGAACTGAGCACGAGGGCAAACTCGTCACATTTGACGACCTCGTTGCACATGCGCCAAATGAGCACTGTCAGCTGGCCAATGGCTATTGCAAAGCGATCCCAAAATAACTCACCATGGGGGCAAATTTGTCACACAAGTTAGACAACTCCATTAAGGTTACCGTACAGGTTCGTGTAGCGGTCTTTTTTTTTTTTTTTTTTTTATCCTGACGTTTTACTAAGTGAATATTCTACAATATGAAACAAAAACTAATCCAATACATTAAAAACTTCGCGAGATATTGAAAGAAACGTGTTTTCTCGGAAAAGCAAATAAATAGCCAGCGTGTGATAATCCTATTATGTGAACAGCGCCCCACATCCGGAAACTTGCTTCGAACTATTTGCATATTGTTTTACAGGATTCCGCCATGGGTCTTTTTGTCTTTCTTCTCTTTTCGTTGGCGGTACTTGGTTTAGCTTGTGTTTTCGTTCTGCGTTTCGGCATCATAAGTTCGGTTTTCTGTCCGAACACTACAGAGCGCGTATTACGGTTTCCCGCGAATCTCGAGACCACCACGGGGTTCTCGCATCTCATTGGATGGCGGTATCGCAGTATTGACAGATGGACTAATGAGGTGTTAGCTGTTTACAAAACTAAAACGCGAATATCTCGGCTTAGAAGTTCTTGCGTATTCTCTATCTTTGAACGAATTATGGAGCTCGGGCTTTCAACATAATTCATTGAAATTTGGCAGAGAGCTTCATCACATATTGAAGAAAAAAACAGTGTGCGGCTTTTTTGAAATGCTGTCTGGTGTCAAATGACAAGGGCATTTTTTGAAGCTCCAACTTTGATTGAAATTTGCATTTGAACAAAGCAAAATGTCAAAAAAACCGCACACCGTTTTGAAGGCTGCTATGTGCTGATTGACATTATGCAGTTAAATCGGCCATACGCGCCAACGCGTGGCCTGGTAATTCATCTTTATAAACACTACCTGTTTTGCGTTTCTAGGTTCACTGTTCTTACCGATTTTAAAATTTTCATAAAAACATTACGCAGGCTCATTCTATGGTTTATAAGCTTTAAAATGGTATATGGCTCATTCCACATGAGAAGTGGTAAATCTGTAAATTTTTAAACCAGTGATAATAGAAAAAAAAACATACCATTTAAGAATATAAACCACAAGCCATCCAAAATGGGGAAGTCGGGTTGACTTAATTTCACTTACCGTATTCACTCACGGATAAGCCGCACCTTGTTACCCAAAATCTTCATTTGAAATCGGGGGTGCGGCTTATCTGCAAGAACATCTGCACAAGGTTCCGTAAATTTACATAAATTAAAATTTTCAAACAAATAAATTTTATTAACTCAAGCGATCGAGTTAAGGTGTACTACTAAACACCACACAAAACGAAAAGAAACTAAGCACTGGTCATTGCTTTTGCAAGAGCCATTTTGATGTAAGTTATTCTTGTTGTTAAACCTTCTTCGTCAAAAGATCTATCAAAGTGTCTATCAAACAAAATTATTTTTTTACAGTTTTAAGGGAAAATTATTTAAAATACATAACTTTACACAAACATTGATGTAAAAAAAAATTCAAATGGAAAAACAATTTTTCCTGACCCAAAATAACCACCTTTTGTGCGACAGATTCTAAGGGGTCTCAGGAACACAATTGTGACGTAAAGCGCGTGCAAAGGTACATTTGTATTTACATGTACGTGCTTTTGACCGAGCGAAATTTGTTGCATGAATTTTGCATGTTCGACTGAGCTTTTGCAGTTTTGGAGGATAGGATATTCAGTTCTAACAACAGAAGCCAATAACTTAAACCTTGTTTCATAAAATTAAGTGAAAACAATGTTCGTTTCATAGACACTTTAAGACGGTTAATAGTTGCTTTTCAGGAGCAACTATAAATGTCACCACACATGCGATCTCCATTCCACCACAAAGTGTTGTCATTGGCCTGTTACTTTGATGGTTATACATGTACATAGTTCCTCCACGAGCAAGAAAATACCACGCTATCTTCAAGTATTTGTGCGGTAAATGGCTCACTGTGTCGTCACTGTTCAAAACTTTCACAGCAAATTAGTCGAACTGATCTCAAAAGTTTATTTTGAAGCTTTCTTTAGGATATACATGTATTATTAATAATAAATAGTATTGTTGGAGAACACGAATAAACCAAAATAAATGTACAAGGAGAATTTATACATGCAACTGCAGTGTCAAATTCACAGACTGTAATGTCTGTAACACTTCCTGTAATGTCCGTAACACTTCCTGTAATGTCCGTAACACTTCCTGTAATGTCCGTAACGCTATTCTTTTGAAGTAGCAACACAATCAAATAAACATTTTGGAAATTTATCACTGTAGAACAAAACTTTGACCACTAGCCCATTCACAAAAAAATACTGGTTCTCTTAAGACTTCTCAAAATTCACAGGAATCTGGCTTTTAAAGATGTGAATAAAAAGTCTGGTTGTTTTAGTTGTAATGTCCGTAACGCATCTTTAAGTCAATGGCACAGACAACTTAATATCTGAACTCTTTTTTCTTTCCTGCCAATTAAGGGAGGGAACTCCAAGGTATAATGTATTAAACAAAAAACAGCATAACCATGAATGTCCTGGGCAGTGCAGCAATTATAAGTAGAAAAATTATGTCTGAGTGTAATGTCTGTAACGGTGGAATGGGCCATATAGGTTTGTGTAGATTTTCCTAAAACCACGCGCGCAAGAGATTTTTAACGAGAGACACCTGCGAACCTGTACGGTAACCTTAAGCATGCAGTTATAAGAACAATATGTTGGCCAATCTCCCAGTTAACTATGATTATTTAATTCTCATTACATTCAAAGTGCATGGTTGTACATTTGCGCATCGATCGTGCTGTAATACATGTACATTGCAAGTACATTGTAGTTATAAACCATCAATGTCATAAAAATTAATTTCAGATACTTCTTGGAAAGTATTGAAGTCCCTGTAAATGGGCCATATAGGTTTGTGTAGATTTTCCTAAAACCACGCGCGCAAGAGATTTTTAACGAGAGACACCTGCGAACCTGTACGGTAACCTTAAGCATGCAGTTATAAGAACAATATGTTGGCCAATCTCCCAGTTACATGTAACTATGATTATTTAATTCTCATTACATTCAAAGTGCATGGTTGTACATTTGCGCATCGATCGTGCTGTAATACATGTACATTGCAAGTACATTGTAGTTATAAACCATCAATGTCATAAAAAATAATTTCAGATACTTCTTGGAAAGTATTGAAGTCCCTGTAAATAAGATCAAGTAAACAGTTGTGTATACTTACAATTTTATAATATGTGGATGTCTGAATAGCTTCAGATTCTGTATTTCTCTTCTTATTTTGCCAACAACATCAAGAGATTTAATCTTCTGTCTGTTTAAAATCTTGACTGCTACTTTATGTCCTGTAAGCTGATGCACTGCCACTTTGATCATGAAAATGGAAAAAGGAAAAAAAATAAACTGGCAAATATTTGTGTGTGTCGCTAATAGCCCACTTCCACGATATGCTTTACTTGTCATGCACAAAGGTTTCAATACGAGGCCTTGAAACCTTTGTGCATGACAAGTAAAGCATATCACGGAAGTGGACTATTGCAGTACTATCTAGTACATGTAATAAATATTACGATATCCTAATTTGCAACATTTTTAAAATCTGAAACTTAAAAGGCCTTGCAGTTGCATATTCTTGTTGATCAACATGTTGGAAAGGAAAATATACATTGTACATTTGCACACTCTGTGGGTATAAGGGCCTTCTTCTTTCCCACTAAAATAGAAGAGAGGAAAGAAGGCTCTGACAAAATCCTGTCAAGTATATATTGAGCATGTATGAGACAGTATTGCTTGCCAGGTACAATTTTGAGACCAGGTTGAATCGAGTGACCTCAAAGACAGTGGACTCAGACTTCACCATCAGTTTATCAATACAATCAATGCATACACTGTAAAAACCGGTTTGATGATGGTAAAACCAGACCAACTTGCCCAGAAGTTGGGGCTGCGACTTGCTCATGCTCAATATAAACTTGACATGATTTTGGCAGAGCCTTCTTTTCTCTCTAAGACTTCTATTTTAGGATACAGGAAGGAAGATGGCTCTGCTTGCAGGGATTTGCCGTAATAATTATAATGACCTTCAACAACCCTGTGTATGTTCATACTAACTTGGGGAAAGCAGAAATCTATTTATCATGCTGCCTGATAACCTGCTCCACCAGACATGTTTTTTTTTCACTCTCACACATTCGAAGAAAAAGAAATGTCTGCTTACCCGAGTGCTTAATTAGTTTCCAATATGCAAGCATTGACGTCACCGCTTTTGTCATTTTCTGCCCAATCAGAGCCATTGTTAGAAAACTTTAAATTATTGAACCAACTATTTTAAAAGTGGAAATGAAAGTTAGACAAGGCCAAACAAACTTTTGCCAAATCTGGTGGATCAAAATAATGGCCATCAAGTCCTCCTTGTCGTTGAGTTGCCTGGCAGTTCAGCTCTGTTTGGCTTTCAGCTAAATCGAGTGGTAAACCTTTCTGCTTATCCAAAGAAAACACTTGCTCTAAATTGAGTTGGATACTTCTCCATAATTGTGCCATATCCGCTATTTTAACTACAAGTACCAATCAGATGTCTTTATTGTCATTCAACACCAGTTTATCCATTGAATTGGAATTGTTAAAAAAAAAAAATTAAATTAAAAAATGGAAAAATACAGGGAATCATGAGAACATTGATTGAAAACAGTGTTGTGATTGATCAGGCAATCAATGGAGAACCAATCAGTGTTCTGATTAAAAAGTCCAAAGGTGTTGTCATTTCAACTAATCACTTAACCATGGTGCCATTTCTGTCACTTTGGGCACATTTGCATATTTAGCAAACATTTCCAGAGAAATGGAAACTAACAGAGAAAGCATTGACTCCAAACTTTGAGAGAAAACATAATAATTATGAAATACTGTATCACCAGCAAATAATTTTCACAGAAACTGAATGAAGACTTTGATTCCTAGGACAGTAATGACGCTGACTCTACAAGGAATTTTTATTAAAATTAATTTTGTCTGGTTAAAACGGTCCAGGCCTTGAAATAAAAAAAATCCTAAGCCACATTTTGCAACTAGCAAATAAATTCTTACTAGTAGAAATTCAGAAAATCAGTCTAAAAAAATTGTGACTGATGATCATGAAGTCTTAAAAGGGTACGGTCATGAATAACAGGTGTGGTTACAAAGCCAACCAAACTTGAAATCGTCTGACAGACATTTTCAAGTTGAGTATATGCTTTCTATCAGGAGGAACGAGAAGTTAGCACAGCAATCTCACATGTTAGTGCACTCTAAGTGTTACAGTAAGTCAGATTCTTGAAAATCTTTGAGCAAGTGTTGTTGTTCTGCGACGTGCATCGGCGAACTAAACAACTCCAAGCATTTTTACATACATCATTCAATTGTCCAAAAACCTGCACATGCGCAACTCATGAACGTGACCCTTTAATCACCGAGCCCTGGGTTGACATGAGGATTCTGCATTGAAATATGTGTATAATGTATGACTGTACTAGTGGATTAAGGGAGTAGGTCAAAACACATGCCCCCTCGACGGACCCATTTTGGGGTAGCGGGGTGGGGGCTGCTGCCAGCCATCTCCTCTGGAGAAAAAACTCAATATTAAAAATAATTTGTTCTTAAATATCTTCAAAACTAAAAGGCATAATACTGCATGTTTTGTCTTATGTTATCATTTCATTTTCTGTGTTAAAATTACCACTAGGCCCCCCAGATTGGAAAATAGATGGTCAAAAATGGGGGATGGGGGTGTTACTCTGTGCTGACAGCTGTGTCTGTTGAAAAAAAAGGGTCTCTATCTGGGGCATCTGTTTTGACCTGCTCCCCAAGTAAGGAGTGCAATTATTATCTGAGTTTAGTGAAGCACAGAGAAAAAAAGAGAGAAAAATGTGGTATTTAAAACAAAATTAAAGCCAATTAAATTGAACCCGAGCATTTAGAAGACCTCCAAGGTTTCAAAAGGCTTTACAAAACAGCTTCACAATAAAAAGGAATCTAGAACCAAACAGCAGATCATGCAGTTTAGACGACAGCTTTGACTTAAATAAATGTGTAACTGTATTCTGTAAACAAATGTTATATTCAGTGAACCGATAAATTAAACATTTTGCACCGTGTAAATTTTACTTGCCAGCAAAAACCATCCCACTTTTAGGTCATTATAAAGCAGCTACACCTAGAACACATATGACATAGTTTGAAAGACACTGCTAATAAGTTATTTTGAACTCGTGGCACAATTATTCTAGACCAAGGGGATGCATAAAGTTACTTTTTAAGGAATAAAATTCCGCATAAGAAGAATCAATTGAATTTAGACTAAGATCCTGACTGCCTAATGACACGCGTGCACATTGACATGTACTCTCTAGACTCTACTAGTACTAAGCAAGTGCAACATACAGCTGTTGGCCTCGAATTTTCTCCTTGCACAGTTATTTCTACGAATCATAACTCAAAACACTTCTAGAACAGTCACTTACATTTTACTTTTCCAAATGTCCCAACTCCAAGTGTTTCACCGAGGAAATAATTACCTATCGCAAGCTTGTTGACAAGACTGTATCTGTCTCTCTTAGACGCCATTTTGGAATGGAAGATCACGTGACTTCGTGTTTGATGCGTCCTATGAGGGCAATCCGTTTACGTAGGACGACACGAATGTTTACCTAAAATAGAATACAACACAATACAATTCAATACAACAATAGAACGCAACACAATACAATAGAATAGAATACAATAAATTTGGTAGCAATTCGTGTCGTCCTACATGAAGGGATGGCCGATATGGGCGACATTTGAGCATCCCCTCCTACCCTCCCCCCGTACCTTGATCCGTTGTGTATGAGTATCCCAACCCGTACCACATTTGTTTGTATTACCATAGAAAGCTCTTCCTATGCAAAACAGAAATGTTCCATAGAAATGGAGCTTCTTTTCTCAGTAGAAATGGAGCTACTCCGTTGAAATTATTAGACCGTAGAAAAATCCATCTGCTCCGTAGCCGGTGCATATACACCGGGATATACAGCTGCTTCGTGGAAGTGCATGGAACTGTAGTTCTCCGTATAAATTGTTTTCGAGCTGCTCCGTAGCTCGGACGATTATCACAGCTTCTCCATATAAATATATCTGTAGTACGGCTGCTTCGTGTAAATATAACTTCTCCGTAGAAATCGAGCTTCTAATTCTCTGTTGAAGTATTTTAAAAGTTTTATATAGCTGCTCCATAAAAAAAATGTACTCTAATACCATAGAGGACAACTGAATTAATTGAAATTTCACGCCTAATTTGTAATTTAAAACGCCGCTTACGTGTACGCGAGCTTAAAATATTTTTTTCCTGCATCGTAATTTTCCCTCTATAATATTAATGGCTGGTCAAATAGTGACTTGTGAAATTAGGGATACATTTCACGGCTTGTGTTTGCTAACATTTATCCCTAATTTCACTCCTCCCCATTTGATTTACTGTTTAAAACACGAACAGCAGTGTTTTATCAAGTTTAAAAATTCGAGGGCGAAGCCCGAGAATTTTTAGACTTGATAAAACACGTGCTGTGAGTGTTTTAAACGGCTTCAAAAACGCTTTAAGAATGCAATGAAAGAAAGACGCACATCTCAAGGGAATGGTTCACTTAATGAACCATTGAACCTTTGTATTCACAACGCCATGCAAAATATTCGAGGTAATCACCGCCTGCAATTACGAAAATCTCAAGGGAATGACCACAGGTACCCCAGGCTCATTCTGGGTGTCTATAAAACGAAGACCTATAATATAAAACGAAGACCGAAGACCGAAGACCGAAGACCTATTAAACGAAGACCGAAGACCTATAAAACGAAGACCGAAGACCGAAGACCCCCACAAATAATAATAATAATATTTATAAGCTTAAAAGTCACAAATAATGAGCAGACAACTCAAAGAAGCTTTGCGGGTATTCGGTTCGTACACATTATCTACAGGGAACTTTTATCGCCAGGGTCTTCGTTTTAAAGTTCTTTAAAACGAAGACCCCAGTTTCCTCTCTCAGCTTTAGCGTAATCTAAGCTAATAAAGTCACAAATAATGAGCTGACAACTCAAAGAAGCTTTGCGGGTATTCGGTTCGTACACATTATCTACAGGGAACTTTTATCGCCAGGGTCTTCGTTTTAAAGATCTTTAAAACGAAGACCCCAGTTTCCTCTCTCAGCTTTAGCGTAATCTAAGCTAATAAAGTCACAAATTCCTGCATCTGACCTTGATGTTTCATATTTCTCTGACTCTCTCCCCCTTATATTTGAAATGTACGCAACAAGTAACCCAACCAAAGATACTTTAATTGATACCTACATTGTAGTAACCAAGTTTTGTATCTAAGTTATAAGGCAACAATTCCGAAGTGGAATTGTGTTCTCGTGCCGTGGTAATCCTCCCTAATAATGTCCTGTCCCCTCCCCAGTTGGGACTGTCTGCTACTCCATGTGCTTTCACGCGGGAAAAATATCAGACACTAGATCAATTGCGTTGTTATATCAGAATTCTAGTGAAAGACTCGAGTTTTAATGTCTGAATTCGCGCTCACTCTTTAGCGGTAGCAGCCGTCTCTGGTATCTTAGAACAGCATTTTGCATTCGTGGAAAAGAAAAAAAGAGGAAAAAACAAAACAGCCTTGGCAAAGTTCAACGTCAATTTACAAGTGGCAGGTAAAAAAGGCGGAAGAGGCAAGTTCCACTATAGGCCACCAAGAGGGCAAAACCAGGACGAACCAAACAACGAACCCGCTCCGAACTACACTGCCATTCACCACAATGATAACCAGTTTGTTCTCCAGTTCCTTTCTCCAGAATGCAAATCGTGCAAGTCCTGTGATGTACAATTCTGCCACAGGCAAAAGATAATACCATTCGATATGGTGTTTTCCCACAAAGAGAGGTGGTACTTCCCAGTAAATGGTAACTGGTCAAATAAGAAGGCGAGCCAGAAGGAAACCCCAAGGTATTATCACACAACAACAACATGTTTGAAAGATAGGTTTAGATATTTATGGGCTCCTGGTTATTTCGACACAGATTATGTTACAATTCCAGAGGGGGTGCTTTCTTTGATGACTGAATCGCACAAGAAGTACCTTAACGAGGAACTGGGTATTCCATTTAATTGAGAAACGAGAATGGAAAGAGACTGATGAAATAGGTGTTGAGCAATTTCCGATCTTTTATATGAAGGCGGCTTAAGTGACTTCAACTAGTTGACCACCAAGCACAGGTAATAGACCCTTTGCAGGTCACGCAACTACGTACGTACTTTTTTGTTCTTGGCACGGTGTGACGTCATCTGTGCATCGATAAGAAAACAAACGCAAGGTAAAATGAAATCTAGTCGTTAAATGTAAAAATAGGGCATTTCACCCAAGGTTGCAGTTAGTGTTATTGGTAGATTTTTAATAGATAATAAGTTGATGACCAATTTCAGATCCGATGGAATTCGTTGAAAACTCTTTATAAATGCCGAAGAAAGGCGTAACAGACAAAAGACTGTGAGATACATACATAACCATTAAATTGTTTATCATTGTTTGTGTTTACATGTATACAAAATAGCAGCCTTTGAATTTATATAAATTGTTTTATTGATAAGTTAACAACTTTGTACAGTAAAAAAAGACTAACAATCGTCAATAATGCATGTGTATGACGTTTCTACGACTCCGTACATGAATAAAATAGGTTCACGAAGTTCATCTTCGAGTGGGAAAAATTATATTTATAATAAATATATATATATATATATATATGTATAACGAAAGACAAGACGCCATAACGATACGGCGAGAAAACACTCGCGCGTCAGCATCCAGCACCACTAATGTATGTAGAAAACTTTGTTTCTTTAACAAAATGGGGCCCAATGCGCATAAATCTTCACTGCTGCTACAGAGTTTTAAAATGAGGGAATTGTGTTGGAATGGAGTTTACACGTACCTATTCGCTCCAGGATTAATAGGTTACGTTAAGACCTTTGAATTGGATGCCCTGCATGGCTAATAGTTGAGCCGTAAAAGTGAAGTCGCCAGTTTGTTTTCCTTCTCTGTTATATAGCTCTGTTAGCTCTGTGATAAATTTTATGACTTTCTTAGCTCGGTTACGATAAAGCTGAGAGAGGAAACTGGGGTCTTCGTTTTAAAGATCTTTAAAACGAAGACCCTGGCGATAAAAGTTCCCTGTAGACAATGTGTACGAACCGAATACCGGCAAAGCTTCTTTGAGTTGTCAGCTCATTATTTGTGACTTTATTAGCTTAGATTACGATAAAGCTGAGAGAGGAAACTGGGGTCTTCGTTTTAAAGATCTTTAAAACGAAGACCCTGGCGATAAAAGTTCCCTGTAGACAATGTGTAGGAACCGAATACCGGCAAAGCTTCTTTGAGTTGTCAGCTCATTATTTGTGACTTTATTAGCTTAGATTACGATAAAGCTGAAAGAGGAAACTGGGGTCTTCGTTTTAAAGATCTTTAAAACGAAGACCCTGGCGATAAAAGTTCCCTGTAGACAATGTGTACGAACCGAATACCGGCAAAGCTTTTTTGAGTTGTCAACTCATTATTTGTGACTTTATTAGCTTAGATTACGATAAAGCTGAGAGAGGAAACTGGGGTCTTCGTTTTAAAGATCTTTAAAACGAAGACCCTGGCGATAAAAGTTCCCTGTAGACAATGTGTAGGAACCGAATACCGGAAAAGCTTCTTTGAGTTGTCAGCTCATTATTTGTGACTTTATTAGCTTAGATTACGATAAAGCTGAGAGAGGAAACTGGGGTCTTCGTTTTAAAGATCTTTAAAACGAAGACCCTGGCGATAAAGGTTCCCTGTAGACAATTGTGTAGGAACCGAATACCCGCAAAGCTTCTTTGAGTTGTCAGCTCATTATTTGTGACTTTATTAGCTTAGATTACGCTAAAGCTGAGAGAGGAAACTGGGGTCTTCGTTTTAAAGATCTTTAAAACGAAGACCCTGGCGATAAAAGTTCCCTGTAGATAATGTGTACGAACCGAATACCCGCAAAGCTTCTTTGAGTTGTCTGCTCATTATTTGTGACTTTATTAGCTTATAAATATTATTACTATTATTTGTGGGGGTCTTCGGTCTTCGGTCTTCGTTTTATAGGTCTTCGGTCTTCGGTCTTCGTTTTATAGGTCTTCGTTTTATAGACACCCGGCTCATTATGCGTAAAACCGTTATTTCCCGGATATTTGAAATTACAGTAAATGTATGGAGTTTTAGTTCGAACGCCCGTTTGCTCTAAAATAAAATTCAACAAATCGTTAAACTAGTCTTTCCTGTCTCTTGTGTGTTCCTTTCAGTTTCTGTGAAGTTTCAAGCCATTCCGTTCAATATTGAGTGAGTTATAGGAATTTAAGGGAAGAAAAATTCCTATAACTCACTCAATATTGAACGGAATGGCTTGAAACTTCACAGAAACTGAAAGGAACACACAAGAGACAGGTAAGACTAGTTTAACGATTTGTTGAATTTTATTTTAGAGCAAACGGGCGTTCGAACTAAAACTCCATACATTTACTGTAATTTCAAATATCCGGGAAATAACGGTTTTACGCATAATGAGCCTGGGGTACCTGTGGTTTAATGCACGTTTTTATTATTTGGCGGCTTTGAGTTTGGTTTAATAATTGGAACTAAACAGTGGCTCGGTAAACAAGTAATGGTAGTTGGATAACTTCATTTTAAAAATATTATCTGTGTATCTCGGTAGTCTGCTGATATTAGTAAATTTAGTGCAAAATTTATTATCTAGGTACCTTATGTTCCGTGTACTTTTTGCTTTCTTTGGGTCTTTATCAGTGAATTCTTAATTAGGATGAAACTTTATATAAAATTTCATGTTCATTAGTATTCTTTATATAAAAGGTTCATCCTAATTAGCAATTCAATGAGAAAGCTGCAACATCAATAGAAATGCCATTGTCTCAATCATTAACCCCGTTCCCTCTGGGACAGAATTCAAATCCCTCCGCGGGCCTTTTAGAATGATGAGATTTTATCAGGTATAAAGGAGCATGCACGTGACTGATTTGCTTCATCTGATTGGACAAAATGCTCATTAATTATTCATGAGTTTTTGAATACCTATATTAATCCTTGCTCCCACGAAGAAAATCCGGAAAATCCAAATATAAATCATCTACAGATAAACATCATTCATCGGCAGGTCAAACCTATTTTAATGAACAGGGCAAAAGAGAGAATTTTCTCTGCGCCAATAATTAAAAGTAGTTGATAGTTAACGTAATTAATAGTTAATATAGCTTATACAATTGTTGATTTTTATATTTATGTAGTTAATGCAAATAGTGTAGTAACTTATTTAATTTCTATTATTACCATTAGTTATTATTTTTATTTATTTTTATTTTCACGGATGTATAGCTACCCTGTACGTAGAATCGTAGATAGGCTGTGACGGCCCCGACCCGAAACTAGGAACTTTTAATTTCGCTAAACTTCTTGCTAAAAGAAATAAAGCTCAGAAATAAGAATGTTTACTAGTGTTTTGTGCCGTGTATCCCCCTCCCTACCCACGGAATAGATTTTAGGGCTACTTGTATCGCCGATCAGTTTTAATTTTAATATAGAAAAATATTACGCAAATATCGCCTTTTTGGAACTATTTTGCAACTTGGATGATGTGATATTGTGACTTGTTTGATCTGGCTGATGACTCAGTGATATCTGGAAGTTCGTCAAAAGCTAAATTATCGCCATGTATGTGAAAGAACCCGAAAGAAGCCCGTACAAACTTAGAAGTTTATATTGATCTCAAGCATGTTAAGGCCTGGTTCAGGAGTCACATTTCGGGTAAAAACTGTTTTCCTTATTTCAGCACAGCCGAGTATGGCAAGTACGCCAAGTTTCTCACGATAATAGATATCGCCATTCTTGACTACCTTAAGTGGCTTTTGTGTAGTAAAACGTGTCACGTGGTCTGTCACGTGACTTAGAACACGAAATCAGTAAATAAAAAATGCGGCTCCGAGTTTAAAACAGCTAGGATGATGAGTGGATATGTTTAGTTAAGGTTGAAGCCTTTTACCTAAATCAACTTAGAAAAGATGACTACAATATTTCGTTAACGAGCAATTAAGGCGAAAATGTGCAAAATAGGTCACGTGACTTTTTGTATCCTTAATATCTCCTTATCTTTACATGATAGTCATGTTTTCTACGCGTGGTCTGAAACACTGCTGGAGGAGTAATGTTTTAGCAGGGTTACTTTATATTCATATGTTATCGTCGCAGCCGCATTTCACTTAAACGATTTTATACAATTATGACGTCATCAATCACGTGATACGACAACCATCCACTTAACAAATTTAAGGAAGTTGGTATTAGTATTATAATGTAATTAGATTTTGTTTAAACTGTTATTTCTGTCCGAAAACATTTTTTAACGTAAATCTATTTTCGTTTGAGATACTAAAATACGAACTTGTTACTCGGCGAGGCATAGTTCACCACTAAACTCTCAAATAGATCATCAAGAACAAATATGTGATTTTAACCCGGAGGGGGGTACTTACATGAAAAATGGGTATGTATGTGAGGCCAAGAGACTCAAATCCTGACCCTGTTTGACCCAATCCGAGCTCCAAAACCCTGATTGCCCCCTTTTTACTCGGGCTGCCTGTGGCAGCAACGAGTCTTAAAATGCAAGTCGTTTTTTTTTATTTTATTTTTTTTATTCCGTGTAGCAAGCGTTCTGCTCATGCGTTAAAGGTCAAATTCACACCAATCAGATTGCACTGTGCTGGTCACGTAACACTCGCTAGGTTAATTTATTTACATAATTGAATACAGTAAATCAAAATGGTGGATCCGCGAGCAAATCTCTCTCAAAGTTGGAGTCCCATCTCTCAAATGTAAGCAGTTTAATGTTTTATTTAACTTCACTCGTGCGAAAGCCTTCCAACAGGCTCAGGATATTGCAACTGGCGCTCTTGTCGGAGCCGAAGGACCGCGTTTTTTTACCCAGATGGCCTGTGATTTTATATACGACACGACGCCGGACCTGAAGGACTCAAAGATCTACACATATCGAATTGGAATTTAGCGTTTTCCTTTCTGCTGAAACCAAGGCTTCTTCGATAGAAAGGGCAAGATGTTGTGTTTTTCTAGGAGGACAAAATATTTCTCGTTTAAGCTTCTCTTTCGCCACGGCTTTGTTATTTGAATCTCTGTGGATTGGTATACGAATGTACTCAAATATACTGCACAATACAATACAACTGAATAAGAAGTCTTTAACAAAGCCGAACTCAAACTCAAGAGCAAAGCTGAGAGTGAAAGTGAAACTGAACAGTGTCTTGTCAGGTCATGAATTAAGGTACGGTGAGGTTGAAATCATTGCGTGTTTATATATATCTGCATTTCTTTGTCGATTTGTTGACCTCGTGGCGCTGATAGATTTTGCCATCGGACGGTATTCTTGGGGTGTCTATAAAACGAAGACCTATAAAACGACCCCGGTATTTTTGTTTGAGGTACGTTTCGTAGGTTTTATGCCTCTCGGTCATAATACATACCAGCGCAAACACCGTGATCTGTAGGTCAACATGCACTAAAATAATTTTGAGCGTGTTTTTGGCTGTCAGAAATACCCCGGAGAAATAAACACTCGCACAGAATACTTTATGATGAGCGAAGCAATATTCAACTCTCACGGCCGAGGTTTTGGTTCGAGAAATTAAAGGCTTCCAACAGTTCCCTTTATAGTTCTGTAATATAATGAGCAGATCAGTTTTGGGAAGGAGGGTATATAACCAACAGGCATTTCAGTTAATAAATACCTGATAATTTGGACTCGAGCTGCGATAAAGAGCCGCAGGGTAGAATGAACAGTAGAGAAATATATCATATGATAGCTCCATCATAGGTGGACAGGATACAACTTATAATATGGGACAAATATAAACATATATTTGAAACACTCATCTATTAGTACTCTGAACCTGGAGAACAGCAGACTAAATTGTAAGCGTGCGGTACATGAATAAGTAGATCCCTGAGGTCAACTTCTTTAATTTGCATACACGAGAAATATATATACTAGGGGAGCAGAGAATGCATGTCACCGCGCTACCGGCCACTCCTATAAAGACTGCTAAATTTAGCTAATAATTCTTCCCTTCGGTTATTACTAAAAGGATTTCAAATGAAAGTGTATTTCATCTTCAATCTCATGTGGCCCGAGTGAAAGCCCAGATGGGCTCTTGTTAGGGAAAAAAACCCAATTGTTTTAAAAACACGGTCGGATATATATCCCGGCCGGTATACCGCGTACCGGTATTGCATGCAAAATACGGAAAATTTCAAGTCGGGACGTGGTATTGGGTAAACAAATCAGCAGATGGAGTACATAGATAAGTACTGAAGTACGAATTAGCGGCGTCACAATATAAGGGAACCTCAGTGCTTGCATGTGGACAGGCGATCAAAATGCGGCAACAGAATGTATTTTTTTCGACATAGTAGCTAAAAAAATCTGAACCCTAACTGCCTAAAAAATACTGAACCCCGACCCTGACTGCACCCAAATTATACTCCAATCCTGACCCTGATCTGCCCAAATCAGGTCAAAACCCTGACCCTACCTGCCTAAACTGAGCTCAAAACCCTGACCCACCCGGGCGGCACATACATAATACGTCACAAACAGGAGTATTGGGCGATTTTAGGCGATCTTAGGAAAATTTGCCATATTTCATGTTGTGACCTTAGGCGATCTTAGTGCCGGACAAAGTGCGACCCGTGTTTCAACCCACTGGTAAGATTTGTTATCTACCATACTGGATTAAAATCCATATACTAGCTATATGGCAGTGCGGGGCTTTGCGAAGGCTGTATATGTGCTGGTTCACGCTCTGTCGAGTATTTAGCTCGTAGCTTACACTTTATACCATTGAACACATTGTGTCATCCTGAACCCAGTCCTTGTTCTGTTAGTCTGTTATTGTCAGTACTACATATATGAATCTCAACCTAAAACATAAAGTACTACATAGACATTAACATAATTCATTCAAATAGTGCATGCTTTGGATATAAAGTTTAATACACGTAAATTACATACCATGCCTATCGCGCTTATCTTGATACGGTTTAGCCGTTAATGTTATTAATTATGACTTTGATTCTTTATTTGTTAAACTGAATACTGCTCTAAACACTTATTAATCGAGCCTCTCAGCCACGGTTTTCATACCTTTCTAGCATCTATTGTCGCCTGTCCTCGCATCCGCACTTGTATCGTG
Organism: Actinernus sp. WN-2022; assembly: GCA_030867875.1. NCBI lineage: Eukaryota > Metazoa > Cnidaria > Anthozoa > Actiniaria > Actinernidae > Actinernus > Actinernus sp. WN-2022. The sequence continues at coordinate 41,713,986 of JAOWCC010001679.1, forward strand.
TTACGATCGATCTATTGGCAGCCACTATCTCAACTCACTGGCTATTTCATGTTCAGCCGCATCATTTTTGGGAAACCTCATCGCAATCCGTTTGTGCAGAGCCCGCAAGCGGTCTCTTATACTTCAGCCTTGGTCTTCTGCTCAGAAAGCTCCATTGGTTACCAATTCAATATAGGATAATTTTTAAGGTTAATTTACTTATACTTTCAAGACCCTACATAATTTAGCTCCGTTCTACCTACAAGAATTGCACAAACCAAGAAGACAACTGCCTCCTCTAAGTCTGTTTTGCGCCTAAATTGCATATCTTATAAATTAAAGAACTATGTACACCGAGTTTTGTCTGTGCACGAATTCCCAAGTTATGGAACGACCTTCCACTAAACATCAGATCTTCTGAGAATGTTAATACTTTCAAATCCAGGCTTAAAACATACCTTTTTAAGATTGCTTATGATTTGTAATTAGTGCTTATTTTTCTATTTATTTACACTCGTTTTATCAATTTTAGCTATGATTATTATTTTTTGTTATTAGTATTATAAGCTATATTATTCTATTGCAATGTATAGCTCAAGCATTCGATAATTGTTTAGATTGTAAAGCGCTTGGAACATTATAAAATTAATGTATAAGCGCTTTAGAAATTGTATTATTATTATTAATATAAACACGTTCCAAAAAAGGTTACAATATTCCAAATTGTAAATTATGGTATAATGTTGAGAGTTTACAATAACTTTGACATAATATTGGATTTTTCTGGTACATTCCTACTGTACGACCCAAATATCTCTGAATGTTTTTTTCGCCAGTACGTATTCACTTATCAAATTTAAATTGTGTCATCAACGCTATAAGATATGCTTCACAATCATCTGATAAATTCATCAGTTTCTTACCAAAGTCAGATATTCGGTGGATTATATTTCGGTTCAGTCCTAGCATTGTACCACTAGGAACTTTTTAAAGTATTATTGTTGTGAATCACTAAACTTCAAACCACATGTTTTTAAATCACAGTATTCTCCAACTCGGTTTATCAGACTTATAAAGGATGGATGTGATGTAAAGTCACGTGGTAAGCTGTAGTGCTAAGTGTGCACGCCCTACGAGGGAAAGAGAAAAAATCTCTGACCCAAGTGGGACTCGAACCCAACGACCTCCAGGTTACGTGTCTGGCGCTCTACCAACTGAGCTATCAAGTCAGATGAGAGCAATCGTGGGTATTGGTGCGTTTTATGGGGTCACGGCGATTATATATGTATATGTAGTTATGATAGGAAATCATGTTTGCCGCGTAGCACTAGTAAGTGTAAAGGATGGATGTGATGTAAAGTCACGTGGTAAGCTGTAGTGCTAAGTGTGCACGCCCTACGAGGGAAAGAGAAATAATCTCTGACCCAAGTGGGACTCGAACCCAACGACCTCCAGGTTACATGTCTGGCGCTCTACCAACTGAGCTATCAAGTCAGATGAGAGCAATCGTGGGTATTGGTGCGTTTTATGGGGTCACGGCGATTATATATGTATATGTAGTTATGATAGGAAATCATGTTTGCCGCGTAGCACTTGTAAGTGTAAAGGATGGATGTGATATAAAGTCACGTGGTAAGCTGTAGTGCTAAGTGTGCACGCCCTACGAGGGAAAGAGAAAAAATCTCTGACCCAAGTGGGACTTATATACCTGCGTGTTTGGTAATTACCAAACTCAGCCCTGCGTGTTTAGTATTTAACAGACTCAGTCCTGTGTGTTCGGTAATTACCAGACTCGGTCCTGTGTGTTTGGTAATTACCAGACTCAGTCCTGTGTGTTCGGTAATTACCAAACTCAGCCTTGCGTGTTCAGTATTTACCAGACTCAGTCCTGTGTGTGTGGTAATTACCAGACTCAGACCTGTGTGTTTAGTAATTACCAAACTCAGTCCTGCGTGTTCGGTAATTACCAGACTCAGTCCTGCGTTTTCGGTAATTAGCAGACTCAGTCCTTCGTGTTCGGTAATTACCAGACTCAGTCCTGCGTGTTTGGTAATTACCAGACTCAGTCCTGCGTGTTTGGTAATTACCAGACTCAGACCTGTGTGTTTGGTAATTACCAGACTCAGTCCTGCGTGTTTGGTAATTACCAGACTCAGTCCTGCGTGTTTTCGGTAATTACCAAACTCAGACTTGTGACAAAGTTTTGCCGGACTGTATACGAACAATCACTTTGCTAATTATAACGCTACTTCAAATTTCTGTTGCACTCACAACATGACTTGAATTCAGACATTTCTGCTGCACTCACAGGAAGACCAAATTGATGCATTGATATTTGATATATTAGGTGAGGGGATGAAAACTGAAAAAATAGTCTGAAAATTACCACAGACAACGCAGGCTTTCGTTAAGTTTTATCAATATTAATTTTCAGGAGACATAATCCAATATCCTAGGCTATGGTTAAGAGGGAAAGTTTTAACAGTCCTAACCTACAACTGAACCCAGAGGTGCTAGCAGAAGTCTCTCCGTCTTGGTTTACTACTAAGACAGAGAGAGACCTCCCCGGAGACCCCTCCCTGTCTTGGCTAGCAGGGAAATTTAAGCTGCTCTACAAGTAAATCAAATGTCATGAAATGCTAGCTAACATTTTTTTTTTTTTTTTTTTTTTTTTAATAATTTATTTCACGGTATTGCTAACAGCATAACGCTGATTTACATAGAATCCGTGGCTAAAAATACATCCGTAGTATATAATTATAAGTAATTCCTATATATCTAATTATGTACTTAAAAACTCGAAAAACAATAATAAATAAAATAGTAGTTATCTGTAACAATAACAAATACAAAAGTAAAGTAACATATAGTAAAAAAATAGTCTAAAAGTCAATTTAAGAGAGAGGCAGTCGCAATGTTGTTCTTAAAAGAAACCAACGACCTAGTTTCGCGTAATTCAGCTGGAAGCTGGTTCCAGAGCTTTGCTCCATTGTAGGAGATGCTCTTTTTCGCAAACTCAGTTTTGGGGAGGGGCAAGCAGAGTCTGGTATCTGCCCCCCTCAGGTTGTAGTCTGTTCTGCTTCCAACTGTTTTGAATAATTCGGTGAGACTGGTCGGTGCACAGTTATTTTGGATTTTGTGCATCAAGACAGCCTTGCGTTTAGCCCTCCGTTCATCAAGTCTATCCCAATCTAGTATGTCAAGGAGTAGACTGGAGCTCGTTTTATAATCAGCCCTTAGAATAAGCCTAGCAGCCCTATTTTGAATTTTTTGAAGTTTATCACAGAGGACCCTCCCACAGGTATCCCAGACCTCACAGCAGTAATCCATGTGAGTTTGAATAAGTGAATTATATATTTTCATTAGAGTGTCTTGGGACACAAATGGGCGGATCCTCTTTAACGCTCCTAGACCCGATACAACCTTTTTAGTTAGGTGGTCTATGTGGTCAGACCAACTTAAATTTTCGTCAACAACTACCCCTACCGTTTTGCTTTTACTGACCCTCTTAATATTTTTATCTACAATTTCTATTATGGGCTCCTCGTCCAGATTCGATAAACGCTGACGCGAGCCGCTCATCATGAATTCTGTTTTGGCCACGTTTAAGTGGAGCTTATTTGCTTTGAGCCAGTTGTTTATCTTGAGCAATTCGGTATTTGCTCTGACAACAACATCAATAACATCTGCTCCACTAAACGTGATGCTGGTGTCATCAGCGAACATACAGGGTGTTGACGTTTCGAGGCAATTTGGTAAGTCGTTTATGTAGACGAGAAACAACAATGGGCCAAGTATCGATCCTTGTGGAACACCGCAGGTAATCAAACGCTCAGTGGATTGAATGTTCTCCACCGAGCATGTCTGGTATCTATTTGAAAGGTAGGAGTGTAACAGACCAAGTGACCCATTGTTAATTCCGTACAATTTCAGCTTCTCTAGCAATAATTCATGGTTGACCGTATCGAAGGCCTTTTTCAGATCTAAAAATATTACAATATTAAAAAGACCTCGATCCATATTGATCAACCATGAGTTCGTAGAGTTTGGAAGAGCTGTCATTGTAGAGTGAAGTTTACGAAAACCAAATTGCTTATTTGATAGAAGGTTCTGTGAAGAGAGATAGCTATATAGTTGATCATACAGAATCCGCTCAAATACTTTGCTAACGACCGGCAGAACAGATATTGGCCGATAGTTATCCATATCATTTTTGGCGCCGCTCTTGAATAAAGGTGTAACGCGCGCTTTTTCCAGTCTGCCGGAAATACACCTGAGTCAATTATGACGTTAAATAGGAAACAAAGATATTCCGAGACAACTGGTGCAGCGGCTTTAAGAATTTTCGCTGGGATACCATCAATACCTGTTGCTTTCTTGGGAGACAGTTTCTCGATTTGTTTGATAACTGTTGACAGATTTGTAAATGCAAAATCGAACCTGCAAGAGCCTGGCTTGATATACTCTCTAAAATCTAGCGAATCGTTTGTTAAACTCTGTGAGAGTCTAGGACCAATCTCTGCAAAATGTGCATTGAATTCTTCTGCTATTTTTGCCGGGGATGAGATCGATTCGTTGTTACATTTTATCTCTGTTATAGTTTTATGTTTAGACTGCCGTCCCATTAGGTTATTGACTGTCTTCCAAGTGGCTTTAGGGTCGCTTTTGTTTTTTTCAATCTCATTGTTATAATATTCTTGCTTCGCTTGCTTCAGTGTTGCATTAACCTTGTTCCTTAGGCGAGTGTATTCAAACCAGAAGTCTCTGTTTTTTGTTATTGCATGCTTTCGTTTCATTTTATCGCGTTCATACATCAATTCCTTTATGTCTTTAGTGACCCAAGGCAAATTGTGAGAACGCACTCTTTTTGTTCTAATAGGAGCGTGCTTTTCAACGACCTGCATTAACATTAATTTCCAAGCCGACCAAATCTGATTGGAATTTTCCAGTAAAAACAAGTCATCCCATTGTTGGCACCGAAGGTCGTTTAGAAATTTTAGCGTATTAAACAATTTAAAACTTCTTGATTTGATCACTTTGATATACTTTTTACCCAAAGAGTTTAGTTTTCTCACACCAAAGATTAAGCTGTGATCGCTGATTCCAAGATGAACAACTCCGGAAGCAACAATTCTCTCCGGATCACTAGTTATTAGAACATCTAGTAGCGATGAACAAGATTCCGTGATTCGAGTAGGCTGATCTATGAGTTGACTTAATTGAAGCAGATCGCAGAGAGACATCAGCCGTTTACTATTCGGGTCGCTAAAATTTAGACAATTAGAATTCAGGTCGCCTAATATATACATCTCTTTGTTAAATATTCTATAGATGAGTTAGGTGGTCTATAAATAGATGTTATTATAAATGGTTTGGAATTTGGCTTTTGAATTTCCACGCAAACAGCGGAGTAACTGCAGAATACCCTGCCACTTCAGGAATGTAATTAATTTTCCATTGTTTTCTATTGTTTTAATAGAACGCTTACCCAACCATTTTAACAAACCCTAACCGTACATTCCTGAAGTGGCAGGGTATTCTGCAGTTAAGCCGATAGCCCTTTGCCATTGAGATGTAGGCCTCTGGAATTTAAGCAACTCTCATCTATATTACTAGCGTGAGAAATAACTGTCCAGTCACGAGATTTACAGAATGATCGTAGTGTATGGTTAACTATTTTAGCCTTCGAGTTAAGCTCTTTGCTGTCAGATCTACAGATTATTTCAGACAATGCAATATGACAATCCGGTAGATTTTGTTCAATGTTAGAGCACAAATCAACGATCTTATCCGCCACTTGTTTTGGCGTTTCAGAACGTAAGTTATTAGTACCTACGTGTAATATAATATCATGTGGTACTTCCCTTATTGTAGGCTTCATATAATCTCTCATGTCGTCTGTCGTTGATCCAGGAAAGTCTCGAACTGTTACTTTGACATCAGCGTTCGACATCCGCCAATTATCGAGCTTGGAAACCATTGAATCACCAAGTATGACAACAGTCCTCCGTTGATCTCTGGCATTGGGCTGCGTGCCTGGCTGACTAACCAGGAGCTTGCAATGAAGCTATTCTTTCAAAAAGCTATTCTGCAGAGGTATTTACCCTGGGAATTTTTCTGACATAAAATAGATCCTGGGAGCATTCGAAAAATACATCGCTCGCTCATTGGCGATTTCCGGTTGCAAAACATCAATAGTCCTGGGATCCTTAAAATTTGGAATTTGGAAATTTGATAAGATTTCACAGGGTCCGCTCACAATTACTTTTGGCTCCTGGGAATACAATAGAAATAATATGCCTCGACTCCTAGGAATGGTAAAAAAGTACCTTGACTCCTGGGAGCGACTAATATGCCAGGAACATGTTTTGACTCCTGGAAGTTGAGCCTGGTTTTTTTTAGCATGCAAGGAATATTCCCTGACCCACCCTGGGATTTGTTTTTTTTTTGGCTAGGAAATTTTAACTTTCCTGGGAATCTGTGACTACTTCTTCTGAGCTGGGAAAAATACACATAAACCCATTACCTGGGAAAGTGTCTTCGAATATTTCCATCCTGGTTAAACAGAATAGCTTTTTATTTGCCAGCGGTTTTTAATATCGTCTAATTTGAAAGATAACTGTACGAAATGATCACTACTGCAGTTATTCCAGTTGTTTGAACAATTTTCCCATTGCAAGCTCTCGACTAACTGGCCTTGATTCATTGGTGCTAGTTCGTTCACGACTCTTTTTCCTCTTCTTCGCCTGTTGGCCTTTATTCTTCTTGTTTTTGACAGTCTGCCATGTTTGACTTTCGTTTCGAGCGTCCGGAGCGGGTTGATGTGAAATTACTGCTTCGCTTTCAGCCGGACCCACGGTGGAATTTTCGGAACGTATCTGTTGATTGCTCAAGCCATTCAATTCCTTAGACATTAGTTGAATCGCCAGTCTGTAAGAATCTCTTTCTTCTTCGACCCTCGTTAGTTGTTGTTTTAAACGGCTTACTGTTGATTACTCATGATTCAACATTTTTCACGAAGAAAGTACGTGAAAAGCAGGCAAACAATCGCATCGAGAAACGTCAGGATTTAGTTGAATATTTAAAAACAAAATTTCACTCCAGTCTTGTACCTTGAGTTATATATATATTCGGAACTACAATATACTACGTACTTTATATTGGTCATAAACAATCATGATCGGTACTCGAAATATATCGTCAGACTTCAGTTGCTTTTGCTTGCTTTCTTGTAGATAACCGTTGATTATACGAATGAAATGACTCACACCACAGTTCAGTGACCTTACACCGCGTTACAGTTGAACTAAATTATACCGCTTTCCTCTAAGTAATTTGCAACCTCAAATCTCTGTCATAGGGCAAAAACTACGAAAACTTACCTTCAATGTGTGTATGCAATCTGACGAATCCTATGAAGACCTAGCCTGATTATCAGACTGTCGAGGTCGTCCGCTCACTTCCTCACCGTGTTCCTGACGTCATTTCATTTCGACCAATCAGAGCGAAGGTTTTATTTTTAGAGAACTGAGGTATGTAGGTCTGAGTCTAGGACCAATCTCTGCAAAATGTGCATTGAATTCTTCTGCTATTTTTGCCGGGGATGAGATCGATTCGTTGTTACATTTTATCTCTGTTATAGTTTTATGTTTAGACTGCCGTCCCATTAGGTTATTGACTGTCTTCCAAGTGGCTTTAGGGTCGCTTTTGTTTTTTTCAATCTCATTGTTATAATATTCTTGCTTCGCTTGCTTCAGTGTTGCATTAACCTTGTTCCTTAGGCGAGTGTATTCAAACCAGAAGTCTCTGTTTTTTGTTATTGCATGCTTTCGTTTCATTTTATCGCGTTCATACATCAATTCCTTTATGTCTTTAGTGACCCAAGGCAAATTGTGAGAACGCACTCTTTTTGTTCTAATAGGAGCGTGCTTTTCAACGACCTGCATTAACATTAATTTCCAAGCCGACCAAATCTGATTGGAATTTTCCAGTAAAAACAAGTCATCCCATTGTTGGCACCGAAGGTCGTTTAGAAATTTTAGCGTATTAAACAATTTAAAACTTCTTGATTTGATCACTTTGATATACTTTTTACCCAAAGAGTTTAGTTTTCTCACACCAAAGATTAAGCTGTGATCGCTGATTCCAAGATGAACAACTCCGGAAGCAACAATTCTCTCCGGATCACTAGTTATTAGAACATCTAGTAGCGATGAACAAGATTCCGTGATTCGAGTAGGCTGATCTATGAGTTGACTTAATTGAAGCAGATCGCAGAGAGACATCAGCCGTTTACTATTCGGGTCGCTAAAATTTAGACAATTAGAATTCAGGTCGCCTAATATATACATCTCTTTGTTAAATATTCTATAGATGAGTTAGGTGGTCTATAAATAGATGTTATTATAAATGGTTTGGAATTTGGCTTTTGAATTTCCACGCAAACAGCGGAGTAACTGCAGAATACCCTGCCACTTCAGGAATGTAATTAATTTTCCATTGTTTTCTATTGTTTTAATAGAACGCTTACCCAACCATTTTAACAAACCCTAACCGTACATTCCTGAAGTGGCAGGGTATTCTGCAGTTAAGCCGATAGCCCTTTGCCATTGAGATGTAGGCCTCTGGAATTTAAGCAACTCTCATCTATATTACTAGCGTGAGAAATAACTGTCCAGTCACGAGATTTACAGAATGATCGTAGTGTATGGTTAACTATTTTAGCCTTCGAGTTAAGCTCTTTGCTGTCAGATCTACAGATTATTTCAGACAATGCAATATGACAATCCGGTAGATTTTGTTCAATGTTAGAGCACAAATCAACGATCTTATCCGCCACTTGTTTTGGCGTTTCAGAACGTAAGTTATTAGTACCTACGTGTAATATAATATCATGTGGTACTTCCCTTATTGTAGGCTTCATATAATCTCTCATGTCGTCTGTCGTTGATCCAGGAAAGTCTCGAACTGTTACTTTGACATCAGCGTTCGACATCCGCCAATTATCGAGCTTGGAAACCATTGAATCACCAAGTATGACAACAGTCCTCCGTTGATCTCTGGCATTGGGCTGCGTGCCTGGCTGACTAACTGGCCTTGATTCATTGGTGCTAGTTCGTTCACGACTCTTTTTCCTCTTCTTCGCCTGTTGGCCTTTATTCTTCTTGTTTTTGACAGTCTGCCATGTTTGACTTTCGTTTCGAGCGTCCGGAGCGGGTTGATGTGAAATTACTGCTTCGCTTTCAGCCGGACCCACGGTGGAATTTTCGGAACGTATCTGTTGATTGCTCAAGCCATTCAATTCCTTAGACATTAGTTGAATCGCCAGTCTGTAAGAATCTCTTTCTTCTTCGACCCTCGTTAGTTGTTGTTTTAAACGGCTTACTGTTGATTACTCATGATTCAACATTTTTCACGAAGAAAGTACGTGAAAAGCAGGCAAACAATCGCATCGAGAAACGTCAGGATTTAGTTGAATATTTAAAAACAAAATTTCACTCCAGTCTTGTACCTTGAGTTATATATATATTCGGAACTACAACATACTACGTACTTTATATTGGTCATAAACAATCATGATCGGTACTCGAAATATATCGTCAGACTTCAGTTGCTTTTGCTTGCTTTCTTGTAGATAACCGTTGATTATACGAATGAAATGACTCACACCACAGTTCAGTGACCTTACACCGCGTTACAGTTGAACTAAATTATACCGCTTTCCTCTAAGTAATTTGCAACCTCAAATCTCTGTCATAGGGCAAAAACTACGAAAACTTACCTTCAATGTGTGTATGCAATCTGACGAATCCTATGAAGACCTAGCCTGATTATCAGACTGTCGAGGTCGTCCGCTCACTTCCTCACCGTGTTCCTGACGTCATTTCATTTCGACCAATCAGAGCGAAGGTTTTATTTTTAGAGAACTGAGGTATGTATGGAATGTCAAGTGGAGCCTGCATGAAGGACAAGCCAAATGGCGGACGATACGAACGGGCTTGATATGGCTTTGGAGAAAGCGTTTGAAACTTTCGGCATTTCCGAATTATTTCCCGAACAGCGAAAGGCAATATTACCCCTCGTTTCCCGGAAGCCATCACAGCTGCATCTATAGGCGACGACCAGGTAGAGAATCGAGAGAGGAGAAATTATGTAGCCTTCTAGTACGGCTCGCCAGAATCACGCACTTTCCTGCACTGCAGAATTCTTATGTTTTACAGCTTCAAACTTATGTCGATTTCTCAGAACTAACCCTAACCATATCCTGTTTGAGCTGCTATGGTTTTTTGGGCAGCAGGAACTTTTTAAATAGGATTTGCCGTACAGTATTTCAAGCGCATGGTCACAACACTGATCTAAACTACCGGATTTGTTGTACTTGTCAAAATCAAGACTGTTCAAAAATTCTGATAACATAAATATTTAGGCAAATGTAATCCAACTTTTACCATGACATATTCACTATATGTGTTCACTCTTGTAAAAAATTCATGCCATTCCATGAAAGATTTAGTCTTCTTAAGGCGAAAAAGCTAAGACATTTCAATGACATTTCAGCTTTCAGGACAGCAAAATTGTCAAAATAAAGTGTGTTAAAATTTTTGCAAACATAAATAACTGCCCAAATGTCGTGAAACTATTACCATGACATACTCAGTACGTGTGTTCACTGCTGTAAAAAAATCATTACATTTCATGAAATATTTGATCTTCTAAATGCCAACATTCTAGGAGACATCACATTTTAATACAAAGCGGTCGAGGACAACATGTTTCTCCACGTTCTGTTTCTATAAGTTTGAAGCTGTAAAACATAAGAATTCTGCAGTGCAGGAAAGTGCGTGATTCTGGCGAGCCGTACTGGAAGGCTACATAATTTCTCCTCTCTCGATTCTCTACCTGGTCGTCGCCTATAGATGCAGCTGTGATGGCCAAGGTCCTTCCGGGAAACGAGGGGTAATATTGCCTTTCGCTGTTCGGGAAATAATTCGGAAATGCCGAAAGTTTCGCACGCTTTCTCCAAAGCCATATCAAGCCCGTTCGTATCGTCCGCCATTTGGCTTGTCCTTCATGCAGGCTCCACTTGACATTCCACACATACCTCAGTTCTCTAAAAATAAAACCTTCGCTCTGATTGGTCGAAATGAAATGACGTCAGGAACACGGTCTCTGCCAAAGTCCATCAGACTGGGAGGTGGGAGGAAGTGAACGGACGACCTCGACAGTCTGATAATCAGGCTAATGAAGACCAAGGTTTATAAGAAGCAAATGGCGATCAGAAAATGCCGCCATGAACCTGAAGTTATATTCACGGTAGATCTGTCTTTTGTTAGTATTCAAATTTTGCGCGCTTTCAATAACACTAGTCCGTGATCCGATTGGTTAAAGTTGACAGTTCGCATCAGCGGATATTAAATTTCGGCTGTGAGGTGTTTTCACATCTACATGTGACGTTCTGGAGCCATCGGGCAAACTGTGGATATTCAAATTGTATTTAAGAAGGCAACCTATGCTTGTAAACCTCCCCGGACCCTGTACAACCGAAAGCAATATTTATCAGATGGCCAGAGAACAATAATGCGAAACAGTATTCCAGGGAATGATGTTTCTGTGGACTTAGAGCGTGACTCTCCTGCTGATCTTCCAGCCGTCTACGTGACTCCCCCATGCATTGCCCAGTCGCCGATTCGACTTCGTCTTTAACACGCCGCTTTACAACTAAAGGTTTAAACATGGCCAGGGAATGATGTTTCTGTCGGGTCTTAGAGCGTGACTCCCCTTCGTCTTTAATACGCCGCTTTACAACTAGAGGTACACGCTAACTAAAGCCAATGTTTGATCATGTTTCTACGACAAATTATACCGGTAAATCACGTATCAGTTACCCTGGGTTCCAGAGGCTCGAAAGAGAGTTAAGAGGGGCCTGGGGAAGAAAGTAATTTGGGTTCCAGAGGCTCGAAAGAGAGTTAAGAGGGGCCTGCGATATGTCGTATTGAGTGTCAGCGCCAACTGTCAAAGTTAATTCGAAGGAACATTATTACTGAACAACCAAAACAATAACCGCTAGTGTAACCGTACAGTCCCATGAGTTACAAGATCATGTATAATTTACAAGACTGAGCGAGAAGTTGATTCATCAAGAGTAAAGGAAAACCTTTCGGAGTCCAACCTTTCTTCACAATTCATATACCACAGACTACAGAGATTACAAACGTCCAGCAATTTTACTGCTTTCATTCACAAGCTTCAGCAACTTTTCGACCACTTAAATCAATAATTCGCCATTACCTCATTGCAAATTGTTTGGTACTTTACCAAAACACAGGTCCGAGTTTGATAATTACCGAACACAACACAGCTCTGAGTCTGGTAATTACCGAACATGCAAGACTGAGTTTGGTAATTACCGAACACACAGGTCTGAGTCTGGTAATTACCGAACACACAGCTCTGAGTCTGGTAATTACCGAACACACAGCTAGCTCTGAGTCTGGTAATTACCGAACACACAGGACTGAGGTCTGAGTCTGGTAATTACCGAACACACTGGACTGAGGTCTGAGTCTGGTAATTACCGAACACAGCTAGCTCTGAGTCTGGTAATTACCAAACACGCAGGACTGAGGTCTGAGTCTGGTAATTACCGAACACACAGGGAAAGAAGGATGATGGTGGAATAATAGATAAAAATCTGAGGAAAGCAAAAAAAATATGTTACATGCCACTTGATTCCATTGTAGTATTACTAGTAGTGAAGGATAGAAGTAAACGTCGTTGGAAAGCACAAAATACTACTGAATTTAATCTATGTGTGTAAAAAGTTGGCTGTTTTAAAACCATTTGCCCCAAATATTTAAACTTTGGAATATCGCACTCTATTTTGGAACGTGTTTATAATCGCTCTGTATATATCGGTTGATTCTCAAGTTGGATGTTTCATTCATGGTTATTGTGATAAATTCTAAGCGGCCTATATCCGTGGTCTCTAAAGTCCTAGAGCGCCACGTACACTTATCTTTTTATGACTTTCTTGCTCAGCCCGAGATCCTAACAGACTCACAGTTCGGCTTTAATTAGAAGATTTCGTTCATGTGAGCTGGCCATCGCTGATCTCTGGCCATCGCTGGCCATCGCTGATCTCTTATAAGTGCATTCGCCTTTTCAAAACAACTGAAACGTTATATACTGTCAGAACGACACTCATAATTTCTATATATCATTATTTTCTCTCTAATTCTCTAAAATCATTTTGTTAACTCTTAAATTCCTTTTTTTTCTCTACCTGTTATAAACACTTAACTAAATATGGCTGGGGGCTAACTAGAAAACCCAGCGGTTAACTTAGCCCTCAGGCTCACACATTTCTTATTATTTATTATATTACTCTTAGTCTATCTCCGTTCTCTGTCTGTATTTTATAATTATTGTATAAAAAAATATGAGCAAAATCAATTGAATTGATTGAGTTGATTGGACAAGATACTGAGAAATATAGATAACAAACTCCTAAATGGACTTCTCCTCATCGATCTGAAAAATCATTTGACCTAGTCGATCACAATACACTACTCTACATGCAAGCTCCGTGTCTATGGCTGTTCTCCCTCAACTATCGTGTGGTTCTATTCCTATCTGTGGGCTTACCCAGAGAACCCTATTCTCATTAATTATTCATGAGTTTGAGAACACCACGTCCACAACATCTGCACCATCATCAGCAGTAGACTGTCTCTTCTCCGTCGCATTAAGCCTTTCCTCACCTATGAATGTGCATTGCGCTTCTATAATTCATGCATCCATAACCATTTCATCTATTGTTATGCTGCTTGGGGCAACTGCTCCACATGCTGCGGCTTCTTCGCCTTCATAAACGCGCTGCCCGCATACTCTTGGATGCCGACTTTTGTCAACCCTCTGTTCTCCCAGCTTCAGTGGATTCCGACCTGATTAAATGTAGGAAACTTCTACTTCTATTCAGCACATTTCTTAATCCTGATGCACCTACATGTTTTAAGAACATGTTCCATTTCCTCTCTACTACTCGTAGAGCTTCTGGCCGCTGCACCAGAGCCAGCATGCATAACCTCGCTGTACCTATCCCTCGCCGGCAGTAATTCTGGCAAGCGCACTCGGGCTTATATCGCTGCTATTCTTTTCGATTCCTTGGATCCTGACTTCAAGCAGCTTGCAACATCTACTACTACGCTCTCTTCTGATACTTTGCCTACCAGGCTGGCTTATATTAAGCATAAGGTTCGTAACGTTTTTCTTCCGCTCATCTCCTCTGTTAACCATCTAGAGGAGCTCCTCTGCTATAACTGTCGCTCCTTGCTTCACTGCTGCTGCATTTCTGCCGGCGCCACGTCCAGGGCATAGCCCCTTCCATTGCGCATAGTCTTCTAGTAAGTATATCTGTTTTTATTTTATATTAATTCCATTTATATTGATTCCAATTATTCATTATATCTTGTAATGTTGTAGTCGTGCGTTAATTTTTTCCCATACTTCCTTTCCTTTCCATTACGTTTTATTTGTAACATAAAGGGCCGCATGTTAGATAACTATTTAAGGTTAATGTGTCTTCCCTCTGTAAATAAAGAATATTGTATTGTATTGTGTTTGTTACAAGCTGTTTCATGTTTCATGAAAGTATTAACTCTCAATCTAAATTAAACACACTGTGGTTTTAAAATCGTAACCGGGCTTGGTTCATAACCTATTGACTTTGTAGATGGCCGTATATTTGTCATTTTTAGATACATGTCATGTTATACGCCATACCATACCATACTGGCTAAGTTGAGCCTGCAGATGCAACTTGCCAGCGGTACGAATTTTGAAAAGGTGTCAAAATGTTAGAATCAGTCTAAATACTTTCCCCACTCCAGAAAACACAGCTTTCGCAATGTTTTAAGTCATATCAAAAGCACAAAATATTTTTATTTTTAGTCTCGTTTTCATGATGTTGAAAAGTGTACGCATATATATTTAGTGTTGATTTAAGCAATTTGCCTTCATTGGATTTCTGTAGACTTTTTATATGTTATAGAGGGTATGATCATGCATGCAATTGAAATCAGAAAATATAAATAACAAATCTTACCAATGGGTTTATAAAAGGGTCGCACTTTGTCCGGCACTACCATCCCCTCCCCTTCACCTCTTTTAATGCCTGCATCCTCCCCCCCCCCCCCCCCCCCCCCCCCCCCGCATCCCCCGGATCCCTGTTTCATGTTTCTAGATCGTTATACTCTCTTTACCACAATTCTAGAAGATTTCAGGCAATTACAAGGCATTCAAAGGCATAATAATACAACTTCCGGTACAGAGCCTCGTTTTCATGTCAATCCAACACTGGACTTCAAATAAAGTCGATTTTTTGAGGATGTTCCCCTAAATAGATTCATGTAGACTTTTAGTATGTTGTTCTAGACGGTATTCCAGATTATATTATGCAGAAAAACCTTCTGTTGCAATTAGTGGTAGGTTGACCTACTTTTTTTCGTAAAATGACTGGACTAATACGCACCAACAACGACATAGAAGGGTGGCACTCAACAGACGAGCTGGTGGTCGATGCAGACTTCCGCTGTACTCGATGATCGAGCTTCTCAACCGTGAGGCACGACTGACCGCCGTCAACATCAGGCTGGTTTCAGATCAAAACTGAAACGCATCAGTCCAAAGGGAGAAGTACCGACAGCTGCAAGCCAAGCTGTTCGGCCAGTGGGAGCTCGATGACAATCGCGAAAAGACCGCTACTCTGAGCTTCTGCGCTCGCCTCAACGGACCAGCACGTAATCAGTAAATTTAATAAAGTTCGAATACATATGTAAATAAGTGACTTAGCAAAATATAAATATGCTTGTAAATATTTGAAAATAATAATAAAGATGTTGAAAAAAAACCGTGATTCTTGAGTTTTGTATTTAATAGTTATTAATACAAAAGACTTGACACGTTAGTGAATCGACCTAATACGAAGGCGAATCGACAAAGACGTAGGTGAACTAACCGTAGGCGAAACAACTCACAGGCGAAACGACCGCAATTCCATCGCCACTGATGGAGGTAGACCTAACAGTAAGTTCACATGCTTCCCAAATGGCTTAGCTTTCTGCCCAAGAAAATTCACCAAATTTATAAACCAGCCTACATAGTTTTGAGGCAGCTTAGGCATTTAAACTCACCTTATATTGATGATTCTTACCTACAAGGTGAAAATTATGTAAGACTGTCTTGCTAAATAAATGTCTTAGACACTGTGGAAATGTTTCTCTCATTGGGCTTCATTATTCACCAACTAAAGTCAGTGCTTATCCCTACACAAAAACTTGGGATTTTTGGACTCTCGCCAGGTGAGAATTTATTTGGTACCTTGTTCCATCTGAATGTCGTTCGGTACCGTACTTCTTACACGAATCGTTACTTAAACGTGATCTAAGCAAGAAATAAGGTTCAAGGTTCACGACTGGTAGTAGTTTCGAAAATTTCGAATGTTGAATGGAACGGGATTTTTCGAATTAGAAAAACCGGTCGGAAAAAATACGCGTTCCATTCGCAGAAACCATCCGGTTATTAGTAGCCTCGATTTCAATTCTCAAAACTGGCAAATTAAAACCGGAATTTTGAATGGAACAGAAAATTTCGGTCGAACCGGAATTTTCGGACCACCCGAGGTGCTCCACAATTTCCGAAACTTCGAACCGGAAATTTTACTGTTCCATTTGATTTCTGACCGGAATATTCGTTTTTTTTGGGTTGAATGGAAAGCGCCCTTTATTTTACAGCGACGTCTGTATTCATTCGACGATAATGCCGTCCAGTGACGTCACTACCAGAAAACCTGGTAGTGATCTTTGATTGGTTCGTATTTTCTAATTTTGCATAATTATCATAAGTAACTCATCAGAGAAGACGGCACGTTTTGGACTCGCCGGGGCGGATGGTTGATGAGTTTCAATGAGTGCTTGTCTTTGGCAAAGTCCTTAAATTCGTAAGTAAAACAACATTATCGTCGAATGAATTCAGACGTCGCTCTCGGGAGGAACGTACCAGAGGAGACGGCTGAAATTCAGTCTATTTACAGGTAGGTATGAAGTTTGACATAAGATTACTGTGAGAGAAGAAAAATAACAAATACTATATATGGTTTTATACAAGAATTGTACGTATAGTGGCCAAAGTAGCATTGAAGCTTTCGAGTTAGCCACTACCATCAGAATAAATATACGAGGCCAGGTTTACCGGAAATGTTATCAGAACTATTATAAATCATATAAGAATTAATCATATAATAAGGGTATATGTATTGATTAAAAAGAAATTCAAAAATCAATTGGAATAATAAATCTATACACCCTAAATTTAATGGTGTCATTAATTATTCCACATGTGAGGGGTGAGTGGATAGTTTAATGGTGTCATTAATTATTCCACATGGGAGGGGTGAGTGGATAGTGTAATGGTGTCATTAATTATTCCACATGTGAGGGGTGAGTGGATAGTTTAATGGTGTCATTAATTATTCCACATGTGAGGGGTGAGTGGATAGTTTAATGGTGTCATTAATTATTCCACATGTGAGGGGTGAGTGGATAGTTTCCCAGAAACCGTGATTGAGCCAATATCTGATTTAAATAAATTAAAGTGCTGCATATAAGCCCTAGCCAGTTATCTTTGATATTGATTGTACATGAAGTGGGTAGTCCAACCGTAGAATATTTCTTAATTTGGGTGTTGCATCTACGAGATATAAAGGTTTGTATTTCCAATATGCTAATGATGTGGTCATGAATTTCTTTCTCCTTGTGAATTAAGCTATTTTTTAATTTAGAATATTTTTTGGGTTAAATCACTTTGATAAGCTTCAAATATAAGTTAGAAATTTAAAATTCATAATTTGTCTCTCTCTACCAGCATGCTTTTGTATAATAAGTGGTCATTGATGATGGTGAACACCCAAAACAAGAAATATTCTAACGTTCCCCTTTCCACTTCATGTACAATCTTATTAATAAGTGATAGAATTGCAAAGATGGTATTTTAACTTCAGCAATACAATAAAACTGCCTAGTTTTCTAGTCTGATTTCTCCACAGGCCGAGTCTCCTTCGCAGCCGTTATTAGTGTTGTCAAGCAACGCTTCTCCGTGATGACACTAATAATGCTGCGAAGGAGACTATCCACAGGCAATCTCAACTGTAATATCTCAACTTTGGGTTTCCTGTGCCTATGGCTCTCCTCCTCACCACAGGTAGCCCGATTCTG
Organism: Actinernus sp. WN-2022; assembly: GCA_030867875.1. Lineage (NCBI taxonomy): Eukaryota > Metazoa > Cnidaria > Anthozoa > Actiniaria > Actinernidae > Actinernus > Actinernus sp. WN-2022. The sequence continues at coordinate 41,732,234 of JAOWCC010001679.1, forward strand.
AGCAGTAGAGTTGCCTGCAGAGGAAGGTAAGTGTTAATTCACAATCAATGAAATTAGCCATGGCTTACCTAAGCCATCATCTGGTCCAGGTACATCCAGAGCCCATGGTCCACATATATATGCACATGCAGTATGGATTTTGACTAGGATAAGCCTGAAACTGTTGTTCAGGTCGTTTATATGAGCAACTTCTCGAACCCAGGCTTTGATAAGCCACAGCCTAAGTTAGTCACGAACATCAACTTTTGACCGATTTATACGAATGTTCATGCCCCCTGGTTAGCTCAGTGGTTATTAGCGCTTGTCTGTTGTGTGGGAGGTCGACGGTTCAAACCTTGGCCGGACCAACACTCAGGGTCTTAAAATAACTGAGTAGAAGGTGCTGCCTTTGTGAAACAATTTCGTCCACAAGCTGCAAATGGTTAGAACTTCACATCTTCTCGGATAAGGATGTAAAATTGTAGGCCCATCAGTGGATGAAGAACCACCTCGTGGATAATTGCCACTGATTAATCCCATTATTATTAGTAGTATTAATTGCAGCCTAGTCCCTATGCCTTCTGGCTGGTATTTTGTCTTAGTGGGTCAATGGGATCCCTGTGGTTTGTAATGGTTGTGACATCACTGCTCACTGTTGACAGTTGGTGACGTCACAAGCCAGTACAAACCACAGGGATCCCATTAATCCATTCAGACAAAATACTAGCCAGAAGGCCTAGGGACTAAGCTGGTATTATTGTAAGAGAGCATGTCAGGGGTAAATTCTGACAGACACTGCATTGAAACAGCAACATGAAGGAAATGAAATAACAATGAACGCTGGAAATTGCGAGAGTGACAGAGAAATAAGAAAACAATAGATGGTAATTCCCACAGCGACATGCCCACCTCCAAGATGACTAGTTTTGAAACTCAGACACTGGGGTCATGCATACCCCCTAAAAGGGCCTCTGCTTACATAAGCTGCACATAACTTCCTCTTGTACATGTATAAAATGGCCCTAAGGTTTCACTGTCCTAAGTTAACTAGTTTTGTGCTGACATCCCATAATTTATTTGCTGCCTGATCATCTTTAGCTGCTTGTGATGGTTCTTTCACAACACAGTCAGAGTAGTACAAGCCACTTTCACCTTCAAGGTTTTCGGACACTGCACAACAAATACTTGTCTGTGCACCTTGTCTTGTTGTCTTCAAAAGTAGCCACTGGACTGGATAGAAAAGAAGGCTAAGAACGGAATAGAGGGGCAAGTGCCTAACCATTTCTGTTTTGACTGTACCTGGATGAACAGCATAGGTTGTCACACCAGAGCCTTCCAGCCTTTTGGCCAGCTCTCTTGTGAACAAAATATTTGCCAGCTTGCTTTGGGGATAGCTTTCAATTAATTGAATGTATCCCGACTTCTCTGTTTTTATATCTTCATAATTTATGCCCGAGACAAACATGTGACCCAAGGAAGATACGGTTACAACACGACTAGGAACTGAAGTCTTCAACACATCGAGCAAAAGGTTGGTGAGCAAGAAGTGGCCCAAGTGATTGACACCAAACTGCAGTTCAAACTCCTGCATTGTTGATTAAGATATGTAGCCTTGGCTCATTTTTCACGATATTCGCAGCAAATTTACGAACAGAGCTCAAAGATGCCAGGTCTAAGTGCTCTAGATAAACTTGCTGACTGCCTGAGCTCTCCTTGATTTCTTTAACTGCGGCATTTCCGCGTTCCAAATTTCGACAGCCAATGATGACACGAGCGCCACGTTTAGCCAAATCTATGGCTGTTTCTTTGCCGATTCCGGCGTTTCCTCCAGTGATAACAGCTGTTTTACCATCTAGCCTTGTAGTGCTCTTGCACGACCCTCCTTGCATGTACTGTCTAGTAAAATATAGCGCGATAGCTGTTACCACCACCAAAACATAAACCGGGTATAATGCCATCACGGCGACGCCCTCGCGTTCGACCGGGCTACCTGTGGTAAATATTGTTTACCCATGATGCTCTTCTATGGCATACAAACATGGCGGACTCATACGAAGTTGTTCGTGGATCTTTGAAGCTAAAAGGAGTAGCTGATGGCGGCGTTAATAAGAAGTAGGTTCCTCGAGATCAGTAATAATTAAGGCCTTTCGAGGAGTTGTATAAGAATGAACTGGGGTGGCACAGTGGTTAAGCGCTTTATAATACTAAATAGTATAAATACCTCTCTCTCACTCTCAGTCTCTGTCTCACCTCTGTCTCGCTCCACCAAAGTCCAAACTGTGAAATAGCCTGACTTTGATCATGTTTGTTTCAGGTCCCGTTAGAAGATCAGGTGTAGTTTTGTACGACTCCACTTGATAATGGAGTGGTAAAGTTAAATACTGTTTTAATACATGTAGTTAAAACCTCCCATATAAAATTTCGCAAACTCGTTGATAAATCATTAAATGCGTTTCTTTACCACTTTCAACTTGCAGTCAAGTTACTTGCATTGGGTGGCCAAACGGTGAAAAACTTGCATCGACTTACGTGCAAATTTGAGCTCGATCAAAGTAGTCACAATTGGAATCCCACGTCACATTAGTGGGTGGCCAACTGAAATGCAAGTCAACATCTTACATTGACTTTTGAGTCCATTTATTTATTTATTTATTAAGCTTCGCCTGAAGGAAAAATACATATCAGGAATGATACCACGAACGATAGTTTTAACAAATTCCCCTTTTATGACCAGACGTAACACAAAGTGTTATATTAATCAGAAAGACAAAGAAACCCGTTGTTTGGTACAAGGAGAAAACTACCGGTGTAATACTACGATAAGAACTAAGAACTTACATGAAGTCTAATAATACGATAAGCACTAAGGTCAGCACTGTGCTCTATAGTGGCACCCCAAAGTATCTGAAGACATGTGCTGGTTGTATGACTACTAATCTAATAATTTGTGACGTAACGGTAACATGAATCGAGTCCATATTTTGTAGAGGTGAATTAAATATTTTGAGAATGCTTCCCAAAAATAGACAAATTACAATGATGTAGAAAAAAAATGATAAAAGGCAGGGTGACCGCAACAGCTAAAGCCAATTACTGCGGGCCCATGACACTAAATTAAATTTAAAATAGTCAAAGAAAGAACTAATGATAAGGATTTCACAACCACAAGGTGACTAAAAATAACAAGTTAAAGGACTGAGTAGGCTACGGACAGAGTTACATTTTACACAAACTGACTTCCATGTGCGCAGATTGTCTGGGTTATAAGATGTTTTCAGGGCTGACGTATAATATTGTAAAAGGTGAGACTTGTAGGAGGACAGTGATAGTGCTGGTTGTTGGGTTTCCTTTAATAGGTAAAATTCGGTTCCAAATTCTAGTGGCTGTTATCATGTAGGATTTGTGATATGTTGTTGTTTTACAGAAACATTGCTTAAACTCAGTACTGCTGGTGTTATTACTAAACCTAGTTTAATAGTCTAACAGGGCAGATTTCCTGTGGTAAAGTGTTGTTATTAATATTGATAAACCCTCTGATAGCCTTAAAGAAAAATACCATATGTAAGCTACTCGTGCCAGTAACATATTAGAGGTAGTAGACTGGTTCTTATTAGTCTATCCTTATAACTCGTTTCACAGAGAAATGGTAAATTCAAGATAAATTTAGAAGCACATTGTTGCATGTGTACTATACACTGAATAAGTTCTACTGTCTGAGGGGCCCAGACTTGCGTTCCATATCCCAAATGGGGATGCACAACAGCAAGGTAAAGGGTACGTCTCATAGAAACTGCTTTCACACTTCTTGTGGAATGCCTAACGTATCCCAAAAGCTGATTCGCCTTTGTACTCTGTTTGACCAGGGATTAAGGCCTTGGCCATTAATGGACTCTCAAGTCAACCCCAGTGTACGCAATCAATGGAAATCAATCATCAGAAAACCAATCGATCAGTCAATATCAACTGATGAAAAATATAATTGATATCAATTGGTAGTGGCCAATTGATGACTAGTCGATCAGTCATACAAAAAAAAATACTAATTACAATGATTGCTATTGTTGGAGGTTGACTATTAAAAGTGTGAGCCATTAGCTCATGAATTTGAGCTAGCTAGATCACAGTCAACACAAGTCATTGCAAGTTATTACAAGTCATTGCAAGTCCATGCAAGTGGGAGGCCAAATGAAATGCAAGTCAGAAACTTGCATTGGCTTGGAAATCCATTTGGTCAGGGCCTAAAGTTTACAACTCCTTTTTCAAAACAGCTAGCTGAGGCTTCTATAAACTTGTTGAAAGAACCATTCATTTGAAAATATGTTTAAATACTTCTAAACCTTTCTGATATCAGCACTCTCTTATCTTCAACTTTATTATGTTTGTATCTAGTAAAAATTGTGTACGAAGTGCCAAAAGGTTGGCCAAGTATTTCTTGTTTAACCTCGCACACACACCAAAACTTTGACTTGACTTTAATGTGCTAAATGTTGATATTCATGAATCTGACAATCCTCTGATATTAATGAGAATTGAGAAAAGGAATATACTGTACTATAATGATAGTGCTAAAAATAAAAGAAGAGACAAGATCTAGAGGTGACATTCTTTGGTTAATTTCTTTATCTTCAATTTAAGTTCAGTACACTTCAGTTGACAGTCTAGTGTAGTGCGAAAAGGTGAACAACAAGTTTATGCCAATATTTTGTTTAGTGATACAGGTTAAATAAAAATGTACAAATTTAGCATAAAATAATTCATGTTTTTTTAAACATTGCCAGGAAAAAGAAGAAAAACAAAGCTAAACAAGTAATTAAAGAAACTGCAAGAAGTGTGGCAAAGGAAGAGGAAGCAGACAGATCATCTGAATCCACTGAAGTCGATAATCGCACTCTAGCTCAGAAAGCATATGATAAGATTAACGAGAAAAGGGTGAGAAGCAATAAATTATACAGTCGCATAGTCACAGCTGAATCACATGCAAAATCAGATGCTCATTGGAGTAGTGATCGATTCAGAATGGAATCACCTAGCAAAATATCAACAAAAGTACATGTACTAATTAAATCTTAAAGTAATTCATCAGACTATGTGATTCAAGGAATATCACATGCCCGACTTGGTAATTCCATGTTAAATTGCACTAAAAAAATTTTTTTGCAATTTAGTGTGGAATTACCTCATCAGGAATGTGATTTTCCTATAGAGACATGTGGAAATGATACAACCAGACTTGATTTTGGAAAATAATATATATTAACATCTATAAATCAAAGGCGCAACAATCAATTACATTGTCAGTCACTTGATGTACATTGTACAGTTATTGTATAATCAATATTTATCATTAATTTTTTTAGAGGCACTTTAAAGTCAGGGCCCTACAATATAATTATGTTGACTGTTATGCTTTGTGAGGGAGTAGCTACATGTTTTGTTGTATACCTTCTGGGAATTGTACTAAAAACTATACTAAGTTACATTTGCAATTGTTTTTATACAACCTAACGGAACAAAATTATAATAAATAAATTAAAACCACCATTAATCTGAAAGATTTAAATAATACTATCCTGAATCCATGCTGTCTTTTAATGATTATAATAATATTGATAGTGCATTTTGTACCAAAATATCCACCTAACTTTGTTATTATATTTAAATCTTTATTCATACGTAAGTGTAAACATTTTTATAGTTGTTTGTCACTTAAAGTTATAATTTATTACATTTACCTTCAGAGATATTAGCATGTTTAAATGCTACTCTGTAAATTGGAAGTCAAATAAAGTTTATGTAATGTACATAACTTTTGTATGTGTTGCAGTTGAAATTGACCATTCAGTTCAATTTGACCTTGAGTCAAAACAAACTACAATGTAGTTCAATTTGACCATCGGTCATATTCAACTAGTTCAATTTGACCTGGTCAAATTGACCCAGGTTTTGCTATCAATAATTCTAAATAAAATTCACCCTCTCCTTCCCTTCCTTCTTTCCTTCCTTCCTTCCTTCCATCCCTTCCCTCCTCTCTCTCCTCTCTCTCCTCTCTCTCCTCTCTCTCCTCTCTCTCCTCTCTCTCCTCTCTCTCCTCTCTCTCCTCTCTCTCCTCTCTCTCCCCTCTCTCCCCTCTCTCCCCTCCCTCTCCCCTCCCTCTCCCCTCCCATATACTTACACTTACCTTTCATTCAGATGTAATACCACATACTGAACTCAGATTTGAACTCAGCAGCTCTGCCTTGACACACCCAGTTTTCCACTGACTTAACAAGCGCTTGTTGATTTGGAAGCAACATTTATAGTATAAGTAACTTAAACCAGAACTCAGATCCTCTCGGGTCAACAAGTCAACACTTACACAAAGTCTTTAAGGAGTATGTCTATATGTGTAAATCAACATACATTTCACTTAATTTTGAGAGTCAAGAAACAAGATCATGATAGGGTTAGTACATAACTGAAATTAAGTGAAGAGTCTCAGACAGGCATGAAAACGTTTTTTTATGTGCCTCCTGTGTGTGTAAGGAGAGATTTATTTGTTTACATGCATGCCTGGGAATTCATTCTGTCCATGCAATAGTAGGTGGTAATACCTTAATAATAATTATTAGTTAGTTATTTTTGAAATTCACTTCATAATAATTATTATTTATATTAGTTAGTCTTGATTACTAAATTGACAATATTTTCTAAATGTAAATATCTGTGGTACCTAATTGATTCTAGTTTAGTGTTATAGCTATAAATTTTTATAATTTACGATGTAATTTAAAATTTTACTTTTATTATAGTATTTGTTTCACATTTTGTCACTTAATCATGTATTGTTTTCATTTAGTGACACTATCCTAGGCCTCTATTGTTATATAATTACATATAGAAGAGCTACAGTATAGTGATGTCATAATTTCAATTAAGGACGGTGCCTACTATTGTCAGCGCGCACGCCGTTCTGCGCATCTTACGTCCCGCGGGTCATCCCGCGAGACAGGCCATTTGCAGAACTATTTTGAAAAAGTTGTGTTAATTGTGTAATTTGACAGACAGAAAGATGAAGGATTTTAAAATACGGTCGAAAGATATGCTTCAGAAAGGAACGATTTGGGAAATCTTTAAATTCCACTACACGGCCACGAAAGACAATTTTCAGCTGAAATGGTATTAAAAGAGCCAACCATTTCAATGATTTATTGTGGCGAGATGGTCGAAGAATCGTAGATCTAAGGAGATTTACCCGACCAATTGAATGAAGGTTGTTTGGACTGCCATGAATAGCTGCTGTCTTTTCGCCCAGCGCCTTGTGCTTTAGGCCTGTCGATGCTTTCGAGTTTCGTCAGTTTCTCCAAACATGGACTCGGGTATAAAGAATGTGTGAATACGGTCAAATAAGCTTTGTGAAAACGGGTAAACCTCTTGGAAATCAAAAGAAGAATGAAGAAGGAAGGACTGTATGGGGTTGGAGCACAAAGGAAGCAGCAACAGGTTTGATTTTCAATGAAGAAAGTCGAAAGACGGGACTGACTCTTTTCCACACCACCATCTTGAAAATCTCCCAGAATGCAATAAAAGAAAACAATTTTCAGACTTACTAGGGAGGCCTTGGTAAAAAATGTCAATTTTTGAAAATAAAATTAGCGATAAAGAGGCCTACCATCCACATAACTTTTTAAAACGCGTGGATACCCCCATTTTTTCTTTTTGTAATCTATAATATAGAAGCTAAACAACGTTTACATATATTTTTTGTCTTTATAAAATTGAAACTTGATGTCCATTTCAGCAAAAAATATATGTCTGTTCATGGTCACTAATGAGGCTTACAAAGCAAAATTTGTACAAAAAATGATAATAATTGTAAGATAAATGGTTTGATTGGCATCCTTTGTGAAGAACGCTATGTCTAACGTTTTTTGCCCTAATATTTTGCCAGATAACCCAAAATATTAATCGAATTAAAAAATAATTTCTCGGACAAAGAAAAATGCTGAGTCAGCACTTTTTTCGATTTTCATCCTTAATTATCTCTCTTAAACGTATGGGTACCCCATAATTTTTTTTCTGATTTCAAAAGCTCCTTAGGGGGTTCAAACAATCCATATAGATTTTTAGAAAACAAGTTGGTTTGCAATTAGTTAGGCACCGTCCTTAAGATGTAATTAAACTTAGTACATTGTTAGATAGTTGAATTAGTTAGCAGATGAAGAACCATTCTATGGAAATATATTATTATTATTATATAATTATTAAGAGGGACAACTGTAACTCCCTTCATGTTGTCAAGCCTGATATATGTTTTAATTACTGTTTAGGCAGCAGAAAGAATCCTTAAAAAAGCTGAGAAAACACATAAACAGAGAGTTGAGGTGAGTTGAACAAAGTCTGTTCATTGCACAAGTCATGTTTTGGTGAACCATTACAGAATTTAACTACATGATTGGGGGTGTGGCTTATATATGTGGCTTATATATGTGCATGAGTACTTGATCCTTAAGATACACTTGGGGGAGGGTAGTTATTGTGCTTCAAAAGTCACCAGTTTCACATAATTTATTGTATATTTAAAATCCCACTTACATGTACATGTATAAACCTTGGGCTTGTACGACTTGGTATTGGGGGGGGGGGGGGGGATGGGGATTGGGGTTACAATTATGAATATTCTGAAATGTCTTTACATTACTTTAATAATATTATTAATGCTGTTTGGCACTGGCTTTTCATTATCCACACAAAATCCATATTAAGAATGATCAGCCAACGAATAAGAACAAGTTATCATATACATGTAAGCCTGCAAAAACTGCACAATATGCACAAGAACACAAGAAATATGAGGCCATATTAGCTTAGTAGCATTAAGGTGGCTTACCAGTTGCCATAGTGCTTTTTTATTCAGATTTATATAATAAACAACTTCTTAGCCATGCAGCTAACCACCTACCAGTATATGTATATGCCTTTTATGGCTGTGCATTCTTACTCATCCTTCTCATTTTGGCATCAGCTAAGCTTGACAAAATACCTACATGCACATGTATGCATGACAGAGCTCACTCTAAAAATACATAGTGGTATTAGTTGTTAGCCAACTAATAACCTCTACTGTATGTAATTTGATATAGAATGATGTGTTTTCTGTTTCAGAAATTCAATGAATACCTGGATGACCTAACAGAACATTATGACATTCCTAAAGTCAGTTGGACCAAGTAATCAGAACCTGACTTTGTATGTGTGCAGGTGTATAGTATTATGGAGAATTCTTTGGATACCATCAGGAATGGTCAAACAACAATTTTTTACCAAGAAATACTAATGACAGGGTTATAGTTATTAAAGGATATTAAGGACATAAAAGAAAAGTCAGTGTCTGTATGAATTTGGTTTATTTCAATAGCTTTATCAGCAGTAACAGACAGTAGGTGGCTGTATGACAATGAGTAGCCGCCGGAACTCTGGCAGTAGCTGCATGGCTTCTAATGAAACTCCTGGTTTATATACCAGTATGTTTAGCTATTTTCCCTAAAATATATTATAACTTAAAACTACAATATAGAATTCTGGAAATTGTGGAACTTATGATAAATGGATAGGTACATGTATGTGCGGTCATAGAGTTCAGAACCGGACCTGGATGTCAGAGAAAAAATAGCACCAAAACTATTGTGAGAACATAGTTATTCTGAGTCGTAAATACCACCTTGGTAGTAAATTCAACGACAATCTCTATTGGCATTCCATATACATAAATGGTATTGCTTACAAATAGTATAGATAAATGAAAAAATACTGCTAAATGTGAGAGTAGGACGTTTCGCTGATCAAAGGCTTCATATAGAGTGACCTAATCTATTAATGAGTCCACATCATTTAATAAAAACAGATCTTGTCGATATCCTTTAGTTTGGAGAAGTTAATACAGTATTTGCTAATGTCGTCAAATAGCTTTTTACTGAAATCAGTATGTGAAGCACATGAATATAAAATTATTTTCATCTTCTGTATATGTTGATAGACAGCACTGGCAGATTCAATCTCAACTCTCTTGGTATTTTAGGTTGCGCATGTCTACTAACTTCTATTCGTAAATTATGGTTTCCAGTTCGTAATTTGGCTAACATTCTTCTGTCATGTTTCTTATTTTTAATCATCTCATAGCGATCGGAACTATTGGTATCAACTTTAAACGTTGAATAAAAGGAATAGTCTCATGTGATGTAACTTTGATTCTTTTGTAATATTCAGATTGACATTAGATATATATTTTTACTTGAGTTCAGAGCGAGATTAGAGGATCCTATATTAGATGCCGACTGGAATGTATCTAAATTTATCGAGTAGCCACATTAGGGGCCCGTTTGTTAAGCCCAAGATAGTATTTAAAGAACTATATTAAAATGAAGTCGTTCAACTGGGTCTGTTTCCCATTTTTGGAAATTCAATAAATCTGATTGGCTAAAACTGGAATTTAACTTTTTTTTTCTCGAAAAACCAGGACCCGGAAATCTGAATTAGGTTCAAAACTGGACCGGTACAGCCGCACATATTGTCATGTCATAAACAATAGTGCCCCCCGGTATTGTCAGAAACGATTTCACACACTCAATTGCGTGTTCGATCAGGGATTCCAAACCTTCCATTCCATACCGCCTCACTGGTTAGCTCAGTTGGTAGAGCACGGCCTGTCTAGAGTGCGGGAGGTCAAGGCATCGAATCCCGGCCGCGTCCTTGGCCTTCCTCTTCCAATCTATACGAGGGGTACGTGAAAGAACCTGTTGTGTTATTTTGAGAAAGAGTAGTAGGGATTGTCTCCCGACACAACAGCCAGGTATTCCGAGTTACTAACAATCACACGTGGTTGTAAACTGCACGGCAGCACATTGCGACACAATAGCAGTCCGTATCATAAAAATAACCGCATTTGGATATTCATATAGAATTTGCGCAATATATGAATACCTTTACCTTTTTTACCTCGAAAACAATAAATCCCTCGGGATTAATTGATTTCTCGGTGTTTGAAACCCCTGATGAGTGGTTCATCAAAATAGTTTGGGGATGTTTGGATAGTTTGGTTACTCCTTATATTTGGTGAGATGGGGATGATCGTCGTATTTGTTAGGGGTTGAAATTGGTGATCCGGTATTTTTATAGGGGTTCTTGAAGCAAAACCCAACTATTAATAGAATCTGTTATTTTTTTAGAGATGGCATGACCGATTTTTCTTCGCGAAGCTGGCCCGAGAACTGACCCATAATGGTGTTTTTAGGGTATTTTTCAGTTGATAAGGTATTTTTAAGGGTGTTGCATTTTCTGGGTGAAGCATTCTTTTTTCGTAATTTTTTTCGTAATTTTTTTTCCCAGCTTTTCCGACGGTCATGCCTGATCTTTTCACCCTGGAGTACCCCGGGAAGTTTGGGATTACTCTTATTTTTGTGATTTTCAAAATCTTGCCATTCACTTCTTATTTACCCAAACATACTAACATCGATGTGATATTTCATGTGGTTCATTTTTTTAATAATTCGATGAGATTTACATAACTCGATCGGTCCTAGCGACTCTTGTGGGTGTTTTTTTGCTAATTTGTTTTCGAATTGGGCTACCTGTTGTTTGACCGCGCGCCACAGGTAACCCAATCCGAAAATAAATTAGCAAAAAAACACCCGCCTTGATCCGCTTACGAAATGGCTACTATAATAAACAAATTCTAACTACACTATGCAGAGACACTTTTATAAATAATTGGTTTATTTTGAATATGTACCATCCAGCCGTTGAAACTGGTACAACCTAGCGCACTCATATATTATACGTTTCACACGATCTGCCCTATAATGACAAGTAATTACGTGGCATGAGGGAAATTAGTGATTAAATTTCCCCGCGATCCGAGATGATTTATGGAAATTTAATCACTAATTTCCTCTTGTCATGGCGAATCCTTGTTTACGATTTTTCCTCATTAGCATACATCAAACTTCAAGCGACGTACATACAAACAAACAAAGTCCATAAATCGAAAGAGATAGTCACACTTGATAATCACCGAAAATTTGAGAGCGTATGATAAATATATTTTGAGGAATGAGTTTAAAAATCTCAAAATTTACAAAGCCGGAATGTATGGCTGTCACCAACACTTGCCCCCCAGTCGATTTTACAGTTTTGAAAAGTCAGTTTCTCGGGAAATATTTAACATATCAATCTCACATCTTCGGTGATTACTAAGTTTAAAATTATCAACTGAGCTTGAAATTTAATTTATGCTAATGAGGCAAAATTGTAAACAATGAGGTCAGCAAGGATTCGCCTATGTATGTGTTGTGCTGGATATGAAAAACCACCCTGGAGCTGTGGCCAAAAAAATGGAAACGTTTTCCTCGAACTAATGCAGTAAGACCCATTCTCCGAGGTTTAGAGAATTCTATATAATAATTACCATGTAATGTAAATATTGTAGGGCAAATAATAAATAATCTATAAAATTAACTTAATGACTTAATTTTTCGCTTAACCGCATATAAACCTTATAAAAATATAGGCAACCCTATGAGCGGAGCTCCCAATAATTAAATACGAAGAGATGCACGCACACATACGTAATAAAAATGTTTTTACGAAATTAAATAAATAGTAATCGTGCGTGAAATGTGATGCGTGCGTGCAGACGTAATTACGAAAATAAATACTACACGTGCAGATGACGCACATATGTAACGGTAAAGGTGCCGGCACAACTAGCCTGCGTGACAGGGGGAGAGGAGGGGGAATGGGGAGAAGAAAGGGAAGGGAGCACTTGCAGCGAAGCCCCTGTATTTTATCTTACGCCCCTAAATTATAAATTAATTTTCAGTGTCGTCTGTTACAAATGTGTGACCTTCGGTGCGATGACCCCTAAGGAAAAACGAAGAACAGAAGGTCAAACATTTGGGTTAGAAAATGGATTTTCACCAACTAAAAACACTGCAACCTCTAGGGTATCCGTACTAAATTCCAGCAGGAAATTTTGGCTCGACACGAAATAATTCAAAACAGACTTTAGTTCTTCGTTTTTCCGCCTGGGTCTTCGTTTTTCCGACACCTCTGAAGCTATCGCTGTACTTCTACTAATAGCTCTATAAACTACAAGAAGTTGAAAGATCCTTTTTTTTATATTTAATTTATTTTTTCTCGACATTTTCTCCAAGAGCAAAGCTCATCGAGGAAGATACTTTTGCTAAATCTGGTGGGGTCAATTGGCCATCAAGTCCTTCGTGCGCGTTCTAAAATTGAATTGAACACTTCTTCATCACGCCATAACCGCTATTTTTATTACAAGTTTCAATCAAATGTCATTGCACACCGCTTTAGCCAATCGAAATTTTGCGTCCAAACAATGAACGTCGAAAGGAAAAAACGGGTGGCAGGTACTTCATCTATGCCGATTATTATGTCCTGAGATTCTCTCTCAGGCTCATTCCCCCTCCCCCTGCGCTTGCCACGCAGCCTACATACAACAGAATGAACATGACGCGTATGCGTACACGCGGAGATGTAACGGAAATTAAAGTTGGAAATTGAAAATTTTACGCATTACGGCAAAAACGTTATACTGATTACTTGGATGATTTAGAAGACCGCCCCCGGTTAGCTCAGCTCCGGTCTGTTAAGCGGGAGGTCGCGGGTTCAAACCCCGGCCGGACCAACACTCAGCGTCTTAAAATAACCGAGTAGAAGGTGCTGCCTTTGTGAAACAACTGCAAATGGTTAGACCTTCACGTCTTCTCGGATAAGGACATAAAATCGTAGGACTCCCGTCGGCCTCAAGTTTATCAGTCTCATCAGGCTACAGACTGTCACGAGTTACCGACGTTAAATTAAGTTGCTTTATCTTTTTAGAAAATCACAAATTCCCATAAACGGAGGATTGAATGTAAACGGACAGAGCGCCGCCGGTTAAATCACAGGCAGCCCAAGCTCAAAGTTTGAATTTATTTGACAGTTGAAGGTTCAAACATCCAGAATATCTGGTATTTTATCGCACTAAATGGCAAATGAATAACACAATAAACTTGCTTTGATGAAGATTAAGTTGTTGTGTCTTGAATTTGGGGGTTTGGGGGCCGATTTAACGAGTTTCTAGGAAACCTGGATTCACTCTACCTAAAGAGAGAAAAGGCCGGCAAGCGGATGGCGATGGCGTGTCACATGCCTGTCATCTCTACGGCAAAAAATGACCCTTAAATCCACTCAATCGACGTGATACTTTCGGATCCCGTAGACAGATCACCTTGCTACGTATCCTCCAAGTTTTATGACCAAACATTCAACGAATACCGAGAAATCATTTTGGTCACCTCGCATTTCGCCGTCCCAAATACCTCTTCACACTTTGATGAGACACCGGAAGTCCAACCGAAAGGATGCCTCGTTTTGGAGTTGAAGATCACGCCGCACCAATTTGGGATGGGAAAGCTCGGATTGACTGCTTGTTTCTTGGTCCAGTACGTTTATATAATGTTAATAATATAACGTGGGCAAAAAAAGGATTGACAAAACTGATAAGGAGCCATTGCATATTAAATATGTGCAGTGCTTCTCGGCAAGTTCTCGGTCATTAATAATTCATTTTCTCAAATTTTCATACCGTCAAATTGACCTTCTAAAAACCTAACCCACCAATTTAAAACAAACCTAACCATTTTCAACCCAAAATCATACATAGAACAAGTAAGAGTTAACTACCGAGAACGGAGGCAATAAGCCATATACATCCCGAGGGCCGTAGGCCCGAGCGATGTATATGGCTTATTGCCGACGTACGAGGTATTTAAGTGTCTTATTTCATACTTGACGAGGTTTTCGCAAAATTTTCATTGATGTAGCTCTTTTTAGGTAGATTTTGGGCGAATACTGACCTAGACGGAGAAAAGGTTCTAAATCATTATAGGGATATTTAGTAAGTTTGGCTTAAGCCAAGGTGAATGAATTACTTGGAGAAAATAATAAGATAGAAACAACAAAATATCGTTGAATTATATTGAATTGCTCGTTATAAATGCAAGGGATGTATGAGAAAAGTTCCCGGGATGTATCTGTATACATCCCAGGAACTTTTCTCATACATCCCTTGCATTTATAATGAGGTGTGTTTGGAAAATAAAGCCTCATGAATAACAAAGAAAACCGTGTCAAGTATGAAATAACTCTCAATACACCTGTCCTGAATGGAAAATGTATTGTTAGTAGTGGTCAAAATAAGCACGGCGATTGTCATTTAAGCCACTATGAAACGAAAATACGTGTACATGCCACGAATCGATGTTTTATTAGAATTTCGGTGGATTTTATCTCGTCAAAACTAATCGATTTGTTGCCTAATAGAACGAAATAAAAGGTAAGCTTCATTATTCATTAACGGATGTTAATCCTTATCCGGATGTTAATCCCTGGTCAAGTAAACCCGAAATCTCTGAAACGGAATACATTACATTTATCGGGTAATATTCACGTCAACACAACGTTAAATTTTACCAAAACTGCTCCCAATCATAATAATTGTAGTTGATTTCTGCACATGTTGTTAGGGATCAAAGGAATGTTGGATCCGAAATGTTTACTCATTTGATAGGGGCTTTTAAATTTCAGTTTTACTACCTGAAACTACTAATCTACTTTGACAAACAATGCTATAAATCTTTATGAAAAAGCATTTCCTTTATCCTCACTTGTTGTGAAGCTTAAGGTGTTTTTGTAATCGACAGCGCGGTTCAATGCAGTTCTAATTCGGTATAATTAACGGTAAATAATTAGTTCAGAATACAAAACAGATAACTAAAACTGCTCTGCCTTAAACGGCTGAATGTTCAGTATCTTGTTCAAAACAAAATTATAATAATTTCGCGAAAACCAATCGTTTTGGAGGTTGAGTAAATATTTGGAACAGCTTTAATCATCTGGTAAAAAGCTATAACGCACTTGTCT
Organism: Actinernus sp. WN-2022; assembly: GCA_030867875.1. Taxonomy (NCBI): domain Eukaryota; kingdom Metazoa; phylum Cnidaria; class Anthozoa; order Actiniaria; family Actinernidae; genus Actinernus; species Actinernus sp. WN-2022. The sequence continues at coordinate 41,748,176 of JAOWCC010001679.1, forward strand.
TATCGTTGACAAAGGTTCACGTCTTTCTTTGCCAGTTATTGCCATTGGTGACGTTTAAAACGCAGCTGAAATAATTTTGAGAGAGTTTGGTTGCAATCGACGCTCGGAGAAAACGTGGAAATTTAGCAGACGTTCGGCTAAAATGGATAACATCGCTAAAAACATCAGTACTTCAATGAAAACTGCAATAACCGCTAATAATTACAAAATCCACGCGTTAGGAAAAACACTGAGGATACTAGAAGCTGAGAGAGATTTAAAGTTATTGTCCCTTCAAGTGGAAAAAGACGAAGTGAAGTTCTCAGCGTCGCCAAAAAAGAGCCTAAAAAAGACGTCGAGCTTGTCGATGGACTGCACAACAGAACCGTATCCCGCAGGACAAGAATGTGACCAAGATTTGGGACACGAGAGCAAATCGATGCAAAACAGACGCGCTTCAAGTCCTTGTAGGCCTCGATCACTGCCACCACTTCAAAACAGTACTTCTCCAAGGTCAAGACGGTTTACCTTCGCACATCATCAAGACCATACGGCATCGGCATCGGCGCCTTCTTCTCCAAGACCCAGTCCACGACTTCATTCAGCCTCGAGTTCAAGGAGCTTTTCAAGTCTGTGGGAACAAGTGACACTCGAAGAGACCGTGGAATGTCAACAGAGAACTCGTTCACCGCGATTTAGCACGACTAGAAGCCACTCTTGTACGCCAATTCTTACTGCTAGGCTAACAGCTAAGTCATCGCCAAGCGAACAAGGTGTTGCTCAACCTTCAGGGTCTCTCACGGCTGCCGCGGGTTCGCCTGATAATTCTACAGCTCATAGAGGCCTCTCCATCATACCGTTATCTAGAAGCTCTAACAAGCAATCGAGTGGGAAGCAAAAGCAAGGGAAATCAACGACTGTGTTCTCGCGCTTGTACCAGGCTCCGAAATCACGAGAAAAGAGAATGGAGAACGCAATGAACAAGTCCGCTTTAGCTTCGCCGAGATTGGACCAAAGACGCAGGTCGACGTCTTTACCTGATTTGTCGGCGGACATGTTGAACGATTTGCGTAACTGCCGATATTTACGTAAGAACAGTGACAGCGACAGGAATGGCGAACTGGATGTGTTTTCACAGTGAAGCAAAATAAACCTAAACCGTATTAATAGTGATTACTCTACGGTGCATCGCTATTTGGGGATGGACTATTATATTATTGAAATTGGGGGGGGGGGGGGGGGGGGGGGGGGAGTGGCATGAATTTTAGTTGCTCGATACTTTTCTCTGCTTTTTACCATGACTTGGAAAAGCCTTGCGCAGAATTATTGCTTTTTCTAAGTTGACAAATTATTGTGAAAACGACTGCATTTTAAACAACATTGTATTTAATTTTCTATATTGTATACACCATGGATATATGTACAAGATTATGGGCACCTTATGCCCAATTCAAACGTCGAACTTCTCACGTGCCGAATCTAATACCTATTTGGGTCGACTCAAATAACTAAATTTAATGGGGTCGAATCTAATTGCTAACTGGGTGAATGTTTACATGAAATTAATCTGTGGTTGGCGACCAAATTCACTCATGATATGGCGGACAAACAGCACTGTGAACCAGAGGATCCTTTTCTTTTCAAAGACGACGACTAATGATGCAACTATATACCATTAAATCTTCGTCACGTTTTCTCTTCGAGGATTCCAGTCCCGGATTCCAGTAGCGCAGGAGTGATTTGTTTCTGCATGAACACGACGATTCGTGTCGTTTTGTCGCCAACATAAGGTTTGCAGTTGTGTCTTTATCGATTTCGAATACTGAACACTTCATACAGAAGTATTGGAGGCATCCTAAAAAGTGTACATTATTAAAGCACGAAGAACATGCATTTTCACATGCTCAGGATGCAGCGGTACTTTTCCCGTGCTGCTGTTTTCCCACCACCGTGTCTGAGTGTAGGCGTCTGCGCATGACATTTAGCCCGAAAGTGTAGAATTGTGGGTAATAGGTAATTTATGCATTAGATTGGGCACATGAGAAGTTCGACGTTTGAACCCCGGCCTAAGAAGTTTCTGATGTGAATTATAAATTTAAATACTGTTCGATAAATGCTCCAGTTCTCTATAATGTTCTGTATTGAAAATAATCCCTTCTACACAAATACAGAAGAGTACTTTTAAAAACTGAAAGCATGACAGGGCCGGTATGACGTATTTCGCCAAAAAAAATACAGCTACGCATTTGAAGTGAGAAATTCATTCTAAACTCGTGGATAACAGAACTCGTGTCACTCACTCGCTCACTCACTCACAAAGGTGTTAGCACGCCAAAGAGCCTGGGAAGAAGCTTGATGATAGCAATCGATATTCGATTTATCGCAGTTCGGCCGGACATAGTTATTTTTAGCGATCTTCATATGAACTGACGAACCTCGCGCACATGTGGGATGGTTAAATGCAAACATGACTAACAACTGTACAGACGTAGTCTTCAAGGAAGATATTGCATATTATTTCAATCAAGCATCGAGGGAGAGGAATGGGAATTTTACATGGCGGCCATGTTGAATCCCAGGAGGATAACAACCTTTGTTTTTGCTAGTCTAAACTCGTCCGAAAACTGTTCAGTTCGAGGCCGACCTTGTAAAACCTATTGTTTCTAGCTAACATGGCCGCCATGTTAGAAGGGTCAATTATTTAACAGCCACGGTCAAACACTGATCGCTTTTTGCAAAAGGTTGTGACATCTTCAACTGGTGTTTTTATGTTTTACGTGATCAGCTAAAGTTCAAGCTTCGTGTTCTGCTAATATCTTAAATAAATTTTATAGTGAAAACACTCAGAATCCCATAATTCCGGTCTGGCACGAGTTTTCCATTCTATACAACTCCAAAGTGAACGATTTTAAGGGTTCCACCAGCAGTTCCAGGATCTCCGCCAGCAGTTCTGGGTTCTCCACCACCAGCACTTGGGTCCTGGTCATCTTTCTCTGGTCCTGGGTTAGATGGACCTGAAGGATTAAGTATAATATGTCGCTTGAAAATGTAAACAAATATATTAAACAAGCAATAGAAAACATGTTTCCTTATCTTTTGGCTTGTCACCTCTCACCTATTTTGGGAGTAGCAAGACCTAGTACACTAGACTCATGGTCTCCCCTCCGCAGGGGTGCGAGTGGCTGGTTATGTGATGGACTGTAGTCGCTGTCATGGTAACTATCATTAGGTTCCATTCCCTCCCCATTTTGTGACGGGTAGTCTTCCTCGTAGGATCCATCGTCGTCATATGATTCACCTGTGTCTATTGGAGAAGACGAGTATTAGTTTTATAGCCTCGAAGTGAACAACAATTAACTGCAGGGATATTATTTATTACTGAATGGATCACTGAATGTTAGAAACAAAAAAAAGATTTTGTCACTGAAGGTGGGTGGATGACAAAGGTTATTATCCTTTGGACTTGTTGGAGGTTAGGGTTAGATTCATCACGGTTATGAAAGAAATAGTAAGGTTATACATGTATACCAGACGTTCATAACCTAATAAGGCTGACTTAACTTACGAACAGGCTCATGGGAGGGACAGAAGAAGGGGGAGGGACAGAAGAAGGGGGAAGGAACAGAAGAAGGGGGAAGGAACAGAAGAAGGGGGAAGGAACAAAAGAAGGGGGAAGGAACAGAAGAAGGGGGAAGGAACAGAAGAAGGGGGAGGGACAGAAGGGGGAAGGACAGATGAAGGGGGAGGGACAGAAGAAGGGGGAGGGACAGAAGGGGGAAGGACAGATGAAGGGGGAGGGACAGAAGAAGGGGGAGGGACAGAAGAAGGGGGAGGGACAGAAGAAGGGGGAGGGACAGAAGAAGGGGGAAGGAGAGCCTACACGGACACAATCCAAATTTTCGATGTAAACTCCTATTGGTCCATTCTACAATGAAATCTATCCACGTGTAAAATGGAGATAAACAAAGCCACCTAATACCTAATTATTATCCTTTGTTTCAATTGATTTTGTTAAGAGTGGACATGGAGCGGCGTCTGAGCCGACATCAATGTAGGGGCGTAATTTACATTTGTATAGCGTCCGTGCAGGCTCTTCTCCCCCCTCTTCTCACTATTCCGATGAGCCTGTTCGCAGGCTAGGAATGACTTTACAGGTTAATGACAAGCAGGATCTTAAAGCAAATATATATTAATGGACAATAGGATTATAAATAAGGTAAGGATAGGTGCGTGAGAAACTATTAGATCTGATGATATACCGGTACATGATCAATGAATCACACACTACATTGTATATGTTCACCTGATGCTGTGAGTGACTCGGCATCTATCTGTATTGCTCTCTGTTTAGCCACTCCTGCTAGCGCGTAGTTACCCACATCGGCAGCAAGATAGTGAATATCCTAATCAAACACAAACACCCATCAAATAAGGTCTATGTCATAATCAATATCATCGGCAGCAAGATAGTGAATATCCTAATCAAACACAAACACCGATCAAATAAGGTCTATGTCATAACAAATATCATCGGCAGCAAGATAGTGAATATCCTAATCAAACACAAACACCTATCAAATAATGGCTATGTCATAACAAATATCATCGGCAGCAAGATAGTGAATATCCTAATCAAACACAAACACCTATCAAATAAGGTCTATGTCATCATAAATATCATCGGCAGCAAGATAGTGAATATCCTAATCAAACACAAACACCTATCAAATAAGGTCTATGTCATAATCAATATCATCGGCAGCAAGATAGTGAATATCCTAATCAAACACAAACACCTATCAAATAAGGGCTATGTCATAACAAATATCATCGGCAGCAAGATAGTGAATATCCTAATCAAACACAAACACCTATCAAATAAGGTCTATGTCATAATCAATATCATCGGCAGCAAGATAGTGAATATCCTAATCAAACACAAACACCTATCAAATAAGGGCTATGTCATAACAAATATCATCGGCAGCAAGATAGTGAATATCCTAATCAAACACAAACACCTATCAAATAAGGTCTATGTCATAATCAATATCATCGGCAGCAAGATAGTGAATATCCTAATCAAACACAAACACCTATCAAATAAGGGCTATGTCATAACAAATATCATCGGCAGCAAGATAGTGAATATCCTAATCAAACACAAACACCTATCAAATAAGGTCTATGTCATAATCAATATCATCGGCAGCAAGATAGTGAATATCCTAATCAAACACAAACACCGATCAAATAAGGTCTATGTCATAACAAATATCATCGGCAGCAAGATAGTGAATATCCTAATCAAACACAAACACCTATCAAATAATGGCTATGTCATAACAAATATCATCGGCAGCAAGATAGTGAATATCCTAATCAAACACAAACACATACCAAATAAGGTCTATGTCATCATAAATATCACTTTTAAAATAATATCAATGCTGTTGGCCAATTTGAAAATGAGAAGGGGACTGGGACCGAGTTACACCATAAGAAAGATCACATCACAATTAGTATTAACTACAAAATTTTAGGATGTTTGGATGAACCTGACCTGAATGGCAAGCTTTCATGTTACTAAAATAGGAAACAAATGTATCTAGGGGGGGGGGGGGGGTCCAGCATCCCCTGCAACCATACATTCTCTCTTACTTTTGCAATTTTCGAGATCACGTCATATGTTTAATATCAAACCAATTTTCTTCAAACTCGGTAAATCTACTACTTTTTATGTAATAGGTACAGAATGAGTGCATGGCCGTCCTTTATCCGAACGATAAAGCACGGACACGAATTCTGTGTCTGACTTATCAAACGTCCAGATATATAGAGTCGTGTTACGTTTTCAGTTATTTTGCCGATACGACCGATTTTGGCCGAGAATATCGAAGCAAATGTTTATGTAAATCAGCACGAAATCTGTATCAGATTTACAGATCACTTATCGCACATTCATTTAATTTGTTTTTCATGAATGAACAACAATGAACAACAACAACAACAACAACATTTACCGGTATTACCATTTAGATATAGTTTTTTTATACTTTTTTCAAGGTAATTGGCACCCAGAATAACTGTAAAGTTAAACGAGCTGGGTAACAGACATACTTAAAGGAGCTCATTCAACCAAGATGCATTGCGAGTCACTGTTATTGTTTTCATACGGGAAACTACTTGAAATCGGACAGCTGCCAATCAGAAAATGTGATATCGGGCTTTTTATAAATAGACTTTACGAGTTGAACATCGGCGGGTAGATCGGTTGCCTTTATACTTGAAGAAATATAATAGAATGAGTGGAATTACTACGGTTCTCCGATAAAAAATCCTCGACATGATGCTAGCAATCGATCTCATGCTCGATCTAGCGAACCAACTTGTCCAACTTCTGGACCAAGTTCCAGCGATGCAGATCGTGTGGCAAGGAAATTAATCAATTCTAGGATAGCGTTATACATTTAGAGTTCTTTCCTTTCTAGGCTTGTGCATGCAATAACGTGTAGTCGAAAGAAAATGGCTAGGTTGTCCCTGCCAAAATGCTGGTTTGAAATGATGAAGTACTGTTTGCCACATTCTATTTGTGTTCATTTAGGTCCGTGCGTTCTCGACTCGCCAATGCAATATGCAAATTTGAAATCAAATTTGAGGAATCGAATCCGTATAATGTTATTGTTTGTTAGCCTGAATTTCAGCCGGTTTGTGTCATTTTAAAAGCCCCTTGACTTCCGTTAATCGTACATTGGATATGCTGGGTAAAAAAAATTCGATCAGTTTTCTGAGCGCCCAGCGGCACTTGATTGAACTTTATTCATCAGCAAAGAAACATTTATAAAATAGGTTCCACGTTACAGCCGCTCATGCAGATATCAACACAACATTTCACTTTTACTTACTTTAATTGTCTCAGCGTTGTTCATGTACATTGAGCGAAAACCAAGATTATAAGACTAAGAGAGAAACTGCGAGATTTGTAATCTTGCATGTACCGCGCGTGTACCGCGTACTCAAGTCTTCAGTCAAAGCAATTTGCTTTAGATGTTGTAAGTGTCCGATAATGATAAGCAAAAGGCTCAGCTCTTCTGACCTTTAAATTTCTTGTCATTTAGGTCTACGGGCCGATCAAGCCAATGTAGAAAGGCCCTGGATTGGATAAACTGTAGGAATTACGATCAAACAGTCGGCTAACTCCAGTACAGGCTCTAGTAATAATTTCACTGACCAAAGGCGACTCCAGAGTACGTTCAATACTTCCCCTGGCAGGTGAAAATTCGGAAATATATGACTGAACACAAAAGCTAATAAATAAGGAACATTTTCCCCTATAAGTAATCAACTGGTATGCCCCTGTGAGACCGATGGAATAGGATTTGTTTCAAGAAGCTCTCCAGAGCCATTATCGGGGGCCCCGAAAATGGCGGTTCGAGAAATTTGAGCTCGCAATGCATCTTGGTTGAATGAGCTCCTTTAATGTACATTGATGAAGTATTTGGTCTTACAACTTAAAAAAACAAGAAAGTGTAAATTAGCTAGGCTATAACATATAGAAAATTAATAATACATATAATAACGATGATAATAATAATAATGAATGCCAATGATACTAGAATGAAGTAAATATAATTTCATGAGGTTCCTTATAGACTAGAAGTGATGGAGGTTAGACAATTTAGAATTTATAATAGATGAGACTAATACAGATTTATAAGGTCTGACTTGATATATTTTTTAAAAGAGTACTTCCCCAGCATTTTTGTTTCTTCCTTTATTAAGTTCCAAGTTACTGCTCCTTTGAAACGCAAGTTAAATTTTCCATAATTTGTTCTAACTTGAGGAATAACGTATGATGACCTTGCCGATAGCCTGGTATTATAAGAATGTACAGAAGCAACTGTTACTAAAAAGTTGTCAAATGCTGATGGAAGCATTCTATTATGAAATTGATAAAGAAATAAAGTAATGAGTTTGATAAGTGATATTTCTTGTGGTGGACTTGATTAGATTAGTTTTCCATACTTGGTCCCAGTCTCCTGCTCGTTTCTAAAGTGGTCGATTTCTTGGAACCTGTCCAGATTGATCACTCATCTATAGTTAACAAAACAATGAGTAATGTCATGGCTCCTGTCTTTACATTCCAGCAGCTATGAGAACACACTGTGTCATTTCTGATTCTTACCATGAACAAGTCCTTCGCTCCTATGTCTACAGCCAGCAGAAAGGCCTTCTCAAACCTCTTGTACCTATGGATTATAAGGAATATTAACCTCTAATCGTGGCAGATTTGAACCGAAATCGATGAAGTGTTTCAGATTGAGCTGCTCAGGTTTGTGTCGTGTCATGGTGGTTTAGTGCAAAGACACTTTTTAGATGATGATAGTAGTAGTACCAGCAGTAGTAGTAGTGAGCTAGAGGGGGGATGTGGAGGGGTCATCAAAAATTGAGAATGATTTTTTTCCGATTTGTACAACCCCCCCACTCCCACCCCCACCAAGTTTCAATTTTTTCTTTATTATTGGCTACCTTGTAGATGCAAGATTCACATAAGTATCCGAGACCAATAGATTAAATTTCCATTAAATATCACATTATAGCTTTCATATAGCTTTATTCCCTAAAATATTATATTGCCTAAAAGTGACCAGTCCGTCAGATTTGACAAATAATAATGCAATTTCTATAGCGCTTATACATTAATGTTCTAAGCGCTTTACAATCTAAACAATTATCGAATGCTTAATCTATACATTACAACAGAAAATATAGCTATAATACTAATAACAAAAATAATTATCATAGCTAAAATTGATATAACGAGTTAAAACACTAATTACAAAACATAAGCAATCTTAAAAAGGTATGCTTTAAGCCTGGATTTGAAAGTATTAACATTCTCAGAAGATCTGATGTTTAGCGGAAGATCATTCCATAACTTGGGAGCGTGCACAGAAAAAAGCTTGGTGTCCATAGTTCTTTAATTTATAAGATATGCAATTTAGGCGCAAAACAGACTTAGATGAACGCAGTAGTCTTCTTGGTTTGTGCAATTCCAACAACTCTTGTAGGTAGAACGGAGCTAAATTATGTAGGGTCTTGAAAGTAAGTAGATTAACCTTAAAAATTATCCTATATTGAATTGGTAATCAATGGAGCTTTTCGAGTGAAGGACTAATATGGTCATGTTTGCTTAAACATACAATAACCCGCGCAGCAGCGTTTTGTACCTATTGAAGCTTTGAAATCATATGCTGCATGTATCAAGTTAGCATGAATAAGGACCTTACTAGTATCGTATGATAGATATCTCCTGATTTTTGCGATGTTTTTCAAGTGGTAAAATGTTGATTTTACTATAGCATTTCTTTGTTTAGACATAGTCATAGTACTGTCAAATATAACTCCGATGTTCCTGGCATGGTCGGACGGATATACAGTGTCATCTCCCAAGGTAAGGGAACGTAGTGGAGTGTATATATGAGCTCTAAGTGATAAGTCAGATTTGATTATAATAAATTGACACACGTGACTTGCCTTAAAAGATGGTGGAAAAACCGTCGTGACAACTTGCTGATAGGGTCTCTAAACTGCAGTACTGTTACGTCAGATAACGGTCTACTAGGCGCGTAGAAACTGCCAAGGGTCTCCTCAAGCATCCCCTCGTGGTCAGAGTTCAAGGTGAGTTTGAGTAGGTAGTTCATGATGACGGTCATACATGCAAAGCAGACATTGCCTTCAGTGTTCCAGTTCATACTGTTGAGGAAATTGACTGCCTGCAACATAACGAGTGCAATGACTGATTATCCCAATGGAATATGATGTTGCAGGTATTTATTTATCATCTGTGCATCTATAAGTGGACTGCAGATACATTGCAAAATGACTGTCTTCTTTGTACTTTGGAGATGCAAAATGTCCACGCATGCATGTATAGACAAGGATTACGGATGCTTACTGCATTTCCAAATGACCTTGAATTGTGAAAACATGATCGTATTCTGCGTTGTACAACGTATCGTACAAGCGAGACAACGTATCGTCGTAGACAACGGAACGCCTCCTTGTAGACAGCCTGTGGGATGTCAAATATCTGGGAAATGTTTGCTTCTCACTTGTTTAAGTTAGGTTTCAAATATAAAAAACGTTTCTGGAGTTTATTAAACGTAATATTTGAAGAACAGTATACTCCAGAAAAGTGTTTTTATAATTGAAATCTAACTTAAACGAGTGAGAAGCAAAATCACAAGGTACTTTCTGCAGTTTTCAAACGTTAGAAACCTCGGATCACGAGTACTGTGTGCAATGTTGGCCGCGGGTCGATCCAGGGTTGGCCGACAGGTCGTTCGCTTTTTTCCCACGTACCTGTTTTTTACCTGTCGGCCGATAGTGGTATTATCGGTAAGGTGTCGGTCATATGTCAGTGGGTATTAAGTTATACATGATATAGTTTTCACTCAAATAAATCAGTTGACTCATTTGGGAATATTTTATCTGGAACGTTTACATGCAGTATTAAATATAATTTAGTTAAGTACGAACATTCCTTTCTGTTGCGGTATAAATGTCTCTTTATACAATTAAATATCTCTTGGTGATTTCTTTCTTCTTAAACACAACATTTAAAATATCTGGTAAACGACCATTGTTGTAAGCAACGCCGAGCAATTTGGGGATTGTAATATGGATTTTAAAAAAAAGTTTTTACTTCCGCAAATTTGCAAATATTGGGGTCGCTACTTTCGAGGCATCGCCACTTTCGCGATTTATTAATAAGCATCAAATATTCTCGTTACTTTGGGAATCGGTTACTTTCGGAAGGTTAACAAAGTATATATTCGTTGGCTGAAAATGTCACGGTCACCGATACCTCGGTCGACTGTCGGAAAACTATCGATAGAGTGTCGGTGATCAATCGGCCGACTGTAGATGAATCATTAACCATGTCGGCCGACATACAGAACAGTCAAGTGTCGGCAGAATAGCGGTCACCTTTCGGTCGACTCTCGGCAGATCGTCGACCGCCTAATGCTGCCAGTCGGCCGACCCTCGAGGGTTGGCCGACCTGTTGGCCCAAGGCTTGACCGATACAATGTACGTCGGCCGACTACAATGTGGCATTCTCCTGTCTACGATGATAGGTTGTCTCGGTTACGATACGTCGTGCAACGCAGACTACAACGCTACTTGTTTCACAGTTCAAGTTCACTCGAAATAGCAGTATGGGCTACTAAGTTGCTTTTATCTCAGTCTGTTATTAGGTAACAAAGTAATATATACGATCTTGAATTCTTCATGTGCATTTATATGCATGAGCATAATAATTATTGATCTCTAAGATGTAATCTCAAGACTTTCATCCAGTTGTCATTCAAAGCTGTATAAAACAGTAGCTAGCAAAGTATTAATTATTCTGTCACTGAACCTCTTCTCCTTGGTTATGCTTTATGTATTCTGAAGTCAATTCCAAACATCCAAGTTTCCCGTGACTCATTACACCAAGCTCAACTCTCAACAAGCATATCGGACCCCTAGAATACAATTGAAAATAGGGAAAGTGTTATTCAACATTCTATAGTACTGTTGATGGCAGTGGAGAGTCTTTATGTTCTAACAATGATCTGCTAATGATCAACGTGTTTATGCCAAATAAAACTATCCACCCACCCTCCCTAGGGGTATACATGTGTAATTAATGGTTAACTATTAAATTTAAGGTAAAACAGGGGGTGGGGGTGCGTGAGGGTATTCCAGAAACCGTGACTGATCCGGGACGAAGCCTAGGTTTCCCCTGCAGACCCGACAACGTTTTCCACCAAAATGTTAACTACAAGCTTGACATTAGAGAATCTCTACGTGTTTTTTTTCTTGAAATCTGCGAAAAACATTTGCCAGCCATGCAAAAAGTTAGAAAAAAATAAAAGTTAGTACCTAGACCTACCGACCATGTGTTTTTATTAAGTGTAACTGGAACCACATTCTTTTTTATTTGGCCTTAAAAAAAGTTTTTGAATGAATAGAACAAGTACATATATAAACAAACCTGTCAATCAGGATAAAAAGGTTGTCATAACAACCAACACTGCCTTCTGTAATATTATTGATGGGTGCTTCGCATGACCATGAAATGGTGTCCATCTTGATGGAATTCCTGAGATGCATATTAAATATATAACGCATGTTAGGTAAATAGAGAATAATACATGGCGCACAGAGATATGGAAGTTATCTTTGAGTGCTCAACTCGATATCTCACGAGTGAGTGCATATTTTATTTCGTTATTTTATAAGTAATACTTGGACCTGGGCCCGGTTGTTCGAAGCAAGAGTAAGCGCGTGACGTGGACATCGCTTGCTGGCTGAAAGGCGATATCCACACACGTACAATTATCGTATTGTACGATATTTCTCAGTGCTGGAAATCCTTGTAAAACACTGTAGTTTTTAGAATAAAATTGAATAAATATTTAGATTTTGAACAGGCTATATTCCTCCTTATGTCTTAAACTCTGGTCAATGGTTTCAACACAGGTTTAACATCAGTACAACATTTGTTGAAGCCGATCTTGAAACCAGTTGAAATGGCCTGAAAACATTATTAAAAGGTGCTGAAGATATTGAAAACATGGTGGAGCGAGTTTGAGTTCGTTTAAAGAACAATTCAAATGGTTTCAACATTGGGTCGACATTTGTTGAACCAGATCTTGAAACTGTTTTAGCTTTACTTGTACTGAATTTACCCACCCTACTACTAACCTCATAACAATCATTATATATATTATACCTCATTGCATTGCCGACAGCCTGATTTCTAATCATTTTTATACTCACGGGAAGTATTTGTAAAGTTCCAGTACAGTCTGAGGTTGGGGAGTTTCTGCTAATAGTTGTATCATAACTGGACCAAGAGCCATATCGAAAATCTGCAGTGACAGATACATATAGGATGTCTTTAATAATAATAAGCATGTAAAAGGCTCAAGGGGATGCATGTACGATGTGGCTAGCTAGATGAATTTACCTGTATTTCTCCTTCAGCACTGTACACAAGTACAAGTGCATCAGCTGGATGCCATTGGATGCCATATGGCCTCTAAAATAAACAAAATACAAAATCGAAACCAAATATTTAGTTTACCCTCGAATATGGATATTTAACAATTTATTATTCACCGAAATGTTGGTGAATAGTGGTGGATATTTACAGAGCCGCTATTCACAGACACTGAGCTGAAATTTATTATTTTTAATTAGTAATATACCACACAAGTGAATAGCCAGAATAAACCATTAAATATTACTCTCGCGCGTGATTGGTTGAATGCGTCCACAAGTGGGAAATATCAGCGATTATAACCAGAATTCCAGGTTATAGACTTCTGTTATAACCCATCAAATATTTTCTCTCACGTGTGATTGGTTGAATGCATCACGTGACCCAATATTTTCTCTCCACGAGCAGGAAATGTCTGCGAATACACCCCCTGTGAGCATATAAGCGGGCGTCAAAGAAAATATTTGAGGGATAATAACAACAATAACCTACATTGTGGCATCGAAATATGCCCTGATATTTGTCCTTGGACATTATCTGATCCTCAAAGGTCACAGTTACCCTTGAGCTTCGATCTCTCTCAGGAATTGTTCTCTTCTCGGATCAGATAATGTCCACGGACGAAATATCAGGGCACATTTTGACACCACAAATAGGTTTTTGTATTTATATTCACCTCTGGAGTAGCCAATCAGAGCATGCTAAAAGCACTCTTCACTTGTGTGATACATGTATATACTAATGAGCTTATAGGCCTCTAGCAGATCCTGCTTAATGATACATGCATTCTACACACACACATGCTTTTCATTTCATTCAATAAATAATTTACAACTCACAACACTCAACTCAAATGTTGATTCTTATGGAGGGTGAACAACTGGAGAAAAACCCTTGGAGCACGAGTGAGAATCAAACTCAACTCACATATCACAATGTGTCCTGGGATCAAACCTGGGTGACAGTGGTGGAAGGCAAGCGCTTACACGCTGTGCCATATGATGATGTGTTGTGGGATCAAACCTGGGTGACAGTGTTGGAAGGCGAGCACTTACACGCTGTGCCATATGATGTTGTGTCCTGGGATCAAACCTGGGTCACAGTGGTGGAAGGCAAGCGCTTACATGCTGTGCCATATGATGTTGTGTCCTGGGCTCAAACCTGGGTGACAGTGGTGGAAGGCAAGTGCTTACACGCTGTGCCATATGATGTTGTGTCCTGGGATCAAACCTGGGTGACAGTGGTGGAAGGCAAGCGCTTACACGCTGTGCCATATGATGTTGTGTCCTGGGCTCAAACCTGGGTCACAGTGGTGGAAGGCAAGTGCTTACACGCTGTGCCATATGATGTTGTGTCCTGGGCTCAAACCTGGGTCACAGTGGTGGAAGGCAAGCGCTTACACGCTGTGCCATATGATGTTGTGTCCTGGGCTGAAACCTGGGTCACAGTGGTGGAAGGCAAGCGCTTACACGCTGTGCCATATGATGTTGTGTCCTGGGCTGAAACCTGGGTCACAGTGGTGGAAGGCAAGCGCTTACACGCTGTGCCATATGATGTTGTGTCCTGGGCTGAAACCTGGGTCACAGTGGTGGAAGGCAAGCGCTTACACGCTGTGCCATATGATGTTGTGTCCTGGGCTCAAACCTGGGTCACAGTGGTGGAAGGCAAGCGCTTACACGCTGTGCCATATGATGTTGTGTCCTGGGCTCAAACCTGGGTCACAGTGGTGGAAGGCAAGCGCTTACACGCTGTGCCATATGATGTTGTGTCCTGGGCTCAAACCTGGGTCACAGTGGTGGAAGGCAAGCGCTTACACGCTGTGCCATATGATGTTGTGTCCTGGGCTCAAACCTGGGTGACAGTGGTGAAGGGCAAGCGCTTACACGCTGTGCCATATGATGTTGTGTCCTGGGCTCAAACCTGGGTCACAGTGGTGGAAGGCAAGCACTTACACGCTGTGCCATATGATGTTGTGTCCTGGGCTCAAACCTGGGTGACAGTGGTGGAAGGCAAGTGCTTACACGCTGTGCCATATGATGTTGTGTCCTGGGCTCAAACCTGGGTCACAGTGGTGAAGGGCAAGCGCTTACACGCTGTGCCATATGATGTTGTGTCCTGGGCTCAAACCTGGGTCACAGTGGTGGAAGGCAAGCACTTACACGCTGTGCCATATGATGTTGTGTCCTGGGCTCAAACCTGGGTGACAGTGGTGGAAGGCAAGTGCTTACACGCTGTGCCATATGATGTTGTGTCCTGGGCTCAAACCTGGGTCACAGTGGTGGAAGGCAAGCGCTTACACACTGTGCCATATGATGTTGTGTCCTGGGCTCAAACCTGGGTGACAGTGTTGGAAGGCAAGTGCTTACACGCTGTGCCATATGATGTTGTGTCCTGGGCTCAAACCTGGGTCACAGTGGTGGAAGGCAAGTGCTTACACGCTGTGCCATATGATGTTGTGTCCTGGGCTCAAACCTGGGTCACAGTGGTGGAAGGCAAGTGCTTACACGCTGTGCCATATGATGTTGTGTCCTGGGCTCAAACCTGGGTGACAGTGGTGGAAGGCAAGCGCTTACACGCTGTGCCATATGATGTTGTGTCCTGGGCTCAAACCTGGGTGACAGTGGTGGAAGGCAAGTGCTTACACGCTGTGCCATATGATGTTGTGTCCTGGGCTCAAACCTGGGTCACAGTGGTGGAAGGCAAGCGCTTACACGCTGTGCCATATGATGTTGTGTCCTGGGATCAAACCTGGGTGACAGTATTGGAAGGTGAGTGCTTACACGCTGTGCCATATGATGTTGTGTCCTGGGCTCAAACCTGGGTGACAGTGGTGAAGGGCAAGCGCTTACACGCTGTGCCATATGATGTTGTGTCCTGGGCTCAAACCTGGGTGACAGTGGTGAAGGGCAAGCGTTTACACGCTGTGCCATATGATGTTGTGTCCTGGGATCAAACCTGGGTGACAGTGTTGGAAGGTGAGTGCTTACACGCTGTGCCATATGATGTTGTGTCCTGGGATCAAACCTGGGTCACAGTGGTGAAAGGCAAGCGCTTACACACTGTGCCATATGATGTTGTGTCCTGGGATCAAACCTGGGTGAGTGTTGGAAGGCGAACACTTACACACTGTGCCACCCAGCTCCCCAATCATCCTCATAAGTTATGTAATACATTGCCAGTCACACAAAACTGCATGCATCCTCAATATTTAACTACCAATAAAGTTAAATACGTATATACATGTAGCCTTTGCAGTTATAATAACCATTGTTCTATTTAAACAGTACTACTTACGACAGCTGCTTTGGTCATCTGCATGATTCGTCTGTGGCCATCATATAACATCTATAATTCCAAAAAATGGAGTGTATGGACCCTTAAAAATCATGATCATTATACATTACAAAAACATAAGGGTGTTTATGATATTATATATAGTTATTGTTTATCATGACCTGTACAGCCCCACACAAGCTTTCCTTTCAAACCCATTTATAAAAGTTACATGACGGCAGCCATGAGTGTTTGTATATTCCATATTTATTGGCCCTGATCGAATTTTTGCTTGTTGTTTTGCCATTTGAAAGTGGTCATATTAATGATAAGAAACTTACTTACTGAGTTTGGTAATGGGCCAAATGGGAAAAATTGGCTCCTCGTGGTCAATTTGTACAGCCCTCACTGCATTTGAAGGGCTGTGTGCAAAAAGAGCATAAGTGACTCCTGATCATATTCTAAATTCTCCTACAATTTCTTTGTTTTCTAAGGGAGAATTTAGAACGTGATCAAGAGTCACTTTAATACAGGCTTTTCACACACAGCCCTCCATTTGGTCATAATACAAAATTATGTTGTCATGACCTTGAGCCAAATATTTTCCCATCTGGCTCCCCCACTAAGTCAGTACTAAGTACATGTACCTAGTAATAGGTATAACAATTCCAGAGATAAGACTCAAACTATAATCATATTTATAAAACGTAAATAATTGTTACCAGTGTTCCATCTTGACAGCCAAACAATAACTTGTCCTCAGAATGGTTTCTTTCTTGTACAACAACAGGAGCTACAATGTATATTAAATATAAATAATTATTTATTATAGTAGTTTGTCTGCATAATTTCATAGATTTCAGCATTCTGATTGGTCGAGTGGTGACTATAATTATTTACCAAATAGCACACTGTGAATATGAGGTCGCAAATTACACCAGCTGATCCCAGCTGAAGTTTAAAAATCGCTGCCACCAGATCTGCTCAAATTTTGAAGGAAGAAATTGATTAAATGAAAAAAATGTGCTATTAAGCGCACTAAACTTGTGAAGTTCGATTTTTGTTGTAATACAAACTAAAGTAAAAATTATTTTTATGATCATGTGATTGATCATGCTCTCCCACGCCTCTTTCAATGGCACACCGCATATTCAGAAAGAGGACATAACAAAGTTTATAGTAGAATACATTGTAGTCTTGTTTTAAGTTCCCTGTTTTTGAATCTCAGTCTATGAAATTATCTAACTAGTACATTGTATACTGAAACAATATTCTATGCTCTGTCACTGCGCTCCGCCGCATAGAAAATATTTATGTTGTATATTCTACATACACATCAAGCAAGGCGTGTTAGGAGGATGCCGACCAGTTATGTCAAGTTTATTGCCGTATAAACATTACATATTAATGTTAAACTAATGATGAATCGCTGGATACGAAAAACCATGTTAAAACCTCACTTTGAGGAATAAAAATATTCTGGAAACGTATACTCCAACCCAATGCGAATTCGCCGAGACCCCTGGAGGTTAAGGGTCATCAAAAGAAAAAACTTACATGTACAAACGCTGTTAATTTAAGCCCGGGTTACAGAGAAATGTCTAGAAAATTTTGGTCCGGATAACCAAGCGTGTAAACTGGTTGGCGTCAAGTGAAAACTATATGTAAATATCATCTTAAATAACAACTCCAAGTCCTTAGGGAAGAGCACGAGGTGCTAATTACGAATGCCCAACAAAAATACATTTATTCACCTCTGAGTGAGTCTCAGTGCATATATTATTAAGAATAACCTATTTGTGGCATCGAAATAAAATGTACTGATATTTCATCCATGGGTATTATCTGTTCCGAGAAGAGAACAGTTCCTGAGAATGAAGCTTGAGGGAAACTGTGAGCTTCGAGGATCAGATTGTCAATATCCAAGGACAAATACCAGGGCAAATTTAATATTGTTATTTTAATTCTTCACATATTTTCTTTGATACACACTCTGCTCACAGGGGGTGTATTCTCTGACATTTGTCGTCTGGTGGAGAGAAAAAATTGGGTCATGTGATGCATTCCACCAATCACATGTGAGAGAAAATATTTGATGGGTTATCATGATGAATATCACCTTGACTGCATCTTGTGTGTCTTGCAAATGAAAAATGCCATGCTCAATTTTTGATGACCCCTCCCCCAAAAAACTGGGGACCGTCCCCCTATTGCACCAGCCCTCCCCCCCCCCCCCAACCAATCTAAATAATGTCCAGTCCCTTATTGTTAACTATAAATTCTGGCTCCCAGGTTTGAAGAGTTCTGATTGAAGTAATAACATTATTATTAATAGTGAATGCTGTACATTTGTATAACCAGTGTTGTATGCGGCCCTGCACTATGAACGTCTTACCATTTGTGGGGATTGTAGTTACAGTCACTCTCTCAATCTGATGAAGATGATAATAAAATGACTGTTTAGAGAAATGCTATTTAATATATGAGAACACAATTGATATTACCGTATTTTATCACGTACAAGCTGCACCTCACATACATGTATAAGCCGCACCCCCAACTTTGTGGCAATTTTTTGTTACTTTCAAAATCTGAAAGTCAAAAAAGGTGTAGCTTATACGTAATAAAATACGGTAACCACCCACTTTAAGTGTCTATGGTACCATATCTTTGTGGTGCTAAGCAACTGAGATTAAAACCTACTAAAGTATGTTATATTACTGAATGAGTTATTAATAACTAATTATAGGGGCACTATGAATGCCCAAATGATAACCTTTCTCATGATGAACATTCAAGACAAAAAAACTACTCAGATTGGCAGAGTATGCTTTGCTGGAGAAAATTGGAGACAATATTTTATTTTGATGAAGGCTGGCAAAGATTCAAGTGGATGAAAAATACTGCTTTAAGAGAAATTTAGAGCAACTTAATTGAAATCGGTTCACTGTGACTAAAATCAAGTTTCTAGAATAACCTTAAATTTGTAATCCACTTTATTATTTGCCATCCTCTATCGAAAACAATTGAAGAGCATATCAGGACATTCACACCTGTAAATATTCATCTGATCTCAGGCTATTTTTTTGTAATTTTGTTTTATAAAAGAAACTTGAAGGTTGTCCAATTCGTTTGACAAACACTGCCTCATTAAGTATGATAAATTACCCTATATCATTATGACGTCACGGCTTGTTTATGAGGGGGACAGAATCGACTTGAACAATAGAATTTTGAACTAAATCTGCTCTGCTGAGGAAAATTTAACTTCGAATTGTCTGGTTTCCAGATATCAGCTGTATCAATGTTTATCCCACAATATTTACCGTATTTGGTGGCTGTTACCGCTATTCTACGTTCTACAAAATGCATTTGATAGCTATTTCCTTTGTGTTGTTGCTGTTTTGTCCCCCTCCCACGACCGTGATCCTTAGCGTTTAAACAATAGATTGTTTTGATATGACGTCATAATGATATAGGGCAATTCTACATTTATTACATCATTCAAAAGAACTGATTTAATAACACTAGATGTCATTTTTTTTACTACAAAAAACGATCAAGGTCAACAAATCCTTAAAAATTTACAAGGGAAGGGGGAATGAGACGGATTGGTAGAAATAGAGCTGGCCCATCACTTGCAAGAAAGTAATGCTTATTGCAGGTTGGGTTATATATATGTTGTAGGTCAATTTGACTCCTAGGTCAAATTGACCCCGAGTCAATTTAACCTAGGTCAAATTGACCTTGAGTCAATTCAACCTAGGTCAAATTGACCCTTCAGGTCAAATTGACCCCAAGTCAATTTCACCTACATGTAGGTCAAATTGACCTTGAGTCAATTCAACCTAGGTCAAATTGACCTTGAGTCAATTCAACCTAGGTCAAATTGATTCAACCTGGTGTTTGTGTTTAAGGTAATCACTGTTTTATTCAGGTAATTTTTTCAAGATTCTAAAAAGGGAACTAATACATCGAATGTTCATTGATATTAGGGTTTTTAAATGTAAGGGTTTGGGTCAGTTCACAAGGAACATTTAAGAAGTATTATATTTATGTGTTGTTTAGTGATTTAAATAGCCCTAAAGAACCCTACATTAGTGAGCACTTGTTGTTGACGGTTAGGGTCTTCTTAAATGTAGGGGAAGGGTTTGGATTAATTCACAGGACCACTCACTCACTAGCAGAAGAAGGATTACAGTCTGTATTATTTAGTGATTAGCTGTAAACAGCCTAAATAATATTAGTGAGCACACGTTGTTGACGGTTAGGGTGTTTTTAAATGTAGGGTTAGGATTTGTATTAGTTCTCAGCATCATAGAAGAAGGATTACAGTCTGTTTTATTCAGTAACTAATAGTTCTAAACACCCTAAATAAATTAGTGACTATAGCTCAAAACACTGAAAATTAGTGAGCACCACTGTGGATGGTTAGGGTGTTTTTAAATGTAGGGTTAGGTTTTCCATTGGTTCACATGCAGGACCATTGAAGAAGCATATTTCTCTGTTTTTTAGTGATTTGCCAGTAGCTTTAAACACCCAGAATTAGTGAGCAATTGGGTTTACTGAGGTTACTGTTAGGGTTTGGATTAGTTTTCAGGTCAATTAAATCGATTTATAATAGTGTTAGGAATGAGTTTGCTTGGAGTGGGGTGTTATTAAACTGGCTTTAATAAATCTGCTTGTTATTACTGGCCCTGTGCATGGAAACGGCAAAGTGAAATATAACTGTTGATAACGTTTTGAGTTATTTATGTGTATGTTCTCGAACATTTATCTATTTCTGTGTCTTTTCACACCTCTGTGGGCGATTCTTTGATGAGAGACCAAGACAATATAATACAGCATTTCTTTGAGTCACTTTCCAATTGTGTTTTATTCCATTTGAAAAGCTGAGTCTAACGAGTACGAGCCGGTAATACTCCAAGATCATCTGCACTCGTTACTTTACTGAGATACTGTTTAGCTCTTGAATCGTAGAAATCTTCTTCTAGATACAATGTTAGAGGTGATTCGCTTTCTTTTCCCTTTCTTCTCCCTTAGTTTACTTTATCTGTCAGTGATCTGAGTGATTACTCTGCAAAAGTCGGTTCGGTTACGTCGACACAGTTTGTTCTGAAGTACGAGTGGAGCCGTAATGAAGTACACCTGATCATCTATAAACGATGTATTTTTCCTGTATTTTTCTGTATTTAGCTTTCTTACTTCACTTGAATTGCTACAGTTTTCATGAAAGAACGAACGAACGCAGAGTCAACACAAACTTTACAGTTTGGTCCGGGTTTAATATCATCCATGTTTTTCGAAAGATGTTTCCAAGTCCGATTTTGTTAGCAGTACGCATGCGCGCATAACGAGAGGGACTGGGTTCCACGATTACTCACATGGAGAATATTTTGTGGCGCAGTGCGATAATCCATTGGATTAATATCTACCAGGCGTTCCTCGTGATTCAGCCAAGTTAAGCCCGATCGGATGAGGTAAGTAAATGGATGGGTGACTTGAATGTAAGTGGCATAACATCAGGGGGGTTAAGGAAAGGATAGAAGTAGGGGGTGGTAGTAGGAAGAGAAGGGGGGATGTAGGAAGAAGAGGGGAGGGTAGTCAAACAATATTTGTAGGGGAGGGGTGGGTGATTTTTTTTTCTTTTTAGTACTCCCCCTAAAAAAACTAATTAAAACCCCTTTTTTTATGAATCCCCAAAAATAATAAATCCCTTTTTAGAATCATTGATAGCCAAACCTGAGTCAATTTAACCTAGGTTAAATTGACTCGGGGTCAATTTGACCTGCAACATATACAAGAGCTTTGGGGTGGGTTTATCAGAGCTTACAGCCATGTATTAATATCCTGGCTGATGCATATAATGGAAAGGGACTACTGCAGCTGATCATGAAAGAGATTGAAAAATGAATGGGCCAGCTGACAAAAAAAAAACTTTGAATGGGTCAGTGCATTTTGACAAGGTAAGACCTGGTTTTCTCATGGTTGCCAGTGACCCATCAAGAAAAAAATATTCCCTGACTTTTCACTGACCAGGAAACCACTTTCACTGACCATAATAAGACTGTTCTACATTCCCTCATCCAAAACAAAAGTAATTATCAAAACCTGTAGCCTCCCCTCGCAGATGCTTTGAGGCATGAGGGGCCCTCGTGGGAACTTGAAAATAAAATTCCCTGACTTTGACCAGAAATGTAGAACTTCCATGACCATTGCAAACCAACTTTTCCCTGACCTTAAAAAAATTGTTTTCCCTGACTTTTCCCTGACCTGTGGCAACCTTGTTTCTACAAGTTCACCCCCTCTCCTAATGATTATGACCTACACAGGGTTTCCAGTGGCATATCCAGGATTTGGTCAAGGTGGTGTCTGAGAGGCCCCACATGAACAGAGCAGAATACAATATACCCTGGCCAGCACATAAAATTTTATTGTTAGGGGGTACATGTATCTGGTGTTCCCCCTGAATATGCCACTGGGTTTCAATATTTATTGAGGAAGGGAGTGGAAAAGGTAAAATAGGGGTGGAGATATCAAAATGTTTATTTTAGCCATCTGCAAAAATTACATGTATTTTACCACTCTGACAGTGGCCAGTGCTTACACGAACAACAGCTGGTGTAAGTTTCTGCATGACCCCTACTGCATGGCTTCTACTAATGAAACCCTTGCTACACTGTCTTATAGACATAATACAGACTACTAGAGACATACTTTATTCTTTGTGTATTCATAAATGCAGTTATCAATACTGGTGTCGTCTCCCCCTGGTAAGGATTGTTCTACTGTGTGCACATGATGAGGCTGGTTGTAGCTGAAAAGACATCAGTCATCAATGCAGATTAACTGCATGGTATCAAATAGCAAGAAACACAACATGTTAACCAACTAGTATTATATATTTGTAGGGGTGGGGATGTTTGTGTGATTAAAATTCATTGGCATATATATTATATATCATTCTTACTATTCTTACCTAAATGATACATGGATTGGATCACATTCTGTTCTACAAAAGCACAACATTTCAAGCTTGTTGCTGAAAATAAAATAGAAACAATACATTATCATATATCAATCTCTATTTGGGGCACCTTGTATGTTATATTATTATAATAATGGTGATGACGATGGTGATGATGATGACGATAAGGATGAGGATGGTGGTTGTGATTATGAAAATTAATTCATATATTAACGTACCCATTGAGTCCAAAGATGATAATGTTGGACCTGTCCTTTTCTCCTGTCATTGGCGACCATGGCCAAGCCTCTTCACTTTGGGTCGCCCACCAAACTAAAACCTTACATCATAAAATATGTCATTAAATTTACTTCAGTTGATAGTTGTTGGTGCCTATTACATGTAGAAGGATGCTGCTTGTCATATAATCAAAGGCTGATACCACATAAAATACTACATGTACACACAACATCATATCAACAGATTACCATATCTTGCCGCTGGTTGACAGAGAGAAGCCTTTCCATGTTCTTGCTGGGAGGACCAGGAAGCTCAACAAATGACATCTAAAAACATTGTAACCTATTACCACTCAACATGCCACAAATATACATGTTATCACTGACTTTAAAAATCATTCATATCAGGTTATCTATTATTTTGAATACAGTGCATGTACATGTATGTTGTGTGTGCTAGACCTGTACCTTTGGTTCCAATGCAGAAATCCGCTCAGTCTTCTTGAAATCCAAACTTGGTTTCTTGCCAAGTGAGATGTAGAACAGTTTAGACTTGTCTAGGAATGAGAACACTAAGAAACCTTCTGTGATGACAGCTGAAGAATAAATAACCCAGTGGGACCGTCAGTATTACATGACTGTGCAGTCATAATGTTTACTGTCTAGTATATCACCATGTGTTACTCCTTGCCCAGCTTGTCACGCACATTGCAGTACATAGTATAGTGTTGTATTTAATATTAGCATAATTTGTATTTAGTTAATTGTTACCAAGCCACCAACTCTTGGCAATCTCACCTACTGATTGATCTGTACTGTCTAGCTGTACATGTAGAGGGCAATTTAGCAGAATGAGCATGCACCTGTATTGCGTAGACTGACACAAATTATCAACTAGAAAGTTGCTCTTTTGTCCTAGAGTGACCTAGCCAACTGTACATGTGATATGCTTGTGCAATGTACAATATATACTTGCCATGACAGACATGATCAGGGACTTTTCCCACCAAAGACTTGTCTATAAAAATCTTCTCCACATCCCCAGAGTTGTGTGAAACAAGAAATGACAACACTGTGCCATTTCTGAGCAATAACTGAGAAAGATAATGGAATTATATTCTTTCAATGTCAAATGTATTTGTTGTGGTTTGAATTTTTTGGGGCTTAACCAGTTTTTAAAAATCACTAACTAATTACATGTTACTGTGAATCTAGTTTAAAAATTTTAAACTGGTTTTAAAATCAATATTCTAAAAAAGGGATTTCATTTTTGAGGAGTCAAAAAAAGAGGGGTTCATTTTGAGGGACCCCTCCCCTGAAAAATATTTTGACTCCCCTCCCTTCCCCTCTACAGTACTCACTACCTTTCTACCCTGCTCTAATCCCTTCCTAACCCGGCCCCTATGGAATTATTTAGACTTACATTTTACTTTAGCCTACATGGCAAGTACAGGGGGAGGGAAGGGGAGGGAGGGGAACAAGGAAGAGGAATAAAGGGAAACAAGGAAGAGGAAGGTAGGGGGAATGGGGAGAGTATAGGGAAGGGAGCACTTGCATGGAACAAGTGTACTTTTCCTCTTATTATAAATTCATTTTCAGTGTCATCTACCATTAATTCTTTCTGTCATCTGTCAGAATCAACCAAACAAATCTACTTCTTACCTTCTATCTGTTATTAATTTTGATCCCTGCCTGCAGACCTGAATGTTCATTAGTGAATCAAATATAGCTCAAGCAAACTCAAATGTCGAAATAGAATACTAAGCATGGACAAAAACCAAAAGAAAATAATCTGAACAAAGTGTGTTCACTGTGTAGGACAAGTTTAAGGTTAAAGTATGGGCCAATCAGAATTTCCTGTTAAAAAAACAGGGAGTTCCATGCAAGCATCCCTCTCCTCTCCCCATTCCCCCTCCCGTCCTCTTCCTCTCTTATAAAATTGTTTAACTCCTTTAAATAAAAATGGAACCAATTTTTTTTACCACAACATATCCATTTGCTAAACTAGGTGATAACATCATTTATAGTTATTCAGAAAATTTACTTTACCTGTAAATTCCTTAAAGTTCTCCACCTTGTAAAGATAACTTTGAAGTTTTGTAAGCAATCCTAAAGAATAATACACTAAGTACCAGAGTATAAAAAGATGCAGGATAATTATGATTTAATTGGTGACTATATTTATTAATTGGGAACAATCTCACTCACACCAACATACATGTACTTATAAAATATTAACCAAATTAATTACCTTCGCAATACAAAAACAATTGCCATTATCACTTAACCTTATTCTCATCACTACAATCATTGTTATCGTAGCAGGTACATTTTCATTCCAGGGAAAAAAATACCTTTGTAGATTATTTTTATTTTTACCTACATGTACTACTGTAAGTTATTTTTTATTTTTACCTACATGTACTACTGTAAGTTAATTTTTATTTTTACCTACATTGTAGTAGGTAATTTTTATGTTTTATTTTTACCTTGTAGGTAATTTTTTAGATTCACTTTTTTTTTACCTATATAATCATAGTCACTGTAGTCATCCACCAATGCTTTCCAGAATGTATTATTTCACTTGTATTTTATGTTCAATGGGGGACTGGGTTTGTGTTATCAATTTCTGCACAGTTTTAGTGAGATTCCAAGCTATTACAAGGTTTTACTGCACATATGCAAATTTGGAGTAGATCATGGGGGACTGGGTACTAGTAGCACCATCATATATTTAGCCATTTCGTTAACTGATCAAGGACTGGGACCAACTTTTATAAACCCTGCCACATGAAAGAGATCACATTGAAATTTGTATGTTTACTGAGTTTGAAGATGTTTGAGAAAATAAGAACTACATGAATCGCAAGCTTTTGAAAATCACAAAAATAAGAGAGTTCAGTATGGCTTGGGGGAACACCCATCCCCCCACACCATACAGAGCTCTCTTATCTTTGTGATTTTTGAAAACTTGCCACCTCGTTAATATTGAGCCAAGCGTCCCCCCACTCAGTCAACACACTAATTGATGCAATCTTTCTTGTAGTGGTAGCCTGTGAAACAGGCCCAGTGTTATTTAAATGTAATTATATTAAAGGAAGTGATAAAATAAAAAATTTTGGCCACACAAAAATGGAAAAAGGAGACTGTTGACATGAGAGGAAAACGAGGGCCTGCAACCATCCCTTTCACAATTTCATTTCCCATTGAGATTCTGAATGGGAAATACTGATTGGTTGATTAGCTGTCATGTGTCACAAAATGTTGCACATTCCTCCAGTGAACTGATCAACTGATAAATGGTATTGATAAGAGAGAAGCAATCGAGCGGTTTCAAGAGCGATAATTCAGGAAAGAATTTAGAGAACAAAAGCAGGTAGTGAATAGTCTACTTAATTATATTCTTCATATCTTCTCAGTAAATACCACACAAGTGAAATAGCCAGCCTCATAGTAGTTCGAAAATCCATTAACAAGTGAATTATTTGCATACAAGACCAAAAACAGTGAATAGTGCTGAATATTCAGAGTTTGAGTGGCCCATCAAAGCATGTGAAAAGCAATTTTCACGTGTGATATATTCTAATCTAAAATACATGTATTTAAAGCATGCATATTCATCAAGAACAGTTACGAAATAATGTAGGATCGGACAACAATAACTTTCTTCTTCGTTTACATGATGATTCCAGTAATTACCTCACATTCTCTTAGGTTATCCCTGAGTCTATCTGGTCTTTTGTTTCTTGGGGTCCAGGAGATTCCTCTCCCTTCTGCCCACTGCCTCTTGTGTTGTGTCTGTCTGTCTTCACTTGTTGTACCTTAACATCAATACTGCATCTCTAAGTTCTGAATTGAAGGGCTGTGTGCCACAAGGGCATTAATTATGTGACTCCTGATCACATTCTAAATTCTCCTTCAAGTTCTTTGTTTTCTAAGGGAGAATTTAGAATGTGATCAGAAGTCACTTAGGCCCTTGTGGCACACAGCCCTCCAATAATAATTATTACTAGAAATTCCTATGAGGAAGGTAAGTGCTGCGAGAGGTATATCAGGAAGTGTACTCTGTGAAAATGAATGTGCAATGAGAGAGCATGCATGCGCATAAAAATGTAATCAATCAAAATGGCACATTATGTGTTGTTTAGTTGTATGAAAGTCCGTCATTGTAGTACTACATAAGAAGGAATTTACATTGATAGGTACCGGCATATGGTTGAGTGATTAGTGCTGTGCGTAGTATCATTTGTGGAGGAGTGGTTGTCATCAAATGAATGTCCAATGTTGTTCTTGCCATTTAAGAACATCACCTGCTCGTTTGACAAAGCCAAATTGATTGACAACTCATCGCACATGGTTGTACTGAGACCATAAACATGCCAAAATTCGGACTATAATTCCTTTGCAACTGGAGCAGTACTCAGCTCTCTGATGCTCTGAAAAGAAGCTTCAAACATTTCTTTCGTATCGCTAAAAAAAAACAAGCAGCAGCAACTTACCTTTTGAAGGAGAAACAAAACTGGTGAAAAAGTGGTAATTTTTCAACCCACACAACCTAACGTTGAGGAAACGTTGAAGGCTCGGGTGATCCGCGCTTTGCCTTCAGGGTAAAATTGACCTCGTTTCGTGTTTGCGGATCACGTGTTCACCTTGGGCAATTCCAATTGAGAATTACTCAATTTAGAACAACAAAATTATAATATTATTCTTATTGTTAATTATTCTAGCTACCTAAATCGAGTGGCGGCAATTTATTCTATACTACTGATATGATGGCCCAAGGCTTTCAAGTTGAATCGCTTCTACAAGGTGATCTGCCAATCCCATTGCATCCACCTATACCCCAACAACATTCTTTACACCGCTAGTTTATCATCCTAAGACGTTTCTCTGATGTATATGGCAGTAATGTTCATATCAGGATTTTTTGCAAGATATTTATCGTATTTAAATTAACCTTCGGCATCAAGGCAACTCTTGGCATAGAAGGGAAATTATGCTAGCTTGATGAAAGGTGTTCAAGAGTCCAGGAGAACTCTGAAATAAGTGGATACACAACCATTAAAGAGTTATCTTCAACTGGGAAATTTATCAATTATGGTTTGCGTTCAACTTGCTGACGGAAACAACAATATACATGTATTAAACTCGCACTGGAATATTTATCATTGATTGTTTATACTGCGACTGAGTATATCAGAAACTGGATTTTGTCCTGTGCTTTCACTGCTTGAGTACTCTCTTTCGTTTATTTGCTCGATAATATGGCTTTGGAAACAGAAAAAAAATTTTTTTTATCACATATCCAAAGTTGTTGTCCTTTAGATCCAGAAATAATTATTAGTCAGAAATCCAATTTAGAATTCGACACAAACAATGTACACAAACACGTTTGCCTGAAATTATAATATTTAGTGCTAGAATTAATGTAACATACCGGTTTTGTGATGATCAGTCACGTAACGCAGTTCCAGCCATTTCTTATTCAGATTTTCTCTCGCAATCTAGGATTAATCCCAACTCGTGTGATTTTCAAAGAGCATTATATTTGCATGATCTCTGGTTGTAGGGGTATAGAATGGTCAAATCCGAGACTCGCCAAGACCCTTGTTACTCTTTTTTGAAACACCGAGATTTCGAGACTTGCTTGAATTTTACCGAGACTCACAATTTTTTTGAGGGACCATTCTATACCTTGGCTTCAACAGTGGCTTTACTGCCAACTGGCCAAAGGAAACAAATGTTGCCAGCCCGAAAGCACAGTCATGGAGAGCCCACAAGAGTATATATTTTGTCTGCAACATTTATATCAGTATTTTGATTCTCTTTGACCCCCAGTGTAAACTATCGTCTCTTCAGAAGAATCACACCATAAATATCCCGCTTGTCTGTATTTTTTTCATTTAAAAGCCCAAATGAATGAGGATTTATGCTCCAAAGTTGATCTTCCACAGCTTTCCTCATATTAACAGACATGCATAATGTCTCTCACTCCAGTAGACTCTCTAGCCAGGTTATTCTTAGCTGCCTGCTTTCTGACAATGACTCATCGAAATCCATACCTCCTCGTCTCACCATGTCTGAGAGCTTTAACCTTTCTTATCTGAGTGCGCCTGACAAAATCTAACCTGAGATTATAATTCGATACCTTTTATATCTAAATGTGTTTGGATACACTTAAGCTGAGATTGTATTTCGCTCACGTTTTTAATTGTGCATTAGATCTGTTCAGACAGCCCAGATGAATGTATTACCCTAATGTTGTTCAATGATGTATTTTTGGGTCTATAACAGTTCCTTTACAAGAATCATAAGATGAGAAAGTAGTTAAAAAGAACTGATAGCGCCTCGAAATCTCACATGTTGCTCATTTCACATTTCCATTATTAGTGGTAATTATATGGAATGATAATGTTTAATGTGCATGCCTCCTGCTTTATCGCTCGATCACAGCGTCTCCAACCCACATTGTTAGCGGCAAAGGTCTGAACTGATCAACTTCTATAGACGATAGAACAAAAATATAAAAAATTATAAAAAAAAGACAGACTGCGTTTTAAGACTCTGGCTGCTTCCTAGCAGCGCCGGAGTAATGAGCACTCTGATATTAAAAGGTCAAATGCCCTACAAATGCCCAGGGGGTGGAGGTGGGGAGATGAGCAGGTTTGGAATTGATAGAGACATTTAATCATTATAATCAACAGGGTTGGCCAGCGAGTTTGTGTTTTATTTTTTGCAGCAGGAGATACATGTACAATTTAGGAACCACAAGGAACTGGAGGTAATGTACATCCCACATGCTAAAAATATAGCTTTCTTCATCATTATACATTTAATTTGTATACAGTCAACTCTCTCTTAAGCGACCACCCTTGGTGCATGGACAAAGTGGTCGCTTACACAGGCCTTCTGATATTTCGCGCGGGTGCGGGCCCGCGAAATCCCGCGAAATTCACTAAAGTCCGCGAAATCCCGCGTAATTTGCCAGAATTTTGCAAAAAGTCTGTGAAATCGCGCGGAATTTGCCAGGAATTTTGCAAAATACATACCATTGAACTACAATAAACGCTTGTCACAGTTATTGCGGTCATTTTTATGCCATAAAGTCCAAATGTGTCGGGAAATTGCCTTCAAAACCGATTCAAAATCAATCGAGTACGTTGCCGCGACAAAAAAATGCAAGGCATTCCAAGTGTAATACCGCGGAGAACTGGGCGCTAAAAGCGATACTGCAAGGCGTTCCAAGATTGGATTACCGCGGAGAACTGATTTAAAACTCAGCAATGTGGTATTTCTCAAGTAATAATAATAATAATAATAATAGTGTACTTATATAGCGCCATATCCATTAAATGCTCTATGGCGCTTTACAATGTTGAAAAATTAAAAACTAAATACAAAGATCGTTAAAATACATTAAAAACAAAAGAAAAAATATTTACAAATACGTTTCCCTAAAAATATGAGTCTTTAGATGAGATTTAAAAATATTTACAGTAGAACTACATCTAAGGTCCAGTGGAAGACCATTCCAAAGTTTTGGGGCAGCAACGGAAAAAGATCTGTCCCCATATGTCCTCAGATTTGAGGGTGGAACAATTAATAGGTACTTTCTAGCAGACCTTAAGTTGCGATTGTAGTCTTGTAGTCAAGTAAGTGTAGTCTTTACCGCATGCGGCGGCTTTAAAGTTTCAAAAGTATGGAGAAGTTTCTGACCAAAAAGAAGGACAGCCACACTGCCCTGAAGACCAAAGCATATGATCGGTTACGAAGCTATCCCAAAGGAACTCTTCACGTCGACGATGGCCTCTTAGGGTTGTTGCATTCTTAGGGTTGTTGTTTTTTCTCGCTTGGTATCACGGTTCATTTCACCTAGCTTTTGACTAAAGCCATTGTATTTTATATCTGGCTTCGTTTTGAAGTTCCAAAGTTCGTTGCGAAGTTTTAAAAGTTCGTTGCGAAGTTCCAAAGTTCAGCGGAAAGTTCAGAATTTCCGAACAAACTTGGGAACATTTTCGTCAAAAGTTATGTGAAATGAAATGTAAACCATTTTATTTGTACATATTTTCCGCGTGTCTAAGCACCTTTTGGACAGTTAACGTTACAGCTAACACGAATTGGACGTGTGCATTTCCTTGCATTACCTAGCGTTGTTTAGTGAGATAGGCATTATTATTAGTATTACTAAAACTTAGCAAATGAACACTCTTTGCTGTGTGCCCTTTAGAAAACAGTTTTGGTTTAGTTCTAAACGCATATACTGGTGTGGTAGATAGGTGTGGTAGATCCAAACGCATTTCATTGCAAGACAACCAATTTTCCACAGCTTGTCAGCGATTTTTATTGCTATGTTTCTACTTACACATTTTAGTACGACGCATGTTGTACAGGTTGGGCTATTTTTTAAACGTGAGAACGTAATGTTATTTGACGTTTTCAGACCGAATAGTAGAAGAACGTGAAAGTATGCTGCTTTTCTATTTGCAACCTGTTGATGTAAATGATCAATAGAAGGAATCAATAAATATATGATGTTTTTGAAAACTGTGTGTAGTCATTTTCGGCTGAAGCGGCAATTTTTACATTTCTAGAGCAACGACTGTTTCTGCTGAATATAGATTGCATTCGTTTCCCGTAAAATTAACTTTTTACATGCAAAATGTGTATCACAAAAGCGCCAATATTCTATACTATAGATACGTTGCAAAAATAGCAAAAGAACGGCGAGAAAAGTTTATTTTCGCGAAATTAAGCACCGAAATCACCAATTTTTTCTGCGAAATTCCCACAAAATACACCTTAAAATCCCACGAAATTCGGAATTTATTTCCGCGAAATATCAGAAGGCCAGCTTACAGGAGGTGGTCGCTTACGGGAAAAAGCAACACAGGTAGCCCAAGTGCTTGCTAAACGGATCAGACTTCTAGCACAGCTCTAGCGCGCTGTCACCATAACAACATAGCTAAGCACGGGAGTTCTAGCTCAAGTTTTTTCCAATCTTTTTCATTTTCTTATCTGTCAGCACCATTAAAAATTTAACTTTGTCGTACATTGTATTTAAGTAAAGATTTTCTAAAAATACAATACAATCTACTTTGGTGGTCGCTTATCTGAAACAAAAAACAATAGAAAATGTCAAGTGTTGAGACTAAAAAGTGGTCGCGTTGGTTGCTTATGAGAGAGATTTTACAACAGAATTTGACTGAGAAAAAAATGGTTCTTTGTAAAGTGGTCTCTTTTGGGAGGTGGTCGCTTACGGGAAGTGGTTGCAGGAGAGAGTTGACTGTAATTACAATCAGTCTGAAACACACGCCCTGATTGGCCAAGAGCTGTGTGCTATTAGGACACACACGTGGATGGCATAATGAGCATGTGCAACCAATTTCTCAACTCGTTTTGAATGGATTTTTTCATAGTTTTTAGTTTGCAATTATTATATAAAACAAATAGATTCCATTCTGCCGTGCATGACTGTCCTTGATGCCAAAATGTGAAGAGAATGTCAGTTACACCACTCAACTGTGTCTCATGGCGCACTTCTTTGTTCTCTTTATGTTTTGACATCTGTGCATCTGAGCTGGTGCATCTA
Source organism: Actinernus sp. WN-2022 (assembly GCA_030867875.1). NCBI lineage: Eukaryota > Metazoa > Cnidaria > Anthozoa > Actiniaria > Actinernidae > Actinernus > Actinernus sp. WN-2022. The sequence continues at coordinate 41,781,277 of JAOWCC010001679.1, forward strand.
GAGGACAAATGCATAGCAGAATGGAATCTTTTTGTTAAATACATTGTACAAGACACGCTTTGAGATATTTATTTTCCCTCCTCACTTATGATTGTTGTTTGAGTGGAGCTGTACTTTGATATATATTGAGATCGACTTGCCTCACAATAACTTACTATAGTATTAAGTAAGGTTGGTATTTAACTAGACAGTCAACACACCACTTGTACGTACCTGTGGCTTTTTCATGGTAACAGTGAGTGCCAACATCCAGTCCTAAATGATCGCAAACAGAATACCAACCATGCATAAATGCACTAATAGTAATGAAGAATGATCTTCCTTAGAAATGATCGTTAAATCCCTCTTCTTTTCTTAATACAACACAGCTGATAAATGATCATAACATGTAAATCATACTCAATTAAAGTATAATAATTAAAAGCCAGAATAACTCACCTGTCCCGGCCTCGAATTTCTTTAACGACCAAAAATGCAGATGTCCAAGCAAACTAGCCATGTTTAAGATTCCCCTGGCATAACCATCTGTGCATCTCGGGTCCCAGAAAGGCAATACAGTTAGCTTCTTTCTCTGTTGTTCAAATCTGTCAACTGATTGCCGCCATTTTGTATTCGACTTTGGTGAGTCTTCGATTTCGTACACAGCGGTAAACCGCAGTAAAGCTGAGAAAGCAGTATAATGTATGCGGTTGTTTTGTGAAAACACGTGGCCGTGAGGCAAAATGGCGGATGAACGTGGTTGCGACGTTTAAAAAAATTTTGTAGGAAAAACAACTGGTTTTCTGCTTAACTTCCACTATAATGGAAGAAGCCAGCAATTATGGAAGTACTACGGCTACTACTAATCCAAAAGCTGCTCTACAGAAGTGCATTTTGATTCTAAGATCAGCAAAAAGTGACAACGAGCGTTTTGCAGCTCTTCTCTTGGTAACTCAACTCGTGAAGTCTGATACCACTGACGGGGCACAAAGGAGGGAGTTATTCGATGCAGTAGGATTCACATTTATCAATAGACTCCTTAACACGAAAATAGTGCCTCAGGATTGTGATGAAGGGGTTTTCAAATCGCTTGCGATAACAATGTTGGCTTGTTTTTCAACAGATCAGGAACTGTTGTTTCACCCTCAAATGGTTGCCAAAATTGTGGTTTTGAATGAAATCATTTTTAATCAGTCAGACGAAGAATCAATTATAGGCGATGCTTATCAGATACTAACTTCCTTTGCATCCACACCTAGAGGCTGTGAGTATTTGACAAGCAAAGGAATAGTGTTCACTTTAATTAAAGTCATACGGCAAAACAGCCATAATGCAGACTTATCTTGTGAACTGATCATGAGGATGCTACACTTCCACTCCAATGAAATGTGGAAGGCTTGTGGGCAGCAGTTGGTGGAACTACTATGTTTCCTTTCTGGAAAGCTAAAAACTCTTCAAGATTTAACAAAATTTGAAGTCTGCAAAGTGCTAATAGCACTTCTCTCTGCTACTGAGAAGAGCACTATCAGAGGAGCTGTTAAAACAGCAAATATTGGAAATCAATGGCAGGTTGATATTTGTAAGGGTCTAAAGGATATTTTACAAAGCAAAGTAACGCCAGTGCAAAGAGACCCTGCTCTCATTTTGATGTCGTTGATGACTGAATTAAATGGTGGACTTGACTGGGCTCTGACTGAAGGAGAACAATCAGTCAATTTCTTTGTTTTTATTTCTACTTTGATCTCCATTGAAATCAGGCTTATTCTTGAAGAAAGTACACCTACAGAGATTGGTTCAAAGTTATCACTTCTTACTGCATGCTATGTCATTCTTGAAAATGTGATCAGTTATTTGGTTACCATACCAGATAAATTAAAACCTCAAGTGTCCACTGTGCCCGTTCATACTCCTCCTTTGGATGAAGACACCAAGGCAAGGGTTTATTCCCAAGTAACCGAAGTCATGATGTGTTTGCTAAATTTTCTCCAGCGAGAAGAAACAAAGAACATTCAGGGCATTTGTGGTCAGGAAAAATATGTTTTATTTGCTTCAGCAAGGGTGTTATGTTGTTGGCTTGCAGAGGAATCATTAGCTTTACAGGAAGATGTGTTGAAGGTGTTGCCATTTCTAATAAAACTAGCTGAAGAATCATTGGGTTTGAGTCTTCAAGGTTTGTAGATATTGTCAAGATCATTTATTTTTATTTTATTTTTATTTACAACATTTGGGCGTAACGCCACAGGAAACAAACAATAGGACTCAAGGTCCCCTACGAGGCTTGTCTCCACCATGTCAGTGGACCTACGATTTTACGTCCTTATCCGAGAAGACGTGAAGGTCTAACCATTTGCAGTTGGTTCACAAAGGCAACACCTTCTACTCAGTTATTTTAAGACCCTGAGTGTTGGTCCGGCCGGGGTTTGAACCCGCAACCTCCTGCTCGACAGACCGGAGCTTAACCATGACGAGATCTGCAAGATTGTGCTGAAGATCTTACAGGATCCTGCAAGATCTTATCTTAACATTCATGAAAAATCCTACAAACATCTTGCCAAGACCTTGCCAAGATCATACCATGATCTTGCCAAGATCTTATCTTAAGATTCTTGATAAACCTTGCCAAGATCTTACAAAGACTTTACCAAGATCATGGTACATGTACATGTATGATCTTGACAAGATTTGGTCTAAATAAGATCTTGCCAAGATTTTACAGGATCTTGTAATGTTCTCTACAAAGAATACATCTGTACTTTTTTGTTTGAAACAGCGTGGCCAAGGGACATTTTCTTTAAATAAATCAAACACTTTTGCACCCAATACAAAGTGTCTGAAAAATACATGAACTCATCCATTAATTATTACAAGAAATCCAAAAGGATGCAACTAGTAAAACTGGTAAAAATACAAACTTAATTTAATTCTCATTTACTTACAGTAACAGATCAACTACAAAATGGAAATCCAGGCAAAAGAGTGTCTTTCCAAGAACCAATGGAAGAAGTGGATCAACCTTTACCTGACCTGAACAAAAGTTCACCCCCTGATGTAGAATTCTTACAGTTCATGCTGCCAGCATTGTGCCACCTGTCTGCTGATGACAAGGCTCGGAAGATCCTGATTGACACCCATATGCCAAAACTACTTGGCAGCTACTATTCTGTTCTATGGGATAGGTGGTCAAAAAATTCTGAAGGAGATATAGAGACTAAAACAGCACTAACAACACTCCTGGGAGTTTTGCTAAACTTTGCAGTTACCGAACCAGAGCTTGTTAAGATACATTTGTCATTTCATGACCTGCAGAGCCATATAACTTCAGAGATACCTAAGCTGGTTGCCTCATCTTCACATGTTGTACTTGTTGCTAACTTACTTGTGCTTGGATTGATGCTGACAAGACATCAGAAGACAACTGAAGACAGCTCAAGCCTGATCCAATTCTTCAAAGCAGCTATTCACTTCTTAAAAGAAGGGAAAAACCTGTTCACATCTGCCACCGCTGTTTACCCTGGAAAGCAAAGCCCCTTGAATGTAGCTTGTCAAGAAGAGTGGGAGAACATGTCTGAACTGTGGTTCTTAGGTGTCCAGGTTCTTACTGCCAGTATTGGACAATTTGCCACCTTAAGTGAGTTAGTGAAGGATAGTGGATGGGCTGTGGAGATTGGACAGGGTTTGGATCAAGCGAATAGCAATCAACATGAAGAGGAACTAGATATCAAGGAAGTGCTGTACAATCTTTACCATGCTGTAACTAAGGAGAACGACTCCTAACTACTTTAAAATGCCTTCTACATGTAGCCAGCTCTGCCACAGACAACTCTATCAGTCACAGAGTCTCAGCCCCAGTTTGCCACTTCCATTTATCCACAGAGAGACTTAGAGTGACCAGAGGATACTCTTATAGTGTAGTCTGCGGAGGAGGCTATCTATAATGGCTTCATAGTTACCAGAAACATATAAGAGAGTTGAAATGTGTAACAGCGACCCCATGCTCCAGATTATTCAGTGAATAAAAAGTACCATATTTGGAAAATACAGTCTAGTCGGCACAGAACCTGACTGCCATTTTTCCATGTAATAATATATATGGTCTTTTTTATTCGCTGAATAATTCATAGCATGGCACTAAAGTGAAGTATGGGTGTTACATGTTTCAACTCCCATATGTTTCCGTAGTTACTCTATTAAATTAATCAATTAGAAAATGGGTTCAAATTTTTTTGTGGGATAAAATATGTAGATTTAGGCAGGGGAGAAAGGGAATGAACAGCAGGCAAGGTATGGCATCAATGTACACACATGCATACAAATGTACACTTGTAATCCGACCAAACATGCAGTCTTGACTACTTTTTTACACTTTGCACCTCTTCAATCATGCATTTGCATTCATGAGCATTCTGTATAATTATTATACTGATACATTGCGAGTATCTTCATTTGTTATGGAAAGACATTTTTGAAGAACTGAGGCAAATATTACAAATGAAAAAAATACTCCTCAACTAGGATTCTGGTAAAATATCTAGCCTGTATATATAATAGCCAATCAGGTTGAGTTTCCAATAGTTGGTGGCTTAGTAATGTGCTAAGAAATGTTATATGGACCGCGTCAGGCAAAAAGGGCCCGGACGACATAATATGTAAATGTATTTTGAAACTGTACCATATTTTTTAGACTTGTGGTGCGATTACAATATGCATCGTGAGCGTCACATTGTGCTACTAACAAGTAGTGTTGATTTCATGAAATTGACCAGTGAAATCGAAGACTAAATTTATGATATTTTTACAATTTTAGCAATTTTAGCAGGTGCAAATGATTCCTTATCAGACGATTGTTTCAAGGTGTAACTTGTACTATTGCTAAAATCACATGAGCTACAGGGAGCAGAATGAGTGCAGAAAATATTTTTTTTGGCCAAAAAGTGATCATCTTATTTACGATTTACTCTTTAATGCCAGCAGGGGTATATTAATGAATGTCACATATCAAAATCATCCACTCTGACAGGATTCCTAATTTTTGTGGTCATATTTGTAATCGGGCTCTTGCATCAAAATCACGTAAATTTTACCCTTGATTTTTGTTGTCAATTTCTTGAAACTGACATTTATTGTTAGGAATGAAATGTAGCGCTTCTCGTCAAGAATACAATACAATCTCAACCTGTTATTAGGAATACCGTTGTAGGAATTATTTAACTTGAATGTCGTCCAGGCCCTTTTTGCCTGACGCGGCCCATATTATAATGCAACACTAATACTGAACACTACAGTATGCTGAAAAACTTCAATAACTTTATTAACTAATCATTATATCTTCATTATTATTTCATTATGTGGAGATGTATGTGTCTATGTTGTGGAACTATTTTACATTAAGAAAAAAAGGAACAAATTCCAACATTTTGTTTCTTTTCATTAGAATCACTATATATATTAAAAATACACATTCAGGTGAATTGTTTGATCAGGTTTTGTTGTCTTTAACTGCTTAATATGTACTCAACCCAACAACAAGTGGGGCTACTTTTCGCATATTAAATCCATCGCGTGAATATAAGTTCTCACGAAGGAAAGAAAAGAACGAAGTTTTGAATAGAAATATACCTTTAAAAGAGCGACGTTGAGGAAATGACGTCCGACAACAAACCGCTGGACGAAAATAACGAAGTATTTGGAACACTGTAGTAATGGCTGCTGTGATTTTGACCGGCGCTAAACTCCGCAAAATTCATTGTTTATTAAATTTGGCCCTTTGGCAATTTTCACTGACTTGGATATTTCCGCCACTGTGTCCATTTGGAAGAACCGAAATTAAAAGTAGTGGTTGTGACTTCAGCTGTTGTGCATCCAATCACGTCATCTGCCACACCCCTTTCTTTTCCACACTATAGAATATTGCTTCCCGCGTAGGAATTTAAAGTATTTAGTACTTTCCGAAGCTGAAGAAAACGGGAAAAGTGTAATTTGATCGCAGTAGTACTTAAAGGATTTTTCACATGGAAAAAATGAAGGAAGGTTTCAAAAACAAGGCACTCGGATAAACTTAAAGAACCGGCTCGATATATGGTTAGAATTTAGAATTTATTGTTGCAAATAAGGCATCTTATTAAAACTGGCTGACTTTCTTGGTTATTTTTAAAATAAACATCTTCTTTATAAGAAATCAAGAAAGCATTTCAAATAATTGGCCTGGATTAGTTTTCTTTTGTTATCTTATTCGCATTATTCTAATACAACCACTCTACAACAGCTGTAAATGCAAAACCTTTAAGAACATCGCCTGATAATGTTGCATTGTTACACGTCTTTCATTTGATCTGGAGATCTCTCTAAGATAGATATCCAGCATTATAACCCATCAAATATTTATCTCGTGCGTGATTGGTTGAATGCGTCACGTGACCCGATATTTTCTCTCTGCGAGCGGGAAATATCAGCGAATACACTCCCTATGAGCGTATGTGCGCGCGTCAAAGAAAATATTTGAAGGAAACGTACATTGTCGTACATATGCCCCGATATTTGTCCGGATCAGGTAATGTTCATGTCCGCGGACGAAATATCAGGGCATATTTCTACGCCACAAATAGCGGTTATTGTATTTTTATCGTTTTTATTTGATCGTCCTGATACATCGTGGTTATCTTTGTCCGGCCCAATGCAATAATTGTAGTGAGACGGAATGTTTACTTTTGTGTCATGGTCGGCGATGTTACTGAGCCTACATACCGGCATAATATAGTATATTTATCACGCATCAGCGGTACTTGTGTTCTTATCTTTTAATTTCGGCACCGAGTCTACGTATGTTGCTTATCACTAGCGACATACGCAGACGCAGTGCCGTATTTGTCAAATAGGCTCGCGCTAGCCGTCTTGTTCTCATGTAAATGATATGGGGAAATTATTGGCTCTCCGCTTAAGCCCAGCGCTCTATACCAAGCTCTTATCCGTTAGCCTCTAAAATAACCCTCTGCCAGCAGAAACAATGGGCCTAACTCTTAAACGTTATTAACCTTCTATCTAGTGTTTGAACACCTTACTACAATACCTAGACAGTGTCTAATTAACAATTATACTTCGCTTAAAAAAACGGTATTTAAGGGTTACCGGTTTATAAACAATTCATACTCTCCTGTTGACTGATATGCAACACGCTAATGCGTGGCGGTTAGTAAAGGACGGTCCTCCCTCATCGATCGATTTCTGCTAAGACTAATAGTTGGCTTCTTGATCGTTGCTGCTTCGAGCATGGAAGCCAGGTCAGGAAGAGAGCTTGTCCGCCTTAGCGATTTCATTCCTCGTGGCGCAACAGACACACCATCAGTTTTATCGCCGCCAGTTTTGTCCCGTCTTGCCGCTTTCTCGTTCCGGATTCCGAATTGCTGCCGGAACCATCGCTTGCTGAGTGGTCCAGGTAAACGGAGAGCCTGCGGCAGGTCTTTGCTCTGGTCAGCAGTATCCTCTTTTGCGTATTTGTCGGTTGTTTGTAGCAATAGTGCAGATTGCGGCCGCTGGTTTGGTTTTATCATGCTTGCTGGTAATGGTATGTCAAAATCTGCCATGCCTTAATCAACTGTGCATAAATAAGAAAAAAAACACGATGAGCTATATATGAGAGTAAAGTTCATATTGTGAACCCCGTAACAACAACAATTTATTCACAACAGTATTGAAAACTATACACTAAGCCAATGGCTAATCGAGGCGGATAGTGTTTTACAGTATTATAATAGAATAGAGAAAAGGTGATCGTACAAATTGAATCATAGTATAAATGTATAAACATGAATGCAGCACACAGAGATCATAATGCATTTAACTACGTATACAAAGTAAAGGTACATTTTGATGGGCAATCTTTCAGTGGGTATGTCAATGCAGATATCCTCATTCTCTGAAATTTTCCAAAGTGTACCTTGAATTTTTTTTATATATTTTTTTCCCTTAAAATTACGGAAATGCAATGTTTGTATAAGCCGGAGTGGCGGAAGGATATCAATATATAGATACATTTTTGGCGGAAATCTTGTCAACGGCACCGGTGCGCCGGAGTCCATACGCCTCCAAGACGCCAGGATTTCACAACAAACCTAATCATCCATAACAAAATAATTATTACTGCGCATAAGCTGCAGTTTTATACTAAGGGTTTATCAATAAATTTCATTTAAATCAAAGAAAAATGAATAACCCTTCTCAAGACTGGGACATTGCGGCGAGTTGTGAGTTGCGAGCATGTGCAGGAACTGTCAGTATTTTATCTTACTTTATAATTGTAGTTATACGTAACGGATTCCTGGAATCAGGGTCAGGTTACATCAACTCTCTTTAAAGGAACTCTGTCGTGAATAACAGGCCTGGTTACTAAGCCGCCCAAAACTTGAAATCGTTCGCCAAAAAAAAAACTCTGAATTTCTAACGAGACCTGAAACAACCATGGGGGCTGATCAAAGCCAGGTCCCGGCTAATCGACAGATCGAATTGGAATTTAGCGTGTTTGTTTTTGCGGAGGGAGGAAAACCGGAGAACCCGAAGAAAAACCCTCGGAGCAAGGGTGAGATACCAACAAACTCAACTCACATATGGCGCCGCGTCCGGGATTCGAACCTGGGCCACAGAGGTGAGAGACGAAGCGCTTAACCACTGCGCCACCCGAGCCAACGTTTTCAAGTTTGAAAAGCAAATATATCCCGAGAAGCTCACAACATTGATTCAATCCGTCTACATCGCAGCCATCTCTCATTTTAGTATATAGTTGTTTATCTTTCATATTTAGTTGTTCAAGTTTTATATTTAGCAGAAATGTTCGTATTCATATGCCGTAATGCCGATAGTCCATGAGCCGAGCTACCGGTTTCTCAGTACCAAATCGAGGTCAAATTTCTATTAACATCATGTTGTTTATCACTTTGAAGTACGTACAAGTTGATGTGACAGCCTTTTCAATTTTGCAGCTGTAAGGATATATTCAATATTTAATAAAGTAGCCTTTTGCGTCAGCATGGAAACGAGGCTGTCCCAATAGTATGCTGATTTCATGGCATTAATAAGTGAACTTTGTTTAAAATTGATTTATAATGTTTGCAAGAACTATCTAGATTAGATTTGCTGTAAAAATTGGCTGAATTATCAAAATGAAGGGTCACATTATTGCATCATCAGTCAGTTACAAAAATATCATCTTATTAGATTTTTCATGAAATTCTCATGAAATTTTTGCCTTAAACAACAAAAAGAAGTATTAGACAAATTTATATATGTTGTAGATTGTAGATATGCATTTTAGTCTGTTTCTGTGCATACCATGTGAATATTACGGCCAAAAAGGAATCCTGGGGTTCGCAATGCCTCATGGGTATTCAAGATGGCGGCTTCCGTGAAAGGTTAGTATTTTTCGATATTCGTGTACAAATCTGATGTTTTGCAGTGATTGAATGATAATATTGACATAAATAGATTAAGAAAATGTTTATAAACTACCGCAATTAATATAAAAAGACTGTTTTTTTTGGCAAATTGAACTGAAACATGCAGCCCTTGTAGAGTTGCTTCGATGGGACATGATATAGGAGCGTATGCTTTTCTTCATTAATTGTTGACTCAGTGTTGTTTACTATATGGAAAACAAAATGGGAAAGCGAAGAGATAAATAAGCATAGTACGCGTTTATGTGAAGAATCTCACGGCCACTTGGAGCCGGTATACTGATTCACCACATGAGTCTGTTTATCATAAATAAAACCTTACCTCTCCACAAGATTTGGATTCTTGGAAAACCTTACTTAGAGCCGCTAAAATAAGAAATTACGGACCCATTATTATCACTACCGCGAATACAAAGGATGATGAAGTCCCTCCAGTATTCTATCCCTAATGCCGAAGCCTTTTCACAATGGATAAAGCTTTAGACAGCCTTAGCAAGTCTAACGACTGTACTGAGAGTGCAAGCGAATGGCACAACGAGCACCAAGTTCTAGCAGAGTATTACCCTGGGTTCCAGAGGTGAAATGTTTTGCCTTTTGTTGGTAAATTTGGCGAGCCGCGCGGAAGGCAAAACAAATTCAACCTCTGGGCCAGGTCTGTTTGAATCTCGTTTTCATGCAGAATAATGCGTCAGCAAAAAAGGTCTAGATTTTGATTGGCTAAGAGCAGCCCAAGCTATATTTGAAAATTGAAAGACCAGTGGAAAAAGCTGAAACACCAATTCAAATTACACTACCATTTCACAAAGTCTTGAAACCAAAGATTCTGACGTTAAATGTAACCTAGCTTTGTACACACATATTTCTTGCACGTAGTTGATAAAGAAAACTGCAGAGAAAGGGGAAGTTTTGGGTGAAAAGTTTTCAATTTTACTTCGAGCGCGCTGCTGACGCAATCATCACTGCACGCCATTTCGAACATTGAGCGTGCGCTCAACGTGAGCGGTTTTGGACACGTGATGGGTATTATCCAATTACAGGCTGTTGTGAGCGTTTAAGCCAATGGCTATCGGTCTCCATATTTTGGATGAATAAATTAAGTTCAAACAGACCTGGCCCAGAGGTTAAATTTTGCCGTCCGCGCACTCGATCGACGATCCTTTACCAACAAAAGGCAAAATTAACCTCTGGAACCCAGGGTAGCAGAGTATATGATTCTGCCAGTAATATTAAGCGAGTATTATTAATATCAGTTAAGGAAATCGCATATCCCATTCACAGCTAGTTAATCACAAACGTCCGTCAATATATCTTCGGAAAATCAAACGTCTTTCGGAAAAGTCAACGGCGTGCTCGATTCACAGGTTAAAACTGCATAATCGCCACGCGTCCACCTTAAACCCCAATAACTCGTTCTGCACATGCGTGCATCCACGAGTTAAAAAGGGTAATGCCTTGTGAGCGAATAACTGCCATCGTCTCCAGAGAGCTTGTTGCTGCTGAAGCACATCACGGCTCTTGCTACCGCAGCTAGCTATACTAGACAGAAAGAAAGCAGTACAAACCAGGAAGGTCAAGACGCCGCCGCCGTAGCAGTCTGCTGAATACCGGCACCACTCTTGAATCTGAAGTATATAATATGATATCCTTTTCGACTCTATTAGGACAGACTTATATACTAGAACATCCCAGAATTAAATCTGACTGATTTAACTGATAAATTGGTGTCTGATATGAAGCGTTTTAAGCGTCGAAGCATGCAGTTAAAGAAATTGTACCAGAAAAATGTGCGCCGTACACTAGAGGCTGAGTTTGGAGATCTTTTGCAATTTGAAACAATCGCAGAGGGAAAGAGAAAGCTGCTCATTATTCCAGTGAGACAGCCTCGCATGGCTACAGCGTGCAAGGGAAAACATGAAGTTACAGGAAAAACAGACCATCATTGAACAAGGAATGAACAAAGAGGATCACATTGTCGAGCCGAGGCTGCTCTGTACATTCGAGAATAAATCAGAAAGCAGGAAGCAAGCACTTCATGCCCCCATAAACCCTCGGATTTGAATGAAAGTGCTATAAGCTTGCAAGACTGCCTATGGGAAGCCATATCATTCAAAAGTGGTACGAGTTCACGTCGATTGGTGATCGAGAATGACGAGAAGCACTTGAGTGATAGAGTGTAGACGTACTTTCGAGAGCTCCGTTAAATTTCGATAAGAAGGGCAAATAGCCGGCGTCAGTTAACTTATATCGACTTGGAAAGCTTAATACTCGTCTAGGAGAAGCGTCAGTTTATAACACAGCGATCTAAATCGAAAATTCCTTACAAAATAAGTCTAGTGGCGTTTGGAAATTGAAGCGAGGTATCGTGCTGCTGTCAAGTACGGGTCAGGAGAAATTTAGAAGGCAACATTCGGCATTTTGATTCAATATAGACTACATTCAACAAGGAAAAAGAGTGCAACATGAGCAGCTTGTCAGCAGAAGCGATAAAGAAGTTGACTGTTACTGAGCTTCGCCGGGCAGAACTAAGTAAGTTAGAACTGGACACGAAGGGCTACAAGCAAGTACTTATTGATCGGTTACTGATTGCAGTATAGGCAGCAACCCTACTATTGCACAGAGTGAAACTATCATAGAAGGCTGTGAGACAAGTGAAACTGCGAAGAAGGATCAGTATATCGATGAAAAAAACGACCAAGAAACACTTCCCGCCAGTTATTCAAATTTCCACTTCATTGAGACAAAAAAAATCCTTCAAGAGGTTTTAGCCGGAATGTCGCATTTAACACAAACAATGGAAGTACTTAAAAAGGACGTTGGTGCATTGAAAGAAAAACAAGATAGTCATGTGGCGTTAATGACCAGGAACAATGACCTAACTGAAGAACTCGTTAAGCTACGCCAAGAGCAAGAATCTCTTGATTTCGCAAGTTCAAGTTCAAGTTCAATTTTATTTTGCACTATTTACAAGTTCAGTTTTAACAATTAGTAGGAAAGAGTGGAGAAAAAATAAAATAGGTATTCAAGGTTACAATTTCCAGGAAATGTGCGTAGTGGCCAAAGGAGCAGAAGCTTTCGAGTTGGCTACTACCATGAAGAAACTAAATGAGGAGAATTACCAAATGTTGCAGTCACTTAATTTTTTTAAAATACATATATGATTGAAAGTGAGTTTAAACATGGTTGAGAAAAGGAACAAAAAAATGGAGTGGAAAGAAATATATATATATGTATATATATAAGAGAGATAGGAAATTACTTATATAATAACCTTTGTACAATAAACCCAATCTAAGAATTAATTTACAATAAATTTGGTAATACTGATAATCTAAATTTACATTTAATATTTACAAATACAATGCAAAGAACGCTCCAGAGCCAATCAGGACGGCCTTCAAGTCCTCAGGAATGGACTCGCGTTACAAGCAAGCGAGACGCTCGAATATTAAACTGTGAACCCTTGAGTGTTAGAAACCAATTTGAAATCTTAGAAGTTCACGATGACGAATCGCCGAATTCGACCGAAAAGCGAAGGCCCCTAGAGCATACAAGCGAATCTTTTGCTGGGCAAATATTTGATTACAGGTCTCGTCAAAGGCAAAGGCACCAACAGGCTGCGAATCGACCAAAAACTTGGACTGAGCCGCCTCAACTACAAAAAACAAATGTGTGCACTGGGAAAAAAGTTTACCTGGTTGGAGACTCCATGGCCAAGAATATAGACCCGCAGAAATTGTCCAATGCTCTGGGTGGTAAAGTCGATAAAAAGACAAATGGAGGAGCAAAAATTGAAGATATACAGAAGAACGTGAGGGAGTTGCTGGCGTCAAAAAGTATGGATTGTGAAACACAGTTAATTATACACGCAGGCACCAATAACCTGGTTTACGAACGGGAAGATGTTACAGTAGTCGTGCGGAAGATGGAGTCGTTAGTAGAAGAACTGAGACCACAAGTGAAGAAGATAGCAATATCAAGCGTTATAACCAGAGAGGGTGTTCCAGCTGAGAAAATAGCAAATTTCAACAATCTTACAAGGGACCTGTGTTCCAAGATAAACGTGGATTTTCTTGACAACCACAACTTGACAAAACATCACTTAAATGGATCCGGGCTGCATCTTAACAGGGATGGCGACAAGATCCTGGGAAGCAACTTTTGCAGATATCTACGGAAACCAAATGACCATGCCAAGCTCCACCCAAGCATAAATGCCACCAGATTACTGGGTTTTCCAGAGAGGGGCAGAAATCACAAACCAAGTCACAAGAAACAAGCCAGAGAAGACACATCATGGGACAGCTACCTGAGACTGGTAAGGTCGATCACTCACCAGCAGTAAATGGTAGATTTAATTACTCTGATGGCGTGATGCCTAAAGGCAGGGGTTTCAAATTGGCTGCCCTTAATATAGCTAGTTTACCCAAACATCACGACGAATTAAGTATTTTAATGCATGACACTACGATCGATATTTTAGCGTTAAATGAAACGAGACTTAACAATACCATACCTGATTCTGAAATCGATATTGAGGGCTATAATTTATTAAGACTTGATAGAAATAGACACGGTGGGGGGATAGCTTTTTATGTCAGGGACACCTTAAATTATATCACAAGGCTGGATCTCAATTCTGAAGGATTGGAAATTTTAACAATTGAGATCAGAAAACCGAAGACAAAGCCTTTCCTTGTAACAACCTGGTATAGGCCACCGGATTCTAGGATTGAGGTACTTGAAAAGTTTGAAAGCTACTTATCAAATCTTGATAAAGAGCAAAAAGAGAGCATAATTTTAGGCGATTTTAATTGCAATTTACTGTCGCAAACCCTAGACCAAAACACAAGCTGACTAAACTTTCTCGTAGAGACATACCAGTATGTACAGATTATTGACAAAGCAACAAAAATAACACCCAATTCACGCACGTTAATAGACCATATCATCACGAATGAACCAAACAAAATAACCTGTCACGGCGTTGTACATATTGGTATTTCAGATCATAGTTTAATCTATGTCATTCGTAAGCATAACTCGTCAAAAAATGCACCTAAGATAATAGAATCAAGACAATATAAAAATTTTGATTCTAATGCCTTCATTGAAGAATTGAAAGAAACTCCATTTCATTTTGCCACCCTCCCGGACGACCCAAATGAAATGTGGGACATCTGGAAATCGCTATTCTTAGAGGTCGTAAATAAACACGCTCCAATTAGGCAAAGAAAAGTGCGGAGTAAATATTCACCATGGATAACTGCCGAGCTAAAACAAAAAATGAGACAGCGTGATTATTTAAAGAAACAAGCTATTAAGCATAATTCAGATCATCATTGGAGAGATTACAAGCAGGCAAGAAATGAGGTCAATGCATGCATTAAAGCAACAAAAGCTAAATATTTCAATGAGGGCATTAAGGAAAACAGTGGTAATATAAAAGAAACATGGAAAGTTATAAATAACTCCTTAGGTCGAAAATCAAATACAACAGTTATCAATGAATTGTTTATTGCCGGGGCGAAATTCACTGATAACCAGGAAATAGCTGATCAAATGAATTCGCATTTTTGCTCTCTAGGACAAAAATTGGCATCTGAAATTCCAGTGACTAACTGTGTACCCGAAGACTACATTAAAGGTTCAGATGCCAATTTTGAATTTAGCCCTGTAACTGAGGAATATGTACATAAACTCATGTCGGGCCTCAATACTTCAAAAAGCTGCGGGCTAGATAAAATCTCTAGCAAGCTTTTAAAATTAGCTAGTCCATACATCTCCGAGTCCGTCTGCGAAATTATTAACCAAATGTTCGCGACAGGTATTTTTCCTGACGACTGGAAAAAGGCTAAAGTCTCTCCTATTTATAAGTCGGATGAAAGAAATTTGCCCGATAATTATAGACCTATTTCTATTCTCCCTGCAATTTCCAAAGTTGCAGAAAGAATAGTTCACACACAACTCTCAGCCTTCTTAAAATATAACAAACTGTTAACAGATTCTCAATCTGGTTTTCGCACCTCGTATTCAACCTGCACAGCTCTACTTGTTGCGACAGATATTTGGCTTAAATACATTTTATTGCGCAAACTAAGTTGTTATGGTATCAACGGTAGAGCTCTGCAAGTATTTAAGTCATATTTAAGTAATAGGAACCAGAGGTGTCATGTAAATGGAGTCTTATCTAAAGAAGAACAAATAACTTGTGGCATTCCTCTAGGGTCCATATTAGGTCCATATTAGGTCCCCTGTTGTTTATTATTTACGTAAATGATTTTCCAAAATGCCTAAATCACTCGATACCTGGGATGTTTGCTGATGATACATATATCACAACGGCAGGCGAAGACATCCGAGATGTACAGGACATGTTAAACGAAGATTTAGCTGCTGTAGATAATTGGTTAAAGACGAACAAGCTTAGTTGTAATACCAAAAAAACAAATTACATGACAATAGGCTCCAGACAAAAGTTAGAAAAGACAAAATCCATGGATCTCTCTATAAACAACAAAGCTGTTAAGCAAAAAGAGACTATCAAACTTTTAGGAATACACATTGATGAATCATTAAATTGGGATGAGCAAATTAAGCATGTAATTTCAAAAGTGTCAAATGGCCTGCGTATGTTATATAAAACAAGAAACTTGACAAATAATATAGACACACTAATATCTGTTTATAATTCATTAGTACAGCCATACTTTGACTATTGTAGCATCGTCTGGGGGAACTGCTCCAAAACACGTGCTGATCAATTACAAAAGCTGCAGAATAGAGCAGCTCGTATAATTACTAGGGCAGATTACTCAGTCAGGTCTCACGACCTCCTTGAGAAACTTGACTGGCCAAATTTAAATAAAAGACAACAATTCCAATTACGGATTATGATGTTCAAGGTCTTTCACAAGATAGCACCAGACTATTTACAGGACCTATTTACACTGACCTCAGATGTGCATAGCTACAATCTTAGAGGCAGCAAATTTGACCTACAACCTCCTAAGCCAAAAACCAATTTCATGAAACGCTCCTTCTCCTATCGCGGTACCATTGCCTGGAATGAGCTTTCAAATGAAATAAGAGAACTCGACAGCTTGACAACCTTCAGAAGAGCCCTCAAACGATAACACAATTTATTCTTATAATATAGGTTTTTACGGGGAAGGGATATTATTAGTATATTATTACTAACATGTAGGTATTAGTATATTAGTTCAGCTGTGCATTTTATATTATATAGATTATATTATATATTACTTAACTGTTATATTATTACTTCACTGTATTATTATTGTTATTACTATGCACGGCATGTCTGAAAATCAGTTTTACTGAGCCGTTTACCGTGTTGAAATAAAGTTAATTATTATTATTATTATTATTATGATCGCTATGGTCGAAAAAACGATTGGTGATCGAGAATGACGATCGCTATGGTCGAAAAATCCGATTGGTGATCGAGAATGACGATCGCTATGGTCGAAAAAACCGATTGGTGATCGAGAATGACGATCGCTATATAGTCGAGAATATCGACTATCGATTGGTGATCGTGAATAACGATCGCTATGGTCGAAAAAACGATTGGTGATCGAGAATGCGGACGATCGCTATAGTCGAGAATATCGACTATCGATTGGTGATCGAGAATAACCACAGGAAGCCCAAGCTCTGTTTATGTAAATTTAATTTGATAATGGTTTTGTATGGGATTTTTTAAATCTGGCTTTTCGATATATATACTGTAATAAAATGAATAAAACTTGCCTGGTGTCTATAATATGTGTCTTGTACGTAGTTTAAGCGAATTTTACATCCCTTACTCTACATACTATTAGAAGAAGAAAAGGATGCATATGGTAGGAGACGAACTTCAAATCTCGGGTTCAAAGCCACTCACGTTTGGGTCGATTTTTTTCACTAAAATCGCATCGATTTTACATTTTATCACCATCAGCATACGCAGTGATAAATTTCCAGTCTATCTGTGCCAACCAAACGAAGATATCTGTATTTGCCGAGATACAAGCCACTGTTGAGTCCGTCACTCGAACATCAACAGTATCTATTCCAAGAGCCTCCTGCCATTTAATTGAAATAATCCCCATTTCTCGAGCCTGAGTCGAACACAATTTCAAACAAGTTGACAATGAAACTGGCCTACAAGCGAATCGGCTCTGCGGTTAAAGTGGTGTAGAGCCCGGGTGTAGAGCGCGCACTTCGAATCCAACGATTTGATCTTTTCCTCTATTTTAAGCTATTAGAGCCGCCTTCTACACTAAAAACATTGTTTGTATTGGCTCTCAAGTTCCAACACAGTCATGATTAGAAAGGAATCACGAAGAATAAAATCCTTTTCTGGTTACTTTAATGAACATGTTGTCAACGTTGAAGAGATCACAAGAGCGCTAGAAGGAAAGCCTGCTGCGTAGAAAAGGAAAGCTGGGATATCTCAATGTTTCCTTTTATTGTTTGTATCAGTTAATTTTCACGGGTCAATTTTCGTTGATTCAAATTTCGTTAATCTATTAAAACTGTAGTGTTCGATACTTTCAAAGGATTTTATGTAATTACGAGGTTAATGATATTCTTTCTCATCATTTCACTATGATATAAATAAATATAAATAAAAATAAAAATCGAGGTCATGACCGTGTTGGAGCTTGAGAGCCAATACAAAACAATGTTTTTAGTGTAGAAGGCGGCTTTAATAGCTTAAAATAGAGGAAAAGATCAAATAAAACTGAGAAAGGAAAAAAAAATAAAAAAAAATAATACTGGCTGGTGCGGGAATCGAACTCCAAATCGTTGGATTCGAAGCGCGCGCCCTACACCACTTTAACCACAGAACCGATTCGCTTGTAGGCCAGTTTCATTGTCAACTTGTTTGAAATTGTGTTCGACTCAGGCTCGAGAAATGGGGATTATTTCAATTAAATGGCAGGAGGCTCTTGGAATAGATACTGTTGATGTTCGAGTGATTGGGATCGAGGATTGAGGGAAAGGGAAAGTCAAGATGAGAACTGCACAACACAACACATATTTACCTTCAAAGCTGTATAGATGACTTTTCAACAACTGTAGAGTCCAAAATAAAGTACATACAGTAAAGATGCGTCAGAGGTCATTTATTGCGCACCCAGGGTAGCCTTGAGTGCAAGTGGATACTGTCGATAATCCCACTGTGGTACCCCGCTTCGGTAGAACTCATTTATGCTAGTGCCTAGGTCTCTGTCCGCGTGTTGGCGGTTGGCTGTCACCACTTTGGCGAGTCACCGTATTTTGGCTCGTTCTGGCGAGATTTTAGCGGACTCGATGCGATTTTCGTGAAAAAATCGACCCAAACTCTGAAGCCGAGATTTGAAGTTCGTCTCCTACCTTCCATTTCTTCTTTTAATAGTATGTAGAGTAAGGGATGTCAAATTCGCCAAAATTCGCTAAAACTACGTATAGACACAGCCAAGACACATATTATAGACACCATGCAGGTAAGTTTTATTCATTTTATTACAGTATATATATCGAAAATCCAGATTTAAAAATTCCCATACAAACCCTTATAAATTAAATTTACATAAACAGAGCTTGGGCTTCCTGTGGTTATTCTCGATCACCAATCGATAGTCGTTATTCTCGACTATAGCGATCGTCATTCTCGATCACCAATCGTTTTTTCGACCATAGCGATCGTCATTCTCGATCACCAATCGGTTTTTTCGACCATAGCGATCGTCATTCTCGATCACCAATCGTTTTTTCGACCATAGCGATCGTCATTCTCGATCACCAATCGGTTTTTTCGACCATAGCGATCGTCATTCTCGATCACCAATCGTTTTTTCGACCATAGCGATCGTCATTCTCGATCACCAATCGTGAACTCGTACCACTTTTGAATGATATAGCTTCCCATATACAAGCCACTCGGTTGAGTCCGTCACTCGAACATCAACAGTATCTATTCCAAGAGCCTCCTGCCGTTTAATTGAAATAATCCCCATTTCTCGAGCCTGAGTCGAACACAATTTCAAACAAGTTGACAATGAAACTGGCCTACAAGCGAATCGGCTCTGCGGTTAAAGTGGTGTAGAGCGCCCGGGGGGGGGACTCTCCATAACAGTAGACGGGGGTGATCGTCCTATCCCTTAGGGTATAAAATTCTACCATCTGCTATCCCTTAGGGGTGTTCAAAGAGTCTGCTATCCCTTAGATCATCCTATCCAAAAAAAAGCCGGACTTGAAGACTGGATGACAGCACTCTCAACAGTCACCAGAAAAGAGATGCGCTCGATGGCGGTGTCTTAAGGACCGTAATAAAATTCAGGAAAACTGAAAATGTGTTTGTTTTATTGCTATCTCTTAGGGTTAAAAATTTCTTTGACCACACCCAATGTGCTATCTCTTAGGGGTAAATTTGCTGTTGACCACACCCAATGTGCTATCCCTTACGGTTAAAATTGATTTTGCCGACGATCACCCCCGTCTACTGTTATGGAGAGTCCCCCCCCCCCCCCCCCCCCCGGGGTAGAGCGCGCACTTCGAATCCTACGATTTGATCTTTTCCTCTATTTTAAGCTATTAGAGCCGCCTTCTACACTAAAAACATTGTTTGTATTGGCTCTCAAGTTCCAACACAGTCATGATTAGAAAGGAATCACGAAGAATAAAATCCTTTTCTGGTTACTTTAATGAACATGTTGTCAACGTTGAAGAGATCACAAGAGCGCTAGAAGGAAAGCCTGCTGCGTAGAAAAGGAAAGCTGGGATATCTCAATGTTTCCTTTTATTGTTTGTATCAGTTAATTTTCACGGGTCATTTTTCGTTGATTCAAATGATCGCATGTAAAGTACGTTAATCTAATAAAACTGTAGTGTTCGATACTTTCAAAGGATTTTATGTAATTACGAGGTTAATGATATTCTTTCTCATCATTTCACTATATATGATATAAATAAATATAAATAAAAATAAAAATCGAGGTCATGACCGTTTTGGAGCTTGAGAGCCAATACAAAACAATGTTTTTAGTGTAGAAGGCGGCTTTAATAGCTTAAAATAGAGGAAAAGATCAAATAAAACTGAGAAAGGAAAAAAAATATAAACAAATTATTACTGGCTGGTGCGGGAATCGAACTCCAAATCGTTGGATTCGAAGCGCGCGCTCTACACCACTTTAACCACAGAGCCGATTCGCTTGTAGGCCAGTTTCATTGTCAACTTGTTTGAAATTGTGTTCGACTCAGGCTCGAGAAATGGGGATTATTTCAATTAAATTTTGGGTCTGGGCTCATGGACTAGTAGTTGTAATGAAATTTTGGGATGGCATCGACAAGAACTTCGAGCTTCAATGGCAGCTCAACTGCCAACTGGTCGTGATGGACGAAGAAAACAAATCTGGCCGCGGAAAATTTTTGAAGAGCCTGAAAGAACACTGGAGAACGTGTCAGGAAAGCCCACAAGAGTATAGTCCTTGTCTGGAACATTTACGAAGCATGAAACGATTTCAAACACCGCTTTTGAGATGCGAGTTTCGTGTTTACAGTGCCTGGGTTTCGCGGCGGCCCGTGAAATTACGCTTCGGTCAGTGTTCATTCCTAGGCCTGCTTGCATTCGTCCCCTTTAATACGTTTCTGACTACAAGAACTCTTGCATTTGTAAGTAATTTTGTCTCCCTGAAAGTTGGAGAGAGAATAGATGAGTACATTTTGTAGGTTCTCATTGAGAAAGCACAACTCGCATACCTAGAAATGTAGTTTACGGCAAAACACAGTAAATTCGACATCCGGCCACTGAAACTCGCCAGAATGTGTTTTTCGTCAGGCTGAATCTCCATTGCAGCAGTGACAACGATACAAAGATGTTTTTCTAACTGAATGCCTTCGAGCAAGAGCCAGTTAGTATCGTAAATATAACTATCGTTGTATCGCGATCGCAAAGAACTGAAACTCATTACAAGTGTTATGCATATCATTAAATTGCTTGAAACCTGTTCATGCGCATCTCATGACAGAGCCCCTTTAAGACGGACCACAGGCCGCCCAAGTTCTGACTATGTATATCGAAGCAGATCTTCTGTAATACAAGGTAAATAAAGGAAGAAGGCTTACTTGAAGTCGTTTATTTTGTCGTCCTATTTGTGTTCAGGTCGCTATAGAACGGTGTTCAGTATGGGGGAAGCGCGTATGACTCAAGAATTCCATATAAAAAAACGTTCTAGCGACCTGAACACAAATAGGACGACAAAACAACTTCAAGTAAGCCTTCTTCCTTTATTTACCTTGTATTACAGAAGTCTGTAACTAATTATACATTTACGTTATTATTCCGAGTTATCAGAAGAACTCCCATACAAACCTTGTAATTCACTGCTTCGATATAGTTTTTTACATAGTCAGAACTCAGTTGGGCGGCCTGTGGACGGACAAGAGTGTCCGGCTTAGAGAGAGTTGCCTATGGCGTAAAATATATAAAGAATAACCATTTAAAAGTGAACTGAGAAATTACAGTAAGAGGAAACATATTAAATGAGATAACAGAATTGACGAGTACGAGGAAGTCAGGTAAAACGTGTGTTATGCCGGTTTTCGAAAACATTTATCAATTATTTGTAAATTATGGTACAAAAAACTTGGAATACGTACATATATGCGGCACAAATTCTGTTTTCAAGTTAAAATTGCTACACTCTTTTCACATGCATATACAAAATCCACACTAGCTTGCATGCAACAGCCTGTTGCTCTGCCGTACGACATTCACATAAACACCACATGTTGTAAAACTATATGTCGCTCCTTGAAGCTGTCAGGAAGGAATGTTTCGTTATATTATGGTTTTAAATCTATAAAGGCCTGCGCCAACGAGGACACATTTTGGTAAACTCTGAAAGCTACAAATGTTTCCACAACAGTGTTTTCTCGATCTTACCTTAGATATATTACTCCATGTGATTCGAGTGACCCTAAAATAAACTTAATTCAGTTTCTAAAAATAACTTCTGCCTGAATTCGGTTAAAGAGCCATGGAAATGAAAAGATTTTCAAATTTCAGGTCATGTTTTTGTTCAGTGACCTATTCAGTTTGAAATAAAACAAAGATTAATCCAGAAACTTAAAAGACCGGGGGGGGGGGGGGGGGGGGCTCAAACCCCTGACCCTATTTCAGACCAAGATATAAGATTTTCCGTAACCTTTTTCAGGCCTATACTCTATTTCAAAACAAGAGAAATATATAAAAATGCGACGTCTCGCACTTCCTTGTCAAGATCTTACCCTATTCCAGACTAAAAATGCGAAATTGATGACCCTACTTCAGACTAATGCAGCTCGAAAACCATACCCTTTGAGGTGTTACATGCATGCACCTACAGCGTATGTATGGGAGTACCCCACGGGCTTAAAAGAAACCGTACTGATAATATATTTATTGTAAACAACAGTTGGTTACCTTATGTTTATCGGCTGTTGTTGAGATCGCCAAGCCATAACACGATCTATCACTCCAGAGAGCTTTTAAAAACGGCTGAGACAGTTAATATGTTTGTTTCTTTTTGCGGTAAAATAATCCAGCGCAGTTCAACCAAAACTCTCAACTGAACTTTAATCAGATATTAGTGATTCGAGATTTCAAAGATAATCAATTCTAAAAAATCACCAAGGAAGAAGAATCGAATCCTAGAGAAAAACCAAGGCAACTAGAAAATGAAAGGGTATTGTAGTGTTTCAAATTTCGGTTTCCTGGCCATGCATGGAAACAAAAGATTCGACCATTGAGTCGTTTATAAATTGACCTCAGTGTTTCGAAACCCGGCAAATCAAGATCGCAGCAATGCACCAGTCACTGAGACGGCTATAAACTCTATATTTCTTTTGAGGTTTCCACAAAATTCTTACATGAATGAATTGATGACAATTATTCCTAATCCATTGTTATTTTATATTTCTTATATTTGATAAAACCACAGCGAAACCGCATCATTTCCTGTAGCGAGTTTTGGTGCCATACAAATGAACTCAAGAAAATTAAAAAAGGATAACAATATTAAAGATTCATAACACTGCTATACGAGAGTACTTCGCAGTTTGTACTCTTTCCGGAGGAGATACTGAAATGTTATCTACCACTTTTACTCTATATTTTGTTTATTTTTCTCTCGTAAGCATTGAATAGATCAACGGGAGGTTCACTGACAGGTTTATGAGGGACAGTTGTTTGACAAGATTTAAAGAGAGCTCCACGCTTGCTGAAACTATAATTATTAATCTGTGGCCGTTCGCCGTATTCTACATTTCTTACAATATCGAATTCTAAGATCCCTAATAGTTGACGGTGCCTTGGTACGTTCTGGCGACCCGGAATCTCAATTGATAATCTCATAATTCACGATCGGTGGTTCGTTTTTTTACCCGAAAATTAAATTACTAGGCGTTCCGTTCTGAAGCCGGGCTGAAGACAAAAACTTGTACGGTGACATTTTTCTAATTTTTAGCCAAAATTGGCGGTTATCTCTTACCTTAAGCTGCAGAATTTGTCGCTAATGATCTTCCAGATGTTGTTTTCGTGCCTTCAGGCTTTTAAACGGGGAGTTACGTTGTTATTTGTGTTCAAGCACCATACAATTTCGAAAGCAGAACTTTTGGTTTTCACCTTTCGTGCGTAGATGTCAACATCTGCTGTCAGCTAGCGATCAAATCTTCATAAACTACGTAGATTTTTATTCAAAACATGGCTGTTTATTATTCCTACTCTAAAGTGATATTGTCTTTAGACAAATTGGAACAATCAACTTTCATTTTTAAGACACAACTCGGAAATGACATCAAACCTAAGAGGCATGGAGATAATCGAGAATTCACCATATATATAAATTGGGTAGTTTCGAGGTAGTTTTAATTCGCTTAATTTTCGTCTACATTTTTTTCAGTTGTAATCTACGCCATTTTTACGCAGTTTCTTGGATTCCGAGCGTCTAGTCTCAGTTATATTCATCCTTTTAAGAGTTTGAAGAAAAAAAAACGAATAAAGATACTGTATCTTGATAAGACTGGCTTTGTAGCTGAACCGGCTCAAATATTGTGGTGATTATATATAAATTTGATCTGATGTATTCAGTGAACAAAATGAGTTAAACTGAACTAGCAAACGAAAAGGCCGGGCTAAATCATAATTATCTTTATAGCATCGCGTTTCAAAACACGTGTATTTTGATATACAATGTATGCATGTCTATTAAACAATTAGACTACTCGCTCTCAGTTTCTATCGCGTGGCAGATAGTTCACGAGGAGCGTCGTCAACTATCAGCCATAGAAACCGAGAGCGAGAAGTCTAATTGTTTTAGTAGAAACCAACTAGTTGTTCAATCTTAAACTGAAACAAAAATATTTTTTGACATTTTGACGACTTGCCAGCCATTGTTTTGCTTTTGAAAACCGTTTTTCGCTACTTATTATCTATCACAGAATAGATAGTGAGTTGCTTAGCCAATCAGATTGCAGGATTCGTGATAGAACACTAGTTGGTTTCTAACTACAATAGATAACACACACACACAATATTTTACGTACAGTATGTAGGGATAAATTAAAGACAAAACAACAACTTATGATGACATTCATCAGATATAGCATCATTATTATTGACAAAACAAGAACAGTTCAGCCGCCTCAGTTGGAATCAGTACTCGGACGTTTGCTGGGTAATTGGCCGTTGAGTCCAGAGCCTCCGAACAGAGAGAAACAAATCCGCTTTGTCCTTTTTAAATAACTAAGCTGATTAATCTTGTGCAAATATACATAACAATTAGCATATAATATTTGGAGACTTCAAAAGTGCTATGTTTACCGTGGTAGCATAACAGATAGGCCGGCGTAGAACGGATATTTCTCCGCCGTGGTTCATGCTTGCGTGGTGCCGTTTTATTAGTATGGTAACTAAACTCAGTTAGAGGTCCAGATAAAATCGACTTCGGTAATCTGATTAAGTTCCTGAGTGTTCCGAATTCAGTTTCATCTAGAGCTCCCGATCGGAACTAATCCGCGGCTTTGTTAACAAGGAAAATCCGTTAAGAACCCGATTTCATTACTTTATTGAAGCAAAAAATAACTAAAACATCCCTTCAAATATATGGATTGTGATACTACAGTAAAAGAAAAAAGTCAGGGAACAGAACACCAAGAAAATGACTGATAGTTGCCTTTTAAAGGAAATTTTGCTGAAACCGAGAAATTTTCCTCCTAAATTTCGCCATTATAAATTTGACCACGCACTTTGATTTACCGACCATTAAGCTTGCGGCTCAGCCCGGGTGGGGGGATATTAAGTCTGGTTCTTTCTTTAAAGTATATGTTTACCAGTACATGGACCTCGAGCTAACCCTATGTTGGTGAGCTCTCTTCGTACACAGTAAACTAACTAAGCTAGCGCTCTCGACCAATATTACCCATCCTCATGCTTGGTTATGAACTCTAGAGCTACTAAGGCTTGGAGATCTCGTGAACGCACACAATCCGTTATATTAGTTAAAGCTGAATTGATTAGTTTTATTCTCCCACACTAATTGCCGGTTTATAGCTCCAGAATAGACTGACTTGAACAATTGAGACGCGGTGTGGGTTTTAGCCTATAAGTGGTGTGTTTTCTTTTTGGGGGGAGGGCCGTTCTGGTGCGTGTTTTATGTTTGTGGGGGATACCCCCGGGGGGGTACTTACATGAAAAATGGATATGTATGAGAGGCCAAGAGGCTCAAACCCTGACCCTGTTTGACCCAATCCGAGCTCCAAAACCCTGATTGCCCCCTTTTTGGGAAAAAAAACACCTGATTGCCCCTTCTATAATTTGTTTTCAAAACACGGTCGGATATATACCCCGGCTGGTATACCGCGTACCGGGATTGCATGCAAAATACGGAACATTTCAAGTCGGGACGTGTCATTGGGTAAACAAATCAGCAGATGAAGTACATAGATAAGTACTGAAGTACGAATTAGCGGCGTCACGATGTATGGGAACCTCAGTGCTTGCATGTGGGCAGGCGATCAAAATGCGGCAACAGAATGTCTTTTTTTGACATAGTAGCTAAAGAAAACTGAACCCTAACTGCCTAGAAAAACCTGAACCCCGACCCTGACTGAACCCAAATTATACTCAAATCCTGACCCTGATCTGCCCAAATCAGGTCAAAACCCGGACCCTACCTGCCCAAACCAAGCTCAAAACCCTGACCCACCCGGGCGGCACATACATAATACGTCACAAACAGGAGTACCCCCCCCCCCCCCCCCTCACCCCCCCGGGGGGGGGGGGGGGATACCTCTTCTCTCAGTTGATGCTTTCGTATATTTTAAGTGGAGTATTAGTTGTGCGCGGTCAAGGTCAAAATCTTTATAGCATATTGGAAATATAAACCTTTATATCTCGTAGACGCAACACCCAAATCAAGAAATATTCTACCATTGGACTACCCACTTCATGTACAGTCGATATCAAAGATAACTGGCTGGGGCTTATATGCACTTTAAAGGCAAGTCCTGTCACCGCTCAGCTACTGACAGTCCTCCATCGCATTGGTTGAAACCTGGACCTGGGCAAACAAACCGACGTCCTGTACTTCGACATCTATAAAGCCTTTGACACATGCAGTTCACCACAAACTTAGCTGATTCGGTATATATATATATATATATAAAGATAAATGTTTCGATTAATTCTATCAAACAGTGCTCGATTCAATGCTGTAGAGCAATAATGCTAAGGATTCGGAGTCATGAGTGAGGACTTTGGTCCCCACGAAACAGTATTGTAGAGCGAAATATGAATCAACCAATAATTTAAATACTCCGAATCCTTAGCATTATATATATATATATCACAGGTGGAGTGCTAGACTGGTTCAAGAACTACCTCTCTGGTCGCCAGCAGCGTGTAACAGTTCCGTCATGGCGCCGCCATGTGGAACACGCTTTCCTCAAGGGTCTATCCCGGGACCCCTTCTGTTCTTGATCCGGATGTCAACGACCTCCCATTATCCGGATCATGCACCTCATCCTCCGTCGAGGTGACAATGTTAGCCGATGACACCAAATGCTTCAGTCTCGGTAGTGGAATCTGCAGCAGACGTCTCCCTTCTTCAGGGTGAGGTCTCAGTTTAATGTGGCGATGGCCGGGCCCCCTCTTGGCGGCTGAAGTTCAATGCGAAAAAATGCCAAGTTTTAACCATTATCAGAAAACGCAGTCCCCTACTGTCTGACTATATGCCATTGATGGTCACGTTTTGGACCACGTTCCTAGAGAAAAAAAGACCTAGACGTGACTGCATGTTTCGTCGGCAGATCACCAAGGCGAACAATCGGTTGCTTGGCCAACTCAGACGCTCTGCCGCCGAACAAGTACTAGCACCCGTCGATGTCTGTGCTAAAGGCGGCTTATGGGTGTTTTTTTGCTAATTTGTTTTCGGATTGGGTTACCTGTGGCGCGCGATCAAACAACAGGTAGCCCAATCCGAAAACAAATTAGCAAAAAAACAACATAAGAGTCGCTAGCAGGCTTGGACCCACGTTGAATCATGGTTAGCTAAACAAATATTCCTAAACTCTTATAACTAGGTTAGATTAGATTTTTTCTGCCATCTATTTTCTTACTTTTATTATATAGCAGTAATATCATACTCCATTTAAAGACTGTCATTTAAACCAGAATAATCATTGTCTCTCGATTAGCTTTTGCTAGTAGAGAATCTCTCACTCATCTACTTATATCTCATTAGACTATCTATTTTAAGCTTAATGTCAATCTTTTTTCCAATTTATATTCCTGCAAATATGTAGTTGTTGAGTAAATTAATAAACTTGAAACTTAAACCGTTTTACCAAGAGAACCAAAATCGGACCAAGTTGTTCGTTGCCCCACAGGTACCCCAGGCTCATTATGCGTAAAACGGTTATTTCCCGGATATTTGAAATTACAGTAAATGTTCGAATGGCCGTTTGCTCTAAAATAAAATTCAAGAAATCGCCCAATAATTATACTAAGGGAAGGAAAATTCCTGTAACTCCCTCAAAATTGAACGGAATGGCTTGAAACTTCACAGAAACTGAAAGGAACGCACAAGAGAGAGGTAAGAATATTTTGACGATTTATTGAATTTTATTGAAATAAATGAGCCTGGGGTCACTGTGTTGCCCAATTGTCAGCGCGACGACTAGCGCGACAGTAAATGTAAGGGGGACTTGGGCACCAGTCAGCCATCTTGGATCTGACTCAAGTGTAGGCGGGGAAGCGGAAGGCAGTTTTCTCCACAGAAAAATGAAGGTAAACGAAAATAGATAGCTATATCTACGAATGCAAGCACTGATGTTTATAGTGTTTGGTTTTCTATCGTGTAGCCGGATTTGAACCGGAAGTTACAAAAATCGTTGAGCTTATACTTTAGCCTTTAGAGTTTAGTTTAGTTTAGGCCGGCAATGGCATGGCATATGATGATATGTCGTAACGCTTCTTGCATACTGCATGCATTTGAGCAATATAAGTAGAACTATACGTGTGTTGTATTTACAGGTTGATATCGTTGATGGAAAGACCTTGAAGAACATTATCACGTTTGATGATGTAAGTAGAATCACACACTTAATTGTCTCAAATTATTAATTGTTCAGATATGATCCCACAGGAAACCCAGGCTTAATTTGTGTAGCCAGAATTGTATGTGTAAGACTAAGAGTAACTGTAGAATACCTTGCCATTTCAGGAATGTATTTAATAATTCATTTCTCATTTTCATTCTATCAATTCCAAACCTGCCCATTCCCCTCTCCCCCCTCCCCCTCCCCCTCCCCCTCCCCCTCCCCCTCCGGGCAACGTGGGACATTTGACTGAGAAACTTAAGCAAAGACTATGCGTGTACAGTTTCTGTACTATACATGTACAGAAACTTTAATGTAACTACGAGCTTGAGGACTATCTATGCATAAAAAACTTGAAGCATATATAGAACAGCTCTAACAAAGCTTAGGATAGGCATTCATGATTTAAGAATTGGAAAAGGAAAACATACTAGGCCATTGAAAAAGGTTTGGAATTTATAGAACCATTACCCAACAACAAACCCTAACCACACATTCTTGAAGTGACAGGGTTCCCTGTAAATATTGCAATAATTAAAAAAGTAAACGTAACTTCCCGAAGAGTAGTTGCATGATGTTCTTAAGGTGGCTCGCCTGGATTTTCCAGGGATGCACCATACCCACTTTGAACGGCTGATACTCCACTGTCAGAGCTTGGTCGGGTAAGCCACTTCACACATTTACTAGAAATTGAATAAACATTCCAAAAATGTAGGTTTGTTTGACATCGGTATTACCATAGCAACACAGCATTGACGTCATGAATTTTACATATCATCAATTTTCTCGAAATTTAGACCTAAACTTTTAAAACGACCTAGTGTCCTTTGTAGTCTAAGTGTAGGCCTTCGAGACTGCAAAGTTTAAAACAATTGTATGAGAGCATTTGAGAAAAATTGGGTTGAATATTTTCGTTAAAATAATTAACAATTCGCCTTACTTCCTGTTTAGTCGAGAACTGTGTTTTCCGGACCGATTCAAGCAATGGTTTTAACATATTTCATACCTGTGGCATAGGGCTCATTCCACATGAGAAGTGATAATAGAAAAAAAACCATGCCATTTAAGAATATAAACCACAAGCCATCCAAAATGGGCAAGTCGGGTTGAATTGTAGCCACGCCCACTGTGTGGGGGGTCCAGCTTTGCATAATGCACAAAGAGCCAAAAAACTCAGTGGTGGACC
Source organism: Actinernus sp. WN-2022 (assembly GCA_030867875.1). Lineage (NCBI taxonomy): Eukaryota > Metazoa > Cnidaria > Anthozoa > Actiniaria > Actinernidae > Actinernus > Actinernus sp. WN-2022. The sequence continues at coordinate 41,811,508 of JAOWCC010001679.1, forward strand.
AAACCTAAAACTTCATGTGAAAGTTTAAGTATGGAGACCAGACATAGCCCAACAAACTGGCATTGGTATATCTAGAGTCCTCAAGCCTAGTATTTACTGAACTATGATAATTCCAGATTACGACTATACCTATTTTTCTCTATTACAGGCAAAATTTAACTCAGCTGCACATATCAATCATGCAGCTTTTTTAGTTCACTAAAGGCTTCATTTCAGTGTTCATTATTTTGTTTTAGATAATATCTTTACTTAGAAAAATAGGGGGGGAAAGCGTTACGGACATTACAAGCTGTTGCGTTACGGACATTACATATTGTAATGTCCAAGGAAAAAATAAGAAATAAATGGAATTCAGAAGACTTTATTTCACTTACCGTATTCACTCACGGATAAGCCGCACCTTGTTACCCAAAATCTTCATTTGAAATCGGGGGTACGGCTTATCTGCAAGAACATCTGCATAAGGTTCCGTAAATTTACATAAATTAAACTCAAGCGAATTAAGGTGTACTACTAAACACCACACAAAACGAAAAGAAACTAAACACTGGTCATTGCTTTCCCTGCAAGAGCCATTTTGATATAAGTTATTCTTGTTGTTAAACCTTAGTCTTCGTCAAAAGATATTTAAAGTGTCTATCAAACAACAAAAATTTTTTTACAGTTTTAAGGGAAAATTATTTTAAATTACATAACTTTACACAAAAATTTATGTAAAATATAATTTCAAGTGGAAAAACAATTTTTCCTGACCCAAAATAACCACCTTTTGTGCGACAGATTCTAAGGGGTCTGGAACACAATTGTGATATCAATACCTTTGCAGTCGCTTTTGTTTACAGTTTGAAAACAAAATCGCATGCAAAGGTATTGACATCACAGGCCTAATTTACATGCTTCTGACAGAGCGAAATTTGTCACATGAATTTTGCATGTTCGACTGAGCTTTTGGAGGGTAGGATATTCAGTTCTAACAACAGAAGCCAATAACTTAAACCTTGTTTCATAAAATTAAGTGAAAACAATGTTCGTTTCATAGACACTTCAAAAACTCATGAATAATTAATGAGCATTTTGTCCAATCAGATGAAGCAAATCAGTCACGTGCATGCTCCTTTATACCTGATAAAATCTCATCATTCTAAAAGGCCCGCGGAGGGATTTGAATTCTGTCCCAGAGGGAAACGGGGTTAATGATTGAGACAATGGAATTTCTATTGATGTTTCAGCTTTCTCACTGAATTGCTAATTAGGATGAACGTTTTATATAAAGAATATTAATGAACATGAAATTTTATATAAAGTTTCATCCTAATTAAGAATTCACTGATAAAGACCCAAAGATAGCAAAAAGTACACGGAACATAAGGTACCTAGATAATAAATTTTGCACTAAATTTACTAATATCAGCAGACTACCGAGATACACAGATAATATTTTTAAAATGAAGTTATCCAACTACCATTACTTGTTTACCGAGCCACTGTTTAGTTCCAATTATTAAACCAAACTCAAAGCCGTAAAATTATAAAAACGTGCATTAAACTTACATATTTTGTGCCGTAGTCAAACATTTAGAGTCTGCCGTCATGTCAGTCACATCGCTTTCCAAGTCTTGAACTTTATCGAGGTAAACCACGACACCAAATCCTTCAAATGCAGATTCTTCTTACATTGCGAAACGCCCCTTCAAACAACATAGTATGGTAATTTCTTCATGTCATTCCCTTGAGATGTTCGTAATTGCAGGCGGTGATTACTCGAATATTTTGCATGGCGTTGTGAATACAAAGGTTCAATGGTTCATTAAGTAACCATTCCCTTGAGATGTGTGTCTTTCTTTCATTGCATTCTTAAAGCGTTTTTGAAGCCGTTTAAAACACTCACAGCACGTGTTTTATCAAGTCTAAAAATTCTCGGGCTTCCCCCTAGAATTTTTAAACTTGATAAAACACTGCTGTTCGTGTTTTAAACAGTACTTTAAGACGGTTTATAGTTGCTTTTCTGGAGCAACTACATTTGTAAATGTCACCACACATGGGATCATTCTCCATTCCACCACAAAGCTTATTGCAGTGTTGTCGTCGGCCTGTTACTTCGATGGTTATACATAGTTCCTCCAGGAGCAAGAAAATACCACGCTATCCTCGAGTTAATTTGTGTGGTAAATGGCCCACTGTGTCGTCACTGTTCAAAACTTTCACAGCAAATTAGTCGAACTGATCTCAAAAGTTTATTTTGAAGCTTTCTTTAGGATATATTATAATAAATAATATTGTTGGAGAACACAAATAAACCAAAATAAATGTACAAGGAGAATTTATACATACAACTGCAGTGTCAAATTCACAGACCGTAATGTCCGTAACGCTACCTGTAATGTCTGTAACGCTATACTTTTGCAGTAGCAACACAATCAAATAAACCTTTTGGAAATTTATCACTGTAGAACAAAACTTTGACCACTAGCCCATTCACAAAAAATACTTGTTCTCTTAAGACTTCTCAAAATTCACAGGAATCTGGCTTTTAAAGATGTGAACAAAAAGTCTGGTTGTTTTAGTTGTAATGTCCGTAACGCATCTTTAAGTCAATGGCACAGACACCTTAATATCTCCACTCTTTTTTCTTTCCTGCCAATTAAGGGAGGGAACTCCAAGGTATAATGTATTAAACAAAAAACAGCAAATCCATGCATGTCCTGGGCAGTGCAGCAATTATAAGTAGAAAAATTATGTCTGAGTGTAATGTCCGTAATGGTGGAATGGGCCATAGGACTACTTACCATGAAAATTTCATTCCATTTGCTTTATTCGATTTCGGTTTATGGAATCATAAGTAATGTCATAAATATGCTCATTTTACTCAAAATAGTAACGTATTTGCTAAGGAACACAGCTGTAATTCAAAAACTACTCTAATTTTTTTTTTAATATTTTCACCTGAAATTCAACATGTACTACCCTGGTCCTGTAAATTTCAAGAGCATTGAATCATTTTAAGGGTGCGAAATAAAAACAAAAACATAGGGAACTTTTACATGCATCCACGCAAGCTTCATTGCTGTATAATTTTGTTGATAGCTTGTGTCTTTCCAAAATTTCTCTTTTGTCTAGATTCTACATGTACATACTTGTGTGCTTTTCAACTAACAAGTTTACCATGGACGCTTGCTATGCCATGAATGCTCGTGAAAATTCTGTTCTTAGTACAATGACATGCCAAGTAGTTCAACCATGAAGCTTAAGGCAGTGCGGGATAATAATGTTGAATAAGTGTGTTTTTAGTAACCAGATCGGGAAAAAGACAGCTAGTGCCTGTGACCTCTAAACCACATTTTCTAAATATTAATTAAAAACAAGATTTTGTATTAGTGATATTATAAAAGGTTTTGTAAATAAATATTATAAGTTATTGTAACAGCATTACAACTGGCAGCGTGACAATGATAATTGCATGTTAATGTCGCTCTTCGCTCAGTGATATACCAGCGCGATTTGGATGCATAAACAAAAGACAACACTGTGTTTGTGGCGGTAAATGGGAGAGACATGCCCAGCCGATAGCGTGATAAGGCTGGTGTGACGACTTTTTGTGCTCTAGCTGTTACATAACACTGTAACCATCACCTTGGCCTTTTAAGCCTCGCTCATCTCCAGCACTCCTCGTGCTGGATCGGACAAGGGTATTGGTAGGTCAGCAAATGCAACAAACGCACTACAAGCTCGCAGTGACCGCTCAATAAAATGCCACATAAAGCAACCCCTACATGCTTGGGGAAGTCGCCAGACAGACTTAACCGCTAACTGAAGGGATGATGACCCCAGTTTATTACTATAACTTCATCTAACAACTACTTGCAAGTACTATTACTTTGTCATAAGCAAATACTGCATGAAGACTACAATATCAAGGGAGGGTGGGTGGGCAAAAATTTGTTAATATCGTGTACTGCTTTTGGTCAACTCCCCAAAGTATGAGAAATACTTTGACTCTGAAGCTTTATTTACCCAGACAAGTTCCTGTCATGTGACTTTGCTAACCAATGCTACAGTCTGTATTATATTGATAGTAGACGTCACAAGCCTGGAATGGAGACATGAATGCTCTATTGAGTTACTGAATACGAAAACACCCAATCACATGTACCCTTAGAAATTGCTAGCCGAGCAACAGACAAAGTGGACTTTGGAGCGGGTAAACACCCAATGCCAGACTAAACATACCAACGTAACCCGAGGCCAAGGGCTTACGGCTCCATTAACTAAAATTAATGACCCAGATCGGGTCATTAATTTGACATCATTATACTAAGAATATAATTTGCACGAGCAGTCCGGCAGTAGCAAAGCATAGTAAGCGTATACATATGGTAAACTTGTTAGTTGAAAAGCACACAAGTATGTAGAATCTAGACAAAAGAGAAATTTTGGAAAGACACAAGCTATCAACAAAATGATACAGCAATGAAGCTTGCGTAATGTAAAAGTTCCCTATGTTTTTGTTTTTATTCCGTGCCCTTAAAATGATTCAATGCTCTTGGAATTTACAAGGCCAGGGTTGTACATGTATGTTGAATTTCAGGTGAAAAGATAAAATAATAAAATTATTGACTAGTTTTCGAATTACAGCTTCCTTAGCAATTACGTTACTATTTTGAGTAAAATGAGCATATTTATGACATTACTTATGATTCCAAAAACCGAAATTGAATAAAGCAAATGGAATGGATAGTCCTATGCCACAGGTATGAAATACGTTTAAAACATTGCTTGAATCGGTCCGGAAAACACAGTTCTCGACGACTAAACAGGAAGTAAGGCGAATTGTTAATTATTTTAACTAAAATATTCAACACAATTTTTCTCGAAAACGCACTCATACAATTTTTTTAAACTTTGCAGTCTTGAAGGCCTACATCTAGACTACAAGGGATACTAGGTCGTTTTAAAAGTTTAGGTCTAGATTTCAAGAAAATTGATGATATGTAAAATACATGACGTCAATGCTGTGTTGCTATGGAAACACCGATGTCAAACAAACCTTTATTTTTGGAAAGTTTATTCTATTTCTAGTAAATGTGTGAAGTGGCTAGCCCGACCGAGCTCTGACAGTGGAGTATCAGCTGTTCAAAGTGGGTATGGTGCATCCCTGGAAAATCCAGGCGAGCCACCTTAATGTTTGTGATGGTGATTTCAACGAATTTTAACCCCCTCTTTCCTCCTCACCAAGAAAAAGGGAGGGAAGGAGAACTGACTTGCCATCGATCTTGAACTCACACACTCTCAATTGACACTCATTTTCTTCTGTAAAATCACACCCCCTCACATTCTTCTTCTACACCAGTCACACATAACTGTAGAAATTGTCTTTTGGCAAGGTTTTTATAAACCCAGCTAGAAGAAGTTAGTCGAAAGTAGCTATACAGTGCAAGAAAGCAGCTGAAACCCTTACTGTAGTTGTCTGTGCATCAAAGAGCCAGTGGAATTTCAAATTCTCCCAAGGGAGGTCAGATGGATCTCAATGGCTAGACAATATTAATCACTCAACACTGGTATGCAGACAATTTAATGGCTAGCCAATCAACCTCATTCCTAAGGCAGGGCTGGAAATAACTGCCAGACATAACTGTCAGACATAAAATTATGTCCGACCAAATTCGGCAGATGGCAGATCAAATTTTTTTTTTTCATGTCTAGGCAAAAAAAATGACTAAGCTCTAACCAATAACATGTTTCCCAAAACAGAACAAAATTGAATCCATAGTATTATGATATGTACCCATTTTATATGCAAATTCAATATGTTAATTAATGTCCAATCAATATATGTGTCCGACCAATTTTGATACATGTATTATATGTCCAATCAAAACAAAGATTGGAAGGGCACAGGCCTTGTTGGTGTACACGAGTGTAACATAAAATTCTAACGTTTTATTATTTTTCTCAAAATCTAAACATCCTATAACCCAAGGACTTCAGAAAATAGAACTTCAGTCTAGGTGCACAGAAAAACGAGCAAAATACTTTTGAAAATGGTTTTATTTGAAAAAAAACACGAATTTGTTCGAATTCTGTCTGAAAAAGTTCGTCATTTTCCACCCGATTTTGACTCCACATCGCAATGATTTTTTATTGTTTAAGAAATATCAGAGAAGAATATTTGCATATGTACTTTTAGGTGAAGTGCACTTGAAATTCGCCACAAAACGTTGTGGTTTTCTTGTTCTTTATGCTTTCTTCAAAGGAAATATCAGTCAAAAACTAGCATTAGAAAAAAATCAATGTCGGAAAAAAACACTTGTTCCAAGCTTTCATCGTGCCTTTTTTGCAATCACGCATTTTGCGCCAATCGCGCCCTTTTTCCATCGCGCCAATCGCGCCCTTTTTCTATCGTGCCAATCGCGCACTTTTTCCATCGCGCAAATCATGCAAATCGCGCCCGAGTTAGTAGATGTAACCGTAGGCTGATAATTATGTCTGTAAAATACAAACAGTAAATACAAAATGTTCTCCTTAAAACATAGCGGCTTTTTTGTTTGTATTTTATAAACTCCCAAGTACAGCTCTTGCGAAATAAAGCGAGTGAAATAAACCCTCATTTGTGGTGTGCATGATACTTCCAAAACTTAACGTCTTTGTTTCCAAAGAAAAACACACTTCCTCTGTTTAGCTTGAAAAAAAAAGAAACTAATCTCAATGTACATAAAGACTGCGAGCCCATTCAATCCCCGTGGGAATTCTTCAAAGTTGGAAGTTGTAAACAACTCAATTAGTATTGTGACATCACAGACAGTTTAGATTGGCACGTGCAAAAGATCAAAGTGAAAGGTCTTTCTTGGATTTACTACATAATATTTCTTGGATTCTAGTGTGCTGGAGTTTAAAGTGCCTATCACCCTTTTGCAATTTTGATAGCTTATGAACCTCCGAAACGTTTTGAGTACTTCTGTGAAGAAAGTTTTGGTTTAAAGTGAATACTTTATGTTCTACGTTTGTTTGAAATCGTGTAAATGTGACCTTTCCTGACCCATGACCGCGTAAGTAAAAGCCTGGGTCGAAACCTGGGTAGACGTCATCTCATTAATGCATTATTCTCCATGGCGCCTTTTTATCACAACAACATCGATACATAGAAAATATACACAGTTTTTGAGTTGTTAGTAAAGACAAAAGTCATTTTAGTCAACATGTTAAGTATTTCTTCAAATGATTGCAAAGCCGAATTAATTATATGACGTCAAGATGACGTCTACCCAGGTTTCGACCCAGGCTTTTACTTACGCGGTCATGGGTCAGGAAAGGTCACATTTACACGATTTCAAACAAGCGTAGAACATAAAGTATTCACTTTAAACAAAAACTTTCTTCACAGAAGTACTCAAAACTTTTCGGAGGTTCATAAGCTATCAAAATTGCAAAAGGGTGATAGGCACTTTAACTTGAATGAACTTCATCGCATTGTGAATTAAGACGGTCGATCTGTGCACATTTTAAGGCTGATTTCCATCGGATCACAAAGATAGGAAAATTTGCATAAAGGAATATTAAAATTTCTGACAAAGCCGAAAGTGACTAGCCATTAAAAACCATTCATTTGTTGAATATACATTTAAGTCATAATCTTGTCATTCAACGTTAACACTCAAATTTAAGTGATAAAATGAATAGTTTCACATTGATGTAAATATATTATTTTATTGGCAAAGTGATAGGAAAAAGTGCAAAAAAGGCAAAAAGTGCACGATGGAAAAAGTGCAAAAATTCCAAAAAGTGTGCGATTTGCGCGATCTGCGCGATTTGCAAAATAGAAATTGAGCGTGCCGGAAGGCACAATTGGCGCGATTTGTGCGATGAAAATTCACTCTGAAATTGAGAGGTTTTGTTACGCGGCTTTCACGTTTGTTCTGTTGATATTTTTATTCTCAGCGCCACGTTCTTCCCTCTTTCGAAGATAAAGATTCACATTCGATAAACTACATCAAACTAAGGTCAGAGTTGGAATTTGGAATTTAATAACATTCAATTAAATAACGACAAAGTTAAACAATTCTAAAACAAATTTTGTCTAAATTTTCTCCATTTTCGTCGTGTACACCAACTTCGTGCGCGAGGCCCACACATTCTGCCAAATAAGAAAAGCCACCACATTCAAGAGAGCCACCATCTTGGTTTTTGCTCACATAGGAATGCAATGAGCCAATCACGGGAGCACGTAGAAACACGATGAGCCAATCACATGCGGGAGCAAGTAGAATGCAAATTTTATGAGTCAATCATGAACTGAAGTAATTCGTAATTGGCTCATTGCATTTTTACTTGCTCCCATGATTAGCTTGCAATGCAAGTGTTCTATTTGGGAAACCACAATAAATTATATTATAATGAGGGAAGAATGGGGCAAGGACAAAAGAGGAAGTAGGGGAGGGGAGGAGAAATGAAAAAGAGGAAGGGGAGGGAAGTGAAGGTAGCCGGCAAGCCTTGTTATTTTGAAAAACCTGTTCGCCAGCACACCGATGTTTCTGATTGGTGCAGTACTTACTGACAATATTGATTGGTGCCAATCATTAATTGTGTTCATCCATATTGCATATTGAGGAATACTTCAGTGAAGAAGACATGGAATATTTATTATGGCGTGGTAATTTCCTTCACTCTTAAGGAGGAACGGAAAGAAGGTTTGCAACAACTTGTCTTTGGGTTGGAAGAATGGAGAGTAATTAAGCCTTGGCTCCCGGGTTTTGGAAAAAGTTTGATTTTCCAACTCATTGTAACTGATGATTTGTCATTTCCCCTCTAAAAGTCTAAGTGACAGAGGCAACTTCATTGGAATTGAAGGCTAGATTTACAACAAGGACAACTGTCAAAATCGCTTGACATTATAGAAGTTACTGAGTGTATGTTTATGATACCCGACTGACTTTAGAGAAAACAGACATTTTCGTAGGCCTACTGTCACATGCATGTGGGAAATCAGTTATACATGTAAAAGTTCAGGTAATTATCTAGACGATCATATTCAAGTGCATAAATAAAATTATTTCAACCACTTCTATTATAACTACAAACCTCCTGTTGCATATGTAAGTACTACAATGGTGCCTGATTCTATTTGTGAATTTATTTTGAAAGGAAAGTGCTGTTTTCAGATTCTTTCGAGGTATATTCCCATCTCATGTGAAATGCTGTGAATGGGTTACTGATCGTGATCTTTAATTGTTTACCATCGTGTACTGCTTTTGGCCAACTCCCCAAGGTATGAGAGATACTTTGACCCTGAAGCTTTATGTACCCAGACAAGTTCCTGTCATGTGACTTTGCTAACCAATGCTACAGTCTATAGTATATTGATAGTAGAATTTACAAGTATGGAATGGAGACATGAATGCTCCATTGAGTTACTGAATGCGAAACACCCAATCACATGTACCCTTAGAAATTGCTAGCTGAACAATAGGCAAATTGGACTTTGGAGTGGGTAAACATCCGACACCAGAATAAATGTACAAACCTGACCTGAGGGCTATGGCTCCATTAACTGAAATTAATGACCCAGATAGGGGCATTAATTTGATACAAAATCTTGCTCCATGTAGAGATACAAGTCAGAACACTAATTCAAATTGCTTGATATCACATTTTCTGAGGCCTAAATACATGCCAAAAATTGTACTCGCCTGGTAACTTTAGACAGATCAGGTATGCATAACTAATTAGGAGGCATTTTTAAAAATCACATTCCTTGCCAGCAGGTGTTCCCTTCCCTTCTCCTCCCCTTCCTCCTACCTCATTTTTTTGTCCTCACCCCATTCTTCCCTTGTTCAAATATACATGTAGCGCGATTTCCCAAATAGAATGTCTCCATTGTAGGCTATCCCATGATTAGCTCTGTAATTAATTTGGTTTTGATTTTACGAAATGCAATCAAAGACACATATTGAAGGGTCCAGCTGTACTTAATTGCCTGTGCGCCCATTAATCCACTATTTAAGTCTTTACATACTGGACAACGCAAACTTTTAATGGCCAAAAATATGGCTGATCTCTTATTGGCCCTCTTTTACCACAAAAACGAGGGCCAATCAGAAGCCATGCAGAATCATATAATTCCCCAGAACCTGTGGTGGCAGGAATGGATCCAGTGGTACTTTCGGCTGGGGGAAGCAGTTAATGGGCAAGGCATCACTGGACCCTCTAGCATGTCAAAAACCGCCCTATTAATTAATGTTTACTCCATAATTATGAATTGCTGATTGAATAATTTGGGAAATGCAGTTTTTAATTTAATTTTCAATAAACCTTTTTGATACTTATATAGCTACAAAGTGATGTAACTATTGCTGAACTGAAGAAGCAGTTTTACCAGAAAAGTAAGTTTGTACAAACATAACCCTGCAGCTAGGTTTTCCTTCACACTATATGCTAAATCATAGAAATTCTGAACATTCAAGTTCAAGTTTTGGATGCTCAGAATTATGAGAAATGCAAGACAACAACTGTCTTTATATAGGCATGCTCTGAGTTTCATGATGGTAGAAGGCATATGAAAGGTTTTCAACATCAAGGTTGAAGCTACATTTGTACATGTAATTAGTTTGGCAATGAATTGAAAAGGTTTAGACGTCTAGGTTTCAAACATAGACAAACACGGAAAAAGGTTCACACAAATACCGATAATGGTAAATGTAGCTCACAAATGGTAGTAATAGTGAACTTGAAATTACCATGTAACACCAGCTAGTCCGCAATTATTTAAATGCATCTTCTATTCCATAGAACCAAAGTATTATCCAAGCAGACAGTCCTTCAGACTTGAGCCAAGTAAGTACATTGTACAACTAATGAATTTCGTAATGTTTTAATGAATATAATTATTGAAAATTACTGTCAGTACCATTGTTTACATCTACAGTAAGCAATTAACACACGAGGCAAAAATATGTTCTAACTGTACATATCAAACATAACCTGATTTGTCATCAAACTTTCAAATTTGAAGGATGTGAGGATATTTATAACTTCAAACCAGGTGTGCCTTTATTTCGAGACTTCAGAAATCAAGTGGTAGAGCTGGTTGGATAATTATCGATACAGGAAGAGAATAACTTGGTATTTTGAGTGCAAAAGTTTGTCTAGCATGCCTTCAAACTTCGAAAGGTTGATGACGAATCACATTAAGTTTGATACCCAATTAGAACATGTTTTCGTCTCACATGTTCATGCTTAGATGCAAATGATGGTAATGTGACTATATTCCATATTGTGTTACAGTGTGTTAATTACAAGATACATACGTCAGAGCTCGCAATAGCTAGTAATGCGATCTTGCACTGTGATTGGTACTGTGACATCAGTGTCACATGTCATTCTGGCTTCGTCCAGGCCATGGCCTTTCAGGCTAGCATGATTGTAATAGCATGATTGTTCCTTATAAACCTACATGTATATTTTTGTTCATCTGATCTAGTGGGATTTGATTGGCTGATGCTTGATAATGTGTAATTGTAAATATACAATAGACAGTGTTTCCAATTGATTAGGAAATAATTTTTCTTTTACTTCATGTACATGTATTTTGTTATACTTCCTTTATGTACTTCGAATCCTTTACTTGTCTTAAGAAAAATGACATTTAAGTATGAAATAAATATTGTTAAAATTATGGGACCATCATCCTAAGAATGCATGATAATTTTGATTGGCTATTGATAATTAAATTAGGGTTGAATTCATCATGTTGTTTTTTATAGAATGATACAATAGGAGTGCTCAGTGTGCAATATCAGATAAGGTAGTGGGCCATTCCACAGGCAACTAGGAATAGCTACTGTAAATTATCTTTTAACAAGTTAGAGAGAAGGCTCTAAGGCAGTTTTATTTAAACATAAAATGTAAAATTACGCAAGTTGTGTAAAGAACAGAAGTCTATTTAGTTCAAAAATGTTCTCTGGGTGTAATGTCCGTCACGGTGGAATGGCCCTTAAGTGCAGTTTTTGATTGAGTGTCAAAAAACCAAAACCAAAGTAATTACAGAACCAATCACAGCAGCAAGTAAAAACACAATGAGCCAATCACGAACTGAAGTAATTCATGATTGGTTTTTACTTGAACCAGTCACGAGGAAAAGTAAATGCAATCGTGGATAACTCTTACTAAACGAAATTGATTGTGTGACAGCCAGACCAAAACAAAGTTTGGTTTTAGTTTAGAACTTGATTGGCTGATAATTACAAAACATTTTAAACAGCCAATAGAAAAGCTAAGCAAATGCAAAACCAAAGCACTCAGACTAGTGTATTTATTTTAAAGCCACACAATCACCCTAGATGCTTTGCAGGCACACACCCAGTCAGTCGCCATTTTGTTTCAGTTGAAAATTGGCACGTCTGTTGTGGAGCAAGACTTAATAACCAATCAATCAGAGTATAGCTCAAACAATAGCTCAATTCTCAAAACAAAAGAAATGACTGCAAAGCATCTAGGGTGATCGTGGGCCTTTAAATATGTGTCTGCCTTTTTTCAAGTTTACTTATGAAAATGGAAAATAAAAGTGAAGATTTGAGGAGAAACCTCATTGATTTTCAAGGAATGTTTTGTTGTGGATATTTTTTTTACTTTTAATTAGACTATTGCAATTTTAAATTTGTAGGAGGAAAGTCATTAAAAGATGATGATACTCTAAAGTCACTGGACATAACAGATGATGGGCAACTGTACTTCAAGGATTTAGGTAAACAGTAAGTTAATAGGAGATTGTTTGGGTAATGTCACCTTCAAGTACAATGATCAATTAAAAGTGTAAGAATCTCTGACTAGTATGAGTAGTATGACATTGTGGAGGCCAATATAAATTATTGTATTTATGAGATTCAGTTGATAGATCTAGAATGTTATGGGTGTTGTTATGGCCCCTCTGAATATGGCAGGCAGTGTACATGGTAATAATTTATGGTAAGGATACACACAAGTTGTAGCGTCTGCTGTCATTAAAAAAAGAAATAGCCTTGCATTGTAGCAGCTGATGTTCTTTATCAGAGCTTTTTCACTGTGACGACAGGCTAACACTTGAAATGTCAGCTGCTACTTGCTTCCCACTGCAGTAATTAACATTATTATTAGTACCTTAATTGACTTACATGATATCATTGTAATTCTAGTTTAACTCTAGGTTTTACAGGAACTAGTTATCGATTATAAGCTGGACTTTGTTAAAACCAGCCATTTACTTTCAATGTACATGATTGTACAGTTGTATACATACATTAAAATAATGTACATACTTTTCATTAAAATTGATATAAAAAGTATTAGTATTATTACCGGTATTATTGTTGTTGTTGTTGTTGTTATTATTCCTTTAATCAATATTACTTTTCATGGTTTCACAGGTCCACAAGTAGCCTGGACAACTGTAAGTAACTGTAAGGCTCTAACCCTTAAAGTGCACCTAACGTTTATTTTGTTATGATCATTATCGATTCTACATCAAGTTTTGAGTACTTCTGTGAAGAAAGTTTTGGTTTACAGAGAATACTCTATGTTCTGCGCTTGTTTGAAATGGTGAAAATGTGACCTTTCCTGACCCACGACCGCGTAAGTAAAAACCTGGGTCGATCCCTGGGTAGACGTCATATAATTAATTCGACTTTGCAATAAGTTGAATAAATACTTAACATGTTGACTAAAATGACTTTTTTCTTTACTAACAACTCGCAAACAGTGTATATTCTCTATAAATCGATGTTGTTGTGATAGAAAGACGCCATGGAGAATAATGCATTAATGAGATGACGTCAACCCAGGGATCGACCCAGGCTTTTGCTTACGCGGTCATGGGTCAGGAAAGGTCACATTTCCACGATTTCAAACGAACGCAGAACATAGAGTATTCTCTGTAAACCAAAACTTTCTTCACAGAAGTATTCAAAACTTGATGTAGAATCGATATTTATGATAACAAAATAAACGTTAGGTGCACTTTAAATATAAATGGTGATTGTGATTTTTGACATGTGGTTGGGAATAAATTATTTTGTTTCTAGAATCCAGTAACACTCACTTGTATTATAACTGAACATTAGTAATTTTTTATTGTAAATTGAGTGTAAAATAAAGAACTTGTTGTTTTACTTCTAGGTCAGTGTTGATATTTCTTTAGTGTTAAAGTGGAAATTTAAAATTATTATTATTTAGTTTGTTGCTCATTAGTCACCCAAGGTTTGCCAACACGACTGTCAGTTGGATCACAGACCTTTCTCGTGCAGCAGCCATGAAACAATAGATTTCCCACATCTAGCCTTGCACTGAGCAGTTTCAGAACGAGTTTAGATGGGAAAACAAAGGTTTTTTGCTGCACGAAAAAGGTCTGACTATAGACGGCATGTAAAACCTGTTATAGCCCTGTCCTGGGTTCAAATCATGAAAGAGGTAGGTCAGTCCAGATGTTTTAATCTTTGCCAAAATTTTAAATATTGGAGCTTTTGACATAAGTTCCCCCTTTGCAATTTGTTTTAAGAAATGTTTCTAAACTTAAAAAAATTGTTGTTGGGAAGAGAATGAAAACTGGTAAATTTACCTTCCTGGACCTTGGGCTTGCATTGCAGATCTGACCGCAGGACCCTGCAATGGGTTTTTGGAGGGTAGGCCATTGTAGCAGCTGAGCGTTGATCAATTGACCATGGTCGACCTTACCCTGGGTGCCAGAGGTTCTACTGCCCTCTCTAAGCCAAAGTTTAGGATTGACGAGAAGGCTGGGAGAATCTCTGGGCGTGCGAAGTATGAATCTCACTTGAACCATGCCAGACTAATCCCTTTTGATTGACACCTGAGAAACTTTTTCTAGCAAATTGATTAAACCGGTTTTGTCCACGTAGGCTTAATTCCCAACGGTTTATGAAAAGCCAGCACTTTTGGGCAGCTGAAATAAATTACACTTTCCTCTCCCAAGGGCCGAAGCACTACACAGAACAGGTCAGCTGGTTTAAATGGCCTTTAATTCGGCTGTTTTCTGTAGTGTTATAGAGCTCGAGGGAACTTGTGCGAACTCCAGCGATGCGACTGGTTCAACAACACGGAATGGGTAAACAATGGCGCCCTTGGAAACTGTTATGGCGTGATCCAATCGCAGCAATCGTTACAAATGAATTGGCTCTAGGCCAATCAGAGGGCCAGGGTCAAATTCTGACTCTGGCAGAGTCAGACATACTTCGTGCTCTGGCACCCAGGGTAGGTCGACCTTTGTCAAGCAATCAATTGACCATAGTCGGCCGTGATTGACCAATCAATCGACTGTGGCCGACTGTGTAGTCATCCTTGGTCGACCATAGTCGGCTGAACAATCAATCATCAAGCGACTGATCTGCCATCCTACAGTTCCAGCCATTAACTGTCAGGACGATGGTGACCAACCGCGATCATCATATAGTCGGGGAGCAGAGTCCGGAAAATAGGGGTTACGCTCAACCCTCGCCACAGAAAAGGTTTGACACCTGATTTTGGTAGAACAAGTCCTCCTGAACAATGCCAGGTAGTTCGTAGAGTTGAATTGTGGTATACGTTTCGAGTTATGGCCATGTTTTGTTGAGTAATATACGATTTAGCATGAAAACGAGGCTATAAGATCTTTCTGCATTTACTTGCTTGATTCTTGACGAAATTGGACAAAATCTTCACAGAATGCTATATGTCAACGAGATCTTGAATAATTGCAAAGTTTGGTCGTATAAAATTAAAAATATCATGTGACCTATCACGTGACCCATAGGGGGCGAAAAATTATGAAAGCACAAAAATAATTAAATATGCGTATGTCACCGACTTTAACTTTTTACAACGTTTTCAGTTGAAAATCTATTGATCTTAATCTTTTCTAATGTCTAAAACGTTATTGTAAAGCTCTTATGCGTGTTAGAAAACGTTATTGTAGACGGTTAAAAAAAAGTTAATTGATCAGCATCAAATCGAAGCTGTCTGAAATACTGCACTAAAAAATAGAAAGGAAGTAAAAACGCGAACACGTCATTTTGAAACTGTATCAGGATAGCATATCTTTATATTTTTATCACAAAAGTTAAACTCTTCATTCAAATAAAACGACAAGTGGTGTTTGCTAGCCTCACTTCCATGCTGATCCAGATGGAGGCTATCAACATCCAACATGGCGGCTTCCATGGTCACATCTCTACTCGTTCTGTAAGTATCAAATTATCAGTTTCTCCATGGTGTGATTTTTGTTTATGATGCATTTATTATCTAGAAAAAGTACTTTAAGATTCTAATAAATCTTTTCAAAGGATTTGAACCAAGTTAAATAATGTTTCAACGAATCTACAGTAGCAGGTGTGAGACGATAGTACGACTACGTGATAAATTACCCTAAAACATCAAATGGCTACCACATTTGAATTACAATAAATCTATACATACAGACTATAACCTCGCTATTTTGATTTTCCCTAATGCCTTAATTCCCATCTTGATCTAGAATGGTGTCATATTGCTTGTTTGTTTCTCCCTATATTTTACTTTACTCAACTCGTAAGTGTTCGATGGTGGTTATAAGGTATTTTAGAATCTAAAGCGGCATTCGTGTTCGTGATTGATAAGTTATTTTCAGTTATTTAATTTCTAGTATTGTTAATTTCTAGTATTACTGTTTGTTTTATGTTAGTTTCAATGGCTAGTCAAGAAAAGGCCGAAACCTCTGATGCCTTCAGTATTCCCCTCTCCCCTGAATCCAAGAAAAGGAGACTTACGACATTTACGAAGTGTATCATTTGCCAGGCGGATCATAGTAATGAAAATCTCAGGAAAGCTAAGGAATCATCAGTCTCGACTTTTATTGATGCTCTAACCCTTCGCCAGGACGAGGTTTATTCCAGGCTTCGTGACAAAATAGATCAGCTTAGCAGTTGTGATATATTGTGGCACTCATCCTGTTATTCCGCGTACACTAGTAAACAAAATATCCGGTACGCCACGACGAGTAACAGCCAAAGCGACGACGTAGCCAATGAGAACAGTGCTGCCGATGGAGCGAGCAGAAGTTCTCGGTCTATCTTTAAGCGTATGGATTGGCCACAATAAAACCTATAAAAAGGCCAGAGACATGCATAATGTGTGCACGTTTGAAGCTTCTGAAACAATCAGACAGGTTGCTGAGAGTAAAGGTGACGAAGAAATGTTACACATTATCCGTAATGTAAATAATGATCTAATAGCAGCAGAAGCCAAGTACCATAAGAACTGTTTTGCCTCATACGCTAGTAGATCTAATCTAAAGCATCAGGGCTTAAGAGAAAGTGATAGAGAGTCATTATATGACACGGCATTCAAGGAAATGGCCGCAGAGATTAGTGAAGGTTTTGAACAGGGCAAGGCTTATGACATGGTGTCCCTTCTATCAAAGTATCGTGTCTATTTGGAAAACAAAGGAGTGAATGCAGAGGGCTACACTAGACAACGACTGAAACTACGGTTGCAGAAATATTTTGAGGACATAATCGTGTTTCATCAACCACCCGGCAAAAGCAAGCCTGAGCTAATTTACTCAAGCAGAATATCAGTTCAAGATGTCTTAAATGCTGCTGCAGCAAAATTGCAAATGACAGCACCATGTGACAGTAGCGACCGTACAATCAGTGCGCAGCAGATTTTTGATGTGGCACGTTGGATTAGGGCCGAAGTCAGAAAATGTGATGGCATTTCATTAAGACCCCTTGATGTGAAGAACGTGTGTCTTGAGTCTGCAAAGCGAGTTGTTCCTAGCTGTCTTTACTGGTTGGTGCGGCTAATTATTACCACGGATGACTCTGGGTATGAAGATCTCGACCCATCAAGCTTGTGTCGAAGAACAGAAGATGAGAGACGTGTTCTGAGCATCGTTCAAGACATCGTTCACTGCGCAACAAATGCCCGGGTAAAGCTGCCAAAGCAGATTAGCCTTGCGATGGCTGTACATCACCTGACATCATCCAAATTGCTGATCACGCCGTTGAATCAAATGGGGCATTGTTCGTCATACGATGAACTACAAGCAGTCGACACCAGTCTCGCCATGGAGGTTCTGGCTAAGGTAGAGGAGTATGGTACAGTTATACCATCAAATATATCCCCGGGGCCTTTCGTGCAGATTGCTGCAGATAACAATGACTTAAACGAGGAGACATTGGATGGTAAAAATACGACCTATGCGACCACTATGGTCGTATACCAGCGAAAGCAATTTGGTCCAGCACCACCACCAACTGCAATGGCAGATCATGCGACAAGACGGCGATCCTTACAGACAAGTGGTAGTATGTACGAGCTACTGGAGTGTTCAGCACATGGTAGAAGACCTGCAGTTACGGAATATATTAACGCCGTTTACAAAGAGTGGTATTACGACCAGAGCGCAACCTTCTCCTCAGCAAGTATCACAGACGCTATTTGGGCACTTCTTCGCCTGAATCCGTCAAGCCTAATGGAGACATCGATCACAGTACTGGAAAGTCAGCCTGTCCCAAGCTGGAGTGGGTTCAACTCTATCTTGTTCCCAGATATGCCCTCTTCTACTAACATTGGCTATTGCCCTATGATAGACGGCTCGTCCACAGAATTCAGCACAGTCTACACTGTCATGAAGCACGCCCAGAAGATCAGCGCAAGCATGGGTCAAGCCGATTCTGTCATAACGTTTGATCTCGCCATCTATGTTAAAGCCAAACAAATCCAGCTGAAGTTTCCAGGCGAATTCTCTGACACTGTGATACGACTTGGTGGCTTTCACATTGCACTCAATTTCCTGGCGCTGATTGGCAAGAAGTTCCACAATTCAGGTCTCGACGATCTTCTAATAGAGTCTGGTGTGTATGCTGCTGGGACAACATCAGCCCTGATGAAAGGGAAGTCTTCCAACAGAGGGGTCCGGGCACACAAGCTGGCTATGGAAGCTTTGTTCCACTTAATGTGGAATGCCTTTGCACAGTGGTATGGCCTTAGCCTCGCAGAGGAAGAGCGAATAGATATACATGTAGATGCCGTGGTGAGAAATATCGAGGCTTGTAGAAATGCTGTCACAACGAAGATGAACGTGTCGAGAAGTGTTGAGGAATTGGAGCATGATACTGAGGAGCTTGTTTGCATTTTGGGAGGAATATGGCGCCATGGTGAACACGCTACTCCAGTTCATCAAAGCTGAGAGGACTGGAAACTGGCACTTACATCTTTCATCTGTAGCAGCAATGACACCATATTTCTTTGCGATGGATAGACCCAACTATGCTCGCTGGCTACCAGTCTATATAGCAGACATGAAGCAGTTAGAAGCCAAACACCCACGAGTTCACCAGGAATTTGTCGTCGGAAACCATTGTGTGAGCCGATCCAGTCAGCCCTTTTCTCAAGTGTGGACAGATATGGCTTTAGAACAGTCCATAAATGCAGACTCAAAGTCGAAGGGTGGAATCGTTGGTATTTCTCAAAGTCCAGCTGCCTTAGAGAGATGGTTTCTCACAAGTCATGAGCGTGCATCTGTGACAACGGCGCTGAAAGATATGTATGCTATACAAGAAGGTGATCGATTAGGTACGCACAAAGAGGCGGCACCCAAGAGAATTAAGCGAGATGAAGGTGATGTCCAGAAGCTTGTCAATTGTTTTACATCTGGCTTGATGACAAACCCTTTCACGCAGGATACCGACTCCCTTGTCAACTTTGCGACAGGTGTCGTTTTACCGACCGAGGTAGCAGACAGTCTGGTCAACAGCACTGAAAAGGGCTGTGAACAGATGGATACATTCATCGAGAAACGACTCAACACTAGTGAAGTCAATTTCTGGGATCCTGTAACGAACCTCAAGATAAAAACCTTCGGCACTATGACAAAGAAGGTCAACGTGAAGGCATCAAATGAGAAACTTGTCACAGTTGGTGCTGACAGGGACTTATTCGGACGACTTCTAATCGCTGCAAACTTCAGGCAAGTCAATCTCAAGGAGGTCCTCAGCTACGAGCTTTCGCCAGTACCATTTGCACTCGCGCACCAAGATGGTAGCTTGAGAAAGACCAACAAGAGTGCCCTGGCCACGATCATGGAGACCAATGTCAGCGTTCTTCCCAGATTGCAAGTTTCACCGCGAGAAACTGTGCATCTCATAGATGGCATGGCTTTAGTGCAGTCGACCAAGTCCGGTGGAGCAAATACTTTTGGCGATCTGGCAGCTAAATACTACACGATCGTTGTAGCGCCACTTTCCCAGAATAACTGCAATGAAGTCCACATCGTATTTGATCAGTACTGGGACACCTCCATTTAGCCGGAGAGCGTGCGAGGAGAGGATCAACAAGTGCTCTCGAAGTCCAAATTAAAGGCCCATCTACACCGGTACCCAAACAATGGGTGAAATACATTGCAAATCCACAGAACAAGGTCAATCTGTGTGACTTCCTGACGGAATCATTCTGCAAGCTAGGTCGACAAAAGTTGGTGGCAAACAAGAAACTGGTAATTGGTGGAGGATCCAAGGATGGTAAACGAGCTGTGTGTGTCATGAACGATCACTATGAAGACGTAGCAGCACTGAACTCGGACCACGAAGAAGCAGACACGAGATTACTTCTACATGCCAAGCATGCAGCACACCCTGGTTCTAGAATTGTTATCCAGTCACCGGATACCGATGTGCTTGTGCTAAGCGCAACTCACTTTGAAGATCTAAACTGTGAAGAACTGTGGTTTAGAACTGCATGGCGTCAAAGATCGGCTTCGGTATATTCCAGTTCACGACGTAGCCCGCACATTAGGTGAAAAAATGTGCAAAGCTCTTCCAGCCTTCCATGCCCTAACTGGCTGCGATTCCAACAGTTCTCTTGCAGGAATTGGCAAGAAGAAGGCTTGGGATGTGCTCCATTGCAGCCAAGTGCATCAGGAGAACCTTGGCCTTTTAGGAAACCGTCAAAGCTTGGATGATGCAACCATCGCCAAATGTGAGGCATTCATCTGTGATTTGTATTCATGTCCAAAGAAGACTCCAAGCACTGCTGACGAATTGAGGTACCTGATCTTCTGCCAGAAAAAGCAGAAAAGTGAGATGCTCCCTCCTACATCTGACAGTCTTCTTCAACATCTCAAACGTGCAAACTATCAAGCCATTGTTTGGAGAAGCTCCCTCGATGCATTGCAGGATCTTCCATCACCAGAGGGCAACGGATGGGAGAAAGAAGACTCCATGTTGAAGCCAGTGCTCATGACGAAGGAACCGGCACCAAGAAGCTTATTGGAATTGACCACGTGTCAGTGCAAGAGGTCTGGATGTCAGAGTAACTGTTCCTGTAACAATACTGGACTATCGTGTACGGAGGCATGCTTTTGTATGGCTGATGCTAACAAATGCACAAATCCACACGGGGTAATGCTAGAGTACTACTCATTTTCGCGAGACTCGAGGCAGAAATAAAGACTCAAACAAATGTCAGACTGTAATATCTTATTATGACCACATTTAATTTTGCATCATTATTTGCTTTAAAAGATGGAAACATGAAAAATGGACCAAAAAAGAGAGCCAGCCTCGTTTTGATGTTGTTCCACGAGCTTGACAAGCTGGTTGAAATACGTTTTGGATATGAGAAAGTCATTTGCTTGTCAACATGGGTTTAATATTAAGATGTTTTAAACTTAAAAACGTCTTTTGTTTAAACGTATAGTCGGTGACATACGCATATTTAATTTATTTTTATTTTTTTCATAATTTTTTGCCCCATATGGGTCACGTGATATTTTTAATTTTATACGACCAAACTTTGCAATTATCCAAGTTCTCGTTGACATATAGCATTCTGTGAAGATTTTGTCCAATTTCGTCAAGAATTAAGCAATTAAGTAAATGCAGAAAGATCTTATAGCCTCGTTTTCATGCTAAATCGTATAGTACTCAACAAAACATGGCCATAACTCGAAACGTATACCACAATTCAACTCTACGAACTACCTGGCATTGTTCAGGAGGACTTGTTCTACCAAAATCAGGTGTCAAACCTTTTCTGTGGTGAGGGTTGAGCGACTAACCCCTATTTTACGGACTCTGCTCCCCGACTAATAGGCGACCGTGATCAACTGCAATTGTCAGAGGATGACCGTGATTAACCGTGATCATCATAACACTGTTTTAAATGCCGGATTGCTCATTTGAGAACAATGTAATTCATAACATGAACATTATTTTAAGAATGACATAACTCATAACATGACTATTTTTAGAATGACGCATTTTGTAACAGGGTTCACAAAGTCATGGAAAGTCATGGAATTTCAAAAATAATTTCCCAGGTCTGGAAAAGTCATGGAAATTTGCAAAAGTGTCAAAAGTCATGGAAAAGTCATAGAATTTCGGATTTATGCCCAAATTGTTTTTAAGCTGATGATTGGAAAGAAGAAATGTTTAGGACCATACATGTCTCTTTGTCTTAGCATGGGATCTTTGGCTGGCCCACTTCGGCTGCAAGGGTCATGGTATTTAATTTTTAGTCATTGAAAAGTCATGGAAACATGGAATTGTGTTCCCAAGTTTCTGTGCAATTACCCTGGTGTAATTTTTGATCGAGCGTAGTCGACCATAATTGATGGTGATTGAGCATAGTCCACCATAATCGACCGTGATCGATCATAGTTGACCATGATTGATGGTGATCGAGCATATACATAGTTGGTCGATCAGTCGGTTGATCGATCGACGATTGTGCTACTAGAATGGCCTACTATGGGCTTTTGCAAGCATGTGGTGTATAATGTGTCCTGTGTGGTTCTTATTCTAGGTGTTCTTGGCAGAGTATGCTGGCCCTCTTGTTGTGTATCTTTTCCTTTACATGCGACCTTCAATAGTGTATGGACCAGATGCAGCCACTCAACCAATGGCTCAAGTAGTACAGTGGGTGTCTAATACTTACTTTGAGTTATTTATTTTCATTATTAAAATTAATTTCCAACTGACTGACACATGAAATTATAAGTGGAACATTCCACTTACATGCCACTGGGTCTCCTCGTGGGGTGGGGGGGGGGGGGGGGGGGGGGGGGTAAGGTCAGGTCAGGTGACATGTAAGTTGGTCAGTTGTCTCTGTTGCCATCCACCATTCTGATATTCTGACACCTCTGGTAGCCTGCGTCACATCCAAACTGAACCCTTAAGTTAAGTCCATCTGCGAAAAAGCGACAGAATTAAAGCTTGTTCTAGACCCCAAAGAAGTACCAGGATATACATGTATGTAGTTGATTCTGATTGGCTTTAAAAAGTGCTCATTCTTACTTCTTCTGACCACTGGCCATTCAACTGTCGCCAGCCTGTCACCAGTGCGACTTATGGCTAATTTACATTTCAAAATATGGTGGTTTTTATACAGGTTGAGAAGAGCAGTGATATCTGTACGATATCAGTTTGAAATAGAGATTTGTTTGCTAGAACAAGAGCAGCTGACCAGAGTTGAGTTTGGATGTGGCACAAATTAGATATTTCCAAGCTGCATGGGAGATTTGTTTGTGTGTTTCTCAAACAAGCATTTTGTTGTGACGTATTGTGTGTACCGTTTGACTGTTGTATGTGATGATTCCATAGATGGCTTATTATTCTTTTTTTGCTGGCGGTGATTTCAACTAGCGTACTCAGTAGTGTAGTGGCCAAGAGTTACTACAAGCAGTCGGAAGGGTGGAGGTTTGTTCAACTCCAGTGGAGGCACAGTTTTTCTTTCTATGTCGTTCTTTACTTCATGTTCTTACTTGTAGTTTATCAGTATATAAGTACAATGTAGTTAGTGGTTCATGAATATGATGATTAAGAAATATTGATCACTAGAGTTGGAAATCTGATCAAACACTTAAGTGCATTTGAAACTGCATGCTGTTTCATTGGATGTCAAGATGTGCTTCGAACAAGGGTTTTACCGGGTTTCAAGATCCATGCATGTAACCAAATACAGTCCCTCCATTGGATGAATATCTCATGAATTATTAATGAGTATCTTCCAGATACAAAATAAATAATTTTCACCAGGAAAAAAAAACATTTCTTATTTTGCCAGAAGTAAATTTGCAAGCTTTGATTGACAGAGTGTCAATGATGCAAAGTGTAGAATTACTCAGTCGTAACAAATGCCTGTGAAACTACCGTAAAGTTCCCAAAGTAACGATATACCGAAAGTAACGACCCTGCGAAAGTAACAATGAAATTTAGGGCTGCTAAGAAATAATGACCCCTAGAAAAGTAATGACCCCCAGAAAGTAACGACCTATCCGGAAGTAACGACCTTTTACCATAAAGTGTTTTTAAGCATTATTACTGAATCACCGACAGCTGTTGCTAAGCTATCCTAATGTCTTTTTTATTTTAATTGTTTTGTCAGTATTGCCGCAAGGTGTTGGTCACTACATTATGCCAAGAGACTTCTGGAAACTTTGTTTGTTCATCGCTTCTCCAAAGGAACAATGCCTATTTTAAACCTCTTCAAGGTAATTATTAATAAGGGCACTGGATCCAATTTATATATCAAGTATCTACAATGTTTCCTTATCGAGGCACTCATATTTTACAATGTAAATGAACCCTGATGTCTATCCAGTTACCCAGTAAATAAGTACATTGTATGCCCTAATTGGTTTTCGTTTTGTTTACAGAACTGCAGCTATTACTGGTAAGTCTTTTATCCTAATAATCCAATAGTGTTGCATCTGTATTTGTTTTACTGACTATACTGTAAAAGAAACATTATTTTATATATTATTTGTTCTATTTTATTTTTTACCACAACTGCTCTGTCAGTTTCTCGTGTTCTGATTGGCTTATTGCCATTGGAAATAGGACGACATAACACGGATTGCATCATTGCTTGTGCCACGGATTACGTGATAGCTCTCTATAATCACTTAGCTTTTCTCTTACAATTTCCATCGTTTTCAAGGCTCTTCCGCTTGACTATTTCTCATTTGTTGTTGTAAAAAAAACAAATTTACGCTAGTTTACCATGGCATGTCCTCTTATTTACCACGTTTAGCATCATCACATGGTCACAATTGTTGTGGCTTCATTTGGCCAGCACCTCGTGAAATCAGGGTTAGAAAAAAAAAATGGAAGTCCCACTTGCTCTCCGGGAAAATGAATCCAAATTGTACTTGCCCGGATTATCTTTTCACTTGTCCAAACCATTTTCTCAGGGTTTTAAAACTATTGCATCCTCTTCTTCAAAAAATGTTACCTCCCCAAAGAGAATTTATTCATTTATTCTCCATTTTGCCTCCCAAGGTATTCTCCCAGGTAAGATAGAAAACCTTGCCGCCATGGAAACAGAACGATTAAGTACGTGAAGTGTGATCTAAAACAATCAGAGCACATGTCTTTGTAGCATTCGACTCCAGGCTCCAGATGAGGATTTGTTCCAATACTACAGCATTTTTATGTTTTCAAGTTTGGAAATCTCGCACAAAATAAAGCGTATCATGAGGGCAAGTGCAATTTTTTCCCGCTCGCCCAATGCCGTTTTTCACTCGTCCTGACGACTGGACGAGTGGATTTTTCTAACTATGGAAATCCACAACAATTTTGACCATGTGATGATGCAAAATGTGGTAAATACATAACACGGCAAACTATCGTAAATTAGTTCAATATCATCCGACATCATAGTTCCATGTCTTTAATAAATTATGCATATGTGCCAGTATTGTTTGGTTATGTCTTCAGTTATGTCTTCTGCTTTGATGTGCAGCTTATGTTATTTCTCAGTGTCATTTTTTAACTTCAGGGGGTTTAGTTTTCTTGTTGGGTACTTCATCAATCACCCACTTTACACCCCACCAAGTAAGTACAATAACATTTAATAAATAAATGATATTATTTTGATAAATTACTGTTATTTAGTACATAATGTATGAAGTATTAAAGTACACAATATGTCTATTTAAATGAGAAAATAACTTAATAGATGCATGGGTATGTTCAGACCACGGGGCTAAAGAGCCAGTTGACTTATTCAAAAATGTGTCATTAGCAAATAATGATGTTCAGATTTAAAAATTATCACGGTAAGTGGTCGGTAAGTGGTCGGTAACTAGTCGGGTCGGTAACCTGTTGACTCGATCGCTACGTTTTTTGCCTTTTCTTTACTGGACCAAAATACCACTTAAAGGCGCTGTGTCACGGTACTGCGCATGTCACAGTCTCCAGACATTGAATTGACAGTTGTATCAGTGTGTAACATCCAATGAGAATCAATCAAAATAACACCACACTGTTCGCCACACTGCCGTGATTCACAGATTGTAGTTTTACACAGTAACTGTATGCCGAGATTTACAAGGATTTTATTCTTCCTACATCCAAGGTAAACAGCATTGAGTAAAGAATGGTATCTATATTTCATTACTTGCTTGTATTTTTTGCTGTTTCCAGTCGTAAACAGTCCGAATTTGACCAAAGTGAAACGAGCTGCTTGCGTCCGTAGATATATATTTCTTCGTTATGCACTTTTGACATGATATAATTCTTGAAATGGCACCATTGTTTTATTTCTACATGTTTAATAATACAGTACTAGAGCTGCTGTAAAAAAATAGAACATTCTATGGAATATTTCTTGTCCTAAAGTTTGGAAACGTAACACATGCATTTGACGCTAGAAAGTTCAGTACTCACGGAAGTACGCAAGGTGTGGTAGTTTACTAGTTTGCACTATCGGCTGTTATGGAATGGAAACTTACTTTCACAGCTTAATATGTTTGTCGATTGGTCAGAAGGATATCTTGTTTAAGATGCTAACGGTCCTTTCGGCATCAGGAAATTTTTATACCGGAGTTTTCGTACAGTATTTCAAGCTATGCTTGTAGCGTGAGTTCAGTTCAGTCACAAATGTCCGTGAAACTAATAGCGCGTTCATTATTATCAGTTTGCTCTAATATGGGTTCTCATGTATTCAATAATTACTTCTGGAGCTTCATATGTATGTCGATTGCTCACAAGGATTTCCTCTTTCAGTTTTCCCTGTTAGTGTGGACATTAGGGATATATCCTTGGAGATTTCGTACAGTTTAGCGACCGTGTGTCGAAAGTAGAAAAGTTCATTTGTCACGAAAGTGTGAATACTGACAAGCGGTTTCATATACAATGTAGCAGTTCGATGTTTGCAGACTTTCACGTAGTCGATAATATAAACTTCTATAGCTTCATATGTACGTTGATTGCTCACAAGGCTATCGTATTTAAGTTCATGAGGTTGTTTTGCCAGCAAAGAAAGGTTTTATTTAACTTTTGGTACAGTCTCTGCCCTCTGGTCGGTTCATATCATTTCAGCCTCAATCGTTTCTAAGCCGTAGATACATATTTCTTCGTATCGCTGTTGAAAACTGCCATATAATTTATAATATGACTTGAAAAGTTTCCATATGTTTCGTGAACTCTACTGGACATCCAAACCCTCTTCACTTTGGTTGGAATGCCAAAAAGCTTCCAATTTCTTGCGTTTTTCGGCTGCTGTATTCAGAGTACTCAGTGGCGGTCTTCCCCGAGTTTGGGTAGAGTGCGAGTCAGCGAATCAAGGTGCGAGTCGGCGTCAGAATGTTTTTATTATAAAAAAAATATATCAGAGTGGGCTATCACCGAAAACAACTAAATAGAATATTTATAGTGCGTGATATGCATCTTGAAACGCATGACCCCGGTTTTGACTCTATCAACGAGTGATATGTATAGTACAGCATTAACAGTTTTGTTTTGTTTGGCTATGGTTTCCAGGTTCGGTTTGTTTTTCTCCGTTCTTTCAGAATCAGTATTCTCCAAATAGTCCAAATACAGAACAGAACCAAGATAAACAGAACCGAGATGAACAGAGCCGAGAAGTTTAGAAATGAGCGAACTGGAGAAATGCCTGATTTTCAGACGATACGAGGTACAAAATATGACTGCTTGAGATATATTAGAATAGCGTTTAGCCGGACCGCAATGAAGAACCGGTGAAGAACCAGTGTCGCAGTGAAGAACTGGAATTGTCGAATTTGAACTGTCGCCGGTAGCATAGAAATTTTGTTAGGAATGTTTAAACTGATATACATGTACCGTAAAGTGGGATTTATTGCCGGGAATTAATGTGCCAACCAGAGATCCATTGGTTCTTGACACAAAGCGGCCTTTTGAAATGATGGTTGGTACATTAGTATAACAATTGTAATGTTTATCAACACAATCGCTATAACGCTGGTATTATACATTTTTCAACTCGCATCTTCCCCATTCTCCATAACTATCACAGACACTGGAAGATATAAACAGCACTCAGCAGCTTTCAGATGGCAAATTCTGCAGCCCAAAGTGCCAAAAATGAGCGCAAATGTTATCAAAGTCGGTCGATTTTATGAAAAAATCGTTCTTCAAAATCGTTCTTCAAAATAATATAGAATTATCCCTTTCGCCGAAAAGCTCAATTGGTTTTGTCGGACCTTGCAAAAAAAGGGCATTGGTTAGGGTTAGCTCAAATTTCTAGTAATGATCCCTCTTTTTACCACAAAGCCATAAAATATTTTGCTCGCGCTCGCAATAAAGTTAGCGGAAGTGATAGTCCATGTGAAGTCAATGGATTTTGCTTGTACAGTACATCATATAAAGCATTGAAAACGTACCCTCATAAAATATACACCGGGCTCGATTAGGCAGATTAGTAAGTTATTTTGCACTATTAAATAAATATATAATAATTTGTTTGCAGTCTCAAGACGCTTTTTTAAAAGCTCAAATTACTGGAAAATTTGGATCAGGGATCAAGGTTCTGCATAAAAATACGGGATTACTAGAGAAAAAATATACCTCGTTACGACCCTGAATAAGAAGAGGGAAGACATTTTTTCAGATTTAAATAACCGACCACGCTTGTATGGAGCCTGAATTTTATAACTGTCACAACAATTGTTTATTTTGCAATCGATAGACCCTTCCACGGTTTTAGAAACCGTGGAAGGGTCTATTTAAGTATGAAAACATTGCTAAAGTGTATATAATATTATTTGTTTATTCAAAATTAGTCGTTGCAGACTGCAACACAACTAAAACAAAAAAGCAAAGTGATGCTTAACGGAGGGGAAGACGGGTCATGACAAAGTGCGAGTCAGGGTGCGAGTCAGGGAGTCAGGGTGCGAGTCAGGGTGCGAGTCAGCGAGTCAGGGTGCAAGTCAGCGAGTCAGGGTGCGAGTCAGCGAGTCAGGGTGCGAGTCAGCGAGTCAGCGAGGCAGGGAGTCAGCGAGGCAGGGAGTCAGCGAGGCAGGGAGTCAGCGAGTCAGGGTGCGAGTTATCAAATTAATTAAATTCCCATTTCCATAAATGACCAAAGGAGGCAAGGATGAGTTAGAAAAGAACACTGATGGAAGTCGATTTAAAAATCGGTATTTCACCGCTCTGAGAATTTCGTTCCAGGCTAGAACATAATTCAAAAATCATCAGAATTTCACACATGCGCAGTACCGTGACACAGCGCCTTTAAGAACTTCTTACTATGGTTTCACAATATCTTAGTGTGGTTTTCTAACGTTCTGGCAACAATAACCCCTTGGTATTATCGATAGTTCTTCACAATCGTTCATAAGCGTTAACCCGATGACATTTTGTTTTGATCTCATTTTTAAAATAAAAACAAAATGACGGCTGTGAAACGTAACATGGTCGATTCGTTGGATATTAGGACTTGGAACTTAGACTTGGATGTTCAAAACCTGAAAGAAACTTAAATAATTAAAGCATGGCACGTCTTCATGGACTTCAAAGGCCGCTGAATCATTCAGTACTTTCGAGGAAAACATCAACTTTAAGTTTAATCTTTATTGGCAAACTTCAAAGTATATTTGGCGAACTTCAGAGGACTCCCTGAACTTGGACATGGAACCCTTGGACATTAAAAACCTAAAAGAAACTCAAATCACAGCAATCCTGAAGTGGTCGGCCAACCACTTACAGACCACTT
The DNA here is from genome assembly GCA_030867875.1 of Actinernus sp. WN-2022. Taxonomy (NCBI): domain Eukaryota; kingdom Metazoa; phylum Cnidaria; class Anthozoa; order Actiniaria; family Actinernidae; genus Actinernus; species Actinernus sp. WN-2022. The sequence continues at coordinate 41,841,478 of JAOWCC010001679.1, forward strand.
TTTTACGGTGCAGATCGTTCACTTTAGCCGTTGACCTGTGTTTGTCAATGGCTAACTGAATTTTAGAAAAATTCATTAAAACCATGACAGAAAGTTGCTTTCTTATGTGCTACGTCCCCTTTTATTCTCCTGACGTATCTATAAATTAACGAAAAGAGAAAAATTGGTAGATAAAATTGCCCAAATTTCTAGCTTTCGCAATTCAAATCAAAAACTTGTCAAACCATAACAGTTAATGGCTCTATAGCTAGTAGGGGCATGATAAAACTTTTTTGTGTGTTTATCGAATTGGAAGGAATAGATACATTTCTTTGAAATACCTGAGCTTCTCCAAAGTGAATAATTTGTTCAGACAAGCAAATCCAGTTTGTGGAATTTAAAGTGACTGTCCCAGGTGTTGTAGTGCTCTCAACATACCCAATGTGTCTTATGCTAGACAGTTGTTTTAATTATTAAAGATGTGAACTGGTCCATTTATACGACCCTGTCCATTCACATCTAACATAATAAATTACCATATAAATGGCACTACAGGATTGCTGAAGGCCTGTTGTTGTTGGGCTCCCTGTGTTGCATCTTATGTAAGATGCAAAGTGCCATTTATACAAGAGGTTTAATGTCGTACATGTATCTTAGATGCAACCTACATTTTGTGTAACTTAAAGAACAGCTCAAAACCCTAGGGGTTAAATGAGAACATGATGTTGTGCCATTTATACAACCAGTTCATGTCTAGTATGAGATGCATCTAGCATAAGACAATTATCTTAATAAATATTGCTCTGGTATAAATGGCCCTAATGACACATTTATCATATTATTTCTGATTATAGTACGTGTCTGAATAATTATGTAAAATGTATTAGCCTCAATATAGTAATACATGTATGTATCTTTGTTTTGTAGAGTTTGGTGACTTACAAGTTTATGCAGGCTTTGCAGGATTCTTGGTATACATGTACTCTAATATGTGACACTGCTACTCTGTTGTGTGAATTCTAATAATATTAGTGTATTAATATGTGACCAAAGAGATTCTGTATTAGTGGCTAATTGTCACCAGAGATTTTCTGATTTTTGATCAAATAACCATCAAAAATGTTTTGATTATAATAAATTATGAAAAATACTCCTTTTACTTAAAGGCGATGTTAATGTTAATTTTTGAAAAGTAGCTAGATTAAACTTTAAACACGAAGTTTTGGTATAAAAAGGGGGAGCTCAAGGGTTTGTCAGCTTCAGTTGCCAATCACCCTGTGTGAAGTGAACGTCTCTGATGTGTCGCATGCATGCTCCCTACTAATTTCATACCACACAAAATTCAAAATATATAAATAATGTTAAACTTCAGAGTAAGGGCTAAAGAGTTACCAAACAGTCATAAAATAACATTGGCAGTCATTCACTGGTCACTTTTTGTGTGCCTTTAATGTTAAACCTTAAAAATCTAGTATTTTAAAGGAGATCGAGGTTCATTAATGCTCGCTTGCTTTCTTCACTGCTCATCAATTTGAAGTTTGAATTTAAAGTTTCAAAAGCATGAAAACAGGAGGGGCTACCCTGGCCTATTATACCGGTGTCACAGCGATTCCCTACCCCCTCTAATGAATTCACCCTCCCCGGGGCGAGATCGCTAGTGAATTCCCCCCCCTCCCTCAGTGAATCCCCCTCCCCCTAGTGGGAGCAAAATCGCTAGTGAATTCTACTCATAATTCTTAAAGAAATCGCCCCACCTCAGATCATAGAAGCAGTACATGTCAACGCAATGAATAAAAGTTTTTTTTTTATAAATCTGAAGTCTTTTTTAAATAAAATTAAGTGTAAGGCCTTTTTAGCTACTATTTCTACTACTGACTACAAACATACGCGAGTCAGTAACACTACTTTTCTTCGGAAGGTAATTTCAAATTCTTTCCGAATTTGAGTTAATTACACTGCTAGAAACTTTCAAAACTTACCGCCGTTTTATCTTCTCATTAGAGTAATAAGCTGTTTATCCAGAAAGGACTTCCTAGTTAGAACTGATCTAATTACCGAATTAACAAGCGACGTTAGCTCAATTGAATATAGAACAAAGCACTCAAGTCGATAACACCCCTTTTATTCAGCAAAGTTCTTTCAAAATAGATGGATTGACGCGAGCATTACAGGTTATAAAAGCTTACATACGTGTACCACAATAATTATGTCAACTTCATTATGGTTTTCATGCATGTAAAAATCATCAGGCTATTTTAAAATAGAATTGAATTGAATGCCTTACAGATTACTGATAGCTTTTTGCATTACTATTCTCCACGTCCAATACATTACAGTAATAATAAGAAGGAAAACATATGTATTTATAACCTTTTAAAAGGTTGGAGGGGACGGGGGGGGATGAAATCGCTAGAGGGGGCGAGGAAGGGGGGGGGGGGGGGGGCAAAATCGCTGGTACATCAGAACTTTGTGTTTAAGGCTAATATGCAATTGGAACTTGAGAATGCTGGCCCAACGTTTTCAAGTTTTTCCGGTTGTAACCATTTCTCCATCCTTGCAATCCTTAACCCGACAAACTTCTCTGTGATTTCATTTCTCTCATAAAGAAGCTTTTCATAAAACTAGTTTGAATGTGATTTTGAGCTTTTCAAAGTGATGTTAAAATAGGTGACATAGTTCCTTTAACCTCATAAACATGCTATCAAGATTTTTCTTGGCATAATGTTATCATTTTTATTTATCATACACTAATTTAAAAAGATAATTTTGGAGGAAAATCTGAAATGAGAATTTTAATTAAATAATGTGTTTGAGCCTTGAATTCAATTAACCAATGCAGACAGCACTACTATAGGTTAGTTCTACATTGCTACATGTATAGTAAAAATCCCAATGCCTTTTGGTTCCATATTTCTCATTGCAGATTTCTCTCCAACAATACTTTGTGAAATTAACTACCATGGTAGTAAATGATAATGAATAAATTGACCTCTGAGGTTGAAACGAATTGACCTACGTACATGTAAGTTGAAATCAAATATCTTAGTTTGATAACAAATTGACCTATGCTAGGTTAAAACGAATTGACCTTGTTTGAAACCAAATTACCTATATTGTACGTTGATAACAAATTGACTAAGGTTAAAATGAATTGACTGTGGTTGAAACCAAATGACTTAGTATGTTGATAACAAATTGACCTAATTTAGTTACAATTTATCTGCAACCTATATGTACAATGTATATATTTGGTATCTAATTCTTTCACCAGCTTAATGAGTATGGGAACTTCACTATCCACTGTCTCCTGCGAGACCTCAGACCAGCAGGTATAAATCTATTATTAAGCCAGTGTATTCCATTTAGGTGTCAATATTACCTTGTTCCATTGTTTGAGGCTAACTGCACCAGGCTAACTGTTTCTTAGAGTGATTGCAATAAACTCATGAAACCATATCTTACATTCTATTAGATGCAGGGAAACATGAACTAAATATTTCATGGCTGATATGATTCCAGGAACGTTTATTGCTATTACTCTAATCCTATTGTTCAATGTTCGTTGTTCAATGTTCAATGGGTCAGTGAACAAGATTGTATATACAAGTCAAGCCTATAAACGGAGCTTATAAAGTCATAGTGCTTACTTTCAATAAATAATTATTTCTATTTTTCCAAGCACATAACCACCGCCTTCAACAGGTTAACTCCAAATATTTCAAATTCATAAAGCTGTTGAAAAGAAAACTCAATGTGAGCGAAAATTATCGATATTTCAGTGTACGTGACCTTCAATATACTCCTCTATCTTTTGCTGGAATGCTTGTGCAACTGTTCTTGAAAAAGTATATGGACAGGGGAAAAAACAATAAACAGTTGCAAAACATGAGGGGGAAAAGCCCTAGCTTGAGGGATTGGAGCCACATCTGGGAAACCCCCACCCCTCCCCCACACTTCAACGTAACACTTCATTAATAGAGCGATGCATATCCAAGGGAGGGGTGGGTGGGTAGTTTCCTAGAAACCGGGATTGAGCCTAAAAGTGACAAGGATACTCATCGAACATTTTAAAATGAACCACTAAAAGGTACCAGAATCCTGACAGACAGACAAGCTTTATTTATATAAATTACAGTAAGATATGACTGTTAACATGTTTGCCATGTGGGAGTCCGACACAGAATATAACGTGTTGATACCCCTTTTGAAGTGTGGTAGGGAATTGGTTTGTCTTAGGTCCTTAGGTAGGTCATTCCACACCAAAGGTTCACTATATGTTTGAGATAGTCGGTACATGGTTTAGGTAGGTTAAGTTTGTTTTCAGAATTTCTTAGATTATGATTTAAGCTTTGAGGCGTGAATATGTCCTGGAGATCAAGTGGAGTAGGCTTGTGAATAGTTTCATTCATAGTGATAGCTTTTTGCTTCTTTCTATTTACTGATAACTTGTCCCAGCCAAGCCTATCGAATAACACATTTGAGCTTGTATCATAGCTAGCAATTGTTATCACTCTGGCAGCACGATTTTGAAGCTTCTGGACTGAGTTTGTGACGCAGATGTTGACTCAATCCATTCCAAACTGAAAAATATCGTTTTGGTTCATTTTATATCTTTAGCTATATTATATTACTCCCCTTCAGTTTGCATCTTGCTGGTTTTATATTAAACTCAAGGTATTGTGCACTTTCTTGACATAAAATAACTATGATTTCCTAATAATTTAGGTTCAACCGAGCGTAAGATTCCATATGCCAACTCCAATCCCATGACGCAGATGTTCAAGTTTGTTTCATGTCCTAACTATACATATGAGGTGAGTGCGTTAAATGCAAGTGAAAGCAATGTTTTGTCAAGATATCATTAGGTCCATTTTCGTCACAGCTCTCAAGGACTCCATGAGTCTATGGTAATTAATATCCATACGTGTATGTCTTGAATATTTCCCATTATTTCTGATCTGTGGATTAGCCGGGCCCTGATTTTTATCAGCCTCTATGGTTGTTTTAAGTCCCGTTAAAAATTCAGATTTTGTTATAAGTAATAACATGGCTACCTCACTGGTAAGCTCAGTTGGTAGAGTGCAGGAAGTTGGAGGTTCGAATCCTGGCCACGTCCTTGGGCAGGGACGTATAAGTCGTTGGCCTTGTCTCCTTCCTCTTCTAATCTATACGAGGGGGATGTAAAAGAACCTGTTGTGTTATTTCGAGAAAGAGTAGGGAATTCTCCCGACACAACAGCCTGGTATTCTGAGGTACTAACAGTCACTCATGATTGTAAACTGCATGGCAGAACATTGCGCCACAATAGCAGTCTGTATCACAAAAGCAACCTTATGAAATGCATTTGAATATATCCATATAGAATTTGCGCTATATAAATGAGTACCTTTTTTTTACATGGCATGAGGTATATTGGTGATCAAATTTCCTCTCGAGCCTCGGGAGGATTTGTGGAAGTCCCGACGCTGCAGGCGGACAATTACTACAAATCCTCCTGAGACTCGAGGGGACCTTTTATCACTGAATATTTCCTGAAATGTCATGCTGTAATACTATTATTTCCGAGAAACCAAACTAAATTTACTTAGCCTTGAGCAACGTTTTACAGAATGGTTATCAGACTTTTTAACATCAAACAGTTGTATTGGAAATACTCAACCATGTAATTGCATAGTGATCAATGTAATGAATAGCTTCATCGAGTTAATATATAGCAAAAAGATTTGAAAAGATGAGTCAATTGTATTTGCAAAAACGAAATAAGTGGAGTATGCGCAAAATTTACTTGCATATCCCACATGGAAGAAGCGTGTGTTAGAAATGAAGTGAAGAGCTTTGTTGAGCCATAAAACCTGTAGGATACAGGTTTAACAGGCATTGCGCTAGGGACTACTGACCTGTCATAACTTGGGTACACGGTGTTCCCAAGTGTTTTCTCATCAGCATGCCCTAGTTCTAACATTCTCTTTTGCGTGTTCAATGATTAAATGTCTCTCGTGGACTGAACAAAGGAAATCGAGGTGTCGTGTATTACAATATTAAATATAATATCTATTGCCTATAATTTATAGTGCTTTTATAATGAATAGACCCTTTCAGCTTGCCTGTTTGTTGCCCCATTTCAGATACATGATAGTTCTCCAGACGATTCAGTGCTTTGTTTTCCATTTATAGAAATTGGTATATTTTCTCTTGGGATACAGAATAACAAAAACGTATTACTCACGTGGTCTGAAATGGGCCCCCCTGGAACACATGGTAATTCGTAAATAAGATTCGATTCATGTATTAATACCCTTTGGTGCTGCAGGTTGGAGCTTGGTTCTGCTTCACGTTTATGACCCAGACGTTCGGTAGTAAGTATTTTATAATAATTGATAAAAATCTGAAAATGTAAGTGCTTAATATATAACGTAAGATAATACATGTATATTAGCAATTTAACTGTTCCAAACAGGTTCATTAACTTCCTCTCAGTCCAGAAACACACACACACAAAATAACTTGGCCAATATCCCCGCAACTTTACCTCATGCTTGGTCAATAACCTCTATGTACTTGTTACGATACGTGTATGAACGACTAAATTGTATCGGATATACAGTGGCGACGCTCCATTGTACAGCCGATACGATTCAGATACGAATATTGTAATGTACTTATGATATGAACTATATATAGTTGAAAAAAAGAAATGAGAGTTCGGCGCTATAGTTTGCGTCACGAACAAGTCCCCATAATGGAGAGACGGTCTGTATCAAGATAGGAGTTCTACCTTGTCATGTTATCCCGGCTGGGAGGTCTGATCGGTCGCGAGATCTCCCTCATACTAACGCTAGCTTAGTTAGTATTCTGTACCATTTGATACACAATACTAACAAAGCTAGCTACAATTACCCTATATCATTATGACGTCACGGCTTGTTTATGAGGGGGACAGAATCGACTTGAACAATAGAATTTTGAACTAAATCTGCTCTGCTGAGGAAAATTTAACTTCGAATTGTCTGGTTTCCAGATATCAGCTGTATTAATGTTTATCCCACAATATTTACCGTATTTGGTGGCTGTTACCGCTATTCTACGTTCTTCAAAATGCATTTGATAGCGATTTCCTTTGTGTTGTTGCTGTTTTGTCCCCCTCCCACGACCGTGATCCTTAGCGTTTAAACAATAGATTGTTTTGATATGACGTCATAGTGATATAGGTCAATTGTGTATTGGGTTTACAGGGGTATCCATGTGACTTAGTTTATAATTAATGTTTCTCTTTCTTTTAGCTGCTTTGTTCACACTAGCTGGGTTCTACCAGATGGCTGTGTGGGCAATGGGCAAACACAGAAACTACCGCAAGGAATTCTCTGACTACCCTAGACGGCGATGTGCCATCATACCGTTCCTGATCTGAAAGAATAGCTGCAGTTTCCATTCTTGTGATAAATCTTGCAGATTTCAAACCATATTTCTGTGTGAAAGACTACTTTGATGATTTCTCTGATCCTATCTGTTAAAGCTCTTGTAGCCTGAATGACAGCTGTCTTGTCGGCTAGTTCTCAGGAAATGATTCCCACGCTAGTGCCCAGGTAGTGATTCCCAGGCTAGTCCCCAGGTAGTAATTCCCAGGCTCAGTAGTGCCCAGGAAGTGATTCCCAGGCTCAGTAGTGCATAGGAAGTGATTCCCAGGCTAATGACCAGGAAGTGATTCCCAGGCTAGTCCCCAGGTAGTGATTCCCAGGCTCACTAGTGCCCAGGAAGTGATTCCCAGGCTCAGTAGTGCCCAAGAAGTGATTCCCAGGCTAATGACCAGGAAGTGGTTCCCAAGCTCAGTAGTTCCTAGGAAGTGATTCCCAGGCTAATAACCAGGAAGTGATTTCCAGGCTCAGTAGTGCCCAGGAAGTGGTTCCCAGGCTAATGACCAGGAAGTGGTTCTCAGTAGTGCCCAGGAAGTGATTCCCAGGCTAATGACCAGGAAGTGATTCCCAGGCTAATGACCAGGAAGTGATTCCCAGGCTAATGACCAGGAAGTGATTCCTAGGCTAATGACCAGGAAGTGGTTCCCAGGCTAATGACTAGGAAGTGGTTCCCAGGCTAGTCCCCAGGTAGTAATTCCCAGGCTCAGTAGTGCCCAGGAAGTGATTCCCAGGCTCAGTAGTGCATAGGAAGTGATTCCCAGGCTAATGACCAGGAAGTGATTCCCAGGCTAGTCCCCAGGTAGTGATTCCCAGGCTCACTAGTGCCCAGGAAGTGATTCCCAGGCTTAGTAGTGCCCAAGAAGTGATTCCCAGGCTAATGACCAGGAAGTGATTCCCAGGCTAATGACCAGGAAGTGGTTCCCAGGCTAATGACCAGGAAGTGATTCCCAGGCTAATGACCAGGAAGTGGTTCCCAGGCTAATGACCAGGAAGTGGTTCCCATGCTCAGTAGTTCCTAGGAAGTGATTCCCAGGCTAATGCCCAGGAAGTGGTTCCCAGGCTAATGACCAGGAAGTGGTTCCCAGGCTAATGACCAGGAAGTGATTCCCAGGTTGAGTAGTGCCCAGGAAGTGATTCCCAGGCTGAGTAGTGCCCAGGAAGTGATTCTCAAGCTAGTGCCCAGGAAGTGATTCCCAAGCTAGTGCCCAGGAAGTGATTCCCAGGCTAATGACCAGGAAGTGATTTCCCAGGCTAGTGACCAGGAAGTGATTTCCATGCAGGGTTCGTTTTGTGGTTTGGGTTAGGATTTGTCTTAGAATTATTATTATTATCATTACTTCAAAGCAATTTGACAGTTAATGATAATCATAATTCTAAACCTCGAGAACATGTTGTAACAGCTTGTTCCCAGGAAGTGATTCCCAGGCTAGATCCCAGGACGTAATTCCCAGGCTAGTTCCCAGGAAGTGATCCCTGGGTACTCCGAGGAGACAGCTATATTTCAGGCTTAAGATCTCAATGATGGTGGAACTGTTGAGAAGAAATGAAGAACTTAGTGTTGTAAGAGACAAATCCACTTGTGAATTACCCTATATCATTATGACGTCACGGCTTGTTTCTGAGGGGAACAGAATCGACTTGAACAATAGAATTTTGAACTAAATCTGCTCTGCTGAGGAAAATTTAACTTCGAATTGTCTGGTTTCCAGATAACAGCTGTATCAATGTTTATCCCACAATATTTACCGTATTTGGTGGCTGTTACCGCTATTCTACGTTCTTCAAAATGCATTTGATAGCGATTTCCTTTGTGTTGTTGCTGTTTTGTCCCTGTTTTGTTCCCCTCCCACGACCGTGATCCTTAGCGTTTAAACAATAGATTGTTTTGATATGACGTCATAGTGATATAGGTCAATTATTGATATCAGGATGATATGAACAACATTTTTTTAAATGTCGAGCTAGCAGTCAGCGTGTAAGCTTTGATGATCGATGCAATTTGTTTGAGAATAGCGTATCAAAGTATTCCTGGTGTGCTGGCAGTGCCAAATGCAGGAGCATACCAGGATTTTTGAGATTGGGAGTTTGTGATTGGATTTTACTTCATTGTGAAGCCAAAAACCGTATTCTTAAAAGCGTATTTCTGTTTCAATAGTTTAACCACAGGTACAGAAAACATCATTACTGTGAAAGATCACGTCGACATTATTGATCTTGTGAAATTTGAGTGTTGTAGCTTAAAAAGCAATGACGTTACAGCCATTTTAGAGATATTTGTATGAGGAAAACAACGGATCGGAGGCCTTTCTAGCCTCGCTTTTCATGCTTTTCCTGCAGTTGAAATGGATATAACTCAACAGCAACATTTTGCATGATGACGTCACATACTACAACTACCAGAACGCTTTGCACAAATCCTTTTGTTCCTCTAATTTGGACCATTGTCTTGGTATTCTCAAAGGAGTTTTAAAATCTGAATGAGAAAGAGAATTTGAAAAGGTTCTGGAAGTTGTAGTAAAATGACGCCATAATGCAATGCCCTATTCTACACATTGTTCTAGAACTGAATACATTTATTAGTTTTAATGTGATCTTTATAATGCAGTCTTGAAAGTAATTTTAATCTGAGACCATGGAATTGAGTGTTCATGGAGAGGTGTTTCTTTCGTGAATGGTGATTGGCTGGAATTTGACTGCCAACATATTAACACAGGAAGCCCAAATACATTAAACAACTTTTCATTAGTCGCGTATCATTACTGCGGCGAGCGCAGCGAGCAGCAACCTATTTCGAACGCCTTTGGTGTGCCGATACCGAGTCCATGATTCTTTTGGGTTCCTCGACCTACATTGCCCCTCGTTATCATTTCATCGGAGCAGAGAACTAGTAACTACAATCACGTGATTTTGGATGGCGAATGAGACCTAACCACAATATTCCCCGCTTCTATCACTTATTGCACAAAAAGTTATTGAAACATTCTATCAAAACATTAGGATGCTGTTTACTGCTTTGGGCTGTGAAAGAAAACCCTGTTTCCTAGGCCGTGAATGCGGCTTGTATCCGAGCAGAGTTTGTGTGTTTGATTCTTTCCTCATCTGATCGTATCGTCCGTTACTCTGGTGGGAAGGCTAGAATGATTAAAGCCTTGTCTGACGGCTGTTCCTTGCTTTAACGAACTGAAGAAGAGCTGCTTGATCCATTGTGTTCACACATTTAATTGTTTTATATAACAATCGCCAAGCTTTTTTAATGAGAGAAACACTGAAAAAAAAAATGCGAGCTGTCGACGATATAGGCTCGGTTTCAGCCGTTGGGGTGTCGTTTCTCCAAAAGGCCTCCCCCCACTAACGGCTGGGCGCGCGGTCAACACACCGTGTCCGTGACGTCATCTGATTAACTTCAATATTATTCATTTATTTGCGTGTAGCGTAGGTTCGATTCCGCGTAAACTTTCAAAACACATTGGAATTCTTTAAACTAAAACTTCCAAGTGTGAAATTAATTCGACGTAGGTAAAGGTTTTATTTAATACCTGTTATTATTAGCTCTCGTGTTCACAGTCCAAGTTTTCAAAGAAAGCCCGGCTGTTGAAACCAGGCTATTTGTTGACACTAGATGACAGGAATTAATAGCCGAAATTTTATACGGGGATAAAAATTAAGTTCAGATGCCATCTCGGAACTCTGAGCTAGAGTCGAGTATTCCCGCTTAGTACTTGTGTAGAGTATGTCTTGGAGACATAAATTGTACAAACTTAGTACATAGGATTGAAGAATTGTAAAACTCATTTGATGCAGCGATTTTCAAGTGAATTGTGATTGCAGAACATGGCCTGCGTCAGACGCGATTTCCTCTCTTCTATAAACTCTTTTAATATGGACTCGTCCGTCTTTTCTTCTCCGATAAAGGCAGCAGTAATTTTCTTTGAAGTAAGAATAGCCGGGCTACCTTGGTCTTGCATCGGTAAAGTTAAATGAGAAATGACTGAACATTACGAGCTTCGCGACCTTTGAGCTGACGGTTCCCAAGTGACTTCCAGAGCCAGTGCGTTTACTGACAAAGTGTCTTCACCCGAAAACTAACTCTCTTACTGCTTCTTTGTGTGAATCCTTGAATTCTTCGAAACCAAACTTTTCCAGAGCAAATTTAAACGCATTTTGGAACAGCAATCGAAAGCCTTTCGTCCGGCTTTCAAAAGTTTACAATGTAAATTATGCAAATCAATTGACCTATATCATTATGACGTCAAATCAAAACAATCTATTGTTTAAACGCTAAGGATCACGGTCGTGGGAGGGGGACAAAACAGCAACAACACAAAGGAAATCGCTATCAAATGCATTTTGTAGAACGTAGAATAGTGGTAACAGCCACCAAATACGATAAATATTGTGGGATAAACATTGATACAGCTGATATCTGGAAACCAGACAATTCGAAGTTAAATTTTCCTCAGCAGAGCAGATTTAGTTCAAAATTCTATTGTTCAAGTCGATTCTGTCCCCCTCATAAACAAGCCGTGACGTCATAATGATATAGGGTAATTCAGCGACAGGATTTGAGTGGCAAGGTTTTGATTGGCTAAAAACCAACAAATGTCTCAGCTCGCGCGCCCAGCCGTGAGTGGGGAGAGGATCGCGGGCTCACCGAAACCCCCACGGCTGGAAACCGAGCCTATCGACGATAGCGACCTTCGCTACATTTCAATGTACTGCTGCGACCTCGTATAAACGTGTACACACGACGGACGTTCAGCGGATTATAACTTAAGAAGTCAAATACATTATCAATAATTAAGCAACTAAAGGATTTTGAGATAACCTCGGACATGGTTGTCTCCCCTAATGAAGTGTCGATGGCAAATTCAGGCAGTTTATTTACTTGTGCACTAAAGGCCTGTTCAAACGGATGCAACATCGTCCAACATGTTGGATCCAACATTGTTGCACGATGTTGGATGGGGGTGTTCAAACGGATCCAACATCGATCCAACATGTTGGATAGTTCTGTGATATCGCAAAGGATTCCGGTGCTGTTTACGTTCGCCTTCGTCTTCGCGATTTCTCGGCCGAGTTGAGCTCGTAAGCATGTTACTTTGGCTTTTATGTCTGAGATAGTTATATCTAGTTTTTCTTCCATCTCTTCGTAGGCCTTTTCTCTCTTGTTCAACTGAGATGTGATACGTCCCAAAGGCAAACTCTCTCTTCTAAGATCTACTAGCAGTTCGTCAACTTCGGCGTCTGACCACTTTCTCGTCTTGCACTTTCTTTCCCTGTGTTTACAGCCTTCCTTTTTACGTGTTTAGGAGTTTTGTTCCTGTTTTCCTGCTTAAAATCTTCTGAAAGTACTTCACTCTCCGCCATCATGGTGCAAATTGAAATGATCGCCTAATCGTCTGTTACTGTTAGTAAACAAAATCAAATCTCCATGGATACAGCGCGAATGACGAATGAAGTGCGCGAGTCCAACATTGTTGGCAAAGCCGTTCAAACGGATCCAACATGTTGGGACATGCTTCATCGATCATGACAACAAAAGAAATGTTGGACCACAGGCCGCCCAAGTTCTGACTTTGTATGGGAGTTCTTCCGATAACTCAGAATAATAACAAATTTAGTTACAGATCTTCTGTAATACAAGGTAAATAAAGGAAGAAGACTTACTTGAAGTTGTTTTGTCGTCCTATATATGTGTGTTTCAGGTCGCTAGAACGGTGTTTTATCCGGAAGAACTCCCATACAAAGTCAGAACTTGGGCGGCCTGTGGTTGGACGATGTTGGCTGAAAAGTTTGACTAGTTTCAAACTTCATGCAACATTGTCCAACATCGTCCAACAGGGTGTTCAAACGGATCCAACATGTTGCATCCAACAATGTTGCATGATGTTGTGCCAACATGTTGCATCCGTTTGAACGGGCCTTAATATCACACGGCTCTCGCTAGGAGTAGGAGTCAGATTATTAAACTACGATTTCATATACATGTACTAGCTATACTGCTTGCAGCACTTCATTTTTGTTAGAAACCTCTAGTAATATAAATTATAGCATTGGCCAGTTGTCCGAGGAAGAGTAAAAATGTACAGTTTGACGGAAAATAACGTTAAATCATCGGAGGGTACAAAGTGCACGTTGACAGTTTTCGGTTGATAAATGAAATATATCAATAGATAAATAAATAATAAATTTATGGTATGACTTTTTGGCGATCTTCGCTGGTTCTACAAGAACCGACAGTACCTTCGCAGCCGTTATTTATGTCGTCACGCATTTTTTTGTTTGCCGACGATTGATACGAAAGGGCTTCTCCCAAACTCTAGCCTGATTTTCAGATGGTACGAGGTTGTCCGCTCATTTTATCCCTCCTCTTTGTACTGCCGCTCAGAAGACCTTGAAATTACCGTTCAATAAATCTCCCTTAATTTATCCTAAAGAAAGCTTTGATTTATAAATACCCTATATTTTATTTTCTCCACTTCGCGCCTCCTCTTGCCGTTAACAATAGGAAACCTACAATGAATCTACAAAGTTTACCGTCCGTTTTTCTGAGTCAGGTCGCAGCTCCAAGATGTGCGCTTGTGATTGGCTGCTGAGGTGTAACTGCGTTTTTCTTTTGTTGTGAGAATTAGTTTGCCTCTGTAATTATTTATTTGGCAGTGTGTTACAGTTAGGGAAAGACAGATCAAAAAACATACTGGAGGGCAGAGGGTCCGGTGGTAGAGAGGGTAGCAAGAGTAGCGAATGTAGCGAGAGTAGCCGAAGGTCGCGAGGGTAGCGAAGGTCGCGAGAGTAGCGAAGAGAAGGTCGAGATGGTAGCGAGAGTACCGATGGTAGCGAGAGTACCGAGGGTCGCGAGAGTAGCGAAGGTCGCGAAGGTCGCGAGGGTAGCGAAGATCGCGAGGGTAGCGAAGGTCGCAAGGTATAGCGAAGGTCGCAAGGGTAGCGAAGGTCGCAAGGGTAGCGAAGGTCGCTAGAGTAGCGAAGGTATAGCGAGAGTAGTCTGAAGGTCGCGAGAGTAGCGAAGGTATAGCGAGGGTAGCGAAGGTCGCGAGAGTAGCGAAGATATAGCGAGAGAGGGTAGCAAGAGTAGTTATTTCATATTTTTTTGTTCACATTACCTAATTTATATTTAAGTACTGTATTCAAATTCTGTTTACAAATAATTAAATACAGAATACCTTTATTATCACAATGGCCCATCACTTTCCAAAACTTGGCCCATGACCTTATTTGCTTTCCCAATCCCTGCACCCTTCTTAACCGTGCCGTATTATATAAAAGGAGTTAATTACTGGCTTAGTGTCGGTCGCTACAGCTAAAGAGAAAACTGCCCGAAAGTCTTGAAATATGCTGACTCAGAGGCTGCAGGCCGAACCTCAGACGGTAAATAACGTATACGTATCTATTTTTCATCTATTCTCTTTCGACTTGAGAGACGAATTATTGAACAAACTGCAATGAATTGAGAGCAAGTGCACTGGTTACCGCACAGGCTTCCCAGACTCGACGTATATTTCCCGCTTATTAGTCTATTGGGTTACCTGTGGTTTATCGATTAGTTTCATAACGATCTCGGAAGAGTTTATATAATAGGAGATATTTCACGCTTGGGGGTCCCCCACGAAGAAAGGCGATTTGCATCGTTTTGGGTAGGGTCGGGAAAATTTTGGACCGCTTTGGTCATTCTGGTTCTTACAGATCATTGGAAGGTCGCGCTTTTTGGGTCTCGAGGAGGCCGTTTGGCGATGATAAATTTGATGGATTTTCCTAAACTCTGGTCAGATGTTGCTTGATAACTATTCCCTCCTGTGCCGAAAGCTGAATAGCGAGCGAGGAAGAAAAGTGCCGATTTTTGGGTGATCTTTGAGGTAAGTATGTGCTTTGGCGAGGTCGACTTGCCTACCTTTTTCTAATTTTCTTAGAGCCTCGGCCAACGGTCAAAATTTCGAATCCTAATAAACTGCTTTAGAAGCAAATCGCCAAAAAACCACTCACACAACTTCATTAAGTATCAATCTTTTATTATTGAAGATTCATTTCGTAGAAATCGGAAAAGAGAATTCACACGAAGCAATTATTTAAACTCTTCTGAGATCGTTATGAAACTAATCGATAAACCACAGGTAACCCAACAGACTAATAAGCGGGAAATATATGTCGAGTCTGGGAAGCCTGTGGGTCGAGTTGCCTACCTTGTAATTTTTTTTAGAGCCGCGGCCAACGGTCAAAATTTCGAATCCTAATAAACTGCTTTAGAAGGCCCCAAATCGCCAAAAAACCACTCACACAACTTCATTAAGTATCAATCTTTTATTATTGAAGATTCATTTCGTAGAAATCGGAAAAGAGAATTCACACGAAGCAATTATTTAAACTCTTCTGAGATCGTTATGAAACTAATCGATAAACCACAGGTAACCCAACAGACTAATAAGCGGGAAATATATGTCGAGTCTGGGAAGCCTGTGGGTCGAGTTGCCTACCTTGTAATTTTTTTTAGAGCCGCGGCCAACGGTCAAAATTTCGAATCCTAATAAACTGCTTTAGAAGGCCCCAAATCGCCAAAAAACCACTCACACAACTTCATTAAGTATCAATCTTTTATTATTGAAGATTTGTTTCGTAGGAATCGGAAAAAAGAATTCACACCGAGCAATTATATAAACTCTTCTGAGATCGTTATGAAACTAATCGATAAACCACAGGTAACCTAATAGACTAATAAGCGGGAAATATACGTCGAGTCTGGGAAGCCTGTGGTTACCGTGACCATAAAACGCGCGAAGTTGGTCTCGAGTTCAAGCATGCAAGATGGCTGAAGAAGTGAGTGAACGGGAAACTAAATTATTCTCTTCTATAAGAACTGGTAGATTTAATGTAATTTTCAATAGAGAAGTACCATTATTTTCTTTGGCAGATTTGCTTTGTCGTCGTCCTAACTTATCATCCATTTGTAAATGTTAAGCTGCTGTTCTTGTGCTTCGATAAGTGATTGCGTTTTTTTCTGTTATCCAGCTAGAAGTTATATATCACTGTTCTAGGTTTTACGCTTTAATAGATTTAATAGATTGTATTTTAGCTTCTTTAGCGGTTATCGTTTTCATTCATTCTTTCATTATTTGTGTATATTATCTTTTGCTACATTTTCCACCATCGTTTACCGACCGGTGCTCGTGTGAAGGCAAACCTTGTAAAGGACTCGAGTCCTGTTGTTTCTTCTCCCGTGACCTTGTGAATGAATGAATGAAAGCAGAAAGAATTACGAACATATGAATGCAATGAACCATTCGGAGATTTTGCGCTCGCTGCGAAGCAATTATTATTGGTTCAAGAAATTTCCATGCCAGAATGTTAGCATTATTCTCAATTCTTTTTCCTTGCCAAAATGCTAAACAAAATTGCTAGCATGTGCCAAAGCGTAATTGGAGAACTATCCTGGAATCCAGAAGTGCGTTCGCGCACTTTGTTTCAG
Organism: Actinernus sp. WN-2022; assembly: GCA_030867875.1. Taxonomy (NCBI): domain Eukaryota; kingdom Metazoa; phylum Cnidaria; class Anthozoa; order Actiniaria; family Actinernidae; genus Actinernus; species Actinernus sp. WN-2022. Next base: position 41,858,344 of record JAOWCC010001679.1, read on the forward strand.
TTGCTTCCGGATACTAAAGATATGTCGTATTATACATGACTAGCAGGGACCCGCGGAACTCAGAGGGTGAAAGGATGTAGGCATGGTTGATGTATTTCAGGGGGGATAAAATATCTAAAACGAGGACCCAAAAATGTTGGCCCTCCCAAAAACATTAAAAAATTACGTCTGTTTTTTTAATAAAAGAGGAAAGCATTTCTTTTATTTTACCCCTGAAAACCTCGTTAGACATAGATATAGACATAACTTTATTTGGACCTTGTAGATTGAACTACATCGGTAAATATCCAAATAACAATAATATTTATATTACCTTAATTAAAGTAATATTTTACAGAATTTAAGGTGCACCAGTTCGGCTGGGTCTTTGTCAGCTTTTTTCTTTATATCTACTGCCCATATTTCACTGCCGTACAGTAATATGGGTTTAATAAGTGTGTCAAATAATTTGATCGTTAACGTAATATCAGATCTAAAATATCTACCCATATCTCTGCGTAATTTAAACAATGCTTTGAGTGCTATTTTCTTCAATTCTTGCCTTGCTAAATCGAAGGTCTCGAGTGTGGTGAACATCAAACCTAGATATTTATATGAATTTACATTTTCCAGTTTCGTGTTATTATAATAAAATTGGTAATTATTCATTCTTTTACCATTGTTGTTAAATATCAGTATCTTAGTTTACACTAATCTTGGACATATTACAATAGTTATATAAGTACTGTCGATCTTTACTGCCGATTCGTCGTTAGAGTACATAGAAACGAGAATTGAAAAGAAATTGCCTGTGATTCCTACATTTTTTACTTTTTCAAATAATTTAACTCTTGGTATGCTATCGAATGCTTTTCTGAAGTCTACAAAGCAGGAAAACAGCAAGTTTCTTTTTTTCTTAGGTTTGCTTTTAACGTATTTGTCAATCAATGCCTTAAGGATCAGCATATTGTCTACGGTACTGTGTTTTTTTCTAAAACCGCCTTGTTCGGGTTTAAGTATTCCCTTTGTTACTAGGTATTCATATAGTCTTCTATTTAGTATTGAGGTGAATAATTTTCCTAACGATGACAATAAAGTTATACCTCTATAGTTTTCAACGTTGTCGTTATCAAGCAGAATGTTTGAGGTCTCGAACGTTGCCCATTAGTTGCATCCAGCACGCGCTGATTGCTGGCGAAGGGACATTTCTAACGGTTGAGCAGATTGGTCGATTGAAGTAGCCTAAAAATATTGTAAAAGTTTCATTGTTAAAACAGGCGCCCAAAAATGTGTGACCCTCCCCAAATCGAAGCCCAAAAAGTCTTAGCCCTCCCCCTAAATTTACCGGCCCTCCCCCCAGTAATTAATGACCGCTCCCTAATATCAACAAACTCGCTGCACGCTACCTTTACCGGCCGTGATCAACAAACTCACTGTACGCTAATTTTGAATCCCTTACTCTTCATACTATAGAAGAAATGAAAGGTAGGAGACGAACTTCAAATCTCGGGTTCAAAGCCACTCACGTTTGGGTCGATTTCTTCACGAAAATCGCATCTATTTTACATTCTATCCCCATCAGCATACGCAGTGATAAATTTCCAGTCTATCTGTGCCAACCAAACGAAGATATCTGTATTTGCCGAGCTACAATCCACTATTGAGTCCGCCAAAATCTCGCCATAAGCAGCCATCTATGCCCGTGACTCGCCAAAGTGGTGCCAACACAGGAAACCCAAGCTCTGTTTATGGCTGTTGGGAATTTTTAAATCTAGCTTTTCGATAAATATATTGCAATAAAATGAATAAAACTTACCTGGTGTTTATAGCCTGTGTCTTGACTATGTTTGTATGCAGTTGCAGCGAATTTAGGCGAATTTTAAATCCTTTCTCTGCAACTAACGAAAGCTAGATTTAAAAATTCCACAGCTTGGGCTTCCTGTCAGTTAACGGTTTTGACACCACTTTGGCGAGTCACGGGCATAGATGGCTGCTAGCTTATGGCGAGGTTTTGGCGGACTCAATAGTGGATTGCAGCTCGGCAAATACAGATATCTTCGTTTGGTTGGCACAGATAGACTGGAAATTTATCACTGCGTATGCTGATGGGGATAGAATGTAAAATAGATGCGATTTTCGTGAAGAAATCGACCCAAACGTGAGTGGCTTTGAACCCGAGATTTGAAGTTCGTCTCCTACCGTTTCATTTCTTCTATAGTATGAAGAGAAAGGGATTCAAAATTCGCCCAAATTCGCTGAAACTACGTACAGACACAGCCAAGACACAGATCATAGACACCAGGTAAGTTTTATTCACTTTATTACAGTATATTTATCGAAAAGCCAGATTGAAAAATTCCCATACAAACCCTTATAAATGAAATTTACATAAACAGAGCTTGGGCTTCCTGTGATTATATACTAGTAAACTCTTCCGAGAATCGACAAATCACAGGTTAACCCAAGGAGGATTGGAAGGCCTTCCCACAATCCTTTGCGTAGCAACTATATTATCAATTTTCCCGGTCACGTGAGCAATTCATTCTGCATTGAATTTCATGGAGATCGGACCTCAGCAGCACAAATTTTCACAAAGCATCTCAAAACCAAAGTTTTTCCTGGGATTTTGACGTATGTTTAGACTAGCTTTGACTTCCCCGTATTTCTGGCCATTATTTTACAATGAAAGCCTACGAAAAATGGGAAAATATGCAGATAATTACCTGTGATTTGAGTGAAAAGTTTTCAATTTTAGAGGTTGGCGCGCGCTGCTGACGCAATCTGATCACGCCTTTTTCGAACAATGAGCGCGCGCTCAAAGCTGCTTTTGTACGAGCGCGCGAGTGAATAAACCAAAGTATTACTTATTTCTGCCCTTTATCTTTTCAGGTAATCATAATTGTTTTTAAGTATAATGATTAACAAAGAATCGTCTGTTTTTTGGGTATAATTAACAATAAACATCACTCGTACTGTTTGTGAAATGCTTCACGAAAGATCGGCGTGAGTACTGTATATCCAGTGAGCGCGACATTTTGTGAATGGTATCGAAACACCGTAAACAATACGCATTTTCGACGGCTTTGTAAACCTCTTAAACCTGGAGCCCTTTGGAGCCCTTTGCACAAATTAGACACTTAATTTATTTATGTCACTGCTCATGCTAATTTCCAGGTAAGGTTAGTTGTCTAAAAGGTTTGTAGTTAATTTCTTTCAGGGTAAGATCTACGTCTTGAGTTCGCAGGAAATTTCTCCCAAACAACCTCTCGAGAAGAGTCCGATAAATATGCTCAGATTGTATGAAAAGTTCAAAAATTGAAGATGTTTAGCGAGTAGTAAAGTTAGAAAGTATATTTCTGACTTTGTTGAATCCATCTCTAGTTTCTAGAGTTAAAAAACTTCAAGGAGAAATTTAGTTGGAAATGACAAAACTCGCGGGTAACTTCAAGTTTCTCTTCTTCTAGACAATTTTTCAAGCGCAAGTGTTCATGGGAAGGCCTTCCAATCCTCCTTGGGTTAACCCAATTCGCTATTATCGCACTTCGGCCATCTTGGATTGAAAGTGAGGCTCGCGAGTTTGGATGAAAACTGTACGGTGGCTCGTAAGGGCCATCTAGACTTACCACTCTTTTTACTGTCTTACTTTGCGTTGCAAACTGACACTTTTTATTGCCAATTTACAAACTGGCACTTTTTATTGCCAATTTACAAACTGGCACTTTTTATTGCCAATTTACAAACTGACACTTTTTATTGCCAATTTGCAAACTGGCACATTTTATTGCCAATTTGCAAACTGGCACATTTTATTGCCAATTTACAAACTGGCACTTTTTATTGCCAATTTACGAACTGGCACTTTTTATTGCCAATTTACAAATACAGGCGTAAATAACTGCTGGCCGAAATCGCGGGATCTGGTTACTTCGACGACGTACGTACACTGACAACAGCATGCATATGGCAGCCTTGTCGTTGTTTATTCTGTTCATGTGTTTTACTGCCGTATTTAATTTACCTCCGTATTTGCCAACAGCGAGACAATATGCAGGGGACCGTGATGCTGTGATTGAGGAATATTTCCATCTTGGATCAGTTTATTCAAGGGCACCCAACGAGTACTTTTTGAAATTCGTTTGAAACCAGTTGTCTGCAGCTTATCTAGCCATTTTAAGGCGCCTACTATGTCTTTTGACGTATTCTAGAAAGCTATTAGCTGTTCGGATTTTCTAGGTGGAAATCGTGTCAACCGAAAATACTATGGCAAAATATTCCCGGCCTACGAATTTGTTAGTAGTCTAGAACAGAAACAAGAATGTTCTAGCCCAAGTTAGCCTGCTTGCAGGCGGTGGAGGGTGTTTTTTCGCGCAGCAAACGGGTGTTTTTTCGCGGCCGCCATATTGGCCGAGCGTGATTGAGACCTGGGATCGAATGACAAATGGAAGGGGGAGGGGGGTGGGGGAGAACAAGCAGATCTGCTTCTCCCCCACCCCCCTCCCCCCTCCATTTGTCATTCGATCCCAGGTCTCAATCACGCTCGGCCAATATGGCGGCGATGATCCGTTTGCTGCGCGAAAAACACCCTCCACCGCCTGCAAGCAGGCTAAGCCCAAGTAGGCTTCATGTTGCAAAGTTTTGTGGAGGTACGAATTTTTTAGGGTTCTTTTTTCCTTTAGGCAATTCTTAGGGAATGAAAATGTGTTTTATCACATACATACTGAGATTTACGAATGGAATCACTCATGCGAAAACTCACTTCACAATTTTCCTTAGCCAATCAGAATCGCGAAACGAAATTTTCACACCTGCGAAAAGCGTTTCGTCCAATCAGAAAACACCTGCCAAAACATATCGGGTTTTCAAACTGGACTTGAGCTCGGAGGCGCCACTTTCATTCTCTACGAAAGTTGGAGGTTTTGACTTTTTTTTAAATAATGTAATATTGACCTGTAAACAGCCAACTAACGATGTTAACACTTCCAAGTCAATTGAGGAGTATATTATCGACCAAGAAAACAAAATCACAAGAGCAAAAACTTAGAGAAACAGCCGTAAAGTTACTCAAAGAGACAAAGAAGAAGCGAAATTCTACCGAAAGAACTCAACAGATATTGAGATAATCTATGTGAAATCATTCTTAGTGTCAAAAGAAAATACGACGAAGATTACGAGCTTTCAATCCTTCGTGGAGTGATTTCAACTTCCATAGACCATCGACATTTGAAAAATCGTAAATATTCTGTGACAGAGAAAACCTACAAGCCGTGGAGATGTCTGGAAACCGTCGTAGCAAACAACTTGGACAAAAGCAGGTATACGTATACTAATCTATTGACGATGTAAACTTGCAAACTTTATTTGTTGAATCAAAGACAGTTTCATATTGATTATACTGACAAATACACACAATTAGAGCTTGGGTTGCCTGTGATGGGAAGTGCTGGCGTATGGTATTTATGCATCAGTCAATTCCAGCAATGCCCATCCCCCCCCCGGGACATGGTGGGGCATTTGCATATTTTGAGATCCCGGGAGTGGGGCATTTGTAATCTTATATCGGCCCGGGGGTCGGGCATTTGACACTGCCGAAAAGAATTATAGGAAAGAGCCGGACTGGTCTCGTGGTAACGACGCCATACTGTATCAAGTAAAAACAAATCTGATTTCTTGTAATTACTCCAGCTGCCCGAGGATTCTACATGTATCTATTTCTCTAAACCTAGAAACCTGCAGTTTATGACTGTCTTATCCACGTATTTGTATATGCTAGGACACGAAAAAGCCGGGAAATCTATGGATGTTGAATTTTTTACACTAGCTAGAAAATAGCAGTTCCCGTACGGTATTCTTAATGCTACGCTGCGCTAAAATTTTCAGGAGCCACACGGGGCCCAAGCTCTGCCGGTCCGAGTTTGAAACGATATCAAGTAGTTCGTTTACAAATATACACAGTTTGCTGCTGTCCACCGGACGAACAGAACAGTTACACTATTATTATAAAGTCACATGGTTTTAATAAGCGTTTATTGTCGATAACATTAACCGCGTTGCGAATGATTATTTATAGGAATGAAATAAAAACTATATATACTGATGTATTAATACCATTTTGCTCCAGGCAGCTCAATAGTATAATCAAACAGCGGTAATAATACAAATACAAAACAAGATGGCGGATCTACAAAACGAACGGAAACTATCAATGAATAGATTCTCTGCGCCTTGTGTATTTGCATGGAATTAAACTTGGGCAGTATATCATTATGGATGTGCCCGGGGGTGGGGCATTTTCCTTACTTCTTTGGCTCCACTGTGGGGCATTTGAAGACCTTGCTTGTCCCCACGGTGGGGAATTAGATTTTTTTTTACGAAAATGGCTAATGCCCGGGGGTTGTCCCGGGGGGGGGATGGGCATTGCTGGAATTGACTGATGCATTACGCACGAGTTTGTTTTCACAAAACGAACGAGCGAGGTACGAGCGAGTGAGTTTTGTGAAAACAAACAAGTGTGTAAATACCATACAAAAGCACTTTCCATTTTGTAATTTGTTTATTACATACATACTGAGATTTTTCCCCAGTATCAAACAGGTTTTATTTAGGTCTTGTCATTGTTTTGTTTTGCATTTCGTATCCGACTCAACGTAGACTAAAATGTATGCTTGATACAATCATGGATCATAAAAAGACTGGATTGGGCACGCGCTGACGTGATGGCCGCAACCAAGTGGAAAATCGTGACGTCACATGTAAACAAACATTTTCGCAATTTCTCGGCGTGCGCGATTTCGCGAGTAGCTTGGAAAATAAACGTCGAAGAGAAAAAGATTAAGCCCTGAAGGATGGAGATCGGAGAAAACTTCGAGGTGTGCTCAAACGGCTTGTTTTCGGAGGAGAAAACGCAGCTCAAGGAGAATGAATTTAATACGAAGTTGCCGATAGCTGTCGTTCTAGCAATTCCGAAAGTGAGAGTGAAATATTAGTGTTTAGAGTGCAGAAAGGTCTATCATACTAAATGTTGGTTCATGATAAGACCCGTAGGAAGCTATATGGAGCTATTAATATTGTCAGAATTGTCAGAATATCAAACGAAATGCCATAAGTGAAAACACGAGTATTCTCTCTATTCATTCTATCGCGTGACTGTGTACGAACTCGTTTGAAAGGTCCTTGTTGATGAAGTTGATAAAAGCCGAAGGGGAATAACGACGACATTCGTTATAACCATAACTCCCACAAACAACCGTAGGGTCTAATCATGCAAAGTCGGGACCTGGCTAAATCACCGAGAATTGGAATTTAGCGTGTCGTTTTTGTGGATGGAGGAAAACCGGAGAACGCAAAGAAAAATCCTCGGAGCAAGGACAATCGATACCAACAAATTAATAATAATAATAATAAAGACTTTATTTATGGAGGGTAACACATAATAGTGCAGAACACTAATAAACTTGTGGCCCTAAAAAACTAACCCAGTACAACCACATGATTGCATTCCTCCAAAAGGCCTATAATTGGATTAGAAAAGTGGGAGGTATTCTATAAGTTTCCCACCCACAGTCACACCCCTTCCCCATACTATTTTCCCAGCACATTCAGTGATTTTTAGATTGTGTCCAAAATCTAAGATTTTTCGGAAAAAAATGTCCATTGTTGAGGCCTTTCATTTTGTTCTGAAACCCAAATGGGTATATTTAATAAGTATCCCAAAGGAGAAAGCTTGGTAACATGTTTTTGCTGGGTTTATTGATTTGTGAAGGCAATAATATGTTATACTGTTAGTACACTTTGTATTATGACCTCTGGGTACAGTATATTAAATTAGATCATTGATAATACTTGTGGTTTGTACAAATCATAACTTATATTCCATTCTAGCTAGCTGCATGGATGATATATGCTATTTAAATCTGTATATCTGAAGTGAACTAAGATACACATGAACAGTGAAAACAATAAAACAATTTTTATTGAACTCTCAGACTTACTGTACATAAAATTATAGTTCATGTACTGTTCAACATAGTAACCTTGACAATAAACCTATCAAAATTATCTTATAGTCAGATGTAATATAACTGAAAATAAATTATTAGAAATGAAGATTTGGGACTCAGTTAGAATTAGCATAGATCTGAACCATCAAGTTTCATTGAAAATTATCACTCTAGCTCAGACTATTAAACATGCCTAATTTACATAGCAGAAACCTTGCTTATCGACTCTTCTGACATGGTGCAGGACTCGATTGACAGTAATGCTTGCCCACTTGCCCAGGACAACTAAAAAGTTAAACCGGGCAGGTAATTTTTGTACCTAGACAACCAGATCTCAAGGCAACCAGCCTAAAATCTAATGTTGAGCACTGTGCTGGCCATGTTGATTAACTGACTCCCAGGAGGATAAAAAAGATTTGTTTTTGCTAGTCTAAAGTTGTTGTGAAACTGCACAATACTTCAGGGCATTAACCAACAAAGATATTTTTAAATAATTGTGCAGTATTTTTTCCCAAAAATAAAACCTTGTTCACATGCTAACTTAGTTATCTGGGAGACTGCTTGCACTATTGGTTACGAAGTATGTATACAGTGTTACTGTAAATACAACCTTTGTATTATAGCTTAATTTTTGGGGATTTTTTTCATGAGGAGTAAATCTTGAAATTTTAATGCCATCTCTATGGGGGATTATGAAATGTCTTGAGAACTTTTATAATTTCTCATCTCGCCCCCCTTCCTCCATAAATAATGAATGGTCCATATAAAGTTTTGAATCATGGAGTCATGATATGAAAATAAAAACATTCAAGTACCCTGTAAAATCTGCATGTACTGATGTAGACTACTTCTTTTAACACATGCATGTACATGTAATAATAATAATACTTTATTCCAAAAAATACCATCAAAGATACATAGGAAGTACTGGAAGTACACAAGTAGGCAGCTAGGTACAATCATTAAACATAGTCATAATGTCGTGGCAATATTTTGCTGTACACCTCATTACAGACTCATCCTTCATTGACAAGCAGTACGAAAATAATTCTCGCCGACTAAAACAACTAAATGAATCATTGGTAGCTAACAAATTGCCCCAAAAACGTTCTCTAACATTTACAAATTTTATATTATTACAACTGGTGAAGTAATGCAATTCATCACCTAACTCATTGGGGTTACAAAGAGGGCAAACGCGTGCGTCGTAAGTAATGTTTGCGTAGCGACCAGTTTCAACAGGGAATTTGTGCGCAGAAATCCTAAATCTTGTCACCGCCTGACGATGCTTAACGCTCGAGACATACGACAGGTAGTTCTCAAAACCTGTATTTGGCTTCACTAGATTAAACGTACGCAACTTACTGCACTCTTGAACCTGGTCCTTCCACCGCTTATTAAAGGAATTATATAATTCAGATTTCAGATATTTAGCCAGAACTCTAATGTTCTTAGTGGATATAACAAGATCCTCAAGAGATTTGACATTGCACATCTCTAACAGATAATTCGTAAACTTAACGCCCTGAAAATTTGATTGTATGCACACACGTGCAGCTCTCCCAACTAATTCATCCCCGTACAACGAATCCTTCACCCGTACCCAGTATTTAACTACCAAAACAGAAAGTTGCACAACCATTGGTACTCTGCCCAATTCTGCATACACTGCTAAGTTTGTAGACTTAGAGTGAACGCCTAAAATACGTTTGCAAAACTTCAAATGCAGTTTTTCTATGTCGGTAACCATACTAAAAAACTTTGTCTTGAACATGTCAAAACTAGATATCCTTCCCAAAGCGTAAACTCCCCAAATCTCACAACCATACAGCAGCACCGGAACTACAACAGTTGAATACAGTTTCAACAGCACTTTCACTGGAACATTCTCCACGTTAGAAAAACTTTTAAATAGACCGTGATACGCGCGTAACGCCTTATTGTACAAAGCCTTTTGGGCGATTTTAAAACCACCACCAAAATGGAAAGTTATGCCCAAATATGTGTACTCATCGACACAATCCAACAAATCCTTGCCAAAATACCATTTAGAAGTTATAAACGAGCGTCGCTGGGCTCTCGTGCCAAATACTAAAATCTTGGACTTTTTCAAGTTGACCTTTAACTTCCATTTCTTAGTATAACGCTCAAGCCTACGAATGCAACCTTGCAATCCACTCTCGGACTCAGATAGCAGTACCAAGTCATCAGCATACAGTAGACAACTCAACTTCGAATCGCCCAGTATCACTGGATCACAGGATGGTGTGTTAAACAAATCAGGAATATCATTTATAAAAAGATTAAACAACGTAGGACTAAGATTGCATCCTTGTTTAACTCCTATGTCCGACTGAAAAAAAGGAGTGGCTCCTTGACTCAATTTAACCGCCGCCTTGACAGATGAATACATACTGAGCAGAATGCGTACAAACTTTCTACTGCAGCCATACTGAATCAGCTTGAAAAACAAACCCTCTCTCCAAACACTATCGTAAGCCTTCCTAAAATCAACAAAACACGCAAACAACGGCTTGTGCCGAGTCTTATAAAAGTAATATATATGGAACATAAGGAAGAGTTATGAATGTTTGGCAATTAAGTTCCACTGGTTATTATAAGTAAACCATCATTTGATATAGAACTGTGAATACATAACAATAGTTGTAGATAGAAGGCTAATTTCAGATGAAGGAACATTGTGAATAGTAAACTGAAATTCAATGGAAGACCACAAGGATGTAATCTCGATCTGCAGTAGATTCACCGGGGCATCCCTGGTGCCTTAACTTTCTCTCAACCATCTTGACATATGTCTAAGTGGATAAAATTAAGTAACATTTACATTTTGTTCCGCATAACAACCTTGACATAAGCTACACCACTATCCTCAAAAGTCACCAAGTTGGTACATAATTTGCAGCTTCAAATTACAACCCTAACTCGTAAAACTATGTCTAAGCCACAATTTGATGCAAATACAATCAAGTAAAGGAGAATTTGAACAACGACAACGTGAAAAACTAACAAATATTTGTGTCACAAAATACACAACATTCTTCCAAATTTGGCCCTAAAAAGGCCCGTTTTTGTGATGCGATTTTCTCCAAAACAGAATAAAATGAAAGTAAACAACAACAAGATGGGCTTACCTTGAAGTTTCTCGTGTGGCTTAGGCGGGTTGGAATTGTCGTAAAACAACGGAAAAAGAAAATATTGTTACTTAAAAGTGAGAAGAGCACTAAAACACGACCAAAAGTACAGAAGTAAAGGCAAAGAAACAGCGAAAAACCTTTAACCTACGCCACTCTTCACGTCACGATTTTCCACTATGATTGAGCCATGTTGAAGTAGAGTATCAGCCAATCAGCAAACCGGAAACACCCCACGTGACCTGTAGTTTCCAATCCAGTCTTTTTATGATCCATGATACAATCAAAATGGAAAGAAAATCTTACTTTCTAAACTGACATCAGCCTTGAAATAGTTTTCAACATCAATATGAAACTGTCTTTGATTCAACAAATAAAGTTTGCAAGTTTACATCGTCAATAGATTAGTATACCTGCTTTTGTCCAAGTTGTTTGCTACGACGGTTTCCAGACATCTCCACGGCTTGTAGGTTTTCTCTGTCACAGAATATTTACGATTTTTCAAATGTCGATGGTCTATGGAAGTTGAAATCACTCCACGAAGGATTGAAAGCTCGTAATCTTCGTCGTATTTTCTTTTGACACTAAGAATGATTTCACATAGATTATCTCAATATCTGTTGAGTTCTTTCGGTAGAATTTCGCTTCTTCTTTGTCTCTTTGAGTAACTTTACGGCTGTTTCTCTAAGTTTTTGCTCTTGTGATTTTGTTTTCTTGGTCGATAATATACTCCTCAATTGACTTGGAAGTGTTAACATCGTTAGTTGGCTGTTTACAGGTCAATATTACATTATTTAAAAAAAAGTCAAAACCTCCAACTTTCGTAGAGAATGAAAGTGGCGCCTCCGAGCTCAAGTCCAGTTTGAAAATCCCGATATGTTTTGGCAGGTGTTTTCTGATTGGACGAAACGCTTTTCGCAGGTGTGAAAATTTCGTTTCGCGATTCTGATTGGCTAAGGAAAATTGTGAAGTGAGTTTTCGCATGAGTGATTCCATTCGTAAATCTCAGTATGTATGTGATAAAACAATTTTCTAGGGACAATTTTTTCGAATCCGAAAGTTTTAGGCTAATTTAACTTACTCTCCCGAAAAGCTTTTTAACCGAAAACTTCGTTGGGTGCCCTTGTTTATTGTCCTTCCTCTTTCTTCATCAAGGAATACGTATTAGTTTGAGACAGCTAAAACGGATAATTAAGTACCGAGGATTGAGGAGAAGAAGAAATCCAACTTATTTACGCATTGTTGTGGACGTTATAGAACACGAGCTACAAAGAAGTTGTTGTTGTTTAGGTTATCGCTTCATGCAACAAAAGATACAGAACGAATATGGACCGTGAGAGTTGATAGAGAGACAGTGCGAAATATTTTGAAAGATTTGGATCCAGAAGGCGTCGAGAATCGCTCAAAGAAAAAGCTTAGAAGAAGAAAGTACTACTATCCCGGTCCCAACTTTATATGGCATATTGATGGCTATGATAATTAAACTATGATAAACATGCAACAACCACTTCCTCAGTGACTTCCTTGTAGCTCGCGTTCTATAGTTTACTGACGTCCACAACAATACGTAAATCTGTTGGATTTCTTCTTCTCTTCAAACCTCGGTACTTAATTATCCGTTTTAGCTGTCTCAAACTAATACGTATTCCTTGATGAAGAAAGAGGAAGGACAATAAACTGATCCAAGATGAATATATTCCTCAATCACAGCATCACGGTCCCCTGCATATTGTCTCGCTGTTGGCAAATACGGAGGTAAATTAAATACGACAGTAAAACACATGAACAGAATAAACAAGACAAGGCTGCCATATGCATGCTGTTGTCAGTGTACTACGTCGTCGAAGTAACCAGAGCCCGCAATTTCGGCCAGCAGTTATTTACGCCTGTATTTGTAAATTGGCAATAAAAAGTGTCAATTTGCAAATTGGCAATAAAAAGTGTCAGTTTGTAAATTGGCAATAAAAAGTGTCAGTTTGTAAATTGGCAATAAAAAGTGCCAATTTGTAAATTAGCAATAAAAAGTGCCAGTTTGCAACGCAAAGTAAGTAAAAAGAGTGGTAAATCTAGATGGCCCTTACAAGCCACCGTAGAAAAGAAGATCTAGGGATTCTTTTCACATATTTGATTCCAATGAACAGCTCTAAAAGCGATGGAGTTTGAAAATACGCGGAGATGTCGACCCATACTTCAGACATCGATAAAATATCCAGTGAGTAAAAAACAGCTGATTATAAAATAATTCTTCGCTTAAATAAGTGTGACAGGTTCCCCCAGACTAACAGATAGCAGAAGGCCATTTTCTACACGTAAAAAAACAAGAGAGAAACCTCACTGCAGTATACCCTGCCACTTCAAATGATCACTTGAAAACCTGTGAAAAATCCTTCATAATTTATAGCTTTAAATGGGTGTACTCGTTCTAGGAATGATTTGGGTTGGAAATGGTTAGGGTTTTTGGCAAATTTTGGGTTAGGGTTTTAGAAGGTTTGTATGAGGATTTGAGAAAATGCATTATCAATGAACCAAAATGGTTCACTTGCATGGATGGCTGATAACATTGCATTGGTACTGTAACTATAAATATCATATATACATAATATGGCTCCTGATACATATATCATATGTATACCAGGTAGTGTATGTTAAGATGATGATAATGACAGTATTACTGACTTGCAATGTTGGGCCATTATCAACAAATGCATGGCTACTTGGAAATTGACCAAAATTACCTGTAGAGAAACTGAGATATGGGTCATTTGACCATGTACAATGATGATAGTGACAATGGAAATGGTACTGGTGATGGTATTAATGCAAAACAATATTGATGTTGATGACAGTGCTAATAATGGCAATAAAAATTGCAACAATGACTACCTATAAACTTTAGTTTTCAAACTTTGTACAATTATTGTAATTTCCATAATTTATAATTGAAGTGAATATTAATCTAGATATTCAGAATCAACTGATCAGGTTGGAGTCTGGCAGGGTACAGCCTACTTTTAGTTGGGCAATACTGTAAAATTATCATCAGGCTGGATATAGCCAATGGGTTAGGCCTTGTATGTCTCGGTAGTAACTATCTCATGCTTTAGGGGAGCAGCCATACTAACAATATACCATCCAGCTTTTGTATCTGTGACTATTAATATTATATTTCAATCATGTAAATCAATTGTAACATATTAAAATATATTGTAATAATAATTTATATTATGTTAACAAATACTGCCAGACCCCAACACTGTCTCAGTTGTCTGTTTTGGTATGTTACAACATTTCGTACAATATATTTTCTTCTGCCATAATCATTGCAATGATGCAACTATGTTTTTTATAACCTACATGTAGCTGCTAGCTGGATGGGTACTCCAGCATCATTTACATCCTTTTTATCAATTTATTATAGTTAATATTATTTCTTTCCCAAGCCAAGCCACAGAAATTATGGAGGATAGCTTGATTTGAATTTATTCACAGATAGAGCAGATTTTTTTAACCCTGTTTAATAAAATCAAATAGACCTAACAGTCAGGCTACTGGTAAGTAAAATCAGTCCAAACTCCAAAATATTATTATTATAAGTAATGGCATGGCATAAGGTAAATTAGTTATAAAATTTCCCACGAGAGCGGAGGGAGGATTTATGGCTGAGGGGATTCAAGGGAGAATTTGCATAAATCCTCCCAAGGTCAAGGGGAAATTTAATCACTAGCTAATTTCATGCTATTACTTTGTAATACTATTATCACTGACTAATGAAACTAATATCAGAGGACTTTAGTTTTTCTCTGCCTAAACTAAAGTTACCATAGTTGAGTTTTTTTAACATTTTGTTATGCTTGATTGAGCACCATTGGTTGAACTGGACCCTGCAAGTGTGTTGATTTTGTGAAGAATAAATAAAATGTCAAGTAAAAATATGTAAAAATAAAATGTAATATGTGGCTGACTAAATATTACAGGAGCACGCATAGAGTTTAATCATGTCATGTTTGTGGTTTTAAGTATAATTATCTCACATGTATGGAAGAAGCGGGTTTGACAAATGAAGAGAAGACTGATAGGTAGGGTACAGGGTTGACAGGCATTCATGCACTGACTGCTAGGAATTATTTTTTATAATGACCTGCCATAACCCTCATCAGCATGCATGCCCTTCTAATTTTCATTCTTGCATGTCAACGAGAGAAAATTAGAACAAGTATCCATGCTGATGAGGGAATTTAGAGTTTAAATGTCCCTGAACAAACAAAGAAAGCTGAGGTGATCGTGGTATTACTAAGAAAATCACACATGAAAATCCCAGATTAACTAATAAATAAACCATCATTTCATACCAGAAATTTGACAGTGATAAATATCATTGCATAACACCCATGCCCATTCTAATAAAACCTCCCAAAATATTTCCCTTTGATTCAGTACAAATACATATATGATAAATAATATATTTTACATACAAATTATTATTCACACATTAAAACTTTAATATGATGGTCATGACACTTTCAAAATTAGTGCCAATTTATTATTAGTGGTGTGCAAAGTACACAAGTCTTATTCGTAAAATGAAAAATAACGATCAACGTGAAAAGTCCCATGTGCATTAAAAATTATCAAAATATAATAATAGAAGGTGGCTGATGCACGTGTATATATATTTATTGAGAACAATAACTTAACATGTTCCATTCGCCCTGCTAGGTGAGGTTTCTCTCTTCTTATTTTACCTGTAGAGACCGCTGCTAGCTGTGAGTCTGAGGGAACCTGTGACACTTTAACCGAAGAAGTATTACTTTTTTTTTTCTCACTCTACCTATATTTATCGAAGTCTGAAGTGTGGGTCGACATCTCCGCGTATTTTCAAACTCCATCGCTTTCTGAGCTGTTTATTGGAATCAAATATGTGAAAAGAATCCCTAGATCTTCTTTTCTGGCTATCATTTGTACAATTGGAATTACAGAAGTGGAGATGAAGTAGCTTTTTCATCCAAACTCGCGACCAACAACAGAACAAATAGTAAGCGCTACGCAACCGACAACCCGGAAGCCTCGCTTTCAATCCAAGATGGCCGAAGTGCGATAATAGCGAATATACTAATAAGCGGGGAATGTCTGGGAAGCCTGTGGTCTGAACAGAAAAACGCTTCACAACTCTGATTGGTCAACTTGAGTCACGTGAGCCGTGTCCGACACCGCCTAGCTTCGGATGCTGGGCTGGGCTGGGCTGGCTGGGCTGGGCTGGCTACGCTAGGCCTCGCTTCCTTGTCACGGAATCGTTGAACGAATGCATTCACAACAAACACTTGAAAAATGAATGCTGCAAAGGAAATCAAGACTATGAAGCTATGTAAGTGGAGCATTAAGCTTTCAATGCTATGTTTAAAGAATCGACGAACTGTCCGGTAATAGACCAATCCAAGGTATTAAATTTCCACCATGGCCATGGGCATGGGTGGCGTGAAATACAGTGTTAGTATGGAATCTGATGTTACAGACAAATGTATGGGAAACTAAAAACACGATTGCACGCTTACCAGCACAGCTACATCCCTCAAATTTCGAAGAATATCTGAAGAATATTTCATAAATTCGATTTTATGGAAATTATTTGGCATCAGATTCTCATACAAACACTGTATTTCGCTCCATGTTTGCACCCCCTACATGGTGGAATTAAAATTACCTTGGATAATTGGTCTATTGACCGATTTAGCTTTGAACATAATTTTATCCCTCTCCAGTGGCTCGAGTGCAAAACTCGAGCTGGTGCCTTGTTTTTCTTGAGTTACGATATGCTGCTGATAACTTCCCAGAGTTTAGAACGTAGAACTTGGCTTTTGAGTTTTGTCTTGAAATGTTACTACATTTTATACGTACTAAGATACATGTATTGTAGGACCAAATTTTATATCAGGGCCAGGGGGTCCAGTAGGATCAATAATATTATTGGTGATTTAAGCTGTTTCTTGAGGGGATTTCACAATGTTCAATTGATTTTTTGGTGGTGACTGCGATTTTGATCATATTTTCTGAGGAGTAAAGACAAAATATGTTGTTTATTTCTAGGGGTATTGAGCTCTAAAATGATGTGTATAGACATCGCGTATCAGCAGCAGCACACGTAAATAAGGGAGAGATGGGAAGCATTGCGGTCAACTGAGTGCTCTTTGCTTAGGGATTGTTTGTCAATTATAGCTAAGGGAGGGCTGGAGTTGAGAGTAAGGGGGTACAATTAGCTATAAGTAACGAACAGTCCCTTAGTTTACCAAATACGGTAGCTTAGCTAGGTTAAATTACAAGTGTATATGTTGTCATTTAGAAACAACCTAGGTTGGAATATTGATGATTCTAAAAAGGGATTTTTTTGGGGGGGGGGGGATTCACGTAAAATCTCCCAGTGGTTTGGTTTGACCCTCAAAAATGTTGGCCCAAGCACAACATGCAAGACACCCCCATCCATTTAACCCACCCCCTATATACATGTATGCAAACCCACCAGTTTGACCCAGAACCTAATTCCTGAAGGTACCTTTAGTTAGTATTTTATTACATGTACCACTGAAACATTTCTAATTATAGTGAACTTAATTTACTCTGCCTTCAGATTCTGATGTGGAGAGGATTTATAATGAACTGAAACAGGTATACTTCTAATTATTATTAAGAATTTCAAATCATGGCAAATCAAATGCATATATACTTTTTCTTACTGTTGTCAAAGTACAGTTCATTTTTAATTAATACATGTATGTATGTTCCATTTTATAGTTAGGATATAACAGAACTGATCCCCTCAAGTTAGAAGATGTTACTAAGTTTGATCAGTACCATTATCTGGGTACTGATGCAGTAGATGAGAGCATCAAAAGACTTGGAATAAGGTAAAATTAATTTAATATAAAATATACAATAAACAGTGCTACCAAGGTGCACTCAGGTTGCTGTGTTATTAGAATACAGATGCACTGATGATGTCCTGTTTTAGACAAAATCAACTATAAGCAGCTTCCTAAATTTTATTATAATTAGTGATTAAATTTCCCCGAGAGCCGAGGGAGGATTTGTGGAAGTTCCGACGCTGCAGACTTTAACAGATCCTCCCAATAAGGCTCGAGGAGAAATTTAATCACTAATTTCCTGAAATGCCATGCTATCACTTTGTAGTACTATTATCACCAAGGAATGGAACAAATCTCTGAGAAGTTTAGTTTTCTCTGCATAAACTAAAGACGTTGCAGTTGAGTTACATAGATCTGTAAGTCAGATGACATACATCATTGTACACATGGCAGAATTAGATACAATCATGTATTATTGTTGTTGAAACAGTTGCTTATAGTCTGTAACTCTGTCTTATATCTACTCAAATGAGAATTTTGTCCTGTTTTCCAAAGCTCTGGCCATCAAGTCCTTGACTTTGGATCTGGTCTAGGAGGACCAGCAAGACACATAGCATCCAAAACAGGCTGTAAGTTGGTGGCCATCGAGTTACAAGATGACCTGAATCAGGCTGCTGAGGACCTGACAAAGAGGTGTGGCCTCAGTGGGAAAATACAACACAAATGTGGTGATATTCTTAAACCAGACACTCGTAAGTTATCCATGAGTATACCCCTGCTAATAATATTATGTTATAATCACAGACTATAAAGATATTGTCTGTGGTCAGTTTCTTAGATAAGTTTTAATTATATCTTCAAAAAAAGGTGTCTAAGTTTGAGGTATGGCCTATACTCAGGTGTGGCCTATACACACAGGTATTTATGGTAATAATATATGTAACCACATAGAATCAATTAATAAAGGAATTTTAATGTTTTTCTTGTCTTTTTAGCTCCAGGATCTTTTGATTTCCTTGTGGCATGGATGGTTATACTTCACATAGCCGATCGAAAGACACTTTTCAAGAACTGTTTTGATCAACTGAAGCCAGGAGGTAAAATGTGAGTAATTATAATCTGGCAAATTATCAACTGAATGCTGTTGCAGACTGGTTTAAATTACACTGTAGTTTATCCATTTTGGTCTGGGAATGTTGTTTACCATTTGTACATGGGACGACCTTTTTTGAAATAGCTGTACATGTACATGTATCTTTAGTTATGGGTTCCTCAGTGAAAGGTTTGACTTGTGTGTTATTGTGGGTTTTCAGATACATTGAAGACTTGTTTAAACTTAGTGAAATGAGTGCAGCTGATGTAAAAGTGCTGCGAGAGGATCTATACCTGACTGTTCTGCCTGCAAAGGACGAGTATCAACAGCAGATGAAGGATGCTGGGTTCACAGATATACAGGTACAGTATATAATTAACATAATATATTTGGCCCTCTCCAGTAACACTCATCTTTCTTGATCAATTTTTCCTCATCAAACAATTCCTCCTCCCCCATTGTCCATATATCCAACAAGTACCATATTCTAATAAACAGCTGTAGTTTGTTGTGTCTTAATTATTTCCCACACCAAACAGAAACTGGTCTTGTTACAGTTCTTTTTGGTAGAGTAGAAAAAAAGTACACCCTAGTAAGTTTAGCTTTGCTGTGATCAAAAGTCTCTAATCTTCAGACATTCATTGGGTGGGCATAAAAAGGGGAAAATTGGACAGCTAGCTAGGTTAAGAAATACAATGTATGGGTGTTAATTGCTGAACTTCAATGGAGAGGGCCAAATCCACCAATGGATTCCCCCTTCACCACCCCTTCGTGAGTAAAGTACAATTTAAGGAATATTAATTATCAATGAGAATGAAGGTACATGACTAGTACTTAAAGCGTCTATGAAACGAAAATTGTTTTCACCTAATTTTATGAAACAAGGTTTAAGTTATTGGCTTCTGTTATTATAACTGAATATCCTACCCTACAAAACTGCAAAAGCTCAGTCGAACATAGCAAAATTCATGCGAGAAATTTTGCTCGGTCAGAAGCATGTAAAAGGCCTGTGATGTAAATACCTTTGCACTTGCTTTTGTTTTCAAACTCTAAACAAAAGCAACTGCAAAGGTATTTACGTCACAATTGTGTTCCAGGCCCCTTAGGATCTGTCGCACAAAATGTGGTTATTTTGGGTCAGGATTTATTTATTTTTCCATTTGAAGTTTTCTTTTACATCAATTTTTGTGTATAGTAACGTAATTTAAAATATTTTTTCCTTAAAACTGTAAAACATAAATTTCGTTTCATAGACACTTGTACTTACTCATAAGGCATCAAAGCGAGGCTAGTTATTCCAGCTTGTCACAGGAAGAGAAAAATCTACAGTCCATGGCAGAAAATAACAATAATTTCCTTATGACACAAAAGAACACAACAGTGCGGTACGACAGAAACTAAGACATTTCTGACCGACTCCAATTTTGTGATATTTGGGCCAACTGGCCTCGCTCTGATACCAGTTACCAGACTTCATACCACGGTGCATAAGCTTTCCATATGACTTTTCCAATTTACTAGTAGAAAATGAGAAGCTGAATGTAGAAACCACCATCACTGCCATTGTAATTGCTGCCGCAGCGAGCGAGCAAGCTGCAGCAGTTCTAATCTGTAAGCGGGTCCAAATCTCGATTCCTTTTTTTTTACCACAATGCATCACTTCTATTGTCTTTTTTTACCACACTGCTTTGCACGGATCTGATCGTCACGTGACATTACACGAGGTGGAATCTGCATTGTTTGAGCTAACTACGTTCAACCGACGTTCTTTAATGCATTTCTGTGTACTATGCAATCCTTGTGTAATCATGAATTTGTTGAAGAATTAATGCAAACACGAATTGGAATTATTCTTTTTTGATGGCAGTGATTTCATCTGGTGTACTAGTAGAGTAGTGGACAAGAGTTAGTGGACAAGAGTTAGTGCAAGCAGTCGGAAGGGTCGTGGTTCGAACTCCAGTGGAGGCAGACTTTTTCTTTCTATGTCATTCTTTATTTCTTTACTTCTTCGCTCCTTACTTGTAGTTTATCAGTATGTAATTAGTTAGTGGTTCATGAATATGATGATTAAGAAATATTGATCACTAGGGTTGGAAACATGATCAAACACAAGGGTTTCACCCAGTATCAAGACCCACCCAGGTTGAGAATCTTGGCAAGATCTTGCCAAGATCTTGCAATCTTGGTAAGATCTTGGCAAGATCTTGGCAAGATCTTGGCTAAACATGCATGATCATGCAAGATCTTGGCAAGATCTTGCCAAGATCTTGGCAAGATCTTGCCAAGATTAGATCTTGTCAATCTTGCAAGATCTTGCAAGATCTTGCAAGATCTTGCAGGATCTTGCAGGATCTTGCAAGATCTTGCAAGATCTTGCAAGATCTTGCAAGATCTTGCAAGATCTATTTCTTGCCAATTTAAGATTAGATCTTACCAAGATCTTGCACGATCTTACAAGATCTTGCAAGATCTTGCAAGATCTTGTAAGATCTTGCCAAGATCTTGCCAAGATCTTGCCAAGATCTTGTAAGATCTTGCAAGATCTTGCCAAGATCTTGCCAAGATCTTGGCAAGATCTTGCAAGATCTTACAAGATCTTGCAAGATCTTGGCAAGATCTTGGCAAGATCTTACAAGATCTTGCAAGATCTTATATACCTGTTATAAATTATATAGTACATGATCACTCCCCAGGTTGAGAATCTTGCCAAGATCTTGCCAACCTTGCCTAAATTAGATATCAATTGCTTTTAATATATAATTATCGATGAAATACCAGTGTATATTTCTTTCTAAAAAGTGATATCTTCACGCGTGAAGTTAAAAATGATATATTCACACATGAAGATATCACTTTTGAAAATGACTTTCTTTCAAAGATTTCTAGCCTTTTTAGTTGGAGATTGAAACTGGTATTAAATTAATTGATAATTATATATTAAACAGCATTACATGGCCGCTTGGAGATACAAATTTTATCTTCTCGTGTTGATGAAGTATCTTACTCGTTTGCTGCGCTCACTCGTAAGATATTTCATCAACACTCGAAAATAAAATCTGTATCTCCGCACGGCCATGTAATATCCTCTATACATTTAATACTTAACGTTTCACTGAAGCACAAGCCAGCAAGACACGTCAGCAAGACAATTAATGAGAATTAATTAACCTGAGAATTAAGAATCAGTGGGTGGGTACTGATCTGACTCCTTCATTTGTTTTTCTATCTCACAGGAAGAAAAGAGGAACTTTAGATTTACCTTTTATCCCAGTCATGTACATGCATCTACGTTAATTCACTCATTGTCCTGCTGAAACTGATGCTATTGTCTAAGTTTGCGACTGTAATATTATTAATACTACAACTTTTTTTTCTTCAAAATAACACCTCTAACAATTATCGAGATCTAAAAGGGGGCTGCCCGACTTGATAAATACCGGAGGTACATACAAGGGGGGGCCTTACATGTAGGTAATTTTCACTGATATTTTTCTCTGCTATAGGGGGAAGGGGCTGAAAAAGTTCACCAGTTGGAAATTAAGGGCTATGGAAATTTTACACTTCCAATCTTGATATCTTCATGCCCCTTTATATTAATTTTTTCAAGGTTGTTTTGATCAAACATTTTCACCAGATTTTGCTCAAATTTTAACAAACATTATACAATTTATTGACACAACTGATAATGTCAAAATATTGACCCTAATTACACATAAATGTATACTAATGACAAAATTGTAATGTAAGTCAACCCCACTTTTTTTTCACATTTTGCACCATTACTTTAAATGTAGTTGAACTATTTTTTTTAAACGACTGGAAACTGTTCAGACTCAGAATTTTATCAAAATCCCTTGGGCAGATTAGTTGGTGAAAAATTAGGGCTATGAATATCACACCTTACAAATGTGTCAAAGTTGAAAGGACCGTAGCTTTCAGCCAATAGAAGTGATTAGATTCCAAACTCAGGTTAAAAGTATTTCCCAAAGCTTACTAAATATTGATGACACATAAAATTGTGCTAGAAAAAAGTCAGAAAATAAGTTGTGAATATTTCTCTTGACAGGGTAAAAATGTTGAAAAATGATAAAAACCTCAAAATCTACACATTTCAGAGAAATAAAAAAACGTTTTTGAGCATTAAATTCAATCTTTCATAAGAATAACACCAAACCTCAAACATCACTGAAAATTATCTACTATTGGAAATATGATTTTTAAAAGAGCACACCAGAGCCATGCAAGGTTTTGGATACTGCTTTGTTTACTGATCTAGAGTGGCCACAGCTGACTATCGGAATGATGCACATGCATTTAAAAGTTGATAAATTACCATGACCAGGGGGCACAAGGGATAACTAATTTCTGTAAAAAATGTGTAGGTTGTCACAGAAACTGGTCATTATGATAATTTGTTGACTTTTGAATGCACGTGCATATTCCATTAGTAGTTGCTCTTGATGTAATTACAAAGCACTATCCAAAACCTTGATTCTGGAGTGCATATCTTTGAAAAATTGTACATGTATCTCTAATAGTATATATTTTGTTCAGTGATAGGATTTGGTGTATTATGCTTATGAAAGATTGAATTTAATTCTCAAAAAATTGTTACTCTCTTGAAAGAAATATTCACAACCTTTTTTCTGCTTTTGCTAGCACAATTTTATTTGGCTTGAAGATATTTAGTAAACTTTGGTAAATACTTTTGACCAGTAAATGGATTCTAATCACTGCTATTGACAGAAAGCTTTGGTTCTTTCAGCTTTGACATCATTCAGTAAGGTGAGAAAACCACAGTCCAATTATTTTCACCAACTTCTGCCCAAGGTATTTTGATAAAATTTGCACTGTGTATGCGTGTGTTATAAGTCTCATAACAGTTTCCAGTTCCTTGAAAAAAAAAATTCCACAAGATTGAGTAATACTGCAAAATGAGAAAAAAGTAGATTGACTTACGTCACAATTACAGTATAATTCATTACTGCTGTGTCTGTGATTGGGTCAAGATTTTGAAATTTATATCAGTTGTATCAACAAATTGTATGCTTTTTTTTTATTTGAGCAAAAAAAAATTAAAATTATATCAGGTAAAAATCCTTAGTTATGACATTTTGTTTAAATTTGCAAAGTGGCTTAAGTTTGGAACCTTAAGTTATGTCTAACAAAGATTAAATCATATTTTACATTGATATTAGAATTTGTTGTAGCCTGAGAAGAAAGCCAACTCTTTAATTGCTCCCGGCATTGCATCCCCCATGGTAATGAGCCAGAAAATTCCATACTGATTTTAATTTTAATCCATTTTTACTGCCATAAATTACAAGTAATATAAAAATGTACTCCCCAGACCCAAAGATTTTAGCTCAAAACAAATGCAAAATATGTAAAGCCAGGAATCGACCCATTCTCCCATTGCTTAATTGTCCAACTTGAAAAGGGTGTCAGATTTGCAAACTTTAAGGCTTGATTACAGGGTGTCAATGAGAATGAATCAAACATTATTTTGGCTAACCACATACATGTACTCCATTCAGAGTCTTTAAAAAATATTCTATTAGCCACATTAATGCACAAGGGAAAATATGCATGCATGTAGTGGTAATTTAATTCCTGTAACCATTTTAGGTGCAAACACTTAATCCATATCCAATGAAAAACAACAAATTTACACTTAGTTGACCCAATACTTTGCATGGCTAAAGTGAATAAGTTGCACTATAAATATCTGGTATGTCAACCACTTAATTACATACCAATCATGTATGGACCACTCACCGACCATGTATCAACCACTAACATGTGATCATGCACCTACAGGTATCAACCACTTTATACCTTTATACCATGAACCACTAAACGACCACCTATCAACCACATCACTGTACACCAACAGCCTCCCAACCACTAATCAACCATACATTTATGGTGCAACGTTTTCACATTTATTAGCCATAAACATATTTTAATTTGGGTCAATTAACCCATTCCTCTAGTATATAAATTTTGCCTTTGAGAATGATTCTGACCTGATTGCAGCATACATGTATATATATATATACTGTATACACATGACCATTTAAGTACACAGAGCATAATATATTGAATCGAAGTTGCAATTGTGAAAGAAAGAACAAAATTAGATCAAACTTTCCAATAATTTTAATTACTTAAGCTTAAGTACAGCTGTATGTATAAATTAAAAAAGAACAATAAATTGGATGGCTTGAGTGTTTACACCCAATAATATTATCTTGTACACTGCTTATTCAAATGTCAGTGTTGAATAGCAAAACTAAATTAGCCCACTTTAATGAATTCAGTTGATGTGGCACTAAAAATTAATCTTACCTTGAGAGCAAAGTAAGAAAGACAAAAAAAAATATGTTAGTTAAGTGTCCCTGAGAAAATATAAGACTATATATCCACTCAATGACAAAATGAGATAAGAGGTTTCATCAGCTTGCATTGAGGCAAACACTCCAGGAATTGAGGTCATAAATCCATCTTTAATGTACTGTGGGGATGTGACATCAGACACCTTATTAAGCTCCTTGGTGGTCTAGGACTACCTGTCCCAGGCATTGCAGTTTCCGTTGATTTATTGGATTACGGTGTAGCAGATACGGAGTATTGCTGGAAGTACTTCTGGAAGACCTTTAATTTGCAGTGGGGTAAAAAATAACTTCATTAGCCACATTCATATGACTGTACATTGATCTCCATGTATACAAGCCAGTAAATGCAAAACATAATTATACCGTATACTTATTATTATATGGATGTGAGTGTTTACTGAAAAATAACCCCTCATAGCTAGAACTCTGGGTCTTAAGTGCTGCATTTTCCATATATCCTCATTTAAAGTGAAAAATATCAATGACATCAAATTTATAATAATTGTCACCCTTACAGCTTTTAACTACAAATATAGTGCATTTAGCTGGTCCGTCAATCAAACGAGTACCGCCTATACTTAGCTGATATTACAGTGGCGTCTACGAATAGCAGTCTCAGCGGTATTGAACTGATCGCCTCGCTTAAATGTAATGAAGCGCCATTTAACTTCATTATTGTATGACGCATGACTAATTTAGATACACAGTTTGAATAGCGCTTCATTACGTTTACAGCTGTAAGCAATGCTATCGGGTCAATACTGCTAAGACTGCTATTCGTAGACGCCACTGTAATACAAAGCTTTCAAAGGCATACCGCCTAGTATGAAACAGACTCTGTGTTTGATTGATGGTCGGCTAAATGCAATTTTTGACAGTCGCACTACAATGAAAACGTAAAGATGCATGAAGACCAATTAATCACTGCTGGGTGCCACTGAACGTAAACTTAAGGACGGTGCCTACTAATTGCAAACCAATTTGTTTTCTAAAAATCTATATGGATTGTTTGAACCCCCTAAGGAGCTTTTGAAATCAGAAAAAAAATTATGGGGTACCCATACGTTTAAGAGAGATAATTAAGGATGAAAATCGAACAAAGTGCTGACTCAGCATTTTTCTTTGTCCGAGAAACTATTTTTTAATTCGATTAATATTTTGGGTTATATGGCAAAATATTAGGGCAAAAAACGTTAGACATAGCTTTCTTCACAAAGGATGCCAATCAAACTATTTATCTTACAATGATTATCATTTTTTGTACAGATTTTGCTTTCTAAGCCTCATTAGTGACCATGAACAGACATATATTTTTTGCTGAAATGGCATCAAGTTTCAATTTTATAAAGACAAAAAATATATGTAAACGTTGTTTAGCTTCTATATTATAGATTACAAAAATAAAAAATGGGGGTATCCACGCGTTTTAAAAAGTTATGTGGATGGTAGGCCTCTTTATCGCTAATTTTATTTTCAAAAATTGACATATTTTACCAAGGCCTCCCTAGTAAGTCTGAAAATTGGTTTCTTTTATTGCATTCTGGGAGATTTTCAAGATGGCGGTGGGGAAAAGAGTCGGTGCCGTCTTTCGACTTTCTTCATTGAAAATCAAACCTGTTACTGCTTCCTTTGTGCTCAAACCCCATACAGTCCTCCCTTCTTCATTCTTCTTTGGATTTCCAAGAGGTTTACCCGTTTTCACAAAGCTTATTTGACCGTATTCACACATTGTTTATACTCGGCCGAGTCCATGTTTGGAGAATTGAAACTGACGATACTCGAAAGCATCGACAGGCCTAAAGCACAAGGCGCTGGGCGAAAAGACAACAGCGATTCATGGCAGTCCAAACAACCTTCATTCAACTGGTCGGGTACATCTCCTAAATCTACGATTCTTCGACCATCTCCCCACGATAAATCATTGAAATGGTCGGCTCTTTTAATACCATTTTAGCTGAAAATTGTCTTTCGTGGCCGTGTAGTGGAATTTAAAGATTTCCCAAATCGTTCATTTCTCAAGCATATATTTCGACCGTATTTTAAAATCCTTCATCTTTCTGTCTGTCAAATTACACAATTAACACAGCTTTTTCAAAATAGTTCTGCAAATGGCCTATCTCGCGGGATGACCCGCGGGACGCAAGATGCGCAGAACGGCGTGCGCGCTGACAATAGTAGGCACCGACCTTAAACCAGCTATTTACCAAAATTCAATCAACATTTAGGACATTTAGAGTACGTTTCTTGCATGCAAAGAACAGCATAAATGCCCTGCCAGGGCACATGGCACGACAACATCTCAAAAGGCCTGACATAGCAGCATTCAGCCGGAAGTCAAATTGATGATTCGGTAAATTGTGATGTTCCCGGGGGGGGGGGGGGTACTCCTGTTTGTGACGTATTATGTATGTGCCGCCTGGGTGGGTCAGGGTTTTGACCTCAGTTTGGGCAGGTAGGGTCAGGGTTTTGACCTGATTTGGGCGGATCAGGGTCAGGATTTGAGTATAATTTGGGTGCAGTCAGGGTCGGGGTTCAGTATTTTTTAGGCAGGTAAGGTTCAGTTTTTTTTAGCTACAATGTCAAAAATAATACATTCTGTTGCTGCATTTTGATCGCCTGTCCACATGTAAGCACTGAGGTTCCCTTACATTGTGACTTCAGTACTTATCTATGTACTCCATCTGCTGGTTTGTTTACCCAATACCACGTCCCGACTTGAAATGTTCCGTATTTTGCATGCAATCCCGGTACGCGGTATACCGGCCGGGATATATATCCGACCGTGTTTTGAAAACAATTTAAAGAAGGGGCAATAAGGTTGTTTTTTTTCAAAAAAGGGGGCAATCAGGGTTTTGGAGCTCGGATTGGGTCAAACAGGGTCAGGATTTGAGTCTCTTTGCCTAACATACATACCCATTTTTCATGTAAGTACCCCCCGGGTGATGTTATCAGTAAGGTAGCCTCTCTTAGTATTTTTGGGCTACCTGTGTTACCATATGGTACCCTCACTTAGTTGTTTTTCAGTATTTTTCAGTTTTTCACTCTGTTTGACTCGTATTCACTCGTGTTCGACTCATGTGGAGTTTTAGATCAGATCGGCAGGAAGAAAGAAAACTTAACTATAGTTTAATAGCCGACCTGAAAACATGGGTTTATCGCTAAGTTAATCTAAACTTATTGACTTATTTGACAGCTTGTCATCTATTTTGATGTTTGAGGTAATTAAATCCTAGTTTGTGGTTTCCAAACTGTCAACACTCACGTTGGAATGCATCATGTCATTTCATCCAAGAAAATCAGACGCCTCTCAGACAGGCGTCTGGTTTTCTCGAGGTTACTATTTTAACTATAGTAAAAAAAAAATTAACCATAGTTTGGCTGGTTTACTACAGTTAACGTCCCAGTGTGACCTCAGCCATTGACTGTTTAACCAGTCCAACTTTCAACACTATAAAACAAAATTGTGACAACAAAAAGTCAAAAGTTTTAAAGAGCAATCAGAAACTGAGAATGAGGGCAACGGCAGTTCTGCATACTAATGACAAAAATATAAGCTTAATTTAATACTGTAGATTGTTGTACTTTCCGAAATGAAACAAAATTACACAGTCTTACAATAAATAACTTACAATAAATCTGTATCACACAAACAACTTAAACAGGTTTATACTTAAATTGTTAAAAATAATAGACGAGTTTCTCACTCTCAAAAGATATATAAAACACCATCTGGCATCTGCTAAAAATGCCAATTTGCATGTAACAACTGTAATTTATATATAGTCAACATATATATCACTCAATAGAATAAATTTTGTACAATACAAACATCTAAAATAACTGTAAAATAAACGCTACAATGTAACTATAAGCTATAAATAAAGTACAAAGTCAAATCACTCAAAGGAAGAATTATCTAGCTGAATCAGTGAATAACATGCTGTAATGACTCTTATTTCAAAGTTATTTGCAACACAGCAGCAGAAACAGTTTGTAAACATGTTTATGGTAAAATAAATTGTAAATTCTGAACTTTAAACTGTAAACTGATAACAAAACTAGTGAGAAAAACATCCATAGTTCATACCTTCACTCCGGGATCTTGGTCTGTGCAAAGCTGCCAAGCCGGAACCATTTTTTAAAAGTGCCAATCCTGTCACTAAGTAAATCTAAGCCTTATGATTGGCTAAAATAGCGGATAGTACAAAATACGCAAATAAATAATTATTTTGAATGAAAAAAGTAACAATATAAACGCTGTTTGAGAATAAATAATTTTTATGTATAAAAATAAATAAGTACATGATTCTCGGAGTCTCTCATCCATGAGACACAATGTCTGGTTTTTGACTCAACAACACGGCAATTCCGCGTGATCTTCGTGGGAAGTGTTGACCTGTAGTTCATTCACGCTACTCGGCTTTTCTGGAAAATGCTCAAATAAAATATTCTGGAGTTCTTTTATTAATGGATCTATTTTCAAAGGTTAGGAGATTCGAGTATCTACAATTCCACGACACACAAGCATGACATTTTCCGCGAACTGATTTCAATAATCAATTAAATTAGATAGGGTTAATAATTGTCAGTGAGTGTTTGTTTACGCAGGCCAGTGTTTGTTTTGATCACAGCAAGCATTTTTCTAAAGCCAAATTTTAGATACCTTCCGAATAAAATTTAAAGTTATTTCATTTTCGTTTCGTGTCTGAAGAGTTTGACCTGATGCGGGAAATGATTTGATTCAATCTCAAAACGCCGAGTTGAGAGGTTTTGGCTGTTTTCCAAATTGTTATATAATGCCGCGAGATAGTGTCAATTAAGTTTTCGTTATAGTATTATGACTTCATCACTTTGTGATGAGTTTAATAATAAAATATCCCGTCGGCTAAAGTATGTTTTATTACGCTCGGCAAACTCCAAAGAGCGATCGCTTGAAAACAAGTACATGTACAATTACGAAGGCGATACTTTTGCGGCGAATTTTCAGCCAATTTTTAACACCCTTCTAAGCAAATAAAGTCGCTCTTATAGAAGAATTCATCTCCGTTGGTACAAATGGCGGCGATTGCCATTAATCCCTAACTGCCCTTTTCGCTGTAAAAATCAGCGATTTCGCCGAACGAGACCTAAGATCTTGGCAAGATCTTGCCAAGATCTTGCCAAGATCTTGGCAAGATCTTGTAAGATCTTGCAAGATCTTGCCAAGATAAGATCTTGCCAAGATCTTACCAAGATCTTACAAGATTCTCAACCTGGGTATGCATGTGACCAAATACAGTTCCTCCATTGGATGACTATTCCATGCATTATTAATGAGTTTGAGAAGTGTAGACGAACTCTTTCTAACTCTGTGTGAACTATCAGTTTCCAAAGAGCAAGATCTCTCCTGTTATCAAGATGGAGAGCAGCAAATAATTTTCTTCTATTGGCTTCGATAAAGTCAAGCAGCCGGTTCAAAATACAATTAGCATTTACAATTACATTTTCAATTACAGTTGATTTCCGGTGTTTAAACTCCACCGGGGAGAACAGTAGTTTGTTGTGCCGGGAATCTTAACAAAATGTTGGGAATTGGTAGGCTCAGGGAATTTACCGGGAGATCGTTGATATGTCAGGACAAAACGAAAATAAATCGCGACAACTTTTGAGTGACACACCACAGCTCAAACAGGATTCAGTCTCACGATAGCCCCAAAACTACAAAATATATTCATCCAAGGAGGATTGAAAGGGCTTCCCATGATCCTTTGCAACCAAATATATTATCAACGACAAAAATCACGTGACTTGCTCATTTGAGATGGCTCGCGTTCGGATAAGACCGTTCTCTGCTAGTCCATTCAGTCCATTTGACACTCGCGAGCTTATTTATGTCTATTTTATCTATTATATGGATCAAAGTACAAAGAAGTTCACCCCAGTACGAGATTTTCCATGTCTGGAGGTTAATTTTCAGTTTTCCAAACGAGTTGACTACCGAGTTTGCTGCCGGCCGGAGAGTTGACTACCGTCTACCGAATTTGCTACCGAGTTTTGTGCCGAGAGAGAAGCTACTGATTTTCCACTTTCAATATGTGGTCTTTACCAATATTATCTTCCTGCATTTGAATATTAACACCTAAGGATAAATCAAACAGATTCCCCTTCACAAGTAGCAAAGATTTGCAAAATCATCGTGAGTGAATTCGACCGTGAATTCGCAGCAGTGGTTTGAGAATATCCGTTTGGCGCCAAATTTTAACGGTTAATGCAGACGTGATTACTCCAGCAGAACGTGAGTACATTAGAATACATTTGAATACTGAGTATTGTTGAACACTTGAATAAGATATCTGATACATAAAATCTCTAAGGTATTCGGTGATTTAGTAAGAAACTTCAATTCATGAGAAGGATGGATGTGATGTAAAGTCACGTGGTAAGCTGTAGTGCTAAGTGTGCACGCCCTACGAGGGAAAGAGAAAAAATCTCTGACCCAAGTGGGACTCGAACCCAACGACCTCCAGGTTACATGTCTGGCGCTCTACCAACTGAGCTATCAAGTCAGATGAGAGCAATCGTGGGTATTGGTGCGTTTTATGGGGTCACGGCGATTATATATGTATATGTAGTTATGATAGGAAATCATGTTTGCCGCGTAGCACTATTAAGTGTAAAGGATGGATGTGATGTAAAGTCACGTGGTAAGCTGTAGTGCTAAGTGTGCACGCCCTACGAGGGAAAGAGAAAAAATCTCTGACCCAAGTGGGACTCGAACCCAACGACCTCCAGGTTACATGTCTGGCGCTCTACCAACTGAGCTATCAAGTCAGATGAGAAGGTCAGTCACCTTGAACTTTGAACAATGGACACTATTATGAATTCAAGCATAACAAAACGACTTCGCATGAATTAATGCAACGACAGTTGTCTGGAAAAAAACATTGTACCACGTAATATGAATAATAAAGAGACGATTAGTATATCAAAGATTCTCCTTCAATTCCTAAAAGAGAAGAAAAATCGCTTGTAATAGAAGGGAATATTTGCGCGAACCTCTCCTTTCAATCTCTGTAACTTGTAAAAATACCATGTGAGCGCTCAAAGTACCACGGGAAGCCCTTTCAATCCTCCTTGTAACACCTTGGCATTTTTATCACCCAGTAATCTATTTTTCCTGCCAAAGTGCTACTGTAGGTTCTCTTCTAATACAATTCCTTAACTGAGCACAGCAGCATTCACTACCTGTTAGGTATACTAGTATTATTTTAAAGGGTGATCATTGAGGCCCACTTCAGACTGAACTTTTCATGCCTCAAATTCGAAAATTACCGCTAAATGCGATGACTACAGACGCATGTACGCAGGGTTAGCCTCGTTCTTAGTTAAACATTCAGAAATACCAGCGAGAAGGCTATCACAACTCTGCGTATTGTTGTAGTTTTGCACCTTCTCGCTGGTATTTATGCGTTTTGCACCTTCTCGCTGGTATTTATGAATAAACATCGAGAAGGTGCAAAACGCGAAACTACAACTACGCAGAGTTGTGAATAGCCCACCTTCTCGCTGGTATTTATGAATGTTTAACTTAATGGCGAGGCTAATTAAGTTCGGCAGATGTCGTATTTTTTTCTTATTTCGACAATATTTTGAATTAACATTTGCTCTAAAAGCATATTATTAGTTCATCTAGAGACCTTAATTTGTATATAATGTCAGGAGTATCGTAGTTCAAAGCACTATTTCTTAACCTTAAACGAGTATGTAAAATTGAAGGCAAGCAATCTCCCGATATAATAGAGGCAATTGCGGGTGAAATATGAAACTTAATGTCAGAGAAAGGCGTACTTCAGTTGAAAGACTTCCACAATACGCGGCGCCATATGTGAGTTGGGTTTGTTGGTACCTCACCCTTGCTCCGAGGGTTTTTCTCCGGCTGGGTCCTCCAGTTTTCCTCCCTCCACAAAAACTAACACGCTAACAAAGTCAGGACCCAGCTAAACCACAGATCGAATTGTAATGATTACAATTCGATCTGTGGATTAGCTGGGTCCTGACTTTGTTCAGCCTCTGTGGTTGTTTCAGGTCCCGTTAGAAATTCGGATGGTGGGAACCAACTTACGATAGTTTACCGTGGTACGTCCTTATTTACTACGTTTTGTGTCATCGTATTTACAACAACAAACGAGAAATAGTCAAGTGGTAGAGCCTTGAAAACGATGGCTAACCATCCTCTCATTTTGTGTATTTGTTAATCATTATTTCTTAGCTTTTGACTTGTTTCTGCTGTGTAAACATCTGCTGTGTATATGTTGATTTAGCGCGCGCTCAGAATACAGCTCGGGCTTCCTGTGACTCAGGTTGTTTACATATAGCTCTGGCTTCCTGTGGCTCATCTCGCTAACTACAAATGTAGTGAGCGAGAACAGCCACAGGAAGCCCGAACTATGTGTAAACAAACCTGAGCCACAGGAAGCCCGAGCTTTATTATGAGCGCGCGCTAAATCAACACCTACTCAGCAGAATCAAGTCAAAAGGTATTTTATTTCACAATTTGCTAAGAAATAATGGATTAATATCAGTGACAAATACACAAAATGAGAGGATGGTTAGCCTGTGGTGATTCTAGCGCGCGCTATCACGTAATCCGTGGCACAAGCAATGACGCAATCCGTGTTATGTCGTCCTATTTCCAATGGCAATAAGCCAATCAGAACACGAGAAACTGAGCAGTTGTGGTAAAAAGTGCGATCTGTGACTAACTTGAACAGGACATATGCCACGCTGGAGTGACGTCGTTTAAATGGCGCTCTTTCCATGTGCTGACGGAACTAAGTGCATGAATTGAAATTTGGTTTTCGCGTAGATACAGATTTATGATCGCTACAATTGGTTCAAGGAATTCAGTTCGCCGTTTGAATCAACCAGTCTCTCCGACATCAAACTTAAAGGTATTACCGTAAGTTCGGTGCATGAAAAGGTCGCCCTCCTGAAATGGAGCTAAGTGACCGGTGATCAATTTAGCAAATTTCCACTGGTTTTCCGTGGTGTGGACTCTTATTTACCACGATTTACGTCATCACATGGTCAAAATTTGTTGTGGACTCACGAGGCGGAGCCAAGTGAGTCCACAACAAATTTTGACCATGTGATGACGTAAATCGTGGTAAATAAGAGTCCACACCACGGAAAACCAGAGGAAATTTGTTTTTTACAACAATATTAGAAAACGTACAAGGAAGTTTCGTTACAAAGCGTGACAGCTTTGAAAGAGCCAGCGTTGTCTATAACGTACTTTCTCGCGTCAGCACCGTTGTCTGGACTCTCATTTACCACCGTACTTCAACCAATCAGATCGCGAGATTACCGGCAGTTGTGGTAAAAATACCTTTTATAGTATGGTGGATGGAGTTGACCCTGCACTGATACAACCCCTTTATTTTCATTTATCACTTCATCAGCCTCACTCTAACCAATTCATTCTATATTGCCATGTAGTTTGAAGACATCACAAGCACATGGCGTCCATTCGTCGCCAAAAGACTCTCAGAGTTCCGTTCAGCGAAAGAACAGCGGGTAAAGGTTCTTGGTCAGGACACATACGATGGGCTGGAATATTTCTACTCTAAAGTCAGTGGAACTTTTGAGACTGGTAGTTTAGGAGGGTGTAGGATTGTTGCTTCTAAACCCAACTAAACACTACCATCTTAATCAAACCATATTAGTTAGTTATGGTGTTACGCATGTATGGAGTCGATGTTCGATTGGTGGCTGTTAATTAGCTACAAACAGTTAGTTACCTCCCTGTATGCTTGATTAAAATGATATGCAATATATTTTTGCTGCCGCAGCGAGCGAGCAAGGCAGCAGTACTAATTTGTGTAGTTGGGGCGGTTTTTTTTTGCCGCATTGCCAGAGCAGTGCTTTATGGTCTTGCGCAAGGACACAGTAACGATATGCGCAGTCTTCTGCACGTGGCTTTCTTTTCGTTTGGGCGCATGGTGAAGCAATCTCGTACCCAGACCCCATTAGTTTCTTACTGCGCATGCTCGACGAAATAATAGGGCTCTGGACGAATCCGATTCCGGAAGTCCGCGAATCACGGACTTCCGGCAACTCTGCGCATGCTTATCATTACGTCACCTGAGAAGTCGTTTCTTCGGGTTCGATTCTCGCTCAGCGCCTCAGGCCTATGGCTATGTTTTGGTTTAGATTTGGGAGTTCGCCCGGTATTTTGATTGTGATATTTTGCTTGCTAGTGTCAGGGCAAGCCTTGGGGAGTCTCTTTCATCTTCTGCCGTTTTCAGTTTGGATTTTAAGGCTTTATTTTCATGCATCAGGCTCGTGTTTCGGTATCGGTGGATTCATCAGACATCACAGATTCCAGTACACGTGAAGAGGATTCATGAGGATCGAAAACTGATCGCTGAAATTGCCTTACCTGAGCCCGATGACTACACAAACAGCAGCTGAATACACCGTAGAAGCAAGTCAAGGCATTTTTACTTGCCATTCTCTCGTATTTTAGCTCCTTGAAGGCTGGACTTCGTTGCATTCTCATCAGTACAAACGCTTATATTTAAGCGATCAGTGCCAGTTCACAAGTTTAAGAGATCGGAAAATGCCACTTCTGCCTATAGAGCACTTACGAACAATGTTGTTAAAATGTGAATGCGTAGTATTAGCTATCTGTTACGGTAAATCCCTCGGCTATATCAACTGTTACTGCTGGTTGGGTTCGATTTTCGAATTCATGTACCGTATGATTTGAGTTTGCCGCTGAAGTGATTTGAACTCCCGATAGGATGCAAGCAAATATCTAAGAATCCCTGAAGAGATCGACACCCATTTAGGTAAAATCCAACGGTTTTTAGCGTTTAGATACCCCCCAATTTTCAATGCATTTCTCCAAATAAATTACTTTATGTTTGACTTCCGGTAAAATTGCATTGTTCAGAACAGCCAATCAGAATACACAAAAATCGGATTCTTCCAGAGCCCTATTATTTCGTCGAGCATGCGCAGTAAGAAACTAATGGGGTCTGGGTACGAGATTGATGGTGAAGGTGTGTATATTTTTACTGCTTTTATTTTGCATTTTCACGTGAATGTGGCCTTTATTCGTACTTAGAATCTGTTGTTATTATCATCCTACAGCTTTGTTATTACCATCCTACAGTTTGCCCAGGATGTATGCTGACGACACCCACATTACATGCGCTCATAGTGACCTAAGTTCCCTTCAACCTTGTCTGAATCATGATTTAGATAATATCAACAAATGGCTGATTGCTAATAAGCTAACACTAAATATGACCAAAACCGAGTTTATGTTTATAGGTTCGAGGCAAAAACTGAATACTTTGACAGTGACACCAGAGCTTTCGATAAATGGTGCCCCAGTAAAGCAGGTCTCCACTACTAAATCGCTCGGGCTTCTCATTGACGAAAATCTCACGTTGCACAGCCATTTAGACAAATTATCTAAAAAAAATGCCCCCAGCAACACTACATTACATATACAAGGCCTTAGTACAACCTCACTTTGATTATTGTAGTGTTGTTTGGGAGAATTACGGCAAAACATTGGCAAACAAACTACAAAAGCTCCAGAACCGGGCAGCCCGCGTTTTAACCTTCTCTAGCTATGACGCTGATGCTGATAGTCTAATACAACGACTAGGATGGAAAACCCTAACTACACAGCGTCAAAGTCAGAAAGCAGTAATTGTTTACAAATCCCTTCACGAACTTGCGTTCTAAATTTGTTAAACGCGATGAAGTTACTACCTATACTCGAAGAGACTCCGCAAACAAACTAGCCGTTCCTTTACCGTGTACCAATTACATAAAAAAAACAGCTTTAACTATAGCGGTCCTCTGGAACAGCCTACCCTGTAATTTAAAGTGTTTATGAAACCAAATTTTGCATTTTTATTTTATTGCAGAATAATAAAGTTCATTCTTTTCTGATTATGAAGAGTATATTTATTTTTCAGTTCTGCCTTCAGAAAGGTCTCTTTTTGCCATTGAAATTGGCTACTTTATGCTAATAACTGTCCGGGCCTGGAACCGAATCCGCCATTACAATGACGTCACTGTGAGGACTCGCAAGTGACAATCATAAATATGATCATGTAGGACGACACGCATTTCTACAAAAAAATACAATAGAATAAAGCACAATACAATAGCCCACTTCCGCGATATGCTTTACTTGTCACGCAGAAAGGTTTCAATACGAGGCTCCGTGCTAAATTAAATTTATTCTTTTCTCTGTGAAAAAAAACAAAATTATTTAGCACGGGACCTCGTATTGAAACCTTTGTGCGTGACAAGTAAAGCATATTGCGGAAGTGGGCTATTCCGATACAAAAAATGAAATCCAATAGAACGCCGGCAACACAATACTTAACAAATAAAAGATGGTTCTCCTTGTTCTATAAAAAAATATTGCACGCTCGAGGTCTTGAAAAACTGCGGATGCACGAGCAGAACGCGAGTGCATTTAGCAGCATTTCAAGACCTCGAAAGTACATTATTTTGTTGTAGAACAAGGAGAACCATCTTTCATTTGTTTTATAATGCAAACTTCAATCTAGACGAAGGAAAGTAAGCTATCTAATTTTAAGAACCCACATAAAAATCTATTACTAAGCAAACTGACTACAGCGAAAACTCCATTTTACTGTACTTGACTTGTTTACAACATTTCTCGTCGCTGATTGGTTCAATTCTGACAGCTTGACATTGATGATCTGAAAACTCGTTTCTTATTGGATGAAATAACCTGCTATGAAAAGAACATGTCGATTGATAAAAGTGAAATACAGAAATTGCAAGACTGCCGGCCGCAAACGGGCTGTAAAATTGTCAACTGATCAAAACTGTTGCAGGAAACACAAAGTGCTTTCTTTTTACAATGTATGGTCAGTACAGGAGAAGTTAATCTGCACATTGTGATGGTGTTGAAAACCATTGAGTTGAGGTTCCCGACTATTTTCTACAACAACTGCATCGTTGACACTGGCTATTTATTCTGTGGTCTGAAGGAGGATATTTTCATTATCCTAAGGAACAGTGTTTAACTGCTGCTCTGATGGCAGTGAGTTGCGTAGCATTTGAGGCTCAGTTCGACTATATACACGGCTTTCGAAATTCTCTCTGAATTTCTAACGAGACCACAGGCAGCCCAATCTCGTGATTTGTGTATTTATACGCTTACAAATATCGCTTGAATAGTTCATATTATAAATCCTTCCAAAACATGTATGTTAGACATATAAATACACTACTTGACCCTACAATGTTTCAGTTGTAGTTATTCATACCTCTGAGCTCTTCTAGGGTTGTTTCCGCTGTTTTTTTCGAACCTCTTTCCCTCACTTCCTAATAAAAGGAAAAGGCTGGAGACAACTGATAAATATCCGATGCATAAGCTGAAATCTTTGCCACGAAAATCACACTTCGCTCACTCCAAATAACTCGAAACTACGGCAGGCCATAGAATAATAAATGAACCCATCCCTGCCCGAATTTTAAGATTCAGCGAGACCACATTCTGGAGAAATCGAACAATTTGTCGCCCATTTCCAAGTCCTCACAGTGACGTCACGCAGCTCATTGGGCCGCGCGGCATAACGGGACAGTTTTTAGCATAAAGTAGTCGAGACCTTTCCGAAGGCGGAACTGAAAAATAGATATAGTCTTGATAATCAGAAAAGAATAAATTTCATTATTCTGTAATAAAATAAAGATGCAAAATTCGGTTTCATAAACACTTTAAGGCCAAGCGGAATCTCTGAACAAGTTTCGTCAACTACTAAATTCCAATCCTAATTAATAATTTGTGATCAGATACACGGCATTCATGGAAAGCAGGTCTAGTATTAGGTTAATATATTTTAGTCATAGTCACGTTTTTTATATCATAGTTACCAAACAACAATGTCATAGTTAATATCAACAAGTTGATAAGTAGATTTATATGTAGATTTTACAAGTGGTCTTAAATTTATACTTTTACCTTTTGTTCTTTGTAATCAATTATAAATAATTTAGTTTAATCAAATATCATTGTAAGTTAAAACCTGATGAATTTTACCGTGGATAAATAAATAAAATAAAGTGTAAATAAATTGTGATCGCCTTCGTTTGTATTTTTACCACAATTCCGTCAGTGCTCCTTAGTCTCGTGTTTTGATGTGAAGTTTACTAACCCACGATATATGTTTTGTAACTTGATGATCATGCTAAGTTGACGACTCCGCGCGTCACTGGAGTCGTTTAGTCGGATGGGGCGCTGAGTAATGACTATTTTCCAAAGAGCAAGATCTCTCCTCTTATCATCAACATGATTAGAAACAAATAATATTCTTCTATTAAAGTGCACCTAACCCCTTTTGCAATTTTTATACATATGAATCATTGAAATGTTTTGAGTACTTCTGCGAAGAAATTTTTGGCTTACAGAGAATACTCTATGTTCTAGGCTTGTTTGAAATGGTGAACATTTGACCTTTCCTGGCCTATGAGTCATGACCGCTTAAGAAAAAGCCTGGGTCGATTTTGGATCTTATATAGAGAATATACACAGTCTGTGAGTTGTTAGTAAAGAAAACAGTTATTATAGACAAAATGCTAAATATTTATTCAACTTATTGCAAAGTCGAATGAATTAGATGACGTAAGATCCAGAATCGACCCACGCTTTTTCTTACGCGGTCATGGGTCAGGAAAGGTCAAATTTTCACCATTACAAACAAGTCTAGAACATAGATATTCTCTGTAAGCCAAAAATTTCTTCGCAGAAGTACTCAAAACATTTCAAAGATTCATAGCTATAAAAATTGCAAAAGGGGTTAGGTGCACTTTAAGCTTACCTTCGATGAAGTCAAATCAATACAGTTAGCATTTGAAAAGTGACAGCTGGGTTCTAAACACACAAATTAGCATATCTCAATATCGTGGGTAGCTAATTCCTGTAAAAACTACTGTTGGTCTGCGTCGGCGGTGAAGATAAACACTGGTATAATCAACTAAAGTCAATTAAGGTATGCTAACCGCCGTGGGAAGCGAGTAGCAGCTGACGTTTCGAGCGCTATCCCTTCGTCAGAGCAAAAGAGGGAATTGTGGGTGGAGAAACGGTTTATAAAGTGTTGGAGTGCATGATTACCGCTGAGGAAACGTACTGGGAAGTATATAAAGGCCTCTCTTCGTAACACAGACCAGTCATCAAAACATACCAAATGACATAGTTTTTCCTCTAATCATGAACTTTATTTTCTGTTTGTGAACAAAAAAATTAACTTTTAAAAAAGTTCTAGATTTCGACGTTATGTTATCCAATTTTAAATCGTGATTAAATTCCCGTGAATTTTGTTTCACGACCGCGCAGTTTGGGATCTTGGGCGGGTGACTTACTTGTTGTATAGAAAGCCTCTGCGTAATGTTTTCGCCCTCGGCTAAAGGCTGGTTTTCACTAGCGACACAAGCGCAAGCACAAGAGTCCTTATTTCACAGTGAAAACGAGCTCGACACAAGCGCAAACACAAGAGTCCTTATTTCACAGTGAAAACGAGCTCGACACAAGCGCAAACACAAAAGTTCTTATTTCACAGTGAAAACGAGCTCGACACAAGCGCAAACACAAGAGTCCTTATTTCACAGTGAAAACGAGCTCGACACAAGCGCAAGCACAAAAGTTCTTATTTCACAGTGAAAACGAGCTCGACACAAGCGCAAACACAAGGGTCCTTATTTCACAGTGAAAACGAGCTCGACGCAAGCGCAAGCACTGACGCAAGCACAAGCACAAGGATCAATTTTTTTTCTTTGTGCTTATGCTTGCGTTCGCGTTGTGCTAGTGAAAACGGAAGACAACGCAAGCACAAGGGAGTCTTTGACAGCTAATTACGTTTGACCAATCAAAACACTCGTTCTAGGTCCCTCTCGCGTAACCGTGCGTTGTGCAAAAACAAGATGGCGGGAGTTTGGGACATTGACAAGTTACCAGCGAGTCTTGCGCTTATTGCACGGTTCGTTTTCACTTGACGCATATCTCTTGTGCTTGCGCTTGCGCTTGTTCTTGCGTCGTTAGTGAAAACCAGGCTTAAGAGCCAACAGAAATGCGGAAGCTTGATAGTAATTTCCGTATCGAACTTAGGCTACTGAGGCCGTGAAAGAGTTTAGGCCGGATTCGGCTGTTGCAACTGTTAATTATGGCGTCTGAAAGCTTTATTCTCTGATAAAGCTTGTAGAAGTTTTTCACTTTCAACATAAATAATTAATGTACTAATGCGTAATGAAATTTTATATCGAAATTTGGAATAATGGAGTGCACCAGTCATAGAGGTTATCGGATAACGCTGTTGCCACCCAATTCAGATCATGTGATGTAAACAGATGCTACTCTTGGGAATTATTCCTTTTTCATTCTAATCATAATGCAGTCATGCCTATCTGAATATAGTTAATTTTCAAAGAGTCAATTCTCCAGAGTAATGTGTGTTTACATCACATGATCTTAATTGGGTGACAACAGAGTTAGCCGATTACCTCTATTCAGTGCACGCCGCGACAAAACGTCGTGCTCCGCTGACCCAACGAATGAAGGCTCGGGGGTTCAATACAAGTTTTCTCTAACTGAGTAAACTCACAGTGAATTACAAATTAAGAAAACATCAACCTGTTAAAATCTTCGGCTAAGCTGTAAAGTAGTTTAATTTGTTGTTTTTGGTGAAACATTTCACATACGTACCTAAAATTAGAAACAGGAGCGATTGCCCTTTTTTTTTATAGTTTGAGCGGGAAACTGGCAGGTCGCGCGCGTGCTGGGTTCATCAAATGCGCATGCGCGTGACGTTTTGCCGCGTTGTGAATAGACCTCTCCGCGTTGTCCCATTTAAAATTTTTGGGGAATAATATTCATTGTCCGAAGTATTTCCAAATCTATGTATATCAAAAAAGTGATGGTTACGTGATCTGAAATGGCGCCACATTGGGCCATCCCTTCATGTGGGACGACACGAATTGCTACCAAATTGTATTCTATTGTATTGTATTGTGTTGCGTTCTATTGTTGTATTGAATTGTATTGTGTTGTATTCTATTGTATTTGTGTCGTCCTACATAAAGGGATTGCCCAACATTGAGCCAAGCTAAAGAGGTCTGTTATGTATCGTGAAGAAGTGAAGAAGTTCTACGTGTTTAGGGATGCACCATTATAGGATTCGTTTAAATAAATTGCTTGCAAAGTGAAATAAATAGAGGAAAAAAGAAATTAGTACACACCTAATTACTTGACTATCCACTCGAGAGCACATCGGGTTGATAGCAGTCAAATTTGGTGCCCATCTATTAATTATTAACCAAAACCCTCAATTTTAATTCTTCATAAAACCTTTTTTCCTATTTAATCAAAACTAATCAAATCCCCCTCCCCCAATTTTTCTTTATGAAAGCCATGAAATAATCCAGAAATATTCTAATAAACTAAGCGAACCTTCAACGGCAACTTAAATGAAGCGAGACTT
This sequence comes from Actinernus sp. WN-2022, assembly GCA_030867875.1. NCBI lineage: Eukaryota > Metazoa > Cnidaria > Anthozoa > Actiniaria > Actinernidae > Actinernus > Actinernus sp. WN-2022. The sequence goes on from JAOWCC010001679.1 coordinate 41,901,330, forward strand.
GGCTTTGATCACCCTTATGGTTGTTTCAGGTCCCGTTAGAAATTCAAACTTTTTTTAGACTTGCTAGCAGTGTAAATGTTCTTTTACTGGGTGACTACACATACTGTAACCGGCCGGCCACTGACTTAGACTGGGAACAAAACATATTGCAGACGAAAATAAACCATTCCAACTTACGAATCCTAACATATCCACATTATTTTCTTCATTCAAAAGACTTCGACTTCAAAAGTAGTCAACCAAATTTGCCCTTCACAGGATCTAAACTCGAGCAAGTTGAAATGCTATTGTCTTGTACTCGACACTGATTGGCTCAAATAACCGTAAGTTGGAATGCTTTGTTTCGCTCTACAATGTAACTGGTTGTCGTTGTCTAAGTGGCCCTGGTTACAGTGATGTAGTTATAACCCTTGCATCCCGCAATCATAGGCCGCGATTGTGGCACTTGGGCTCAGAGTGTACCACAAAAGGGTGTTTGCATTCATTCCAAAACAACTCTAAATCGTCATTAAAAAACTTACTGATTTATTATTCTAAGCACTCCTTACGTTTTCCTTAGCAGCTGAACAAGTGTTGTTGTTTACACGGCAAAATGAATGTTGATTCACCTGTTTGACTGCAATGTACACTGGACTAACACCCCGATGAAGTAGGCGAAGCCCACTTTGCTGTTTTAGTAATGTTGGCTTAGGATAACGTGGGTAGTATTACATTGTTCTTGTATTAAAATATGTTTTGAACTTTGATCAGTCTTCAACACGATTATTTTTTTAGTTATTTTAATTAAGGTTACCTGTACTTCTGTGATTATGATTTCTACCTATGTAATCAGTTTAACTTGTATAGATAGATAGATACGGATAGATAGATAGATAGAAACTTTATTAACGTGTCAATGTATTTATCATTACAATGCTAATTGTAGACACTACAACTTAATGTTGGTATAATTTAAGATATAATTATAATAATTAAATGATTTGATCCGCTGGGTACATAAAATTCCCTCCCATTTTTAACCTAAAGCAACCTAATCTAAAACTATTCCCTTTCTTTTTCGCCACTAAGAATTAAAATACAAACATATTTGCATGTTGACATCTCAAGAATGGCACAGGTGACAATTTACACTACTTTCCATCAATTGCACTAGGTTGTTCTTGTAATTCGGTACAATCTTGTGTTACAAGGGACCAGAGATCCCGAGACATTTTTTGCTTAGAACCCATGAACTATTTTATCTTGCGCGTGATTGGTTGAAAGCATCACGTGACCCGATATTTTCTCTCCGCGAGCAGGAAAAGTCAGCGAATACACCCCCCTGTGAGCGTATAAGCGCGCGTCAAGAAAATATTTGAAGGATGATAACAACAATAACCTACCGCATTGTGGCGTCAAAATATATCCCTGATATTTGTCCTTGGACATTATCTGATTCCCTCGAGCTTCGCTCTCGGGAACAGACGCCATGAATAGGTTATAATTGTATTTATATCAAATGGCACCATAATCGTCCTTGGCAAATCTTCAAATTCCATTATATTAAGAGGGTTTTTGAATCACGTGATCGGAAAGAATTCTGTTTGATTTGCTTTACAAAAATTGAAAGAGTTCAAAAGCCAGTAATGTTGCTTTACTTCAATTTACGAAGGTGTTGTATAATTGGCACATTGTTGACGCTATCTAAATTCATTCAACATATTTATCAAACACTTGACACAATACTTTTAAACGATTAACGGTTTGCAGCTAAGTACTCGGGATACCACGAGCTTGTTCTCACGGTAATTACAACACAGCCCGTTACTATGGCTACCAGAATCCCATATAAGAAAGCCAGCACAGCTACCTCCTTGCTTATAGAACATATTTGATATTCGTCCTCGCACAGGTCAGTTCACTTTTATTTCTAATCTCGCTTTGATAATCACTACATGGTTTCTTTAATGTGAAGAGTTGTAAAATCAATCTATTTTAGTTACTGTTGTAGGGAAATTATTCCAGGATGATCGCCGTAGTCTTCGTTATTTCATCTTGTCTTTTCGCAGTTTGTTCGGCAGGTTAGTCACTCGTATGTTATACATTTGTTGTTGCTGTTGTGGTGTTGGTTCACCGCTGTGTTATCGTTGTACTGGTATTTTGTACGGCTGACTGTACCGAAAAGATATAAAGGTTAAAAACTGATTTATATCCACTCCACGCCCCCAATCACCCATTGTTCTCATGCAATCAAAGTTTTTACCAACGTTATGCTTCTTTGAAATGTAAATTTCAAAACAATACATTGATTTCTAGTTGATTGGTTATTGATTTAGGTTTCTTTGAAGCTTTTGACTACAAATAACTGCAGAATACCCTGCCACTTCAGTAATGTACGGTTAGGGTTTGTTAAAGTGGTTGGGTAAGCTTTGTATCATGAAAACAATAGAAAATAATAAATTATTAATAAGTACATTCCTGAAGTGGCAGGGTATTCTGCAGTTACTCCATCCAAAATGTTAACAATACAAACACGAGCAGAAACAAACAAACTAGGCTTGTTAAAATAAATTGACAATACTGTAATAGATGGCTCCTAATAGATATTATAAAGCTAGCTGACCGTGAAATGCCATGAGGTACTTTATATAATAACATTTCTAGATTCGAAATGGCCAAAATAGCGTGCTAAACTTAACAGCAAATAAATTTCAAAATGCTGTTTTAGAAAGATTGAGAATCAATTGTAGGTGGGAAATAGCATTTACAAACAAGTTTTGCTAATAACACTACCGATCTCGTACAAGTGCCTTTAAATAAATGAAGTCAGTTTTTTTGGCCGTCCAGTACAATCATGTGATTACATTCCTGCAAAAGGACCATTGTGGTGTTAGGCCTGGGATCTAATTACTTGTATCGCGCCTGATGACTTGTCTAGAAGTCAATTCTGTTCTACTCTGGAAATTTTAGCTTCTTGCTTTTGTTCATTTAGCTTGTCAGGGTTCCAAACAAACTAGCATTTCTTGTGGGTTTAAAAAAATTAAGTTCGAACCCTGATAACTATGTACTGAGCGTTTAGTGAAGGCTAAGTTTAGGTAATCGTTTCTGCTTTGGTAATGATTGTGAAAATACTTCTTTCTTCGTGACAGGCAAGGGAATCTGCTACCCAAAGTACGGCTGTTTTGACAACGACCCCCCGTTCAACCGTCCACTCGTCCCATACCCTGCGCCCGCGGATCTCATTGGTACGACTTACCGGTTGTTCACTCGGTCCCACCCCCACACGTCGGTTGTCATTGACGACAGTGACGTCAGCAAGCTTCAAGCTTCTGGGTACGATGGTCAAAAGAGGACGATATTGATCGTGCATGGTTTTATTGGTAAGGGCATTCTAATTAAGAGCACGTTCTTTTTTGGACTTACGGAATAAGAATAGCCTGAATATAGACGGTAATCGTTTGGAACCAATAACGTTTTCGGAATGAACTGAATAGCATTCTTTTCATTCTTCTCTGTATTCTGTAATTCCTATTCTTGGGCTGCAATCAATCCCCGGAGATTCGCATGACAAAGCTGTGGCGGCCATGTTGAAGGAAATAACGAGAAGTTAACGAGGAATCTTTTGTTAACGTCCTCCAACATGACGATGACGTCACGTACAACCCGGCAATACCGGAATAACAGTAGTCAGAGTAGTCTCAAAAGATGCGCCTAAATATCAGTAGAATGTTCGTTGACTGCTTTGCTCTTGAGTCAGTCGTCTGGTTTTTTTTACTTTAACCTCGACAGCAAACTCGCTAAGTCCTGCTTAAGCATAATTATAATTAATCTTATTTTAGTCTAGATACTTTAGTTTTTAGGTTTTAAATATAGTTATTTTCTAATTACTCGGGCTGCCTGTGGCAGCGCCGAGTCTTAAAATGCAAGTCGTTATTTTTTTATTTATTTTTTATTTCATGTCAGACGGAGTCTGCGCATGCGTTAAAGGTCAAATTCAAACCAATCAGATTGCACTGTGCTGGTCACGCAACAATCGCCAGGTTAATGTATTTACATAAGTGAATACAGTAAATCAAAATGGTCGACCCGCGAGGGCGAAAGCCTTCCAATAGGCTCAGGATATTTCAACTGGCGCTCTTGTTGACCATAAAAATACATGAACAACCAGGAGCCGTAATACATTCGATCAGCGCTGTTTGGACAGATCCAATGTACATTTAGAAACGTAAGCGAAATACAATATCCAAACACGTTTGGATATCAACGGGTATCGAATTATAATCAAAGGTTAGATCTCGTCAGGCGCGCTCAGAAAAGAAAGTTCAAAGCTCTCAGACAAGGCGAGACAAGGAGATATCACTTTCAATGAGTCATTGTCGGAAATCTATTCCATCGTGGGCGGTCTTGTACAGCTAAGGCATGTTTTACGACAGAATAACCAGAGTCTTTCTACTGGATTGAGAGCTCGAGACATTATACATGTCGGCTAATATGGGGAAAACTGAAACAAAAAATGAACTTTGACGGCAGAAACCCTCAATTGAGCCAAGCGGAATATTTACATGATCCGCTAAGATTGTTACAAATCTTAGTTAAGCAGATGTTTTCAGTGTATGCCAACTGAAATGCGGCAACTACACGAACAAGAAGCATGAACTGCTAGCAACGAGAGAGGAAAAAGTATTTGAAATGCACAGCGCTAGCTGAAATAGGGCATATATATAATATCTGAGACGTTAAATTATGTTACTATGAAGAGGATCAAAATTCAAGTTGTGTAGCTTGAGACTGTCTTCTGCCGTGACTCGTGAGATAAATTGGAAAAGATCTAGCTGTTTCATTCAGACACTGGCAAATTTATTGAAAGCTACGGGCTTACTTTATGAGATTATTATTCATTGTGGAATGAAAGGAAACAAGTTAGCTGAAAGTTAAGTTCGAGGTAGGCTTCGACTTTCATTCCGATTCAGTGCATACGTGCACGAAGGTGGGTGCTGTCAACAACACTACCAAAAGATCCAAAACGAAAGTTCAGTTACGTAAGTACTGTAAGTAAACTCTTTTTGATTTGAATAAATTTCCTCTCAGTTTGTCTGTTAATGTACTTTTCCTTCTAATTATCGCTTTATTTAACATCTGTGATTTAGAGTATGCGTACCTCAGAAATAAATTATTTGAAAGGTCAACTGAATTCTTGTGTCGATAAGCGCAAATGTTTTTTGTGAAACGGTCTGTGTATATGAGAAGCGGCTTAATAGAAGAGCTTTCTCATTTATAGGAATTACAATTTTTTTTCTTGCTATGAAATTTATGTTTCATTTCACATTTATTCATACAGTTTTAGCCGGACATTTCCCCGAGTTTTTGATCTATTTTCAATCAAATTCAAAGTCTGAATATGTCATTGTATTGCATTTATACACTTGAATTGCCAGTATTCTGTTGTTCGAATCCTGCGTTATCATAGTCATGCCATAAAAGCGATTAATAGACCAGTCTGTTTTTTTGACGTTCTCACTGGCGAATTAAAGCACGACTTGATACTAAGAGGATTTCAAATGAAAGTGTATTTCATCTTCAATCTCATGTGGCCCGAGTGAAAGCCCAGATGGGCTCTTGTTTATTTATAGTTCATGGGTGATATCGTTATAAATACCTTCATATATACATATTCAGTAGAGATCAGTGTTAACTGTATAAATTCTCTCGAATAAATGGAGGATCTTACATGGCCACGCGGGAGCTACGTTTGTTTTGGTCCGGAATCCACTGAAATCGGTCCTATTTTTTTCTCACTAGAGAGGCTAATCCCAAATTTTTAAAGATTGATCAAGTTTTTGACGATATAAACGTACCCTAGCATTGAATATCTTGTACTGAAAGCCTCAGTTGTATAAAGGGAAAAACTGCAGAAAATTGCCAATGACTGATTTGAGTGAAACACTGAGATCGCACGCAACTGAATTAATGAAATGAAACTGAGCAAATAAAATAATATAAATTGATCAGGAAAAAAATTAAAACGTTACTAACGCCGTTCGGAATTTGACAATTGTTTATCTTTATCCTTGACTAGTTTTAAGATTATTTTGTTGCTCTGACGAAGGGCTAGCGCTCGAAACATCAGCTGCTACTCGCTTTCCACGGCGGTTAGCATACCTCAATCGACTTTAGTTGATTACATACCAGTGTTTATCTTCCCCGCCGATGCAGACCAACACTAGTTTTTACAGGAACTAGTTGTCTATCGTAGTTTTAAGAATGTCATTGTTTAATTTGCGTTCTAGAATTAGCGATGATTGATAATTGAAGAGCAAAAGCCAATTACTGATTATTGGCAATTCTAGAGCAAGGATATGTTGTACTAGGAGCGTTCATCTCCCATACTAAGGGTGCGTTCGATTGACCGTATTCCGGAATAAGAATAAACAGAATGATCACTACAAATCATTTGTGTCAGGATTTTTTAGCCACTGAAATACTAAATGTATCCTGAATATCATATGTCAGCAAGTGTTTGTAGCTTACAGTGCAAAATTTGCCCGAACCAGTGATTTGCAGACTATTCCATCTATTCCTATTCCTGAATACTGTCTGTGAGTCAGCGTATGACCGGATTGAGCTATATTTAGAAAAAAAAATCTCATGCACACTTTGAGAATCCAATCAAACAATATTCAGTACAAAGCAGTGTTAGTAAATCACCTCAAAGAACAATAGATCATTCTCAATCTCGATAATGACTGCAAGCGTGCACGGATCGTAACGGAGGCAGAAGGCAGTTACCATGGAAACCTTATTCTAAAAATAGCTAAATCTGGTCAAACGCTGAATACATGGACGCTCCTGGTAATGGACTCCTGATATCTTCGAGTAGTGAGTGAATGGGTTACGACAAATTCCCCAACGAGTAGACCAGTAAAATTCAGTTTATTACTCACCAAGCTATAAATTTCCAGATCATACTTTTAAATTTAGATTTATCAAACTTCGGCAATCCCTTTATGTAGGACGACACGAATTTTTACCAAAAATACAATAGAATACAACACAATACAATTTAATACAACAATAGAACGCAACACAATACAATACAATACGATTTGGTAGCAATTCGTGTCGTCATACATGAAGGGATGGCCCAAACTTCCTTATTCTCCAGAGCATGCGGCCGCACCATGGCTCAACCGTATCAGACACGCCTTGCTGAAGAAAGAAGATGCCAATGTGATTACTGTGGACTGGTCACGAGGGGCAAGCATTCCCTTTGAACAGGCTGTAGCCAACACCCGTATGGTGGGTGCACAGGTAAAATAACCCTAAACCCATAAAACTCATTTGAATTTTCCGGACGCCGCCATCTTGGATCTTATGACGTCACACGCGGTTGCCACTATTGTTAAGGGACAACCGTGTGACGGCATAATATCCAAGATGGCGGCGTCGAGAAATTCAAATGAAGTTTATGGACAGTAATATATTTAGGCTTCCATAACAAACATGAGGGCAAACGTTGTGTTTCACTGAAGCCTAGGGTGCGTTCGATTGACCGTATTCCGGAATAAGAATAAACAGAATGATCACTACAAATCACTTGTGTCAGGATTTTTTAGCCACTGAAATATTAAATGTATCCTGAATATCATATGTCAGTAAGTGTTTGTAGCTTACAGTGCAAAATTTGCCCGAACCAGTGATTTCCAGAAACTATTCCATCTATTCCTATTCCGGAATACGGTCAATCGAACGCACCCTTATAGAAACGTGGTCGCTTATGAGAGATTTCAAATGTAGTGATTTAAGGTTTCAAATGTTGTGATTTCACTGAGGAACAAACTAAACAGGTTCAGAATAGAAACGTGGTCGCTTACGAGATGTTCAGTCAGATGTAGTGATTTCACTGAGGAACAAACTCAATTGGTTTATAGAAACATGGTCGCTTACGAGAGGTTTCAAATGTTGTGATTTCACTGAGGAACAAACTCAATTGGTTTATAGAAACATGGTCGCTTACGAGAGGTTTCAAATGTTGTGATTTCACTGAGGAACAAACTCAATTGGTTTATAGAAACATGGTCGCTTACGAGAGGTTTCAAATGTTGTGATTTCACTGAGGAACAAACTCAATTGGTTTATAGAAACATGGTCGCTTACGAGAGGTTTCAAATGTTGTGATTTCACTGAGGAACAAACTCAATTGGTTTATAGAAACATGGTCGCTTACGAGAGGTTTCAAATGTTGTGATTTCACTGAGGAACAAACTCAATTGGTTTATAGAAACATGGTCGCTTACGAGAGGTTTCAAATGTTGTGATTTCACTGAGGAACAAACTCAATTGGTTTATAGAAACATGGTCGCTTACGAGAGGTTTCAAATGTTGTGATTTCACTGAGGAACAAACTCAATTGGTTTATAGAAACATGGTCGCTTACGAGAGGTTTCAAATGTTGTGATTTCACTGAGGAACAAACTCAATTGGTTTATAGAAACATGGTCGCTTACGAGAGGTTTCAAATGTTGTGATTTCACTGAGGAACAAACTCAATTGGTTTATAGAAACATGGTCGCTTACGAGAGGTTTCAAAATGTTGTGATTTCACTGAGGAACAAACTCAATTGGTTTATAGAAACATGGTCGCTTACGAGAGGTTTCAAATGTAGTGATTTTCCGGATGGAGTAATAGGCAGGGCGCAGGGCGCGCAGGGCATGCAGGGTGCAGAGGGCATGCAGGGTACGCAGGGTGTTCAAAGTAAAAAAATTAAAGTTAAATAATGTATTGCCTTTGGAATATCAGATGGCAAAGGTCAATTGTTCATATGGCAAATATTATGCTAATTTTAGAGTGAAAGTAAAAGTGTTTCCTGTAAGCTTTTCTCCATATCAAACAATTTATTGAGAAAAGTGTCGTTCCTGAGATCTCCCTGTGATATTCCATATATGGTCAATATATTCCATATTTGGAAAGCAGGACGGATCGTCGAATACTAGAACACTTTCAGGAAGTGTAGCGAGCCGGCAGAAGAGAGGCGGATAAAACGTAGGCTACAGGAAGTGCGATTAAAAACAGCGATAGCGAAATTTGAAAAGGATGAGCGTATGCATCACTAGCATCTAGTCAGGCCCAAATATTACTCTGAACGACAACAATTGTTTGATCTGAAATACGTGTCTAGCCTACGTGAAGCCGTTCTCTCCTATACGTGTCGTATATTTTACTGATTTCCCAAGGAATGTACACAAACATTTTAATCCTTGAATTCGTAACTATAAATTGCAATGCTGTGATGCATATGGCATTTTAAGACATAACATGCAGAACGTACACAGCGGGACCCGCTTTTACGGAAATTAATAAAAGCAGATAAAAAATTGTTGGCTGACACAATTTATTTAGTTGACACCAACTTAGAAAAGCTCCCGCCTAAAATTTTACGGAGCAAAACAAGACGCCAGAGTATCAGGTGATATACAATATTCTCGTGTTTTCTGTGTCTTTTCATGTCATGATTTCCTCGAAGATATAAATGTTGTGTGTTTTATTGCTGGTTTTCACTCAATCCCCAGAGATGCAAATGACAAAGGGCATGGCGGCCATGTTGGTGCCCCAACAAAAGAAGCTAACGAGGAATCTATTGTTTAAGGGCACCAACATGGCGGCTATGACGTCACGTGAAAACCAGCAATTGCGTTCGCCTTGTTAGTAATCGTGTTGTTTGACGAAATCGGTACCGCCATCCATCTTTGATTGGCTCACACTAGCCTCGATAGTGATCTGCCGGCTACCCTGCGTACCCTGCATGCCCTGCGTACCCTGCATGCCCTGTGCGCCCTTCACCCTGTGTATTACTCCGTCCGGTGATTTTCACTGAGGAACAAACTAAACAGGTCATGTTATAGAAACGTGGTCGCTTACGAGAGGTTTCAAATGTTGTGATTTCACTGAGGAACAAACTCAATTGGTTTATAGAAACATAGTCGCTTACGAGAGGTTTCAAATGTAGTGATTTTCACTGAGGAACAAACTTAACAGGTTTATAGAAACGTGGTCGCTTATGAGAAATTTCAAATGTTGTGATTTCACTGAGGAACAAACTAAACGGGCTTATAGAAACATGATCGCTTACGAGAAGTTTCAAAAGTAGTGATTTGACTGAGGAACAAACTAAACAGGTTTATAGAAACATGGTCGCTTAGGAGAGGTTTCCAATGTAGTGATTTCACTTTGGAACAAACTAAACCGGCTGGTTTATAGAAACATGGTCGCTTACGAGAGGTTTCAAATGCAGTGATTTGACTGAGAAACAAACTAAACACGTTTATAGAAACATGGTCGCTTACGAGAGGTTTCCAATGTAGTGATTTGAGTGAGGAAGAAATTAAACTAAACGAGTTTATAGAAACATGGTCGCTTATACGAGGTTTCAAATGTAGTGATTTGACTGAGAAACAAACTAAACTGGGTTATGGAAACATGGTCGCTTATATGAGGTTTGAAATGTAGCGATTTGACTGAGGAACAAACTGAACGGCTGTTTCCTTTTCATTTGAATTTTCAGGATAGAGACACCTTTCTTTGTGTTTTTTTTTTGGGGGGGGGGGGGGGGGTGGAGGCGAGGGGAGGGGCTCGCTCGTAACTGAGGTTTGACGAAGTCAAGGAAGCCATATCAAGAAAATATTAAACGTGACTGTCATTATTCTTTTGTTATCGCTAGGTCGCTGAGTTGGTAAAGTTTCTGAACAACCGCACAGACAACTCGCCCTCGTCAATCTACATCATCGGCTTCAGTCTCGGCGCACACGTCGCTGGTTACGTGGGCAGAAGAATTCAGAAAGTGGGACCCAAACTGGGTCGAATCACAGGTTGGATAAATAAAACTCTGAATAAAAATTTAATAACGAGCACTCTGCGGTGTGCTGAAAAGTTCATAAATACCTCTTATTAAACTCGCTTGTTCGGTCCGTACCGTAAGTTATGGACCGGTCCGTACCGTAAAGTTATGAACCGAGGTTTTCCCCTCCTTTATGTCACAAACGCGAAACGCGCAGGCTATAAAAAAAAGGAAGAAAAGAGGATCCATAACTTACAGTACGGACCGGTCCATAACTTACGGTACGGACCAAGCAAGCGAATTTAATTATGTTTATTATATGGCTAAAAAGTTTCAAACCAGCTTTGCTTCAATTTGCGATACGTACGGGAAGTTATGGACCACAAACTGACCAATCATCATAGGCCACGAAGTTACCTAGCCATATAAATACCTCTTATTAACCGAGTGCGAGGTCCGTACCGTATGTTATGGACTGCAAACTGACCAATCATCATAGGCCACGAAGTTACCTAGCCATATAAATACCTCTTATTAACCGAGTGCGAGGTCCGTACCGTATGTTATGGACTGCAAACTGACCAATCATCATAGGCCACGAAGTTACCTAGCCATATAAATACCTTTTATTAACCGAGTGCGAGGTCCGTACCGTATGTTATGGACTGCAAACTGACCAATCATCATAGGCCACGAAGTTACCTAGCCATATAAATACCTCTTATTAACCGAGTGCGAGGTCCGTACCGTATGTTATGGACTGCAAACTGACCAATCATCATAGGCCACGAAGTTACCTAGCCATATAAATACCTCTTATTAACCGAGTGCGAGGTCCGTACCGTATGTTATGGACTGCAAACTGACCAATCATCATAGGCCACGAAGTTACCTAGCCATATAAATACCTCTTATTAACCGAGTGCGAGGTCCGTACCGTATGTTATGGACTGCAAACTGACCAATCATCATAGGCCACGAAGTTACCTAGCCATATAAATACCTTTTATTAACCGAGTGCGAGGTCCGTACCGTATGTTATGGACTGCAAACTGACCAATCATCATAGGCCACGAAGTTACCTAGCCATATAAATACCTCTTATTAACCGAGTGCGAGGTCCGTACCGTATGTTATGGACTGCAAACTGACCAATCATCATAGGCCACGAAGTTACCTAGCCATATAAATACCTCTTATTAACCGAGTGCGAGGTCCGTACCGTATGTTATGGACTGCAAACTGACCAATCATCATAGGCCACGAAGTTACCTAGCCATATATTAAATACCTCTTATTAACCGAGTGCGAGGTCCGTACCGTATGTTATGGACTGCAAACTGACCAATCATCATAGGCCACGAAGTTACCTAGCCATATAAATACCTCTTATTAACCGAGTGCGAGGTCCGTACCGTATGTTATGGACTGCAAACTGACCAATCATCATAGGCCACGAAGTTACCTAGCCATATAAATACCTCTTATTAACCGAGTGCGAGGTCCGTACCGTATGTTATGGACTGCAAACTGACCAATCATCATAGGCCACGAAGTTACCTAGCCATATAAACACCTCTTATTAACCGAGTGCGAGGTCCGTACCGTATGTTATGGACTGCAAACTGACCAATCACCATAGGCCACGAAGTTACCTAGCCATATAAATACCTCTTATTAACCTAGTGCGAGGTCCGTACCGTAAGTTATGGACTAGTTTTTTTCGGAGATCCATAACTTACGGTACGAACCGAGCAAACGAGTTAATAATATGTTTATTATATGGCTTCTTCATTTCCTTTGATACCGAAAGTGGATGGAAGGTCCGTACGGGAAGTTATGGACCGCAAATTGACCAATCATAACTCGCGAAATTGTTTAGCTATATAATAATAAGAGTTATTATTTATATAATAATCAGTCCAAAACGCGCGCTCTGATTGGCCAAGAGCCGTGTGTGAGCATGCGCAATCAATTTCTCAACTCGTTTTGAATGGATATTTTCATAGTTTTTAGTTTGCGATTATTATATAAAACAAATGGATTCCATTCTGCCGTGCGTCCGTCCTCTTATAGATGCACAGATGACGCCAAAATGTGAAAAGAACATCAGTTACTCGACTACGTCTCGTGGCGCATTTCTTTGTTCTCTTCACATTGTGACGTCATCTTTGCATCTATAGGAGGACAGACGCACGGATAGAATGGAATCCATTTGTTAAATGTTGAAATCGCAATCCCGTTTCTGATTGTCTGAAAGGGATGCAATAATGCCTCAGCATTGTACGCCATAACTTCGTGAATATTGCGGTTCGCTTCCATCCTCGTTAGGACAACTGTTTATTCGACGATTGTCTTAGGAAAAGATGAAAAACTTTAGCACATTTTCTTCGCCAAAGCTACAAAGCAAACGGATAAATTTGCCAACTGGAAAGCAGTCCAAGCTCCATAACACCTCATTTGGTTAGAATTTGGTGATTTAGTTTTAGACTATAGCTTTTTTATGTTATAAAGGAAAGGAGTTGAAAGAATTAAAGTGTATTCAAGTGTATTCAAGTGTATTCAGTAGAGTCTGTGCAACCGAAGAAGGAAGAGTTAGTGGAATCGGGGTGCTGAGACCCTGTGGAAAGACGCCTGTTTGGAGTGCCGTGCAAGCGAGTTTAATAAGAGTTTTTTTTTTGCATGCGATTTCCTACGATCTGATTGCTTGCTGGAGCTGGCGGGTTTTTTCTATCTCTGATCACGGTCACCAGTGCGCATGCTCTCAATTCACTGGAGTTTGTTCAATAATTCATCTCTCAATTCGAAAGCTAGAGAATAGAGAAAGAAAATCGTTATTTACCGGCTTATGGTCGGTACGTATAGAGAAAAACTGTTCCCTCGGTCTTCAGTTGAAAGCACTGACCGAGGCGCTTGGTCAGTACATTTCAAGACCTCAGCCGATAAATAACTCATATTTATTATCATCATTATTCGTAGTTTATTTGTAACTTGTTTGATACATGTGTTACTGACTTCTGGCTTCGGTTAAAAGTTCAACTAGTGCAGTCACCAGTTCAACGTAGTTTGTTAAAAACTGGCGTGAAATCCAAAGTTAAACTCGCGCATGCGCAGACTGTCAGACCCCTTAGAACAGCGTTGTGAAAGTCTTATAACTCAAGTTATTCGCGCTCTTATCACGTGGCAGCCATGTTTAGTCCCAGGAGAATAAAATACCTTTATTTTCCACGTCTAACCTCGTTCTGAAACTGCTCAGAGCGAGGCTGCACTATTGTTTCTATCCAACATGGCCGGCGCGTGACGGGAGTGTGTGACATCGTGTGTGAATCCTCTATACGTTTTCATCACCCCAGGCCTCGACCCTGGCAGTGTGTTCTACACGGCTGAGCATATCGACGTGAGACTGGACCCCAGTGATGCTGATTTTGTTGATGTTTATCACACTGACATGGACTTCATGGGTACTGTGACACAGAGTGGACATCTTGACTTCTATCCTAACGGCGGCCTTATGCAGAGGGGATGTCGACGACTGTTAGATGGTGAGCGAATGTCTTGCCTCTCTTTTATGTGATAAAGAGCAGATTTCATATGAGTGGTGGATCAATCACGGTTTCTGGGAAACCCCCACCCCTCCCCCACACTTCACCCTAATCTTAATTGGTTAATCATTAATAAAACGATACATATCCAAGGGAGGGGTGGGTGGGTTGTTTCCCAGAAACCGGGATTGAGCCGGGCAGGTTACCACCACACGGCATGCCGTGATATTGAAATGGTTTCTCCATTGTTTTTGTCCTTCTGATCCAATCAAATTACAGAGTAAATGACAGAGTTACGGTATGGCTTACCGTGGCATTGAAATGGTCTCCACATTGGTTTTGTCCTTCTGATCCAATCAAATTAAAGAGTTACGGTACGGCATGCCGTGGCATTGAAATGGTTTCCCCAATGTTTTTGTCCGTTTGATCCAATCAAACAGAGTTACGGTATGGCATGCCGTGGCATTGAAATGGTTTCCCCTTTGTTTTTGTCCTAATACTAATCCAATCAAATTACAGAGTTGCGGTACGGCATGCCGTGGCATTGAAATGGTCTCCCCATTGTTTTTATCCTTCTGATCCAATCAAATTACAGAGTTACGATACGGCATGCCGTGGCATTAAAATGGTCTCCCCATTGTTTTTATCCTTCTGATCCTTCTGTGACTCTAGATAAGGACCTTACATTTAAACCACATATTAACGAAATGCTAAAGAAAGCTTACGCGAAAATAGCGGCACTGCGCCGGCTCAAGCGCCTTGTGCCAACAGCTCACTTAATACGACTCTACAAGGCGTACGTATTACCGCATTTAGAATATTGTAGTCCCATTTTGTTAGGCATTGGTAAAGGTCTTAGCAACAAAATCGAATCTGCAAATAGCTATGCTATCAGAACACTACTTAATTTAGGTAATAACGCAAATCATCAAGAAACACTATTAGACATGGCTTCAATGCGGTCATTGAAACATAGACGCAACGTACAATCTCTAATGTTATTCTTTAAATGCTTCAGAAATCAAGGTCCTGTATACATATCAAATCTTTTTAAACCTAGAGTCACTAGCTATAACTTAAGAGGTAGCGGTAATAACGTAGTTCAGCCATCCTATAACAGCCTTTTCCAGCATAATTCTTTTTCATACACAGTATCTCACATTTGGAACCAGCTACCATCGGCAGCTAAAACTACAACTTCTTTAACACAGTTTCGGCAATATCTTAATAAGTCTGACTTTATTGGATGCCAGTGTAAAAACTGCCTCTAACTAGCTCCTGCACACATGCACCTATATAATTGATCTACTTAGTTTACATTGATATCTTTAAATTTTGGCACCTTTAACTTAGAGTTTGTATATATATTGTATGGTATTAGTATAGCTAGACTTGCTTACTTATTATTGTATATATGTAAATAGTTTGAACTAGAGTTCTCACTGGTTAGCTCAGTTGGTAGAGCACGGTCTAGAGTGCGGGAGATCGGGGGTTCGAATCCCGGCCGCGTCCTTGGGCAGGGACGTTTATAAGCCGTTGGCCTTGTCTCCTTCTACTTCTAATCAGTATTTGAATGGGACGTGAAAGAACCTGTTGTATACTACTCGAAAAAGAGCAGGGGATTGTCACCCGGTACAGCAGCCTGGCCATTGCACTAACCACACTCAACATTGTAAACTGCGTGGCAGCTATTAGCGCCGTGAAGCAGTCCGAAATAATTCACTGACGGGATATGTCAGTCATATGTAAAGCGCCATGAAACTGTGGTTGATATGGCGCTATATAAATGTGGCCATTATTATTATTATTATTCTCTTAGCCTTTATCCATATTGTTATGTACTAACAATATTACTATATATATGTAAAAAGTTGAAACTAGAGTTATCTTAGCTTCCATTCGCGTTATAATGTCATGCCCTAGCTTTATTGTCCTACTACAAATTCTACATTTTGTTACTATTAATTTGTCGAGCGCTTATATCATGAGCCCCTGGCTCGGGAGATTGGGCAACCACTTCCTGCGTTACCGACGGTAAATAAATTATTATTATTATTATTATCCAATCAAATTACAGAGTTACGGTACGGCATGCCGTGGCATTGAAATGGTCTCCCCATTGTTTTTATCCTTCTGATCCAATCAAATTACAGAGTTACGGTACGGCATGCCGTGGCATTAAAATGATCTCCCCATTGTTTTTGTCCTTCTGATCCAATCAAATTAAAGAGTTAGGGTGCGGCAAACTTACAGTACGGTTACAGTAAGATTTCATATGAGTGGGACAAACAACAGCACTGACTACAGCACGGTTACCGTACGACATGCCATGACATTGAAATGGTTTCCCTATTGTTTTTCTCCGGCATGGTTATCCAATCAAATTACAGAAATACGGTACAGCACGGTTACAGTGCGGTTACGGTAAGGATACGGACATGCCGTAGTTTGTCCCACTCATACAAAGATGCTCACTTTTGCGTTTTTGGATGAATTGTTAAGTAAGAAAATAATCTGCATATAACAACAATAATAATAATGATTTTATTGAACTAAATATTTAACATATCTATGCTTATACAGTAGCCAACCGGTGAGTTCGGTAACCGCCTTCCGGTTAGCTCAGTGGTTACACGCCGATCTGACGTTGGGGAGGTCGTGGGTTCAAACCACGGCAGGGCCAACACTCAGGGTCTTAAAATAACCGAGTAGAAGGTGCTGCCTTTGGTTAGACCTTCACGTCTTCTCGTATAAGGACGTAAAATCATAGGTCCCACGTTGGCCTCAAGTTTATCAGTCTCACCAGACTGTCACGAGTTACCGACGTTAAATAGGTTGTTTCACTTTTGCTATACTTTTTAAACCTGCAAGTAACTTTAGCTAATATGGGCGGGTATAGTAGTGTCTGGTAAAGTAAATAATATAATCTAGTTACGAGGATATTACTTTTACGAAATCATTTTTAAAGGAGGAGAACATTTAAATAGATAAATAACAGATAAAATAGAACAATATGTAATAGATACAGAATGAACGGCCGTGCTTTATGGGATTTGCAACTCGAGCTGAAAGCGATAGTTTGTAAATCTCATAAAGCACGGACACGAATTCTGCATCGGACTTATCAAACGTCTAGATATATAGAGTCATGTTTTCAGTTATTTTGGCGATACGACTTATTTTGGCCGAGAAAATCGAAGCCAAGATTTATGTAAATCAGGACGAAATCTCTTGTAGAATTAAAGACACTGATACGAAAAATATGCAAATGACCCGTAACTGTATTCAGAAACGATTTCTAGATACTGTAAATATGGAAATGAGTCATTGTTTCACCCCTAAATTTCCCTCAGCTTCAAAACTAATTCAACGAAGAAATAAGCCTCTTTGCATTAATTCAGTTTGCTGTACTAACCTCCATTGTGATAAGGTGACCGGAATCTTTTTGGTGGAGGTCCACCTTCAGGATGCCGATCCATGCTGCTCGGCGCCGCTGAAGAAATAGCGCCTAACATGTGTTTCTGCAAGGTTTTCTATTAAAGGAATGTTCAACTTGAAACCCTAGGACTGCAAAAAAGCATGCATTCTCAACTAGGACAAAAGAAAATTATGATAGGTCCCTTGTCATTGGCCTCTGTGCCATGAATATCTAAAGTACAATGAGAAGTAATTTCTAATCCTCGCCAGTGTGTTGGACACGGTTTCTAGATCCTCGTGCCAATAAACAATGCCTCGGCTCCGCATCGTCATTGTTTCTTGGCACGCGGATCTAGAAACCGTGTCCAACACACTGGCTCGGATTGGAACTATTACATATAATATTATATATGTCTATATTGTGTATAGCAGGTCCATGGACAGCTGTTGCAGCCTTTTTGGGGGGCCTTGTTAGCTTACTTAGTACATCATTTATTCAAAAGAGCCTACCCTGTGTTTTTAAAATCCTCAAGTATAGTTACGTGTTGGTCGTTGTAGGTCCTGTGGATTACGTCATATGTGATCACATGCGCGCGCCAGCATACTATGAGGAGTCCGTGCTGTCCCAGTGTCCCATGCGAGCCTACCCTTGCAAGAACTGGCAGGACTTCGAGCGTGGTTTCTGTTTCGATTGTGTCAACAAACCCTGTCCATCAGCGGGCTATAACGCTGCTGCCAGCGACGGTGGGGCGTCTGGGAGACATTACCTGTTAACCAATGAAAAGAAGCCGTTCTGTGGTAAGCTATTTATCAGCCATTAGAGCTCACGTTTGTTTGAAGAGCAGCAATTTTATCTAGCAAATTTCAACCAATAGTCTGTCGCTCTATTTTAAGCTTATGGGCTATGGATGACTACCCAGTGCGCGATCGCTACCTGTACGCTTGCTGCATGATTTATACAATATTGAATTGGGTCAGAAACAATGTATACATATATAGTGTACGTTATTGCACATTATGTAGAGTATCACACAATACAATTTCCTTATAAGCTGTGGTTTATAAGTGACTTATCACTGATAGGACACAGTGCATTCCATTACAGAATTGCACAATACACCTCGCCAGTACTTGGCAATATCCTACGAGAATTAAACTGACCACACTGTAAAGTATGTGCATGCTCTGTTTACATCCTATAATAATTGTGCTGTTCGTCTCTCCTCTTAATAAGTTGACGTCCAAACGACGAGAACAAAGAAGTACGGCACGAGGTTCAGTCGAGTGGCATAACTGTTCTTATTCGGTTTTTACGTCATGTGTCTATCTACAAGAGGACAGACCCAGGAAAAATGACATCTATTTGTTTTATGCAATAATGAGTGGGAAAAGGAGGTCATTTCATACAAAACACATTTGTATTATGGAAACACGTGCCTATTGACCAATCACAGCGCGCGTTTTGCTGCACTGTTCTATTTAAGCAATAGACCACACATTTCAATGTGTTTACTGGCGAAATACAGCACGCGGAATGTTGGGAGAACACATGCAAGAAATGCTTGAAATCACAAGCCGAAGGCACATCCCAAGTGCTTTATTTCGCCAGTAAACACATTGAAATGTGTGGTCTATTGCTTTTATGATATAACTACGACACAACGCAAGCAGGCGTGCCGATTTCTCTGTGTTTACCGGCACAATAGACCATAGATTTTTGAGTCTATAAGCCAATCGGAGCGCTCGTACTATCTGGGTTATATTATAAAAATGTTTGGTTATCATTTTCGCCGTTGTAGTTTATCACTACCATGTGACGTTCAAGACAGGACGCGGGTGGTTTGCAGGCATCTCGTCCCCACTCCACATCACCTTATATGGTACTAAAGGGAACAGCGGCGTCGTGAGATTCCAGGGGTGAGGCAGTCGCATCACAACCGTATATTTCGTAGCTTTATTATTGTTGGTGACTTCTCTCTTGTCCTTTTTCTTTTCCTGGATCAGTTAAAGTGCCTATACACCCAATTTATTTATCATTAAGATTCTACATCAAGTGAATAGTTGAATATTAATTGATTTGAGTGTTGCGTCTACGGATTATAGAGGTTTATATCTCCGAAATACTGTTCAGTGTTGTGACATCAACCAGGAGGTTAATGTCTTTATTTCTCCTTGAGAATGAAGCTATTTTCTGATTTAGTCAAAATATTTGGTGGAATCGCATAGTCACAGCTGAATCGCACAAGTGCGTTTGCGAAATCAGACGCTGATTGGCTGAGAGGTGATTCAGACGCTGATTGGCTGTGAGGTGATTCAGAGTGGAATCACCACTGTAGACTACGCGCGCTATTTATAATTTAGCAAACTATCAACAAACTGAGTACTGAATCGTCAAGTAATTCATCGGACTGTGCGATTCAAAGTTCGCGACTTCGATTTTCTCGTGCAATTTAACGTGTAATTAACTCATCAGGCATGCGATTTTCATATAAAATCACTGATATAATCTACAAATATAACAGGTATTTATAAAAAGTCTTATCACTACCAGCAAATCAAGAAATATTCTACCATTCAACTATTTACTTGATGTACAATCAATAATTTAATAACAAAATGAACGTTAGGTGCACTTTAACAGTTTTGGTTTCATGTAGAAGAAGAGACTCTAAACGTTACCCGGCAAATGGTTGGAGTGTACATATATTGTTATTAAAGTCGCTGTGTCACGATGAGAGGCACTGGGCCCGACACCGTGATTTTCAGTGATTTTCATATGAATTGACGAGCCTCGCGCACATGTGGGATGGTAACCCGAGTATCACGCTTACCCTTTCACCCGAGAAAAAGAAAGAAAAAACAACGCGCGAGAGGGGGAAAAGAACGCCTGATACAAATACTATTCGAGACACCTTCCGCCCCTTGTCACGTCGCCTGTCACAATCATGTCAACAATCATGTCACGTAGTAAAGTGCTTTCGAGATTAGCCGCTAGTAAATATAAAAAATTCGAACCTCGTAGTATCATGTCCACTTAAAACATTATTTATATTCCACTAGACTACTTATACCATGTCTCCACAGTATGGACTTCGTCAACCACAAGAACTTTGGATTTGTGCAATGCACCACTTTTTAAACATTTTGACCATCTTTCGCTTAGCCATTGTTCAGCATGTTCAGATGATTTTAAAATTCTCTGTCCTTCTTTCCGGGCTCGCCGATCGCTGCAGCTTGTAGACTAGTTTTGGCCTTGTTCAAATTATTAACCTGTTGCTTCCTTATGTAGTCCAAGGGACTAACAACTACGATAGGAAACGGTACACTCGTTTCGTCGTGGTGGCCTTCGAAAAACTTCTCGCAAAATTTCGGCAGAAGTTGATAAATTAGGCTTTTTCCATAACCCGTGGGAAGAATTGCAAGGACGTCTTCTTTCAGACAGATCAGTCTCCTTATGCAATCCCTCTGCTCTGGCTTCAGAGACTGTACAGGAAAATGTGCAAGTGAATGTTGTATCGCCGTTTCAAATTACCCTATATCATTATGACGTCACGGCTTGTTTATGAGGGGGACATAATCGACTTGAACAATAGAGTTTTGAACTAAATCTGCTCTGCTGAGGAAAAGTTAACTTCGAATTGTCTGGTTTCCAGATATCAGCTGTATCAATGTTTAGCCCACAATATTTACCTTATTTGGTGGCTGTTACCGCTATTCTACGTTCTACAAAATGCATTTGATAGCGATTTCCTTTGTGTTGTTGCTGTTTTATCTCCCTCCCAGGACCGTGGTCCTTAGCGTTTAAACAATAGATTGTTTTGATTTGACGTCATAATGATATAGGTCAAATTTACACTCACTGTCTTTGGAAAACAACCGGAAGCTGATTCAGGATTAGCAACACCAATCAGGACAGTGCATTTAGACTATCATTGTCTTTCGACCAATTAGGAGTCGGTCGTCTCGACCAGTATTGGAATCTGGCCCTTCTCCTCCCTCTTCTTTCTTTCGTTTTTTCTCTTTTTTTGGGGGGGGGGGGAGGGGAAGGGCCTGATACTCAGGTTAGTGGGATCGTTAAAATCATAGCAGATCTGCAAAAATGACTCTACACATGCGCAATAGTATGACATAGCCCCTTTAACCAATGTAACAAAGAACCTATTGAATCACCAGACGCGCTATCAACGAGGGAACTAAGGAGTCGTTTATTGCCCCAGTAACCAAAGACCTCGGGACATTGACGAAGATTGACGTGCGTCATAATGGTATTCCTATCTTGGAGAGGTGGTACCTAGAGAAAGTGGTGGTTAGACCGTGGGACTCTGAGCGCAGGTCAGTTGAATTGTGATTGATTATTAATTGATTTTCACAAAACAATAGGCCTTTTGCATTAAATGGATACGTGACCTCGTGACCTTGTAAAACTCTGGGTCAATTCCTGGGTTGACGTCATCTCATTAATTCGACTTTGCGTGAATAATTTGAACAAATACTTAAAATTTTATTTTTTGTTTATCAACATCACAAACTGTATATATTCTCTGTAAATCGATGTTGTTGTGTTAGAAATGCACCATGGAGAATAATGCATTCATCAGATGACGTCACCCCAGGAATCGATCCAGGCTTTTACTTACGCAGTCATGGGTCAGGAAGGTCATTGTTTTACTATTTCAAACAAGCGTACGACATAGAGTATTCTCTGTAAACCAGAACTTTATTTACAGAAGTATTCAAAACTTTTAAAAAATAGAAAAAGGGGTTATGAGCACTGTAAATTTACAGGAAATTTGCAGTATTTTTCAGCCGAATTGATTGTTGATGTGATGCCGTTTTTTATACCTCTAGATATACTGGTTGCTATGACTCTTGGATAACGAGTTCTGGTGGAATCAGAAAACTACAACAAGGAGAACTTCGCTGCTAAACCCACCAACTTTATGAATGCTTAAAGGAGCCTCTACTGAAAAACAATGTTTTCTCTCAAATGTTTATTATGGATACCTAAATCTAATGACGCGCTTGTTTTCTGTAAATTTCACCCTAGATGTCTGTATGGAGCTATTGTAGCAACTGTATGACGTCATACGATCCAAGATGGCGGCGGCCGGGAAATTAATATGAGTTTTATGGACATAACCGGTCTATAAATGACATCTAGTGTACCATTTATAGGAAACAAACATTTGAGAGAAACCTTGTTTTCCATTGGAGGTGGCCATTAACAGTTAAACAGCTCGTCGGTCTAGTGTAGCCTCGTGAAGGTGTTATTATGTATTATTTGTCTAATGGTTTATTTCGCGTCCAGTTTGTAATCTTTTGAATTGCGCACACTTGTTTGTAAAACGACACCATAGTCAGCTCACAGTTAATGTATGTCCGTCTTAGTGGCCATTTGTCCACTGCTCACAGTTAATGTCTGTCCGTCTTAGTGTCCATTTCTCCACTGCTCACAGTTAATGTCTGTCCGCCGTCTTAGTGTCCATTTCTCCACTGCTCACAGGGTAAAGTTAAATAAAGATTAAATAATTAAGATGAATAATACATAATTATAGTCTTGGTACAAAGTATCCGTGTCAATACTTAAAAAGATAAAGAAACTGATAACAATTGTGTTGAGAAACTGGTGTCCCACATGGGTCCGGAATATGGCTGGACGGCAATATGTTCTTCTCACGAAGTAATTGAAACTTGTTTTTAATTTGTGAGATCAACGTTTGTTAAACTGAAATCAAAGTGAATGTTAACTGATCAAAGCCAGCTAAGTGTTTTATCTGTGCTTGAATAAAACTCATTAAAGGCTCCATAAAGACCGTTATAACTCTGTACATACCTTCCTCTTCATCTTATAATTAATAAGTTGGCTTTACACATGGAGATCTTCCACATGGCCCTCTGTTGACTTAGTATATCTACCGTTTTACTTCCTTTGCCATGAATTTTAAAGTGCCGGGTGGATTATGCAAAGCATATCTCACGAGTTATTGTTGAGGAGATCACCATGTCTCTCACTGTACACCACACCACCAGTAGCCCATTATCAGGAGCGTCCATCTCCCATGATGCAGCGTTTTTACACACCGGGTTATTTTTAGAATGAGTTTCCCGCGAGTTCGGTTTCCGCTAGCCAATTACAAATGATTAATAATGTTGCAGCCATCCTGGCTGATTAACTCATTCAGACCGACCCCTGTAAATATAGGACTTAAAAGTCCTATAACTGGAAACATTATTGCATCAAATCTAGACATGCTGGAAATACGATGTTGCGATATTATTTCAAGGGATGAATGAGTTCAAAGCCAGAGCTATAACAGGGTTCGCTTGACTCTCCAATTACATGCTGGGTAATCAACAAAAAAATCACAAGGGCTCCCCCCTCTGGGACTCCTGTAGGATATTGTTTTACAAGTCTTTTGCACCAACAACCAAGAGAATATAATACATCATAATAGGTTGAGCAGGGTGAAAAGATCACCAACTGCAGAATTTTAAGGATTTCATTGAAGATGTTTTTGATGTGTCTCAAAGCACAAACACAACAGAAAACCCTGTGAAATCCCCTCACAAAGCCTACCAAAAGCAAGCCAAGTACTTTTCAGCCGTCCTCAGACTTAAAGATGTCCTCTAGCGCTCCGGGCTTACAGTGGCTTTTTTCTCCAAAATTAGAGCAGATTTCATTGCAGGGAAACCCTACCGAAGAAGCCACACCTACCGTTAATTTCTTCCCCGTCTTACCGTGAGTCTGTTCGCAGGCTAAGTCTATGTTGAGGGTCCACAATAGGGGTTCTTAAATCCCGCAATCCCGCCATTTTTCTCTCTCAATCCCGCAATCCCGCAATATTTTATCTCGAATCCCGATCCTGAAACATTAATGCTCTAAAAATAAGTTGCGATTGCCAGTAGTTGTAATTGTTCCTTTCGTAGTTGTTTTAATTACGCGACGGTTTGTAATCGTGTCTCGTCTGTCCACAGGTAACCCAAGCACTGTAAGTGGCAATATTTACTAGCATTTGTATGGGATTTTTTAGTCTTGGATTTTCAAAACTAATATTGAAAAAAAAAGTGAGAATACTTACAGGATTGTGTTTTTTGTCCATGGGCTGGTTGTGGTTGTAATGTCTGCGTTTTGGGGCGAGTTTTTACCCCACACAGCCCATGGACAAATAAAAACAATCCTGTAAGTATTCTTGCTTTTTATTCAATATTAGTTTTGAAAATCCACGAAGCCCCTACTCTGGATGCCAGAGGTTCTAAGATTATAATGCCCTCTCTAAGCAAACGTCAGCGAGAAGACCGAGCAGCGAAGCGATGAGAACTAATTAAGGCGGAATAATCTCTGGCACTATTGGCGGCTTTTTGGCGCTCCAAGTACGAATCTCACTTCCATGCCAGAAGACTAATTCCTTTTGATTGACACCTGAGAAACCGGTTTTGACCACGTCGGGTTTTATTCTTTTCTCTGATTGACAGATAAAGCGAACTAAAGTAAGACAGATAAGCAGATCGCGAAAATCCCGAATCCCGCCTCTCGGTGCCTCTATTTCCCGTATCCCGCAGCAAAAATCATCTATATCCCGCGTCCCGTCAAAAGTTGAAATCCCGAAATCCCGCCTCATTTTCTTTCATATCCCGAATCCCGTGTCCAAAAAACGCCCAATCCCGCATCCCGTAAAACCTATTGTGGACCCTCTATGTTTGCTCAAGGATCTGTGTTAGCAGATCTGGCTGATCTGCGAGTTTTTGGTGTTACGGCCACTTCCTCGCTTCCATGCGTAAAATGAGAATCTCAGATTTGATCGACAATTTACAAGGACTTGTTTATTTGTCTGTATCAGTTCCCTTTAGTTATTAAATGGAGTATTTATTCGTTATTATAATTGATTCAAGGAAAGAACAAGAGGATGGAACAGTTTTGAAACAAAATGGCACACAGAACCGAGTAAAGTTCAGTGCCAACAAAAGGAAAACTATTTTGTATACTGCCGAAGTGACTGTAACTCGTTAAATATTTGAAAGTGTTTATCGGATTTATTCGTCATTAATTATAGCGATTATTGTGTAGTTTTGAAATCATTTAATTCAGTGTCTGGTTGTTGATATGTATTATTTATTCATCTACTAATTAACCTATCGGTAAAGTACCAACGAGAAAAAACTGCAAGTTTCCTGCATATCGCCATAATTTACGCACATCGGCTCTATAATCTTCCGCCACGTCAGTCTCGCGTCTTCGCTAGGCTTACTCGTTGGCAATATTCTATTCGTATTCTCAAGGCGAGCTGGAACGAGCACTCAATAGAGACTCATGCGGGTGATTTGCTAAAAGTTATTTAGCATAAGAAAAGAATCCCCGAATGAGCCTCCATTGAGTTATTGGCCATTATACAGAGCTATGTTAATTACCCCACCAGACACGATTAGCTTCAGCTTCCTGCGGGTTAGTGAAATGATAATAACAAAAATCGTTAAGTAATGGTTCGCCAAAAAACAGGAGCAAAAGACAATAGGGTGCGGAAATTAGCAATTCCCCAATACGATGTTGCTTGAGTGTGCCTTACGTGCTGTCTGAGATGTCCACAATCAACGTTATAAACTGAAAATAAAGTAAGCGCCCGGGGCACTTATTTCAAATTTCATGTTCAAGGGAGGCACTTAATCGAGGGAGGGCGCTTACAGCGATTCTCAGTCACATTTGCCCTTTTAGGGACGGACCATTAGATTATTGATGGGGGGGGGGGGGGGAGGGGGGGTTGCGCAAATCCCCAAAAAAATATCGAGTTATGGTCTCAGTAAGCCAGTTAGTGAAATGGTTAAGCAATCTTGGACAAGCGAGTGACAATCTATATAATAGAAATACAATGTCTAACCACCAGTTTGGCCACCCTTCATATCATCGAAATTTCTAACATAATTAATGCCTGATAATATTAATATTGGGGTTTGGAACATTCACGGACATAATAGTAGAGTGCTTGGAAACAAACTTAACCAGACGGACGTACTAGGTGTAATAAACAGCCATGATATATTTGGGTTGACAGAAACGCATGCCAGTGAAAATTCAGAACTCGATGTGAAAAATTATCAATGTTACTCCAAGTTTAGACCAAAATCAAGAACAAAATATCACGGCGGGTTATCAGTTTATATAAAAAAGTCGTTAAAAAACGCAGTATCTTATGTACCAACTAGGCTTTAGCACATTCTGCCGGCAGAATTTCGAGCATAATAGGGCCTCAGGAGCAGAAAACGTAATTGGGGCATAATCAGGGCAGAATAAGCCATTTTGCATATTTTTGGGGCTGGGAATGAGGAAAAGTGGAGACGAGAGGGAGCTGGGTACGAGCAAAACAAAGATGCCGGCGGAACAAACAGAAATCATTGACCATGACGATGAAGTTGGTTACCAATGCTTTAACTTATCTTAACTGTATTGCTTTCTCCGAAAAAGTCCGACCTATAGCTCGTAAGCGTTAAATTAGTACTATAAATCCATGAAAAAATGGAATAATCGGCTTGTACACGCTAAGACTGCAACTGCCCCAAATTTTTCAGAAGCATAAATTCGAGCATAATAGTACTTTTGGAGCATAATTTCGAGCAGAATAGTCTTTTTTTCGGGCAATTCTTTCGAGCAGAATAGCCTTTTTTTCGAGCAGAATGTGCTAAAGCCTAGTACCAACTAAGAACGACAACATTCTTTGGTGTAGGCTAGACAAGAAACATTTCCAAACAAACAAAGACATATTTCTAGGGACAGTTTATTTTAGCCCGGAAAATATGGAAAACCAATCAAATGCAAACTACATTGACGAACTTGATCAAGATTTAATTAGCTTTTCTCAAAAGGGTCACGTAATATTACAAGGAGATTTTAATGCCAGGACTGGACAGCTACAGGATATAATTGACGACTCGAATATACACAATTTTTTTCAATTACCTGATGGGTATGTACATGAAAATGCCGTAACAACAAGGCAATCCCTTGATAAAAACAATATTGACAATAGGGGCAAACAACTCATCGACTCGTGTATCGCAAACGGCCTAAAAATTGCCAACGGTAGAATTATCGGGGATCGAAAAGGCTTGAAGACCTGTCACCAACCAAACGGCTCGAGTCTAGTTGACTACGTCATTTCAGATAACGAAACATTAAACTCATTTCAATACTTAAAAGTAGAAGATCTAAAACCTCATATTTCGGACCACTCATATATTACATATAGTATAGAGGTAAAGAAAGTACCACTTCCGGTTAACGACGAAAGTCAAAATAAGGGCAGGCGTCTGCTCTCAAAATTATTCTGGAACGATAATGTCTCCCATAAAGTTATAGAATATTTAAATTTACCAGAAACATTAGCCGAAATTGGTAACCTGAACCAGAGGCCGCCCAACGATAACACTGAAAATTTTGTTGAAGACTTTAATAAGCTTATACATAAAGTTCTTGACAATGCTGGGGCACTAAAAAATACTAACGCCGATAAAACAAAACGTGAAGAAAATAAATGGTTCGATCGTGAATGTAAAATACAAAAAGATAACTTAACTAATTTAGGTAAACTTAGAACTAGACATCCAAACAGGGAGGATATAAGGGAATTGCTAAATAGCAACAAGAAAATGTTTAGGAAACTACTAAAACGGAAAAAACGAAAGTTCTACGATAGTGAATTTGATAAACTATCAAAGCTAAGATCACACAACCCACGGCAGTTCTGGAAAGCACTAAGAAACTTAAACACCGACAACAATAGAGCAGATAATACCATGCATGTTGACCTAAGCAGCTTTCATGAATATTTCAAAGATCTCAACAAAGCCGAAAAAGACAACATTGGTGAAACACACGACACAAATACGCATGCCGAAAACAATGAAGCCGGTCCACTTGACTCAATTGTTGACTTCGCATTTACGAAAGAAGAAGTGATAAATGGAATTAAAGCACTTAAAAGCGGCAAAACACCCGGAAGCGATTTTATTAACAACGAATTCCTGAAGGTCAGTTATAAACTACTATCGGAAACAATAACTATGTTATTTAATTCTATTCTAAACTCGAAAATATATCCTAAAATTTGGGCCTTTGGATACATAACTCCTATATATAAAAAAGGCACGAAATCAGAGCCAGGAAACTACAGAGGAATTACAATCCTGTCCCACCTAGGAAAACTTTTTGCTCTGCTATTATATACACGGCTAGTTAGCTACCTAGATTTTCACAATATCCTGCCTCAAGAACAAGCAGGTTTCAGGAAAACATTTAGAGGTACTGACAATCTTTTAGTATTAAAAGCGCTGATCGACAAATATATAAAGAACAAACCAAAACCTAGGAATAATTTCTTGTACACTTGCTTCATCGATTTTAGCAAAGCCTTCGATAACATATCACGCGACAAATTATACACAAAGTTAAACAACATTGGTATAAACGGAAATTTTCTTGCCATTATTAAAGACATGTACAGCAAAGACTCCGCGTGTGTTAAACTTGACGGACACATCTCGGAGGAATTTGCGTGCCTTAAAGGAGTTAAGCAAGGGTGCATGTTGTCACCTACCCTTTTCAATATATATTTAAGTGATCTAGCAAACATTCTTAACAAAGACAAAGACGCCCCCGAACTAAACAATAGAACCGTTAGCTGCTTACTATACGCAGACGATTTAGTAATTATCTCAAAGTCTCCGTTGGGATTACAAAACAATTTAAAATGCCTACTGGATTACGGCAAAGCCAACAGTCTCTGCATCAACGAAAATAAAACAAAAGTAATAATATTTAACCCTAATGGTAGAAAACTAAATCGTTATTTATTCAACATTGGGACAACATCGATTGAGAACGTAACTAAATATAAGTATTTAGGATTGACTTTCAGTGCCTCTGGATCATTTACTATAGCAAAACAAGAGCTGAAAAAGGTTGCACTAAAAGCTTTTTACTCACTCCGCAAGAACATGGGAATCTCATTTAGAAGAGACCTGCCACTTACCTTACACCTATTCGATACCCTAATAAAACCCATTCTCACATATGGCTCTGAAATTTGGGGTCTTGATACTGTTAAATATAATGAATCACGTGACCCAATAGAACAAGTTCACACAAAGTTTTGTAAACAAATCCTAGGCGTAAGCAAAAGAGCGGTGAACAAAGCTTGCCGTGCAGAATTAGGCCGTTTCCCCATCATCATCGAAGTAAAATCTAAGGCATTATCATTCTGGGCCCGCCTTCTAACATTAGACGAAAATAGAATCGCAAAGCAAGCCTACTTAGATATGCTAAGTCACACAAATTCGAAGAACTGGGCAATGCAAATTAAAGCTATATTATTTCAGAATGGCTTTGGCTATTGCTGGGAATCCCAACAAGATGCCGTTCTTGATGAAAACGAGATCAAGCGGTTTTATAAATATACTAAACAAAGACTAGAGGATATTGAAACTCAAGACTGGAGATCAAGCATCTTCGATGATGAATCCAGATCAGTGGGAGGAAACAAATTAAGAACATTTCGTGAGTTCAAAACAGAATATAAACTCGAAGATTATTTATTGGAAGTTAAAAACATAGATCATCGCAGAGCACTAACTAAGTTAAGAATAAGCGACCATATTTTACAAATTGAAAGAGGCCGTTATAACAGAATTTATGTGAGTCCTGAATTGAGAATATGCCCACATTGTCAAATTATGGAAAACGAAGAACATTTTTTATCTAAATGTCAATTATATTCTGATCTGAGAAACTCTCTTTTTCGAGATATAAACAAAAAAATAACAAACTATAAAGATTTAATCGCACCAAAAAAACATAAGCCAGAAATAGCAAAATACATCTATGAATGTTTTAAAGTTAGGCAAACCATCCCTGTATAGAATATTGGAGAAGTATGCCTATGTACAGTCTGTCGCTTGGCATTCTAATAAAATATGTCTTGTCTTGTCTTGTCTTGAGTAAGCTCTTCTATCGGAAAAAAGATATCGAGCAACACAATAATCAAGAAAAAAAATATCGAGCAAGCACTAGCTGGTCTCATACGCATTTACAAATTAAATTAATAAAGGCAAAGAAATAAACCAGGGAAGAAGACTGGTTTGTTGTTATACAGATCTGAAGATCACACAGACTGGTTACCAGGAATCAGTCAACATATGTAAATTATCCAAGATGGCCGTAATCAGAACAGCAGATAAACTGATGGGACGATCGATCGCAAAAAGTCACATGCACTCATAAATCGAAACTTACCCTGTATTAACTGACTGTGTATATTTCGGAAAGAAGTTATCTGGTAAACAATGAGTTCTCACTGGCCTAGTGGATATAGGGTTATAGGATCATGTGTACTGTACGCAATGTTGGCCGACGTATCGGTCGATGGTTGGCCGACATATCGGCCGACTGTCGACCGACCCGCGGGCGACTGCTGGTAGCGGATCGGTCAAGGGGTGGCCGACATGTCGGTCGTGTGTCGGCCGACACGTCGGTCGATTTACCCCCTCCTGCTGTGTATGTGTCGGCGGATAGTGGATCGGTGGTATATCGGTAAGGTGTCGGTTATATGTCAGTGGGGTATCGGTGAGATGTTAAGTTATAATTAAACTATTCTGCATACTGTTTTCACTCAAATAAACAGTGACTCTTTTTGATTTTTTTTACCTGGAAGGTTTACTGTATTGAATATAATTCAGTCTAAGTGTAGTAATATTCTTTTCTGTTGCGGTATAAAATGTTCCTTTATACAATTAAATATCTCATAGTGACTGATGAAATTACTTCAAATGCAACGTTTAATATCTTAATTTGTGTTTTGTTAGTGTCTTTTATACATCCGCTCGCGCAAGATCGATTGCGTATATAAATCGCTAAGTCCTGTATATTGGATCCTATACCTGCTATACTCCTTCGCTACTGTCTGGATGATGTCCTACCCACCATTACTAGGATAATCAATCTGTCCTTTGAAAACTGCGAAATGCCATCAACCCTGAAGCAAGCTGCTTTATCACCTAAATTAAAGAAGCCCTCTCTTGACCATGAGACATTTGCTAATTTTCGTCCTGTTTCAAACCTGAAGTTCATCTCTAAGGCTGTAGAGAAAGTAGTTGCTGTACAACTGAACAACTACTTAAAAGAAAATAATCTGCATGAAGTCTTACAATCAGCATATAAACAACACCACAGCTGTGAAACCGCATTAGTACGAGTCCAAAATGATATTCTTAAGGCAATAGATGACCAAAACTGTGTAATTCTGCTCCTCCTCGACCTCTCCGCAGCATTCGATACCGTCGACCACAGTATCCTCCTACACAGGATGTCCACCAAGTTTGGCATCAAAGAGAAAGCATTAGCCTGGTTCCAGTCCTACCGTACCGACCGTAAACAGTTTGTAAACAGTTTGTAAACATCGATGGTATAGTCTCTTCCAATCATAATCTACATTATGGCGTGCCACAGGCTCTGTTCTAGGTCCCATCCTTTATCTCCTTTATACTGCACCGCTTGGAGATATACTACGCAAGCACAACATGTCATTCCACCTATATGCAGACGACACACAGATATACTCCACCTTCGTCTACAATAACTCTGAACAATTTGCCTCATCGAAGCGCTGTATAGAAACCTGTCTACTTGAGATTGAACAATGGATGACTTGTAATAAACTTAAACTTAACAATGATAAATCTGAACTTTTAATTTTACACTCCCGCCATCGTCCGTATGCTCTCTTACCATCTCTTGCTGTCGGTAATGACACTATATACCCCTCTAGTTATGCCAGAAACATTGGAGTAATCTTCGATGACACTATGTCTATGTCTCGCCAGGTTAACTCTATTTGCAGTGTAAGTCGGCGTTCTACCAACTAAGGAATATTTCTAGAGTAAGAAAATATTTGTCTGTTAGTACTACAGAAATTCTTCTACACGCATTCGTTACTACTAAGTTAGATAACTGTAACTCCCTATTGTATGGCCTACCAAAACAACTAATCCAGAAGCTACAATATGTCCAAAATGCTGCCGCTCGCATTATATCATGCACGCGTAAATACGATCATGTCACACCTACTTTAAAGGAACTGCACTGGCTACCTGTAAACGAGCGCATCACATTTAAGATTCTTCTACTTACTTATAAGTCCCTTAATAACCAAGCACCTGTCTACTTAAGAAAGTTATTACACATCTACAAACCTAACAGAATGCTCCGCTCGTCATCTGACACACTTCGCTTGACTCAACCGATGCCTAGACTTAAAACCTATGGTCAACGCGCGTTTTCTATATCAGCACCTCAAATCTGGAATAGCCTACCTGTAGAAATAAGATCCAGCCCGAATGTGAACATCTTTAAATCTAAGCTCAAGTCTTATCTTTTTTGCTCTGCTTATAATCTGAACTAGATATGAATTATTATTACCCATATGTATATACTACATTGCTACATAGTTTACTTATTACTCGTTACGTTAGTAGATAAGAATTAATTAATTTGTTATTTATACATTATTGTAAAGCGCATAGAACAGATATGCTATATGCGCTATATAAATATATTATTATTATTATATCGTACCGTTTTGGTCTGGAACAGGGTACCGATTTTTTTTTATCTGAAGGGGAGATTTCGCCTTGAATCTGGAATAGAGTAGCAACAATAGGGCCATTTATACGAGAGGAAGTTAGCCGCACCGCTTAGCTAAGCAGCGAACGATTCGTATAAATGGGTCAATTTAAACTGAAGACTGATACATGTATAGGCCGAGCTATCCCAATGAATTCGTCGATACTTAAACCCCGCGCCGGCTCCCAGTATTCGACATCAAATAACATTTGAAAATATTGGGGTCGCTACGATTTATTAATAAGCATCATTTTTTTACTGTAGGGCTCGGTTCTAATTCTAATATATACTCCGCGCACTCCAATCGGAGTATAATGCAGAGGCGCATGGCTGGAAAATAAATAAAGAGCTGCTAGTTTATGCTATCTTAAGTTTACAAAGGTAAGCATTAATAGTTGTGGCCTCTACAACCTTTGAAGTACATATACGTTAGCTGAAAATATCACAGTCACCGTTACCTCGGCCGACTGTCGGCAAACTATCGATCATCAACCATTTAGGTAAGCTCAGAAAAAAATATCGTGCAAGGTCATGGCGCTTTAAAAAAATATCGTGTAGGGCTAGAATCAGAAAAAAAAATAGCGAGCAACTAAAATTCTCGCAACCCCCCCCCCCCCCCCCCATCAATAATCTAATGGTCCGTCCCTTAGAAGTTTGTCTTTATAAGAAGTCGTATTTTATTGGACGTCAATCATAACTTTCACTTTCTTTTCATTGGTCAACCCGTCCAACCGTAACAATAAACACTTAATGACTGGCCCCGATGGAATCAGTGAGTTTTGTTTCTGTCCCCCGAGAGGGAGTCGAGAGGGGAAACAAAACTCACTGATTCCCGAAGGGACCGTCATTAAGTGATTTGTTAATATAGACATATTAACTTTTACTACCTGATACGAGCGAGGTTTGTTGGTCTTCTCTTCGGGATGCTGCTTTTCAACTCAAAACGCTGCCAGCGTCGCTACGGCATTATCAGCATCGTTTTGTGTATTTCTTGCATCCTTTTTCTCTCTCTTGCGCTTGATAAAGATGAAAATTGTTTCTTTGGAGGTGGTTCCATTTTGAATGCTTTCTTTCGACGAAAAATGGTCAGCTTTTGATGAAGATCTAGACATTTTGGTAAACAAATATTTCCCGCCTTTAGCGAGCCAGTGGCACGCGCGACACATCAGTCAGTTAAAAAGTATTGATCCAGAAAATCTAAACGTACGTTTTCCAAGGTTAAGTTATGGAGATCAGATTTTCTTCTCGTATTATAAGTATGAAAGCCGGAATTTCTAGTGAAATAATTACCTAAGTATGGTTATGCAAACATTTAAAAACAAGAACACAATTGTGTATTTTACGATTTGTTTCTAAGTTAGCCCAATGTAAAATATTAAAAGCGTCTTTAGAAGAATCACGCCAACGAGAGCGTGCGTTGTGTCTGGAAAACTTATGGCTATGTAACAAGTGTTTAATATTGACTGTAATCAAATTATGTTTGCCTTGCTTTCAGAAAACAAGCAACAGAAACCGATTTGAGTCCAGATCTTAGTAAAGTCAAACAACGGAACCGCTGAGGAGAAATTAAAACTTCAAGCCTTTGCATGACTCATTTCGCAGCACGTTTTAAAGTTCCAACGTTTTGTGTTAATTTGTTTGACGTCGACCAATCGTTGAGAATCGACCCTCTTGTGACACAAACGCTTTACGTTATATTGAAATCACAGACAATGAGTTGTGAACTAAAAAGAGCTTTGATCAGTTTTTCAACCTAATTCAACTTTCTATCTTTTAGAGACTTAATTGGTAAACAAATCTGAATCAATGTACTGCGTATTTATCTACTTCTAATTCCTCTTACTGAATTATCTTAATTATTTGAATTATTTCGCAATTAAAAGACGGCGTTTCATCAAGGAAATACGGTACTTCAAAACATTAGTATCAATTTATTTATAAAGAAGAAGCTGCACGCAGCTTGAACTCCGGCGTATATTTTTTTAACGCGGACGCTCTCGTATACCTTCGTGTTTGGCACATTACAAACGCACAATCAGATGCGAAAGTACGCACATACAGTCGATTCGATCTAAAATTTCACACGAGTGAACAAAAGTAGAATACGAGTAAACACGAGTGACTTCAAGTAAGCCAGGGTACCCTAGGATAAGACAAGTAGTTCCAAAATGATCGGATTCAAATACTATGATGATCTGATCTAAACCTCCATTCGAGTCAGAACACGAGTGCATAACGCTTCATAATTTAAATAACAAAAACTATAATAAAATAATAACAATAATTGTTTGTCGTCTCAGGTGTTTCGAGTTATCAGTGCGGAAATCTCTTTTTGCATTTCAGGGCTACCCGTCTTACCCTAGGGTACCCTGGGTAAGTTATTTCGGGTTACCTGTGTTATCAGTGCGGTTTCTTCTATTTATTTTCTGGTTACCTGTGTTATCCTAGCTTGGCCCAGTTGTATCGGGTTACCTGTGTTTTCAGTAAGGTACCCTTTGTTTGTATTTTCGGGCTACCTGTGTTCACATCGCTATTAGTATGCACACAGCCAACTCACTGTTAGTACACACGCACAATCAGCGGATTTGAACAACAGAATATTGGCAATTAAACTGTAATGCACTGCAATAAATTCAATCCAAGGACTTATTCAGACTCTGAATTCTATTGATCTTTGGAAAATGTCCAGCTAAAACTATGTCAATAAATGATGAGTGTGAATGAAAAACATCAATTTCTTAGTGTAATTCCTAATGAGAAATCCCTTTGAAGCCGGCTTCTCAAACTCACAGATTGTTAGACGAAACCACTTTAGCTTATAAACACAAACGGTTTGGAATTCAATGTCAGTTAGTTAATTGACCTTCAAAATAATTTATTCAGGTTCTTTAAATCACAGAGATCTTAAAATTAAATACCTTATTATAGGAAATTAACAATGCACTTTATTAACGCGATTTTACAAAATTCGCGTTAATTTAATGTATCTTAATTAATGTCGATGTAAATTTAATGCACGCTATTTTACAACATTGTTATTTTAAAGCACCTTTATTTCATTTCAAAACCTTATTAGTTCATGACTCCTCTATTGGCTCTTCAGAGTCACTATTGCGGTTTGGTTTCCGTCAATCAAACGAGTGAGCAGCTCTTGGTGATTTCACCGTGAGGCTTTGAAATATCTTTTGAATTGATAGGGTCTAGTTAGGCTTCAAACCCAAATTTTCGGCTTTAAAAAAAAATTAGAAACATCCGTGCACTTGTCTTGGAAGGTTTTATTGACGGAAGCCAAAACGCAGTTTGGCGTTCAGAAATGTAAAGTGCGAGTTTGCAGAATTATGAAAATCGCAGTAAATAAAGCAAGATGCTTATCGAAAAATTCGCGTTAATTTAATGCATGTAAACCTAACTTTTGAAAAATTCGCGTTAATTTAGTGTAACGTAAATTTTCTTCGCGTTGTCAACGTGCATTGTTAATTTCCTATAATAAGGTAGAGCGATAATTAGAACAAAAAGTACATTAACAGACAAACTGAGAGGAAATTTATTCAAATCAAAAAGAGTTTACTTACAGTACTTACGTAACTGAATCTTTCGTTTTGGATCTTTTGGTAGTGTTGTTGACAGCATCCCACCTTCATGCACATATGCACCGAATCGGAATTAAACTCGAAGCCTACCTCGAACTTAACTTTCAGCTAACCTGTTTCCTTTCATTCCACAATGAATAATAAACTCATAAAGTAAGCCCGTAGCTTTCAATAAATTTGCCATTGTCTGAATGAAACAGCTAGATCTCAGTTTTCCAATTTCTCTCACGAGTCACGGCAGAAGACTTCCTCTTCACAGTAACGTAACGTCTCAGATCATATTATATATATTCCCTACTTCAGCTAGCGCTGTGCATTTCAAGTACTTTTTCCTCTCTCTTTGCCGGCTTCATGCTTTTTGTTCGTGTAGTTGTCCCACTGAGCCGTATCGCGATCGATCGATTACACGTAATAAATCTCAGTTCCAAACTATCCCTTTCTTTTTTCAGACACGTCTTGGTCCGCAGATAATTCCCACGTAAGTCAACAGTTCGCTACAAAAGATACAAAGCGTGGCAGAGTCCGCTGCAAGTGGACAATCTTTAGAGAATAGATTTTTCGTGAAGCATGAATCCTAACCCAGTGTCTTCGTTGAACGCTTGTATGAGATTAAAGCTTGGTCATATCAGACGAAATTGATCTCTTGTCATTTATGTTAATTGTTTTTTTCTAATTGCTTGACCTCTTATCTTCCGTCTGCCTAGAAGATCTGATCCCGGATTGTATTTTGATAGCTATGTTTTCAGTTCGATGCTTTATCAATGACTCATACGGTCCTAGACTAGAAGGCGCGGGTAGTTTCGCCTGAGTCAACAATCCTTCCTCCAGTTTAATAATTCGGTTAGAGAGAAGATAGAGGCAAATTAAGTACTTCATGACGTGACGGTAGCCTTAAACCCTCTAAAACTCTCTACTGAACATTTATCTTTCAACTAATGCGCATGCCTCCTGCGTTATCGCTCGATCACAGCATCTCCGACCCACATTGTTAGCGGCAAAGGTCAGAACTGATCAAAAATGTTACAGGACGAACATTAATAATAATAATAACAAGAAGCTGCACGCAGCTTGAACTCAAGCTGGAGTAATTATAATTAGGTATTTTACCCAAACCAACCTAGCATTACTTCGTTGAGAGCAGGCCTTTTTCAATTGAGTGTCGAAAGTTTCCGGTGATTGCTTTGGTTTTGCGTTTACTTAGCTTTTCTGTTGGCTGTGAAAATGTTTTGTAATCAGTCAGCGAATCAAATTCCAGAGTAAAACCAATCGTGGTTTTGGTTTTGGTCCGTCACGCCATCAATCCACGATTGCGTTTACTTTTCCTCCTGATTGGTTGCTTTCTCATGCCAGTGAAACCAATCGGTAGTCACTTTAGTTCGTGATTGGTTCGTTGTAATTGCTTTGATTTTGGTTTTACTACAGTCAATTGAAACCTGCTATATCAACTTTATTAGTAGATAAACACTAATTAATCCTGTTTATTCTTTATTTCAGTGTTTACATATGATTATTCTACAATCCCACAAACTTTACTAACTGAAATCAGATCACTCCACCCCCTCCCCAGTGAGGTTACGTAGAGGGCAGACAGATCTCTTAGCAGTTTAGGTCGCCTTGGCGGAGAGTTCTTGATGCACCAACGCGTGTTATCCACTTGTCTTAAAACATCCAGTAAATCTATATAACATAATAACGACAGTGAAGAACGTTTAATAATATCATGGTATACCAACAGAAGAAATAAATAAATAAACAACTTTATTTACGTCGCTAGTCTTCTAGCTGACCCCAAAAGGGTCTACTATAATCGGGGACACGAATTTCTTGGTTGAATCGGACTAGTAGGATGTTTTTTTAGGAGGGAGGTAAACCGGAGAACCCGGAGAAAAATCCTCGGAGCAAGAGCGAGATACCAATAAACTCAACTCACATATGCTGCAGTGTTGCGCGAATGAAACTCGGGCCACAGAGGTGAGAGGCGAGGCGCTTTCCACTGCGCCACCTCGGCTTCTCGTGACCCCAGATCACCCCGTACAGCTCGTCCACACAGTTAAACCTCGCTTAAAAAATAGTGTTTAAAAACGTTTTTCAACCGTTTGGGTCGTTACTAATATTTATACAATGTCATGGTGGACGATGTTTTTATAAAGTTTGATTTATGTCCAGCAATCTGTTAAACATCGCATGATATTTATTTTGTTCTCCATTTTTTAAACCGGCTTGTAAAACACTATTTGGTTCATGCACACACGCTAGACCGAAAATACAATAATGGTGAACATATCGTTTAACAATGTATCACCCATTTAATCGGGCCTTTAGATATATCTTGAAAAGAATTATAGTACTTTTAAGGGCAATTCACACATCACCATAATCTACGTTATGGTTCTTCTCCCGGTTCTACGGTTTTCCTTCCTCGTAAAAATCAACACGTTAAATTCTAATTCGATATGTGGTTTACCCAGGTCCTAACTTTGATCAGCCCTTAGTAGAAATCAATTTCCAAGCAGAACTCGAACAATCTGAAAAGAAAAGAAATGAAAGCAAAAACAAATATATATTATTCTGAAACTAGCTTACGACATGCTCACTACAATTAAGAATTGTTTCGTGTAAATTAGCCCTACAACTTGCTTATAAATGTTTCATACAACAAGTCCAATCGTTAGATAATCGTATGCAACAATTGTAAGTAAAACGTTGTACCGTATAAGGAGGCCTAAATGCACCAGTCAGTGGTTTCCCCCAGGGTGGTATCGGTCATACCCACGGGATTTGACTTTTACCTCAACATTTTGGTCAAATTCGAGAGACAAAACACTGATGAAATTATTGCAATATTATTTTGAAAAAATAGAATCCTGTACACTCCTATAAAATTCTGACAGTGATAAGATTCTCAAATCGTGAGAATACGATGTAAAAATCATTGACAAATTAACACCTCCTGTTCATTGTGAGCGCAAAGCGCGAAAGTCGCGTTGAAGCTGATAATACCGCTGACCAGTTACACTTTGGAATGCCTCGTTCCGAAAGCACCGGTCAATGTTCCCGACCCTCGAGCCACGTAACATTGTCAATATACTTGTCCAGGTGGAGAGCAGTTCCTGTCAAACCCCGTGGGTATGCCCGATACCCTTCCGCCCCCCTGAAGGAAACCACTGACAAGTGCCACTTAGACGAAAGTGTACCATTTCGATTTGCCACTTTTTTTTAGTGCCAATCGAGTCAAACAGTGTTAGAAATATCCAAATCAGTAAAAAATATTCCCAAATGAGCAAGTTCAACAGGCCACAAAGGTTTAGGAGAGTTTACCGGTAAAGGCTGTCCGCCATTATTACTGTTCACTTTATTCAGCGGAAGTGATGTCATACAAGCAACGCTCGCCTTCGTAACACAAGGCCTTGGATGCATTCTCTTCTCCACGTACCCAAGAAGAAAGTTATATTTATCCTTGCAAGGTTCGTGCGAAATAATGTGCATTAAAAAGTAGCCACGCTGGCGAGTATGACATTACTTCCGCTGAATAAAGGGACGGCCAAATGATTGGAGTTAAAAAAATAAGACTTCCCGTCATCGTATCGCAAAACGGTTTGGACTGGTAAACATATTTCTCACACATCATTAGATATTCATGACACATCGGCCAATGAAGAGTCTTGTTTCAGGTCACGTGGTGATACATACATATTTACATACTTCGATATTTGTCTGCAACTTATTGGATAACTTCGTCACGAGCCACGAAGAAATAAACTTTATGGAGAGTGACGAACAGAAGTCCAATCAAAATAATCTGCAAATCATCCTACTGGCTCGTTTGTAACTTACCTTTGCAATTGATTCCGTTGTCGGTTTTTATAGAATTATTAGGACAGTTTGCTGTAATGAAAATTTTCTTCAGAGCGCTTTGACGCCCGAAGACGTTTAGCCTGAATTTCAGCCGTCTCCTCTGGGTTCGTTCCTCCCGAGAGAGACGTCTGAATCCAATAGCCGATAATGCCGTCCAGTGACGTCAAGGCGGATTAACAATTTAACTTATGCAAATAAAACTGTCACGGCGGGAGTAAAAGTTTGTGAGAAATATTTATTTGAGATTATGCCGACCAAAATAAAAGTCTTACCTATATTATATATCTCCATCCATTTGCTTCTCAAGTGCCTCTTATGTTGTGAAAGCCTTTCCGAAGCAACATATTAGAAGTTATAATATATTTGGAGGCAAAGTACAGTTGATATTTGTCTTTCCGTTGATCTTTGTAGATGTCTCGCGATCTGCCGTTCGAATCGACACAGCTACGAGATATTACCTATGTAAATGATGCAACAGAAAAGTAGAAAAACATGAAAGGATAATGGAGAATTTTCGAAGAAATACGAAGACTCATTTACGGAAAAGAACAGTTCCTTGAATAGAGTAGCGACATTCTTTACCACTGCGAGTGTGAACAAATAATCGATTGTCAACAACCCCGCAGACGCGACGCGATAAAATGTACATGTTTACAGTTAGTCGGCCGGTTATTGTGCAGGACACTTTCAATCCATTTCCAGATGTTTTCCTTACTAATTCAAGGTCTTTGCCAAAGACAATCACTCCACTGAAACTCCACGATCAACAATCGCGAGTCCAAAGTGAATCCTGCCGTCTCCTCGGCTGATAATTATGATAATTATGCGAAATTATAGAATATGAACCAATCACAAATCACTACCAGGTTTTCTGGTAGTGACGTCACTGGACGGCATTAGCGGCTATTGAATTCAGACGTCTCTCTCGGGAGGAACGAACCCAGAGGAGACGGCTGAAATTCAGGCTAGAAGACGTTTTGCTGCCGTCCAGATTTCCATTATTCAAATTTCCACACGCCCCAGCAATTCTGATACTCTATAATCCTTGCACCTTGAAGGGTCAAAGGGTTTCTTATCCGTATAGGGCTCCCTAAATCTGTTTTCGTTTTTGCTTCTCTCCGGCCGGATCACTTTCAACGCTGGCCCTTCTCTCTCCACTGAATTATGATTTAATTATTCGAACCGATTCAGCGAAGTCAACTCTAATTTGAATATGAATATACAAAATCTGGTGGAATTCTCGCTTTCCATTTTCTCTCTCTGTTTAATTACAGTTAACGTTGTGTTATTTCTCTATCATTGTCCTCTGTGTCATGTGTGAGAAGCCGTTTCAAAGCCACGTAATTGTTTCAGACGTGGTTTCTAGATCCTCGGGCCATATAAAATGTATGCCGGGCTACGCCCTCAACATTGTTCATGACACTTGGATCTATAAACCACATCTAAAACAATCACTTGGATTTTAAATTTTTCTACGGTTTGTCTTGCAGGATATGTTTTCCTCTTCCAATGGATGCTTTGGATTTTTTGGATTTTGTGGGATGA
The DNA here is from genome assembly GCA_030867875.1 of Actinernus sp. WN-2022. Lineage (NCBI taxonomy): Eukaryota > Metazoa > Cnidaria > Anthozoa > Actiniaria > Actinernidae > Actinernus > Actinernus sp. WN-2022. The sequence goes on from JAOWCC010001679.1 coordinate 41,943,751, forward strand.
AGTGCTCCCGTACAGGTCACCCTTTACCCCATAGACTCACACGATTGGCTATTTGGGGCGTCGTGCCCCCTTCAGAAAATATAAGGACCTTACCCATGGAGGATTATGAATCCGCCCTGGTAAGGATCGGGGGATTATGACCCCCGCGAGAGGATTGGGGCCTCTCACCCCATAGACTAACATGATTGGCTAAAATTTGGGGCATCGTGCCCCCTTCAGAAAATATAAGGACCTTACCCATGGAGGATTATGAATCCGCCCTGGTAATGATCGGGGGATTATGACCCCCGCGAGAGGATTGGGGCCTCTCACCCCATAGACTAACATGATTGGCTATTTGGCGCATCGTGCCCCCTTCAGAAAATATAAGGACCTTACCCATGGAGGATTATGAATCCGCCCTGGTAAGGATCGGGGGATTATGACCCCCGCGAGAGGATTGGGGCCTCTCACCCCATAGACTAACATGATTGGCTATTTGGCGCATCGTGCCCCTTCAGAAAATATAAGGACCTTACCCATGGAGGTTTATGAATCCGCCCTGGTAAGGATTAGGAGATTATGACCCCCGCGAGAGGATTGGGGCCTCTCACCAGCATAAGGACCTTACCCATGAGGGATTATGAATCCCTTGGAAGGATTGTAGTCTGGGAGCAAGTGTAATCCCATGGGAATTTTCGGCTGTAAGCATGCGACCCATCTAAATGTGTTAAGAGGACCCTAAATAACATGAACAATTTTGGTGGCACTCCTGTAACTTGCACCGAGCGGTTTTATGGGGGTTTTAAAAAATGACGTAAATCCCCAACATGAAAACGAGGCTATGACATAAAAATGGCTATAACTTTCCACTATTTCATTACAATTGCACCAAAATTGCAGAGAGTATGTTTCTCGACGTATTAGATTATATCAGACTATTTTGGTTAATTAACATGGTCACGTGACGAGGCTAGTATGGAAACGAGGCTCTGACAATACAATGACAATAACTTTCTTCCATTTCAAGGAAATTGCATAAACGTTGCAAGTGATATGTTTCTCGATGTATTAGATTATATCAGACCATTTCGATTAATTAACATGGTCACGTGACGAGGCTAGCATGGAAACGAGGTTCTCATAGTGAAGCGGCTAGAGCTTTATAGCTTTTCCTCAAAATTACACAAAAATTGCAGAAATAGCGAAAGTGGTCAGGCTAGTCACATGGTGAACTACCACAGCTAACAAAAGTCGTTTTATATTTCAATAAAATCCCACATGGAGAGAAAAAAATCCGTCACACAATGTGATTTATTTACTCAAAATCTTGTAAGCATATGTCATCTGTTACAGATACTACTGATACTTTAAGTGATACAATGTGCTTAAACGTTCTATGCTTCTAGTCAAAAACTACTTAAACTCGTACGCTAATGTACTCTTAGTATAACGTAACAAATTATCGGTCTCATTACTCTCGTACTCCACGTCCTCGTCTTCAGAATCATCATCATAATCTTCAGCATCATCTTCTAGCTGATTGATGCACGCACAGATCGCCGCTATCAGGGCAGCTGCACAGGTCGGTGCAGTTAGGGGGCTTTCATTTATTAGGGCCTAGGGGGGTCGGCAAAATCACTCACGGTGAGTTTGAATTTTTTTCCAATTAGTTGGGGAGAGAAAGTTAAACACTCTGTTTGTGTATGAATTAGATAAATATAGAAATTTGCTAATTATGACTGGGAGAAATTAGTTGAGGAGAGAAAGTTAAACACTCTGTTTGTGTATGAATTAGAAAAATATATCAAGGCATACAACCTTAAATTGAATAAAAGAAACAAAATGGACAAGAGCAAAGCGATCATCGGTCATTATGAATGCAGCAAAAGTCGTGAACTTGCAACAGAAAAGCAGTCTCGTGATAATGATGACGAGTCCATTTCATCTGAAGACGAGTTTGATGATTTAGATGAGACACAGTCTCAGGATTCAGAAGTGGATACCTCAAGTGACTCTGAGTCTGATTAAGGAACATGTGGTTTGACTTCTTCAAGTTGTTATTTTACTTCTCCAACCTTAACACAATAAATTATTACTAGCAGGGACCCGCGGAACTTAGGGATGGACCATTATATTGTTTAGGGGGGGGGGGGTTGTGCAAATACCCCAAAAAAATTCGAACACAGGATTTGAAAAGGAAAAAAAATCCTGCACAATAAACTGAAGGGAAAAAATTCACGCAATTTTTTTCGTGAAAAAAAATTCGTGCAAGCAAACGGGGTGACTAAAAAATTAGTGCAGAACTTTCAGTCATACAAAAAAACACAGAAATAATTGCCCAACCCTCCCCCCCCCCCCCCCCCCCCCCCCTCCCCAAATATAACGGTCCATCCCTTACATGAAATCAACAAATCTTATATAGTAGCATAGTCTAACCGGCTAACGGACTCCTGACACAATTAATGAAATGGCGTGTGTACTGGAGCAGTGGAGGTGTTTAGCGTAAGTTATATTTTGATAAAAAAGACAATATCTTACGGATCTCGGTTAATTTCTCAAACCGATGAACACAATTATACCTATTGTCAAGAAAGTGCCAAAACTGACGATTACAGGCAGCTCAAGTCATGGATTCGTGTGATGAAAACAAATATGGTCGCCAAAAGAGCAATGATCGAAGCAGAAAAAAACGGAATAAAAACAATAATCAAAAGCCCAGTTATTTGAATGTCTGGTTGTAGTGAATTTATGGTCTGAAGAGCCTACGATAGTTGGGCGAGGAAACAGTTGTTTTTTATATTTAAGAACACAGGAAACTACAGAGAACAGACATGGACAAAATATATTGCTCTTAGTCTTACTCTTAGACACACCATAGAGTTGTAAGATAAAAAAAATGAACAGCCTTTTCCACGGATCACATTTCTAACTGTGTTTGAATACCTGGTCTTACCTCGTTCGGTCGTTTGACTTCGGCCGCTGCGCCTGGCGATAGGACCGGGGCGATAGGATTTCCCTAAAACATTCCCGTTGTCTCGGCGTAAACTCGATGGCCTGCTCGCCTAGGTTTTCCCTAAAACAGATTCCTGTAAACTCGATGGCTTGCTCGCCTAGGTTTTCCCTAAAACAGATTCCTGTAAACTCGATGGCTTGCTCGCCCAGGTTTTTCCTAAAACAGATTCTTGTAAACTCGATGGCTTGCTCGCCGAGGTTTTCCCTAAAACAGATTCCTGTAAACTCGATGGCTTGCTCGCCCAGGTTTTCCCTAAAACAGATTCCCGTAAACTCGATGGCTTGCTCGCCCAACTATGAAGTGTATAACTTGAGAAAACTCATTTCTTTTTAACATTATTTCCTCAAATTCAACCAAGACCAAGAAGCAAGTTGACAGAGACCAACTTTTCGCATGATTCGTCGTCTTCGTTGGGATACCTGTGGCCATCACTTTTTGGCGCCATTTTCAGACGCGTGCGGTCGCGAGCGTCCTCACCTCCATATTAGGATATCGATCGAGGGAGACTGGGAAAGACCGTTACACAGACACTGACACACACACACACACATTATTATATACTAGCAGGAACCCGCGGGAACTCACATGAAATCAGCAAATATGATAAATTATAGCAACATAGTCTAGCCGGCTGACTGACTCCTGGCACAATGTTTTTAGCGTGTTGATATTTTCAAGGTTGTATTTTACATACATACATACATACATACATACATATATAATCTTTATTTATACACGGAAAGTCTCATTCACATATGTGCTCTTCCAGAGAGCCGTGGTCTAACCTAAGCTATTTAAAAAATGCTGGTTAATAAATAAATAAAATTATAATTATACTAGTTGAGTAATAATTATATATATATACAAAGTCATGAAATTATTCCACTAACATACTAAAGTTATATTGTTCATTTAATTAATCTAAAATTAATGGCTATTATTAATGTAATTTAAAAAAGTTGTTCTTGATTGAGCTTGTTGAGCTCCGATTGAAAGGGAGTTCCAGAGGACTGCCCCTCTGTAAGAGAAACTCTTTTTGAGTGCTTCTGAGTTAGGTCTTGGGATAAATAGGTTCTGGTTGGAGCAACGAAGATTGTATCTGTGAACATCATTCGTTTTAGTGAAGAGATTTCCTAGATATTCCGGTGCCATTTTGTTTATTGAAATAAACATCGTTGTGGCTAGATGATTTTGTCTTCTTTGCTCCGTCATAACCGGTACTAGTAACAATTCGAGCAGCCCTGTTCTGAAATGTTTGTAGTCTATCAGAAAGAACTTTCCCAAAACACCCCCAGACAGGGCTACAATAGTCTAAGTGAGGCAAGACGAGAGAATTATAGAGTGTGATTAAGGTATCATATGCGAGAAAAGGTTTAACCCTTCTGAGAACTGCTAGTGACTTTGCAACCTTTTTACTTATCTTATCGATGTGAGATCCCCAAGACAGTGTTTCGTCTAACTCAACACCGAGATATTTATAGCTACAAACTCTGTCTATTCTCCGATCTTGGACCATTACGGATGGGCTACTCGGCAACAATTTAACTTTATGATTTGTTGCTATAAACATACATTTGGTTTTGACAATGTTAAGGCTTAATTTATTTGCATTAAGCCATTTATGGACCTCTTGGAGGTCGTGATTCATTGTATAGAGAAGTTCATTAGGATCCGCATTAGAGGCAAATGTAAGGCACGTGTCATCTGCATATAAACGTGGATTTGACACAACGTTACAATTTGGCAGATCATTGATGTAAATTAGAAACAATAACGGACCCAATATGGAGCCTTGCGGAATTCCATATTTGATTTTACAATTATCCGATAGCACTCCATTGATTAGTGTTTTTTGGGTGCGGTCCGTTAGGTAGTCACTAAACCAATTGTATGCTTTAGATTGAACCCCATACAACCTGAGTTTTGCTAATAGTATGTTATGATCAATGGTGTCGAACGCCTTTTTAAGGTCAAGAAAAATTACAGCATTAGTTAGACCACCATCGATATTAACATACCATTCATTTGTTGCTTCAAGTAGGGCAGTAAGAGTTGAATGAAGTGGCCTGAATCCTGATTGTAATTTTGTGAGAAGATTATGATCAACCAAATAGTTGTAGAATTGACGAAAAACAGCCCTCTCTAAAATTTTAGATATGACTGGCAAAACTGAAATCGGTCGATAGTTATTGCGATCTGTTTTTGACTCGGCTTTATGAATTGGTGAAACTCTTGCACTTTTCCAGTCGGCAGGGATTATACCCTTTCTAATTGATTGGTTGAAGATATACGTCAGGGATCTAACGGTTGTAGGGACACTTGCTTTCAGAAGAGAAGCTGGAATTTTGTCAAGGCCACATGATTTTGATACTGAGAGTTCACAAATAAGGTCCGCCACTTCATTGTCAGTGAGTTCTTTCAGTTCAAAAGAGGTACTACAGGGGGATATGTACTCATGGAAGCTTATATCTGACTCTGGAATTGTGGATGACAAGACTGACAGTAAAGTACTTATTAAAAGCATTACTCACCAGATAAGGGTCTTTTATTTCAGCACCATCAATATCAATCTTTTCAGGTTGGGCTGATGTTCTGCTTTTCCTACTGAGTACAGTATTAATGGCTTTCCAGGTTTTCCCCATATTCCTTTTATTTACCATAAAATAGTTATGGTAGTATTCCGCCTTGCAGCTTTTGATCATGGAATTGACCTCATTTTTTGTTCGTTTATAGGCGCTCCACATATCTACATTGTTAGTCAATATAGCTAGCTTTTTAAGTCGATCTCTTTCATGCATCAGTTGTTTTAAATCTTTTGTCAGCCATGGTGCAAAGGAATTTCTAACCCTCCTTTTTTTTAGTGGCGCATGTCTCTGAGAAACCTCTAGAAACATTTTTTTCCACAGCCCCCAGGCTTCATTGGGATCTTCAATATCTTCAATTTTTTCCCATGGTATTAAGGCAATATCATATTGAAAACTGGACATATCGAAATGCTTGAACTGCCTTGTTTCAAGAAGTTTAGGACGTGTTTTTGGATTTATTAACTTCCTAGCTGCATAGATAACACTATGGTCGCTAATACTAACATGGCTAACACCAGATAAGTAGAATTTGCTTGGTTCATTAGTAAGAAAGAGATCGATGGTGGTAGAAGATTGAGCAGTCACCCGTGTAGGTTCATTTATTAATTGTGCATACTGGTATTGTTCACATAGATCAGTTAAGCGGGTTGTGCAATGATCAAATCGAGTAGCAGTTACATTGCAGTTAAAGTCACCCAATATGCTGGCTTCAACATCAAGAGCTTCAATTTTGTTCAATAATACCTCAAAATGATCAAAGCATTCAATTGCTGAATCCGGTGGTCTGTACCAGGTACCCACAATAAAGGGCTTACTTTTTAATTTCCTGATCTCGACACAAAGAAACTCTAATGCATTATCGTTTAGATCAGGCCTTATGGAAAGGTCTATGCCATTACGTATATACAGAGCAAATCCCCCGCCACGTCGATTTCGGTCTTTTCTCAAAATGACATATCCCTCAATACCTATTTCATTGTCATCAATGGTGTCATCAAGACGAGTCTCGTTTATTGCTAGAAAATTTTGATTGCTAGAGTATTTTGATTTTTTGAAAAAGGGTATAATATCTTACGGATCTCAGTTAATTTCTTAAACCGACGAGCACAATTATTGTCGAAAAAGTGCCAAAACTGACGGTTACAGGCAGCTCGAGACATGAATTCGTGTGACGAAAACAAATCTGGTCGCCGAAACAGTTGGTTTTATATCTAAGAACAAAGGAAACTGGATACAGAAAACAGACATGGACAAAATATCTTCAGTATTATTAGACACATCATAGGGTTGTAAGATAAAAAAAATAACAGCCTTTTCCACGGACTGTTAAACTCATGATGGAGGCAAGGATTAATTGGATTATAGTAGTGATCGCAAGACAACAAAACACGCCATGTTTGTCACTTCGCAGGATGAACAACATCCGGGACTTTTATTTCTAATTAACATAACTACAACAGGTATCCCATAACTTGTTAGAATGAGATCATACTTCAACACCCCCACTTGATCTCTTTCTATGTATTTCCTAAAATGATATACGTGATCATATTACCATTAACAATGTAAACATGCAGTAAATTATCAACCAACAAATGAATAATAAAAAAAAAATTAAAGTCTTGTATATTCCTTGTATACTATATAGGCTAAAATGTCTCATGAACCAAAAATATATCTCCCAAATTGTTGCAACTTGAATTGTGTAGCTGGTTTGGTCATGATATCAGCCACCATACTGGCGGTGGGACAGTACTCAATTATTATCTTTCCTGCATTTTGCATTGTGCGGATGAAGTGATATCTCACATCAATATGTTTCGATCTCTGTCGATTAACTGGATTTTTAGACAAGGCAATGGCCCCTTGGTTATCCTCAAATATCAAAACAGGCTCACTTGCTTCACCAATATCACCCACCAACTGAATGAGATAAAGGCCCTCCTGAACTGCTGCTGCTAGGGCAATGTACTCAGCTTCACATGACGAAAGGGCCACAGTTGGCTGCTTTCTCGACTTCCAAGAGACAAGAGGACCATCTCTACTCAAGCTGAAGCAGTATCCACTTACACTTCGTCTGTCATCTGTAGATGATGCCCAATCAGCATCACTGTAGCCTATTAGTGTGAGATCATCATCACACCTCCTGTAGCACAACTCATAGTCTAGAGTCCCCTTCAAGTACCGCAGCACATGCTTCACTGCAACCCAGTGTTCGTCCATTGGGTTAGTCAGAAATTGTGACAACTTAGTGACAATCCAGCATATGTCTGGCCTAGTGCATGTCATAGCGTATATCAAGCTACCGACTGCCTCACGATATCTCCTAGGATCAAAGGAAGTTTCACTAACAAACTCACGTTTCTGCTCAGAAGGTGTAGGCCTTGGTTTACATTCTGACATCTCAAACCTCTCAAGTACCTTAATGATGTACCTCTTCTGGTTCATTTTCACAAAGCCATCTCCTTGCTCAAAATGAATACCCAGGAAGTAAGAAAGTCTACCCAGATCCTTCATGTGGAATCTCTCCCTCAACATCCCTTTAGTTTCAGATACTAGCACCATGTCACTTGCTGCAATAATGATGTCATCTACCCAGACAAGCATAGCAACAAGTTTACTCCCAACCTGTTTGGTGTACACACAGTTATCAACAGGACTCTGAACATAATCATTCTCAAGTAAGAAACAGTGTAGTACATGGTTCCAATTCCTTCCTGATTGCTTCAATCCATACAGAGATTTGTTCAACTTATACACCTGTGTGCCATCATTTCCTGGGGGAACTTCAAAACCTTCAACTTGATCCATGTAGATCTCACAATCAATAGGGGCATTGAGATAGGCAGTCTTCACATCCATTTGGTGTAAAACCAAATCATGTTGTGCGGCTATTTGCATTAGCACACGCACAGATGTGAGATTAGCTGTAGGTGCAAAAGTCTCCTTATAATCAATACCTCTCACTTGGCTGTAACCCTTAGCAACATACCTTGCTTTGAAAGTTTTAGCACCAGTACAACTTTCTTTGATAGTGTACACCCAACGGCCCCCCACTGAATTTCTGCCCTCTGGCAGAGTAGTCAAAGTAAAAGTGTTATTCTCAGTCAGAGAATTCATCTCTTCCCTCATCGCCGCCTCCCAGCTGCTAGACTCAGGCGATTCCATAGCCTCTTGATAGGTTTGAGGGAAATCAGAAAATTTGTAACAATAATCAACACTTGTTAGTACCTGATCAACATCCTCCATGTCTGTGGCATAATCGCTCAAGTATGCTGGGGGGTTTCTCCCCCTCTTAGAACGTCTTATGCTTTCATCAGGAGGCTCTGAAGGAGGACTGGTTTCACACTCAGCCCCAAGACCTTCGATGAGCAAACCTGGACCCTCTTGAGACCTGTCAACATCAGATGCACTACATGTATCAGGGTTAGAATTGTGTTGTAATGGCATTACATCATCATCACTTGACAGACTTTCAGTTTGAGTCTGTTGTTCCACCCTTCTCTTAGGGAACTTCACCACCCTGTATTTCATAACCTTGCCTGTCTCTGGGATGTACACCAGATACGCAGGGCTCCCCTTATCATACCCAAGAAAGATCCCCTTAGTGCACCTGGAATCCAACTTCTGCGTATTCTGCTTATATGCATAGCATTCAGATCCAAAACTTCTCATGTTTGACAAATTGGGTTTCTTGCCAGTGATAGTGAAGTATGGTGTTTGCTTTAGGCGATTGTTATAGCACCTATTACGTATGTACGCAGCAGCCATTACTGCATAAGGCCAAAACTCCTTGCTCATATTGGCTTGTAGGAGTAAGCACCTTCCCATCTCAAATAGAGTACGCCAGTGTCGCTCTGCCGTCCCATTTTGGTGGGGAGAATGGGGTGCAGATGTTTCATGCTTTATCTTATTCTCCCTCAGGAGAGACTTAAACTTATGAGAAATAAACTCACCGCCATTATCTGACCTTATACATTTAACTTCACCATATGGTGCTGAGTCTGCCAAAAACTTCTCTGTTGCAACTACAGTCTCGCTCTTACTCTTAAGAAAGTATACAAAAATTGCTCCTGAATAGTCATCCGTGAAAGCTATGGAATATCTGAAACCTTCTCCAGAGGCTGGATCAATGGGTCCAGCAAGATCAGTGTGAACTAATTCTAATGGTGCTGTAGCGCGCACATCAGGATTCCTATTCCTACTTTGGGTCATTTTCCCTTCAATACAAATGTTACAATCCCCGGGGTTACTGGAACTACTATCGCTTACCTTCATACCTTCTACTACACTTTCTAGTTTCACAATGTCCTCATGATTACAGTGTCCTAGTATTTCATGCCAGCCTTTCAGATCACATGTATAATTGACAGAGTCAGCTTTGTCAAAGGTACTGATATAGTACAGTCTACCACGCTTCTTAATGTTAAACTTGGTACTCTTGTAAGCTAGTTCTGCAGAGTCTGGATTGAAAGTCACTGTAGCACCTCTTGTAGTTGCAGCTTGCACTGAGAATATGTTCTGAGGGTATGTAGGAATGTATAATGCATCTTTCAGCGTCGCATTGATATGCCTTCCAGTGGTATCCATAATGGTTATCTCAACATCCCCTCTCTTGAGTACCACATTGTTAGATCGTGTTCCATCTGCCAGCTCGATATAGTGCTTGTCTGGTCTGAACTTATCATCAAATTTAATGAACTTGGTCTCGTCATTGATGATGTGGGCGGTCGCACCACAATCTACCAGAAGTGTATTTGTTTCTGACGTACTAGTAGCCCTCTCATTTGCATCAGCGTTGATCTCAAATGCAAATGAATGCTCCACTCCCTCATCAGATTTTTCAAAAGTCTCAGAAGCCTGCTTGGCATTGTCAGTCCTTCTTCCTTTGAACCGACATGTACTGTCACTGTGTGACGAGTTGTGACACGTGTTGCACCAGCGTCCCCGTCCATTATTGCTGCTGTTACTGTTACAGAAACGAGCAATATGCCCTGCCAAGCCACATTGAAAACAGATGATATTCCTCTTTGATTCCTGTCTCTGTTCGGTCTTCATGACTGAGTCGTTTCCCATCACCATTCTGGTACGCTCAGTATCTTCAAAACTCCGTAAGGCGACCTTGAATTCACTGAATGTTTGTTGTTTCTCGTTCTGGGTGATAACGACAACAAACGGCTTGTAATCTTCCGGTAGACCTTTTAATACCATCGCTATGAGAAGGCTATCTGTCACGGTTTAACCAGCATTCTTAAGAGCTGTCGCTGCAGTCTCTGCTCGTATAACATAGTCCGTCACTGTCTCGTTTGCTGATTTCATAAGCGACGTCAGCTCTGTGAATAGCGAAATCACTCTGGGCTTGCCTGCACCAGCATAATGCGCCCTCAAAATTTTCAACGCTTTCCTCCCGTCATCTTGCGCGTCCCTCATTACGAGAGAAAGACTTCTATCATCGAGAAATTGTATTAACTCGGCAAACGCTTCTTCGTTCTTGGCTGCGGTAATCTCCGCATCGTCAGCCGCATCGATCGTATCCTTCAATTTTTGTAGTCGCATATAACCGAGAAATTTAACCTCCCACTGTTCGTATTTTCTTTCATCCCCATCGAATAGTAGTCGACCATATCTCGAACTGGGCCCATAACCTGTTAAACTCATGATGGAGGCAAGGATTAATTGGATTATAGTAGTGATCGCAAGACAACAAAACACGCCATGTTTGTCACTTCGCAGGATGAACAACATCCGGGACTTTTATTTCTAATTAACATAACTACAACAGGTATCCCATAACTTGTTAGAATGAGATCATACTTCAACACGGACAACATTTCTAACTGTGTTTGAATACCTGGTCTAACCTCGTTCGGTCGTTTGACTTCGGCCGCTTCGCAGCTTGGCGATAGGTTTTCCCTAAACTCTAAGTAAAACATTCGCGTAAACTCGATGGCTTGCTCGCCCAGGTTTTCCCTAAAACAGATTCCCGTAAGCTCGATGGCTCGCTCGCCCAACTAAGTGTAGAACTTGAGTAAACTCATTCCTTTTTAACATTCTTTCCTCAAATGCAACCAAGACCAAGACAGAAAGCAACTTTTCGCATGATTCGTCGTCTTCGTTGGGATACCTGTGGCAGTTGGTTTTATATCTAAGAACACAGGAAACTGGATACAGAAAACAGACATGGACAAAATATATTACTATACACGCCTTTCATAAGTTTTACTTCCGGTCACGAAGAAGAGGCTCCAGGTGGTTTGAAATCCAAGATGGCGGAGAACTGCTGTCTCAGCTAGAAAGTACCTCCGAAAAGGACTCGAAAAGTGTCTTATTTAGTAGATCGTACCTGAATTTGGCTTCAGAATCACTGTATTTATGTTCATGATAGTCTACCGTATATTAACGGATGATTTGCATGAAAAACGTCCACGTTTTGGGCAAAATACCGAAAGAGCACGGATGAAACTTTTAAACTATTAACTTTTGTTGAAAATCTCCACAGATCAGTACCACAAAAAGCACACGCCGTATGAAATACTGCATTGCTGTGTACACTATAATTATACTGGAATAACTCTGGAGATGTGATTTGTAGTGTAAGCCGACCCAAAACTGAGAAAGAGTATATGGCTGATACAGTTGCTTGAAATATGGTTGTTCAGTTAACGTATAACTTTGAGGGAAGTGGGGGTTTCTTGGTGTTACAGATCATCACATATGTAACACAAAGAAAACTATTGTCTTCTAAAGCAAAACAATACCCTGAAATACAAAGAACCCTATCCCCAGAAACATGAATCAAACAATGAAACTGCTTCACCAAGAAGCACCCAGAAGAGTGATATTTGAAGTATGCGGGCATCAGGCGTCGTATTAGGCACAGGCATTCCCGGAAAAATATGTTCCCTTGGTGTCAATGTACTTATTAATTTAAGAGAAGAGAAATCTTCAAGCATAATTCTGGCTCTTGGAAACAAAGATAGCTACAGCTACCAGAATGAAGAAAAGACTGTTGATGATATTCAATCAATGGGCATCAGTCAAACGATGAAAATACAGATTCAACCGACCGCTATTGAAAAACCTGCTCGTTTTTCTTCTTCAAGGAAATAAAAAATAATATTAGTTTCTACACAAGATTCTCATCTTCTAAAATATTTCAGGTCTAGTATGATTTTTATAATGTTTGAGAGAAGGGAGAAATATCATTTACTGAAATAAATGTTTAATTGAGGCTAGCAGTAATATGGGAAGGGAATACAAGCAATTCAGGTCAATAAAAATATGAAAACATTAAGTACTAAATAAATTGTAACAAACATTAAAACTATTAATTGGTAAAATAGGTGTTAACTAAGTGGTGGTTGAAGGTGATATTAAAATTAGTCCACATGAAATTGGGGGAATCATAAGATGAGTGATGATGTGTGTATGGATAGCAGGGTTTTAGCCCAGAAGGTTTGCGGTAAGGTGAAGCAAAATCAGAAATGAGAAAAACACTAACAAAAAGGAAAATTATGAGTAGTGAGAGCTGCTAAATAAACAATAACTGATATAACAATGTGGTGGCCTGATGATAATTATGAGAGCGAAGAGAGTGGGGGAAGTTGCTTGGGGAAAGGAGGGCATTGGCACCCCTGCCCCATCTCCCCTTATTTGACTGGCTAAAACCCTAGATAGGGTGAGCTAATATACCACACAGAGCATGCAGGGATAGGGGAATAGGAACCACTACTAATTACAATCGGTTTGTGCTAAGCTTTTCATTATATATAATTATCAATAATTGCACAAAAGAATATTCTGTACAAAATGGTGGTGTTAGAAATTTGAATTCCATTCAAAAAGCCCAAGCAGTGTCCAAAACCCTCTGCTAGATATATTCTAACTACAAATAAACTTATTTTAATGGTATATGAATAATAAAATCAATACCGTATTCTGTTACACAATAATGTAAGTGATACAAAGTCAGGGAATATACATTGAAGGGTAGGGTATGAATTGTACACAATGTGAAAAAAGGGTATGGAAAAATAGAATTTACCATTATAATGGGTAGGGATAGGGATAGGGGAAGGAAAACGTGCTATCATTCTTTATTAATGTAAAAGTTCTGTACAAAATTTAAGTGGAAACGGCTTTGGGGAACTATGAACGGATAAACCATATTCTAACTGGAACTATGTCTGGATGGTTATCCAGTATAATGGCTGCTGTTTCGGTATACTCGTTGCCTGCATCTTATCAGTTGACTCCAGCTTTTTCCTGTACAAAATTGAAGAGAAAACGGCTTTGGTAAACTATGAACGGATAAACCATATTCTAACTGGAACTATGTCTGGATGGTTATCCAGTATAATGGCTGCTGTTTCGGTATACTCGTTGCCTGCATCTTATCAGTTGACTCCAGCTTTTTCCAATGTTTGTTTTCTGTTAGGTGAACAGTAGTTACATTTCCCATCGATAGCACTTCACTTGCTGTATTAAATAGCAAAAGAGATTAGATATCATGACATGAGCTTATTAAACAGCCTATCAGAAATAAACTAAAATTTGCTTTGCACCTCATAAATCACTTTGCCTCAATTTTAGACCACAATACTAATTTACTTTAGGCAGAAGATATTTCCAACTCCTTTAAGTTAGCTTAGATATCTTCGACGGAAATATGTCCCTGAAATAATTAATATCGTCCTCTGTAAGCTGCAAACGTTTTTTAGATTTGCAACCTGTCGGGTGTACATAATTTGTTCGGAAATGACTGATGACTTGATCAAGTAGAAAAGTACTTTTCTGCGCTAAACAATATACTAAAATAATGCAGACTACACATGGACATAAATACAGTGACTGTAAAACCAAACACAGGTATGATTTACTGAATAACATACTTTTGGGAGTATTTTCGGAGGTACTTTCTATAGCTGAGACTGTGCAGTTGTCCGCCATCTTGGATTTCAAACCACCTGGAGCCTCGTTTTCGTAACCGGAAGTAAAACTTATGAAAGGCGTGTATTAGAGTTGTACGATAAAAAAAAAAAACAGCCTTTTCCACGGACAACATTTCTAACTGTGTTTGAATACCTGGTCTTACCTCGTTCGGTCGTTTGACTTCGGCCGCTTCGCTTGGCGATAGGTTTTCCCTAAACGCTAACTAAAACATTCGCGTAAACTCGATGGCTTGCTCGCCCAGGTTTTTCCTAAAACAGATTTCCGTAAGCTCGATGGCTCGCTCGCCCAAGTAAGTGTAGAACTTGAGAAAACTCATTTCTTTTTAACATTCTTTCCTCAAATGCAACCAAGTCCAAGACCAAGACAGAAGAATACCTGTCGCCGTAACTTTTGGCGCCATTTTCGGACGCGAGCGCGCGTCCTCCATATTAGGAAATCGATCGAGGGACCCTGGGAAAGAGCATTACACACACACACACTGACTGACACACACACACACACTTAGCGTATTATTATATAAGATTGTTGAACAACCCCCCCCCCCCCCCTTATAGGCATTCTTCAAAGTTAACAACCCCCCCCGTATTTTTGCCAACCCCCCCTAGGCCCTAATAAATGAAAGCCCCCTTAAGTTGAGCTTTCCAGCAGTTGCACCTATTTGATGAACATCGGCTCTTTGTACAGCCACATTTGACCAACTGGATGACGGCTTCTGGTACAGGAGGTAGAGATGTCATAACTGGTATCATTTGTCACCCTCCAACTACCAGCCAAAGCCGGGCTACTGGTGAGGGAAGCTGTGGTTCAGACACGGTGGCCAAGTTCCACACCATTGCTTGATAGTTGGCCTTCATGATGGCCTGTCGAAGTGCCTCTAGAGTTGGTGGTAATTTATCAGACTGGGCCTGCCTTTTCTGGAAAAGCCACCATCTTAGCTCCTTCACATTAGCAATGGTTGTGTTGGGCACGTACACTTGGCAAACAAGCTTCTCGATGGTAGCCAAGGTATCCGCTGTGGGATAACCTCTCGTACCAAGGTTTGCTAGGGCAGCGATGGTCACTTCATCTGCTTCCTTAAAGATCTTCCACCACGTGGCTTTTCCTTTACCAGCAAAGCTACCTGTGACGTCAGCACCACTCAGAGCATGAAGGCCGGGTAACGCTGCAACCTTTGTACTGCCGAGGGCCTGCACGATTGGCTTTTACTTGATCACTCGGTGCCGCTGCCCAGTTCCAGTAACAAAATGCACATCATTACAGAGCTCTGGATATCTTCTCAAGGAAAGGATGAAGACATCCGTGTCTGGCGAGTAGATGTTGATCTCTGTTGCTCCATGGACAGCAGCGTCGACAGCGTGGAGGATCATCTTGGTGTCGGCCTCTTCCTGGCTGCTTCTCAGGTGCGTGCCATCTCGGTGTGTTGACTCATATCCGCTTCCCAGGCCACAACAAGACTCTTTCCCCCGTATTCTGCCATTTGGAGTGCCTTGGCTGATAGATACTCGGTCAATTCCATCGTGGTTCTTCCGTTGGTACCTTAGCAATGTGAGTGGAGTCCGTTATCCAGTAGTAGACTGGTTGATGATCGCCTTGCCTTCGTACTCGGTGTATTTCATCACTGTCGCTGTGCTTCTCGAGAAATATTTCTGTAAAATGTTCAGCGAGATGAGCACAGGTTGTTATGGCGGCTGGTTTATCAACCATGTCATGTCGATGCCACTGTTTTCGATGTACGTGCCAATGGTCCTCAGCTGTGCCATCACGATGTGCAGCTCTCCTGGAGGAATTATGATGTCGCTGAGATCATCATGAGCCATGGTATTCCTCTGTTGGCCTACAACCTTAACATTGATTGCTTGAGCACTGTGAGTAGCCGGTATTCCACTCGTGTGCTGGAGCTGCAATTAAGGGAGGTGCGCCTACTCTTGTTACTGACATAGCTTCGCCAACAAAGGAATTGTAAGCTGACAAGACAGGGATTTTATTTTGTCGAGTTTCTTCTTCCTGCCGCACTGGTGCATCGTTGGAATGTTGGTCTCTGGACAGGGTACGTGTCAGTAGACTTAATTACTTCTGACTTCTTGTTACCAATTTGGCGCTCTGTCAGGCACATGGAGATTGTAGTCTGGACCAAACTCATAGCACGCTTGGGAACTTCATTGCATTTTTCTTCTGCAGATAGGGTAATATTGGGGCGGTTGATCACCCATCTGAAAAAGCAATATAGTTCTTCAGGGAAATGATCTTTGGAAAGAGTTTCCAGTGAGCCTCCAAACAACCACTTTTTGGACTTAATTGTTGATAGATTTTCTCAAAATGATGCAATGCTGCATCATACAGTGTCTTCATGTCGACCTTCAAATCACTTTCCTGTTCTGACATTTGGACGGCTGCATCTCTTGTTTCCTTCATCGCGTACAATTGCCCCTAACATCAGGTCATGACCGTGTGGAAGACTGAGAACAAGCACACAACTCTATTGCTTTTCTCCGTTTTAGTAAACTGGTTTTGTCAACAAACTCGAATAAAATTTGTATATTTACTATTGAAACAGGGAAGGAACATTTTCCAAGAGCGAGAGAAAACTATTTTATTTCCCGCAAAAAATATTGGACTCACGCGTCCAAGTCGCAAGTCCTCGAAGCGCTCTTTGGCCGAGTTTTACCGTGTTTTAACTTGAAACTAGGTACGAAGCAGCTCGGTTTCTGTAGTAACGGAGGCCTGGCTACTATATTTTCCAATATGGCTGACGAAGAAAGCCTTCTGGCAAGAGAAAAACGCTCGCGACTTTGGGCAATTTGGGGTACTTATACAGTTCTGTCTCATACAAACGGCCCCTACAGCGACCCCAAAAAACCTTGAGAAATGATACGTTTCAAACAAATACAAGTATCTTGAATGGCTTTAGAAGTACATCAGATTTCCGATGTTAAGTATTTTATTGTGGACCTTCGTAAAGCACAACAAGCTGGTTTTCTTCTGTTTAAGCGCTTTGCGACTGCATGTCTTATTGTCTACGCCATTTTCCTTAAAGGGATACCCGAGTGAAAAACACATTGGGGCTCAAAAGAATCTTCAACATGTTCTTTGTTCAGAAAATGTCTTAAAATTTGATCAAACGTTTTTAGTATTAAGAACGAGCACCTCAAAGTTGGCCCCGCGAAGACATGGGCGCCGCCATCTTTGTTTGCATTTACGGAAGTGACGTCACTTCGTCCCACCAGCGTTCTCACTCTCTCACTTATTAGGTGTTTTTAGGATGATAAACGCCTTAACTGTATCTCACATACATTGTAGTTCTTATACTTATTCAGAAGTCACTCGAGTCTTTTAAGCCATGTTGTTTTGCTGTTATTAAATGGCAGTTACGAGACCTTGTTGTTCGTCTGATAATTTCTCGCCTTCCCAATGCTTTTCTTCCTCCTCCCAGTCTTCTGAACTTTTCTCATAATGTCGTCTTCATCATAATTCCGGTTTCTGTAAGAATTCCTCTGCAATCTCGATGAAAATATATCCACTTTAATTCCGAGCGTGTGAAAATCATACAAAGACAAGTAGCCGCGATACGCTGGTGGGACGAAGTGACGTCACTTCCGTAAATGCAAACAAAGATGGCGGCGCCCATGTCTTCGTGGGGCCAACTTTGAGGTGCTCGTTCTTAATACTAAAAACGTTTGATCAAATTTTAATACATTTTCTGAACAAAGAACATGTTGAAGATTCTTTTGAGCCCCAATGTGTTTTTCACTCGGGTATCCCTTTAAGAATACTATCATAAGCAGCCTGTAGCTCTGACATATAACCAACACAATACCATTCCTTAAAGCTATATCGGTTGTGGTTAGGAACTCTATTTTGGCTGCGATTTCTGCTGCTATGGAAGAGCTTGATGACGTAGATGCAGTCGATGACTGACGAAGCATAGTTGAAACGTTATTTCCCCAGCACTTTTTATGATATTTAATATCATTCAATTGCATGGGCATCTTTCAAGTCCACTGCAGTGGACAGTTTAACTCGCAGCTTATCGTTGCCTGAAATTTCAATGGCATCATGAAGTGACTTGCCAGCAAACTCGGTGCTAACAGTCCTGAGAGTTTCTCGATACTCTGCTGCCTTTTCACAAAAAAAAACACAGGTCTGTGTTGTATGGAGTTTGTCTTTGAACGAGTGAGCTGGGGTGTTGAAAGCTGGGTTGCTTTTCTTCTCTTCTCATTTGGGCCAGCCAGTTCTCTTTCATACTTATCCTTTGCCCGTTTTTCCATCCCAGAATGAGTTGCTTCTTGATAGCATTTTCGGTGCCACGTTGCCGCTTTTAGTTTTACCACCTGGGAATTTAAATCTTTCAGATCAGTCCGGCCAGATCTCAACGTACTTAGTTTCCCCATAACTAGCTCTTACACTATTAAATTGCTTCTAGCAGAGTGTCGTACGAAGACGGATTTTCAACGAATTCCTCTTCCTTTTGTAATTGACAAACTAAACACAAACTAAACTTTATGGATAGATTGTCGGTTTTCATCGCAGCGCGTGCATCTTTCCATATCTACATGGTCTGCAATTCAAAATGGCGGACTCTATTTCAATTTCGATTAAAATCACCGCTGACTAATGTACCGTACAATGGTGTACAGGCTCTCTCGGAAGTTCTAAACACATGGTTCTCGATTGCACTTTCATGGTTTTAAATCTTATTGTTAGTATTTTCAACAGAAAACCAATCAGTGGTTCACGTAACGAGGCAGACCTGCGATTTTGTGACGATTTTAGTTGTATGATGTAACAAATATGGTATTCCTTCATTTATAGGGGAAAATTAGGCCGGTCTATAAAAAAATATAAAACTTTTTTTCCTTTTCGATAAATGATACAAGAAAAGTACGCGGTAAAAGAATGGTGACAGGTGACAAACCTAAACATCCATGTAATTTCTGTGTAATTTTGAAGGGTTCTAGCCGCTTCCCTGTAAGAGCCTCGTTTCCATGCTAGTTTCGACACGTGACCATGTTAATTAACCAAAATGGTCTGATATAATCTAATACATCGAGAAACATATCCCTTGCAACTTTTGTGCAATTGCCTTGAAACGGAAGAAAGTTATTGTCATTGTATTGTCAGAGCCTCGTTTCCATGCTAGCCTCATCACGTGACCATGTTAATTAACCAAAAATGGTCTGATATAATCTAATACATCGAGAAACATATCCCTTGCAACTTTTGTGCAATTGCCTTGAAACGGAAGAAAGTTATTGTCATTGTATTGTCAGAGCCTCGTTTCCATGCTAGCCGCGTCAGGTGACTATGTTAATTAACCAAAATGGTCTGATATAATCTATTACATCGAGAAATATACTCTGCAATTTTGGCGCAATTTTAATGAAATAGTGGAAAGTTATAGCCATTTTTATGTCAGAGCCTCGTTTTCATGTTGGGATTTACATTATTTTTTTAAACCTAACCTCCAAAAAACCGCTCGGTGCAAGTTACAGGAGTGCCACCAAAAATGTTCATGTTATTTAGGGTCCCCTTAACACATTTAGATGGGTCGCTTGCTTGCAGCCGAAAATTGTTGATGTTGAAAGATGTTGTATGTCTCACTTATTTCAATGGGTTAGGAGCATTAATGGGTATTTGCCCAAACCCCTCAACTCTCCAATATAATGGCCAATCCCTAACAAGATACCTTGTCAAGACGAAGGCTGCACTCAAAATACATGGCAAAACAGAGTTTGTACGCCATACAATCTTTAGCAACCAGTTTTATGCTCACTTCTGTAATATAATCATAAGATCTTAAGGAGATGGTAGAAAAAGACAGGAAAATCAGTGGTCCATTATACCACATGCACAGAAAAGTCTGAACGAGATGCTACTCAGTTCTCAAGCACTTTCTAATCCGGAAAACCGCGTTTAAAATAGGAGTGTCTCGAAAACACAGACCTCGAAAACATAACACAGGCTAGGCAATCAATGCGGCTAGCCTTTGCGTGACTATTATCATCGTGTTATAAATTACCTATTTCATTATCACCATGATCACGATCACCCACAGTCGCTGGATCGCTAAGCCAATATAAACAAACCGTGGTGGACATCCGGCGATCGTCAGCCCATCCGGGAAGCCAGGCTTTACTTCTTTACTTTTTACTTTTCTAGTACCATCTCCTTAAGATCTTATGGTTACTACAGGGAGCCTTCGCCACATCCAGGATAGACCTAACTGTAACCGAGATTCGAGAAGCCGCGAGCCGGACCACCCAGCTCTCTAGATCTTGTATTGTATTGTTGATCGGTAATAACATTAGTGCCCAGTCCTCGGCTACTTACCATGCTTTGTGTATTGTGTTTTCGCTGTGTGTATTGTGTTTTCAGTTAGTGTATTGTGTTTTCGCTTCGTGTGGTGTTTTCATTTTAGTGTATTGTGTTTTCAGTTTAGTGTATTGTGTTTTCGCTGTGTGTGTTGTGTTTTCCACTTATGGGCCACCGTAAAATATAGCGCAATCCGATCATACGCCGACTCACAAATCTAGTATGGGAGATGGACGCTCCTGGTAATGGGCTCCTGAAGAAAGACACAAAACGATGCTAAAAAATCCGTAGCGACGATGGCAGCGTTTTGAGTTGAAAAGCAGCTTCCCGAAGAGACGACGACATACTTCGCTCGTATCAGGTAGTAAAACGTATTTCTATATAACAAATCACTTAATGACTGTCAAGGAATCAGTAAGTTTTATTTCCCCTCAATGTTCCCCTCGACTCCGTCTCGGGAACATCGAGGATCTTGGGGAAATAAAACTCACTGATTCCCTCGTGGCCAGTCATTAAGTGTTATATGTATCTTGAGCGGGATGCGATTTTTAAAATGTATCCCGCCGATCTGATGTAACATGATGTCGAGGCTATTTTTCATTATCTTAAATTGATATGCATGCTATGCACTAGACTGGGGTAAAACACGTATTAACATGCCAAACCCCTCAACCCCCCAATATAATGGCCATTTCCTAACAAGATAGTCAAGACTTCTCACTCCACTGAGTTATCACTGAGGCTAAACACTCGAAGATAAATTCCGCATCTCTGCGCGGCCAGGTAATATCCTCTATATAATTTATATCTTTATTTGAGGGACTGCGTGGTATTTTTTCTAAGACAAATATTCATTAATCTTGTGTTCAAAAACTGAAATATGCAATATTCTTTCACAATTTTCAGCCAGCATTCGATATTCAATATTCCGCTTCGACCACCGATTCTTTAACCAACAACTTTCTTCGGTAAGTCGACCGCGGTGAAAGTGCAGTGACTGACTAAGCCGTAGATTTTTAGTAAAATTACGGCGACGAATATACTCGAAATGAGAAGCCAATAGCTATTAGTATCAAAACGTTGCATGAACGAAAAGTACTAGCCACTGTTTGTCAGATTTTGCTCTTCATAAAACAAGAAGTACAGCAATTTCTGAAAACATTCATTAATGTTGTCAACAATACTTCAGTTAGGAAGAAGTTAAAAGTTAAAGTGAGTGCTGAAGTCGGACGCCACTTTCCTTCCATGATTAGTCAACAGCTCAATAATATTATCCGATAACAGATGAGTTCTCATACTCAAAATATTGCTCTTCGCGGGATGTTTTTAAAGTCCTCATATTAACGAGTGATCAACTGTGTTTAGCGTGAATTGGCGGCAGATCAGTCCTAGTAAACTGATGGAATGACTTCGTTGGTGATCAGAGTGACCACTCTAATACGTAGTTGCTTTATATTTCTTTCATGATATCGCTTCTCTATTGTGAGGGTCTCCCAGGGGATTCGGGGAACAAGGGAACATGCCAAAAAATTCGTTGGGGACAGGGAACAAGCTAAACATATATCGGGGAACAAGGGAACATGAGGTTTTAGTGAACAATGGAACAATTTCCATTTTCTAAATGAAAAAAATTGACTGTTTCCCTGGAAAACATTTTGGGAACGAGGGAACAAAAGGCAATTTTCGTTGGGACTGCAAGGCAACAAGGACCTCCCCCCGGGAGACCCTCAATTGTACTAGCCACTGTTTGTCAGATTTTGCTCTTCATAAAACAAGAAGTACAGCAATTTCTGAAAACATTCATTAATGTTGTCAACAATACTTCAGTTAGGAAGAAGTTAAAAGTTAAAGTGAGTGCTGAAGTCGGACGCCACTTTCCTTCCATGATTAGTCAACAGCTCAATAATATTATCCGATAACAGATGAGTTCTCATACTCAAAATATTGCTCTTCGCGGGATGTTTTTAAAGTCCTCATATTAACGAGTGATCAACTGTGTTTAGCGTGAATTGGCGGCAGATCAGTCCTAGTAAACTGATGGAATGACTTCGTTGGTGATCAGAGTGACCACTCTAATACGTAGTTGCTTTATATTTCTTTCATGATATCGCTTCTCTATTGTGAGGGTCTCCCAGGTGATTCGGGGAACAAGGGAACATGCCAAAAAATTCGTTGGGAACAGGGAACAAGCTAAACATATATCGGGGAACAAGGGAACATGAGGTTTTAGTGAACAATGGAACAATTTCCATTTTCTAAATGAAAAAAATTGACTGTTTCCCTGGAAAACATTTTGGGAACAAGGGAACAAAAGGTAATTTTCGTTGGGACTGCAAGGCAACAAGGACCTCCCCCCGGGAGACCCTCAATTGTGAGGAAAACTCGTAACACTGAAATTAACAGAGTATGCTTTCCAGGTATAGTCGTATGGAGAACATTTGAGACAATGTTGATGAAGGACACGATGAAAATATTCGAGTGGATGGAAAATATAATGCTCAAAAATTAAGAGACAGTTAGAGCGACTTGAAATCGTTTCACTGAAACCGAAATAAAGTTTCTAGAATAAGCTTTTGTAATCGACTTCCAGTTCAGTAATCTTTGCCACTGATATATCCTGTATCGAAAAAGTTTGAAAAGCATACCGTGACATTCACAAGGCGATGTCTCTCTCCTATCTCAGGCTGTTAATTATTTTTTGTTGTTTTGTTTTACAGACACTTTGCGGCTGCGAATGAGACTACTTCTAGCCCAATGAAGGTTCAGTTCGATTGACAGTGTCGCTTGAAGATTATTTTTCAAAGATTTTTATAAAGATGGCATGCTCCCGATTTCCTACCTTTAGCACTTCTTTTAGTTGGACGTTGTGACAAAGAGAGCTTCTGTAATTGAAGTACTGACAACGCTTGAATTGTGCGGTGTATTTCCTATACTTTCACGTGTTTAGTTAATCAATAAGACAATGTCACGGATACCCAAGATGTTGAGTGGAATGCATTTACTCGACAGGCCGCGAGGGTTTATCCTTGACTGATCCTGTCATGTTGTGTGGGACTCTTTTACTCACCGAGATCACGACAGGCCAGGAGCCGGAAAGGAACGTGCGTATATTTAGGCAATCAAAAATAAGCCTTATTTTCTAGATTAAACCGGCTTAACTTGAAGTGTGTTTTCAAACTTTTCACCAAATTGATCGATGGTAAACCTGATCCGACCGTGACAGTTTCAAACTTATAGTCAAACTCGCCTCGCTAGCTCTGTACTTATTACCTTAAATTATAATAACAATAACGGTAAATGAGTATGTTGACGAAATACATTTTCAATTTATCTTAGTTTATTTTCAGTAAAATATAACATTTTATCTCTTTACAAACCAGCGAGGTTTGTCGCCTTCTAGCAGGTCGCCTGCAACTCATGCTGGCAAGACATCGAACGCGTGAAAAGCTTATATGACTCAATATCGACTGAAATTACTGATGTAAAATTAATATGTTTTTTTGGCTTGCCATAAGTAAAAAACAATGCCCTACTCGTAAGCCAATCAGAATTCAGTATTCAATCACTTTATGATAACTATTCCAGACACAATGCACGCTCTCATTGGTTGATCAGGGGTCATGTGGCAGTCATCAAAATCCAATGTTTCCCGCGCGGGCAACAATTCATCAATTGTTGCCCGCCACGTGATTACATCGTGACAGAAGATGGTGTGATGTGTCGCGCGTGCCATAGACTTTCTCAAAGTCCTTCTTAGCCCCCGCAACGAACGCCTTTTCCCACTTGCAGCGCGCCAAATTTACCAGTTGAGTTTTCAACCGGAGGCGTGGCTTATGACGTAGTAAGATTTACCCAATCACAAAGCGTCAATTCTTCAGTCATTGTATGTTCGCGTGTCAAGTCAGTCGAGCGTGGATGTGGTATTTAAAGTTTGATTGTACTTAGAAAGAGTTTGTCAAAGGCGCGAAATGTAAGCTCCGCCCCTGAAACGTGTTTTAGCGGCAAAACATAATCCCCCGATTCAATTTCCTGCAAGTGAAACAAGTCGAACTCACCTCTCGCTTCGATTTTTGATCAGATCTTCATCAAAAACGGACTATTTTTCGTCGAAAGAAAGCATTCAAAATGGAACCAGCTCCAAAGGAACAATTTACATCTTTATCAAGCGCAAGAGAGATAAATTGGTAGCTAACAAAGGATGCAAGAAAGCAGGAGTCCATAACCAGGAGCGTCCATATATACTTTCCCCGTGAGTCAGCAGCGTATGACCGGTTTGAGCTATTTTTCCCGCCGTGGTAACTGCCTTCCTGACTCTGCTGCGATCGTGCATATGCTTGCCGTAATTATCGAGTTGAGAATTATCCATTGTACTTTGAGGTAATTTTACTAACGCTAATTGTCCTGACAATGGTTTGATTGGATTCCCAAAGTGTGGGCACGTGAACTCCCGTGAGATCTGTCCTATATAAATATAGCTCAATCCGATCATACGCTGACTCACAAATCTAGTATGGGAGATGGACGCTCCTGGTAATGGGCTCCTGAAGAAAGACACAAAACGATGCTAAAAATTCCGTAGCGACGATAGCAGCGTTTTGAGTTGAAAAGCAGCTTCCCGAAGAGACGACGACATACTTCGCTCGTATCAGGTAGTAAAACTTATTTCTATATAACAAATCACTTAATGACTGTCCCTTCGGGAATCAGTGAGTTTTGTTTCCCCTCAATGTTCCCCTCGACTCCGTCTCGGGAACATCGAGGATCTCGGGGAAACATAACTCACCGATTCCCTCGTCGCCAGTCATTAAGTGTTATATCAGTATCCCGCGCGGGATGCGATTTTTAAAATGTATCCCGCCGATCTGATGCAACATAGTCTCGAGGCTATTTTTCATTATCTTAAATTGATATGCATGCTATGCACTAGACTGGGGTAAACATGTATCAACATGCCAATTTGAAATGTGTTATTCAAAACTTCTAAGATGGCAGAAAGTCAGTACGGCGACGGCAATGACGACGGGATGTAGAGAAGTATTTTCTGCCGAAATTTGGTGTTTTACTCTTTCCTTTGTTCGCCTTTCATTGTTTCTCACAGCCAGATTTTAGAAAAATATGATGAGTACAGAGTTCCGTTCACGCCGAACGGAAAGCGGAGTGATTTACTTTCTTACGTTCGCGTCCTCTTTAGAGAGTGTTCATTATTTATGGCTTGGGGAGGTGGGGGGGGGAGGCGTCGGTTAAATCATGGGGGGCCAATAAAAGTGCTCTAAGGGGGTCATCAAATATTTAACCTACTCCTTGGGGGGTTATCAAAGTTTTGACATACCCGTCATGTAAAATGAAATTGCTGTTGTAATGCTAAGACAATGTTTAGTCTCCAGAACACAGGAAACCAGTGTTTTAGAGAGCTGTAAAATCTCTAGACTGCGAACAGTCCCTCCTTTTCCCTCTAATTTGCGAGCGGAGAGAGCGAAGAGAAAATATCTATAAAATCTCAAAAATCTAGGCTCGGGCCTCGCAACATTTAAAAAACCTATTCTACGTTGTTTTCTTTATACGCAGGGTGGTATTCTCTAAGCTCATGATCAAAGGCACATCCCCATAGGAGAGATAATGCATTGCCTTTCCTGTCGCCAAAAGAAACCTCTGCCACGAAACGATTGCTTTTCGCGTTGAACATGCGCACTTGCAACCTCCAAAATCTTGGAGGTAAACCACGTGATAAACCAGTTACCAAACAGTTTTTACCTGTTTGATATCACTCGGGCATGACGTTTTGGCGATCTTCGCTGGTTTTGTAAGAGCCCACAGTATCCTTCGCAGCCGTTATTTATGTCGTCACCAATCTCGTAACCAGACCCCATTTGTTTCTTACTGCGCATGCTTGATATGCGCAGTAAGAAACAAATGGGATCTGGGTACGAGATTGTGTCGTCACGCGTTTGTTGTTTGCCGACGATTGATACGAACGGGCTTCAAACTCCGGCTTTAATTGGTCTTCTTCTTACTTTACTGAACTGCACAGAAGACCTTGAAATTACCGTTCAATAAATCTACCTTAATTTATCCTAAACAAAGCTTTGATTTATACCTTCGAAGAAGGACAGGAATTTTATTTTCTCCACTACCGTCACAGGCAGCCCAAGTTCTGTATCTGTACTGTGTGACTAATACAGTTTTCCCGTATCAGATATCGTGTACTAGGAAAAAATGAAAACAATAAAATATTGAACTTTGAAGAACTTGTCTTGTGTTATCAAGTGTCCTTGAGTATCATATTTTAATCTTAGCGCTCTGGGACCTGTTTTAGTACAGCCATGCTGCTCGCCGGAAGGATGGCGTCTTCTGACCGAGTTCTGCTAACTACACGGACTTAAGATGGGCGTACAATATATAGCCTAGTTAATTACGATGCTCACGTGGCGTTACATAACACCCCTGGGGTTAAATGACCATTTTAGCGCGTTTCTCTCAGTGAGAATGTTGTATTGGAGCTTTATTAGCGCATTTGTGCATCTACCACCTGTACGATAGGCAAATTGTGTACTGTTCAAATGTTGTTCAAAGCCGGTGTCAATACAAAATGCTTTGTACACAACTTTCTCAAATGGCGCATGCAATGGCGTGTCGAGCAGTGGCGCATCGAGCAATGGCGCATCGAGCGTGTTCTGTTGATGACGTCAAAAATAGACCCAGTGCCAATTTTGTGAAGCGCTCTCATGCGCTTGATTTTCGTCCACAGGCAACCCAAGACCAGTTTTTGGGGTACTTTGAACGGCCAATCACACCATAACAAATAAATCAAACAAACTATTCTGGAATCCTTTGTCTATATCCTATAGTCTCTTCGTAAGAAATATAATTAGCCAGGGCTTATATGCACTTTAAATATTACGAGTTTTTCTCACAATATACCGATTTTATAGTTTGTACATTTGTTGTCCCAATTTAGGTCACCTGACTTTTCCCTTGAGTTATGTTTTCTTGTTTTTTCTGTATTCCAAGAGGAAATGTACACATTTCTCTAATTGTAAAACAAAGCACTGAATCCTCTGGCTGAATGTACAAGCTAAATCGGTCTATTGAGAAGGGATATCATGAAATAAATAAGCAAGTCATTCCATCAGTGTACTTAGAATAGGATACCAATTCACGCTAAACACAGTAGATCAAGTAGCTAATATTGAGGACTATCAAATAAATCAAATAAATAAATGTTTTATTTGTTATAACAGGCTAGTGTTTACAGCTTACAGCTCAGTGGTGGGGGCCTGCTTTTACTCCACACACACTCCCCACTACATTCATATATTCTATATATACTACTCTCGACTCACCAGTTGATCAAAACATTCCGCGAAGAGCAATATTTTGGGTATGAGAACTCATCTGTTATCGGATAATATTATTGAGCGCTTTACTAATTATGGAAGGAAAGTGGAGAAATAATGAGGTCGAGCATGTCTATCTCAAAACGTTATGTAGCATATTTTAATAGGTGCGTAGCTAGGGGGGTCCTTGGGTAAATTATTTAATCAATAGCAAGCAAACAATCCCATAGAGGTAAGCGCCTCGTTAGCGCCGTATCTGGAAAGGTTTTTTTATGGCTAAGTAATAACAAAGAGGGCATCTACATCTACATCTACATGTTATCTAGTCGGTTATAAACCGTATGGTTATCACACCAACTGTACAATATATAAAAATAATAAAATAAGTGATAAAATAATAAATAAATGATAAAAATAACTGAGAAAACAAGTCGAGTGAACGCAATAAAAGCACGAAACAGCACCAACTAAACAGTACCAAATAGCACGTATTAAGCAAGGATTCTGCACTATTCAGCCAGTTAGCCGTCCCACGCCTTCACCGCTTGTACTCTATAATATATCTAGTAATGATTAATTAATTAAGTAATTAAAAAGCTCGGACTTAAAAGTAATTAATGAGTTAATCTCAACAATATCAGCAGGTAAGTTATTCCAAAGTCTAATAGTCCTTGGGAAAAAAGAATAAAAATAAGTATCCTTAGTCGCTTTATCTTGTCTATATCTGCAATTATGGCTTCTCCGAGTTCTGAGTTCAGTATGTGGGCGGAGATAAGTGTTTACATCAATGTCAATTAGCCCACGACTCAACTTGTACAGGAGGGTTAACCGAGTCATTGTTCTCCTTAACTCCAGGCTTGGCCAACCTAAATCGTTGAGCATATCAGTGACACTAGCTGTAGGATGGTAATTTTGGGTACAGAAACGCGCCGCCTTCCTCTGGACCCTCTCAAGGGCAGCAATGTCAGCATGAAAGCATTCAAGAATGCTAACCTCACAATGTAATCACTATGCTGACGACCATCAATTGTACCAAGAGCCCAAAACCAAGAGCGTCCATATCTCATATATAGATGCTACAGCGTTTTCACAAGTTGGGCTATTTTTAGATTATCTTTGCCGACAATTAGTGGGTTACACCCCTGGCGGAACAAAAGATGGGTTGGCTAGCAAGTAATTGTTCTTATACCACTGAAGCCGAAGCTAACTGCGTCTTCAGACTAGCTTAACCCTACTGTGTCATGATCCTTTCCCATTATGTACAATCAAGATCCCATAACCAAGAGCGAGAATCTCCCATACTACCTCTATGCTACGGCATTTTCACAAGTAAGGTTATTTTTAGAACGGTTTCCCGCTATTATTTGGTTGCAATCATTTCTTGTGAACTTGTAAAAACGCCGTAGCATCTATATAAGAGATATGGACGCTCTTGGTTATGGGTTCTTGGTTGCTGACAAAAATAAATGAATCTTTTCAAAAACTGCTGTACTTCTTGTTTTGTAAATAGTAAAACCTGATAAACAGTGGACTAGACTTCGTTCATGCGACATTTTGGTAGTAATAGCCATTGGATTCTCATTTCAATTATGCTATGATTTGTCGGACATAATTTTACTAAGGGATGGACCATTAGAATAGTGATTGGAGGGGAGGGGGTGTGGGAGAAAATAAATAATGCAAGGCAATATGTGAAGAAAAACCTTTTCATGCAGATATAATATCACAAAAATATTCATGCATTGGTAAAAATATATATTGCAGTGTAGGTCATTGGAGAAAAGATCATGCATCTTGGAAAAGCCTATGATTGCTGCCTAATTACCGATTTCTATGGTATTTCATTGAAAAATGACAAAGTTACGGCGAATTTAGAGTGTTTTAACAGAATTGCTGAATAAACCATGCCTTAACATGCTTGAGTTCACTAACTTTTTTCACCTCTGATTGACTAATTTATTCATAAATATATCAAAGCGAAGCCACTTGTCTCAGCTTGCCACAGGAAGAGAACATTTTACAGTCGATGGCGGACAATAACGTTAATTTCCTTATGATACAAGAATTCCTTATGATACGAGAACACAACAGTACGGTACGACAGAAACTAAGACATTTCTGGCCGACTAATTTTCGCGATCTTTGGGACAACTGGCCTCGTTCTGAAACCATTGTTTGATACCAAACTTCTTCCCTCGCAGGCATAAGGATAAGGAGCATGATATGGACAAATCCCAGTCAGTTGCTATTGTCAACTAGTTAGCACCTTTTATGGCACGCAATTCCTGCTCTACTGATAGTGATTGGTTTATTCAATTGGTTTATTTTTGTTTCCTTTTTCAAAGATCGAGTACTTAAACTTTATTTTTCTATGTATTTTTTCTATTTTCTTTGTTATTAATATTTGTTTCATCTCAGACCTCAGTAACCATCGTATTTATCTCTGCCTATAGATAGCCGAAGTTTCGAGCTCAAAGAAATGACTGCAATGTCGTTGATAACGGTAGCGTTACTACTCTGTGCAACAGTGAACATTGGAGAAGGTGAGAAAAACGAGAGCAGATAAAACATAATCGTAATAATGAGGGGAATAGAGGATGATGTAAACGGAAAAACGGTATCGGGAAAATCGTTGAAGTCTATAACGAAGAGCATTTGATTTAGTAAATTTATTAAATGCAACTCTATTCACATTAACGAAATTCCAATAAACTTACCACTAAAAGCCTACGCTCTATGTTTCCCTTTTGGCTTTAGCCAAATTCTAGAATTAAGAAGTACTTATCGGAAGGTAGTATAAAACTCCTAGTTCATGCTTTTGTTACTGCTCCTAAGTGGACCGGGTTACTTAAAGACCCTGTGTCCGAGCCCATGGTGCTTTGCGCGCGCAAATCATTTTCGTAGGCTACGAAAATCAGAAAGATCGTTGTTGTTGTTATGTGACTCTCAAATCTTTCGAAATCCATCCCCAGTTTGTGCCATCGTGTAATTATTCATAGGTATATATGCTTAACTGACTTTCTTTTATCTTAACTTTTATCTTAAAGTTTTTAAAATGAAACGTTAGTTCGAATATTTCTTCGAATCCCGGTCTAGAGTACCCTGGGTTCCAGAGGCTCGAAAGAGAGTTAAGAGGGGCCTGGGGAAGAAAGTAATTTGAACGAGCCTCTGGCCTCGCGAGGCACGAATCTCACTTTCAATAGTACAGAATCTGTACTCTTAATTTGATTGGTCAATGACGCTAACAGGGTCGCGATTGGTTGGATTTAGCAAGCGGGTTCTCTAGTTTGAAAACCGGATTTCTCTACTAATAAGAGACAGACTAGCCTGCGTGCAGACGTTCTCTTTCCCGATTTTTGCAGGGAGAGAGAACGTCTGCACGCAGGCTAGAGACAGACAAAATCAAAATGGTGAGCGAAGTCAAAGAAGCAAACTTTATGCGAGAGTGCAGGAATGCAATTCCTTCTGCTTTAAAAGCATTTCCCAACGTCAAGGAATTAGCAGTGCAAGAAGAAGCTATCATAAGCTAAATAAAGCGAAGAGATGTTCTGGCTGTGCTTCCCACGCGCCAGTCTTGAACAAACAGTTGGCAGAGCTCAATGCCAGATCTTTAAACCTCTGAAGATCACCCATTGACTTCTCCAGCTCTCTCTTACACTTTGAACGGATGATTTTCGAGGGCACATCTTCCTGGACTACGGAAATATTCAAAACACCGGAAAGTCTCTCGCCAAGCTTTTCCTTAACTGACTTCGAGCCTTCGAAATTATATGTTGTGTCTTCCCTACCCGAAATTGGAATGTTGATTGAGCAGGTTTGACAAATGTTCTTTAACGAAACGTTGGGAGAACAAGTTAGCCTTTTCACCGGAGTTTGTAGAGCATTTAACATATTCTCTCTGGGATCCATCTGTTTTGACATTTCAACACCGCGTTCAGTGCTCCACGTGAAAGTTCGTAATAAAAACAAGGAAACCGGTTTGATGAGGTATTTTAATCCCTCGTTAGCATACTCAACATGAAAGTGAGATTAGCAGCTCGCGAGCCCAGGGGTTCGTCGCTTCGCTCCGCTCCTCGAACTCGAACCCCTGGCAACCAGGGTAGGTCTAGAGTGGCGAGTAGAGGAATGCCGGCAAAAGGACCGAGACAGCGAGGCGAAGCGACTCATCAAATAATCCTTCAGCAGTCCACACTTTACTTTCTCTAGGTCTACAAGAGAACACTTGTGGTTCAAAGGGTCTACTACGTGAGCTTCCCGGGGATTTGCTGCACTAAGGGACCGGCGAGCTTCGTTGGAAATACAAAGCACAAAGCAACCACTTCTGGCATCAAGAACATTCGTAAATATAATTTCGCACGGCTAAGCTCCACTGAGGTGTTACGACTCATCTGTATCTGTATATATTTTGCATTTTTATTAGCAGAGAAAGCAATGTCCTTAACCTTTTTTTTCATCCTCCAGTACGTCCAGAAAGTCTTGCTACCAAAACTACGATCGCGGGTCAAAGTCCAATCTGCCGACTTCAGCTGTTACTTCGCTCAGTTAGTTTGACTCGAGTGCGAGTACGACATTTCATTTTGCACTCAAAATATATCATTCGCAAGGAAAAAGTAGAGATCTTCAAATACAGCTAAGCAATACTCGAGACATGAAAAAAAGGTAACAAGAGTATGTGTTTGCTTTTAGAGTTGTGAAAAGTCGCACTCGTAAACCGAATTAGAATCTAATTAAAGTCAGAACAACTGGCTTCCTGCCGAGTACTGTTAAAATCATATTCGAAGCATCC
The DNA here is from genome assembly GCA_030867875.1 of Actinernus sp. WN-2022. Taxonomy (NCBI): domain Eukaryota; kingdom Metazoa; phylum Cnidaria; class Anthozoa; order Actiniaria; family Actinernidae; genus Actinernus; species Actinernus sp. WN-2022. Next base: position 41,976,712 of record JAOWCC010001679.1, read on the forward strand.
GGGGAAAATTCGTGGGCTCGATTGGGTTTTTAATCCGGTAGAAATTATGAAATTCGTTATCCAAAGTGTATGTATACTTCTTTTATGAATCTTATAAGCAATCGAGAGCATTTTAGTTCGCCTAAAAGCTGGCCTTTAATTTATGCAGCCGTTGATAAACAAACAAATCATAATATTGGCGCAAAGCACCATGGGCTCGGACACAGGGTCTTTAATTAAGAAACTGCAGTCAGTTCAAAATTGCGCCGCTCACCTTATTGTTGGTGGTGGAAAGTATGATCATATTTCACCTGTTCTTCAGCGTCTCCACTGGCTACCCGTAGAAAAAACGAATAACTTATAAGATATTACTTCTTACATATAAAGCTCTAAATAATCTGGCTCCTACCTACATTCGTAATATGGTAGAGTACTATACTCCTGCTCGTAATCTTAGGTCTGCCAATAAGTTCCTTCTGAAGGTTCCTACAGTCAATTTAAAGAGCTATGGAGAAAGGGCTTTTTCTGTTATTGCGCCAAAACTGTGGAATTTGTTGCCACTTACTATTAAGTTATGCCCCTCGGTGGGAGTCTTCAAAGCTAAGTTAAAAGCATATTTATTTAAGGAAAGTTTTTATTAGTTTAGTTATTGCTTAGATCGTAAGATTTTATAGTTCTTGTAAATTCTTGTAAATAGTTCTTATTAACTATATTTAGCACTTTGGTAACAAATTGCGCAGTAGAAGGGCCTTGATAGCAGTGTACGTGGTATATGCTAAACAATTATTCCCACAGTGTCGGTAACTAGCGGTGGACCTCGCCGCTTTGGCTCGGTAAATATCCACCACTAGCCACCTTCACTTTGTAATTGTTAAATATCTACATTTTAAGCTAGTCTCCTGCCGGCATCTCGAGTATCGGAAACCGCCGAAAAAAACAAATATGAAATTGGGTTACCTGTGGCTCGAGGAGAGAAGAGGAGAAGAGAAAGAGATGCCTGCCAAAACACGATAGCCTGGACATGCCGTGTCACGGTACCCGGGATTTCCTAGGGAGATAATTGTAACTATCTCTCCCTTTGTCTCTTTCTTTCTCGGTTCCAATCTCCCTCTTATGTTTTCTTCACCTGCCACAGGAAGCCCACAATCCTAGTTCGAATTTAAGCTGCCTAAAATACAATTAACATTACATCCACAAGGTCGCCATTGGGATACTGTGTTTATAAACATGGAGAATTAACCTTCAGCTATCTGTTAAGTATTAGACGCCCAATGATAAGTCATTTCTTATGCCATGCATGTTATATCCACGAGTTCACCATTGGTAGACTGTTTATAAACATGGGTAACCTTCAGCTATCTGTTAAAGTATTAGAGGCCTAATGATAAGTCATTTCTTCTTATTAGCATCACTAGCTGACAGAATCTGTTACTCTAAGTACGGTTGTTTTAGTATCAAGCCTCCGTTCTTTCGTTTGGGAATTCCTCTACCCCAACCGCCGAGTGACATTGCCACCGAGTTCCTTCTGTTCACCCGTGCCAGTCCCTCCACTGCGAAGATCATTGATGACACCGATATCATTAAGTACCACGCCTCCGGTTACAATGCCGAAAAGAGGACGATTTTTGTTGTGCATGGATTTACAGGTGAGGTATTAGTGTGAGATGTTTCGATTTGTTTGTATTGTTAGGTTATTGTATGTCGGTGGAGCTTCATTTGAGTATTGTGTTGTATTTTCAGAGAGCGGAATCAAATCCCCCTGGGTAAACGCCATTAGAAAAGACCTGCTACGAAAGGAGGATGCTAATGTGATCGCTGTTGACTGGGAGATAGGCGCTCGAGGATCGGTACTTGTGCCGAATTACCTACAGGCCACCGCAAACACGCGAATAGTAGGCGCTCAGGTGAGACAGTAAACTAATATGCTAGATAATAACTCTTATTGAACGAGCCCTCGGTCGTAATATTATAATACATTTCTAACATATTCAACAAAATATCTGCATTCAGCTGATTGGTCAATAACGAGGTTAAAAAAAATTGTAGAGTGCACAGGCATGCTGTCAGCAAATGTTTGCTCAGTATAATTTATTATTTAAAAAAATACCAGCTATACAAGTCATGATTTATAGGCACTTAGTGATATTTTGAAAGTTTTCAGATGGCTTGAACTTTCAACTATCACTCAGTGCCTGTAAATCACGTGTAGCACTCGCGTTCATGCGATTTGCTCTACACAACAAGCGATAAAAACTCAACTTAACACACAAATGTCAAACATGCTGTATTCTTCATTATCCTATAAATATTATATTTCAGCCAATCAGAGCTCAGCTTTACTATGACATACCGAGCGGAATTTCATGGATAGATCAGGCCAATCGAAATGAAGGAAACTTCGTAATTTCTTTGTCATCTAATTAGAATTCAAGAATTGTGTATAATTAGTCTGCAGAAGCGTCCGCCACTCGAAAATTTTGTTTTCTCTTTATTTTCGTGGTCAATCTTCCCGTAAATTTGTTATTTATAGGATATTAATGTGGTTATTTCGTGATTTCTTAATGGAATACGGGCGAACCATTTCTATTATTTTGGTATAAAACTCGCCTAACGTTTCTCGTGAAATATAGAAAACCATGAAAGAACCAGTAAATACGACAGTCGAATAACGCTACGCATGCGTGGTTCAAGAATGAATGCGCGCAGGTGATCGGCCCACTTTATATTCGCAGTCCGGGCCGGACACAGTTATTTTCAGCGATTTTCATATGAACTGACGAACCTCACACACGTGGGATGGTTACAATCAAAGCAAATATCTTACTACATCTCCTCTCTGAAGGCTTGGTGCAAAAGTGACTTACAGACTGTGCAGTAGTCCTCAAGATAAACACTGCATATCCTTTAAAGGAGCCGTGCCGTGTCTTACATTTGCAGTACGGGCCGCGGACACATTTAGTTTCAGCGATTTTCATATGAAATGATGAACCTCGTGCACATATGGGATGGTTAAAATCAAAATGAATATGCAAAAATGACTAACAAACTGTGTGTAAGTCTTCAAGGAAAATATTAGTTATCATTTCAATTCAAGCATTTAGAGTGGGAACTTCAACTATTTGTAGTCAATTAACAGCCACGATCGAACATTGACTCCACACATGGCTTGTACAAATGTTACACGATAAAAAGGAAATTAGAAAACCACTTTTTGGTGTTTCTCTTTTAGTGTATTATTGGAGTTATAAAAGCCAAGGAATAGTGGTTTTCTTAATGTATACATGTAATCAATATCTTGGCCCCTAGGCTAATTACTGTGGAGTTTCCTTTTCTGACACAAATGTCATTATTGACATTTGCGGTTAGTTTGATGGATACTGGACAGCGACTGCATCCATTCATTTAACGTTCGGCCAAACGTAGCAAGCTAGCAGCTCACAGCTAGATTATATATATTTAAAATATAATTAATAGGAGAGGTAGAGTTAAAGTCAATTTTCTCGATTGGATTTAGAAATCCAGTCCTGAGGATTCGCTAGTAATGTTCCAAGAACATTTCAGTTCCTCAAATTAAATACTAATGGAAATAAAACTACGGAAAAAGGGAAAATTAAAAAGCATATGGCTTGAGATTAGCGAAACTAAGTGACACCGCAGTTGCAAAGAAAGCTGGCATTATGACGCCAAAGCGTCCTGACGGTCTCCTTGGAAGGTAAAATTAATGGAACTAAGGGATTAAAAATAGTGACATATTTGATTATATTGTGCTCAGAATCGTAAATCCTACGATGTTATCCTTATGCTTCAACATATATTATTGTATAGGGCGTTCTCACAAAAAACCTATACTGAGGAAATTCCTCTTTAAATCAATGCACTTTTATCTTGTGTGTTTCAACTGAGTTATTTTTATATTTAAATATGTCCTTGACGATATTTTACCTGGCAGCAGTTAGTCTCTTGCCCAAGGTAATACTAGCTTAGTAATTACTGGCTTGTCAATTAATCTTAATCTTAATCTTAATGTAGTTTTGCATCCTGTTGTTATCTTCTGATAATACTTACAGATTTAGCAGAACTTCTGGTGTGAAGGTTGTGCAAATTCACGCGAACAGTGAATAGGCACCTCCTTGAGCGTATGTCATCTTGTTTATTTAGTCATTGACTAGAGAGAACTTTCACCTTCTTGAATTCACTTGTTTTCGATTTTAACCTAGTTGTTTCTTCTTGGACAGTTGGGTCTTACTGTCTTAAAACGAACATTGCTATATTTGGATAGTTTCGTAATTCTAAAATACTCTAAAATTCGTTTTAAGGTTCGTTTGGGCGTACGATTTTACGTTACGTCATGAAACTGAATATCTGGTAAAACAGGTTTATAACTTATTTTCCCAGCATAACTTGCAAGCTTTCACACGCGTGTATGTCCTTTACTACTTAAGCAGTAGCATTGTAAAATTTAGAAAAGAGAGAGAGAGAGAGAGAAAGAGAAAGAGAGAAAGAGATGGTTGCATGGTGCTGGAGGTCCGCACAGGACAAGTGAATAAAGCAAGCGAACTCCAACTCAAACCTCGTCTGCTCTTTATGGAGTAACGTTCCCGGTCCCCGAAAAGGGGTAAACTAAAGAGAGTTTCCCCCTTCGAAAGACAAACACCATGACAAAGTTCCTCTAATGCAGAATAACTAACTTGAACCGAGATTGGACAAGGATATAGTGGGATAGCGTGTCAGATACAGAAAAACGTTATCCCTATGTTGTATGTACGGGGTATAAAGCGTGTTACCTGATCCGTACTCAATAATTAGTGAATGTTAAACAGTGCGAATGTATGTGCTTTAGATTGCAGAGCTGATCAAATTCCTCAACCAGAAATCAGGCAACACCCCCGCTTCGTTTTACGTGATTGGGTTCAGTTTGGGAGCTCATATCGCTGGATATGTAGGTAGAAGAACACCAGGTCTCAGTCGTATTACAGGTGGGTTACCGTGTCTTCTCATTCTTATTACCACCATCATGACAAAGTTGAACCATCATTATCATTATCATCATAATCATCATGTGGACTGATTATCTACAGGGAGGATTAAACATGGGATTCTATGGTAATAGCCTTCACTGCTGCGCAACATTAAAGGAGAGGGAAGGGGAGAGAAAGAACGACGAGGAGTGCAAGAATAGGAAGGGAGTTCCTTCTCCTTTTCCCTCCTCCCTTTGTGATGCGCGCTAATCAGGCTAGTGAAAAATTGTAATAACCCTTACATAGCGCTGCGCACAGTTTATAAAAATAGATTGTCTGACACGAGACCCCCGCAAGACTCAGACAAACAAACGTCGCTGTTTACAGTATTTTAGTCAGTTTGAGAGTCGTGTTAGGACCTAATTCGTAGGTTTTAGATAAAAAAAAGAAGCATTAACTTAAATAAGATTCCTTGTCATATGGTGCCTACCAAGCTTTGTTGCTGGGGGAGATGTAAGAGTGACTCTAGATGTGAAAAAACCTTCATAAATCGCTCAAAGAGATATATCTCTGAGATGTATATAGAGGTTCTCATCTTTTCTAGGCCTTTTCGATGTAGTTCCAAAACCTTCACAGGGAATGCAGTGAGAAATGTCAGCACTGGATAAATGTTTGTACAGGAGATATCAAAAGCACAGAACAACGACACAAGTACTAAAGTCCCACACAGTTCAACCATAGTTAATGCTCCCAACCCATGAGAGAACAGCAACAACAGTAATATGTGGGATAAAGGGGTTGGGAATGAAGTACTCCAATAATTGGTCATGCTGGTAAACAGGACACTGGTTGCTATTGGTAACGAGGTACAATACACTCCAGGGGTCACATTTCCCCTCACCTCTCCAGGGGTCTCATTTCCCCTGGGAGAGGTCCTTAATCCTAAGGGAGTCTAAGCAGCAGTCCAGGGGGTCACAATCCCCCACTCCTCTCCAGGGGTCACATTTCCCCTGGGAGAGGTCCTTAGTCCTAGGAAATTTAGACCCATGGTTACCATGGAACCCAAAAGGGGGGACACTCCCCATCCTTTGAGTCTATGGGGCCAAGAGTGACCTGCATGGAGCACCCCATCCCCACGACGAAACACACCCCCTTCTGATTGTGGTGGAAAGTTGCAAATGTACATTGTTCTAATTAATCCTAGTGGGATTTCTGCTAATGAAACACTTCGCCCAGTAGCTGGCGGGAAACTCCAAAGAGGAGGGAATGTAGGCATCTAATGTATTTTTCATAGCGGTCGGAGGACCAACGCCCGAGTGTTTTAATAAGCCACGGGGGGAGGCCCACAGAAGCGGCTGTAGTAGCAGCCCCGATCCTGTAGCTGTGTCCAGCATACTGAGTTGGCTTAAAGCCAGACATAGACAAGAGCTGCCTAGTTTCGGAGGTTAGCCCTGCTTTCGTAAGGGCTGCTCCAGATATATACTGGAAAAGTGGACCAGCTGTGGACCCCCGAAAGGACAGATACTTTTTCATAGCCATGACAGGGCATACTCTCTGGTCAGTCTTTCCTATAATTATTGTTTGACCTGAATGAAATGGGTCAGTTTTAGATAGTTTTACTCTAACTGATATATACTCAGGCATGTAAGAACTAGGGAGAAAGGCTATATCCCCTGGGGACAAATGAATTTCAGGTGAGTATCGCGAATTACATGTCATTTCTCCCAACCGAAAGAAGCCGAAGAAGGCTAAGGTCACGCCTAATCCTCTCTAAGGGGTTGCAATCCCCATGCTGCTGAGAGTTTGTAATCCTCTCTAAGGGGTTGTAATCCCCAGGCTGCTGAGAGTTTGTAATCCTCTCTAAGGGGTTGTAATCCCCAGGCTGCTGAGAGGTTGTAATCCTCTCTAAGGGGTTGTAATCCCAGGCTGCTGAGAGGTTGTAATCCTCTCTAAGGGATTGTAATCCCCAGGCTGCTGAGAGGTTGTAATCCTCTCTAAGGGGTTGATAATCCCCAGGCTGCTGAGAGATTGTAATCCTCTCTAAGGGGTTGTAATCCCCAGGCTTCTGAGAGGTTGTAATCCTCTCTAAGGGGTTGTAATATCCAGGCTGCTGAGAGGTTGTAATCCACTCTAAAGGGTCATGAATAGTCTCCCCTGGATACTATAGTCGCCTATACATATAGCTAACCAACTTTCTGGATACATTTGGAAGTTCTATGAAGACCCTTGAAATTATTTCATTAAATACAAAATTAGAATGTTCCTCCACGTTAGCTAGCCACCTGTGGCATACCAGTTGCTGAATGGACTGGAGCTTCGATGAGTTGGCGGTACATGGGCTGCTGCTAAGGTATCCACCTTCGTGTGGTGTTCTTGATAGGACAGGTTCTCCAGAAATGACCGGGTTTGCCACAGTAGAACCACATGTGGGGAAGAGAAAAATTAACTTAACACTTGCAGAACTTGAATTAACATCTGCCAAATAATTAGCATTCGCATTCCTATTACGATAACGTCCCTTTTCAATAGGGAATTGGGGAGCAGAAATTCTAAGTTGTGGGATGGATGTACGGACTTGAAATCCCTAATTTGGTTAAGATATTGTGGTGCTTGATAACTAAATATAGCTCCAATTTCGTTCCACAGATATGTGTACACATTTTAAAGTTTGGAAGTGACCAATTGTACAGATGCCTTTGTAATTTTATTTATGTTAATATTTCTAATAAGGTACCATTATTGTTTAACTTAATAGATGTTTGTAAAGCTTTGGTGAAGATAGAGATACCTTACAATTAAGTAAATGAAGAAATAATTTGACTAATAAGAATATGAAAAGGAAGACGTCCAAGAAGTTCCGATCTAACGGCTGAATTTGTAGTTTTGGAGTTAACTCCAAGGATCATTTTTATTCATTTTTAGGTGTATTTTTTTTCTTTTTTTTTTACAAAATAGGTTTGTATGAAACAAATTATCTGTGATTTTTTATATCCAATTATTCAGTTTTGAATATGCTTCTCAAACTTCACAGTGAGTCGGACGATTTTCGAAGTGTTTTGGTAGGAGTTTCGGCGTGCGGACGATGAAGATCTTTCAAAATGCTAAAGCCTGTTTTCTGTTATATAAATTTTCTTTTTCCTGAGGGTGTAAGAATAGTTCCTAGATATGCACAATAAGTAGCCGTGGGATTTTCTTTTCCAAATGTACAGTTGATTTATTATTTGCTAACTGATTTATTGAAATCCATAAGCTTAGTTTTCTTAATATTTATGTTAAGTTTCCATTCCTTGGAGTAGAATTGAAGATTATCGAGACAATTACGATATTATCTCATACAAAGACTTGCACCACATATGTTCGACTGGCCCGATTGGGCACATTGAGGCAAAGTCTGACTACTCAGTGAAGGTTTTCCTTTGAAGTTTCATTAGCCTGACTAAAACGTTTGGTGAAAAATTGGTCTTTCCCGGGTTCAAACACACGACCTCCCGCGTGGAAGACAACCGCTACACTATAAACCAGCCGTCGGTTACAAGCCCGCCGAAATATTTGCCAATCGGGAGCTTAAAATTAAGAGTCTGTTCGGAATACTTCGTTGGGGTATATTTAATAATCCCAACACGAAATTTGAGTTAAACTTTTTGGCCTGATATTATATTGGAACCGGCTGGATATCGGGACTGTATACAGCGGAAAGGTTCCCGCTTCAGTGCCTGGCCAGGGGCGTAGCTAGGCATTTTCAAGTAAAAAATTACAAGGCCAAACAGGAAATTTTCGTCTCAAAGTGTACGCACGTGCGTATATGCGTACAGGAAGCTACGCCCCTGCTGGCGGGACTGCAATTTCAAAGGCTTGGTATATAACGTGTTACAAGATACAATGATACGGAGATACCAAGATACAGTGATACGGTGATACAGTGATACGGTGATACGGTGATACAGTGATACGGTGATACAGTGATACGAACACTCAAATTTCCTTTTTTTTAAGCGGACGCGAAATGGCCACGCTAAATACAGGTTTCTGTATGAAACGGACTGTTGTATGGGTCACTTGAGCTCTTGCAGCCGTGGCGTGACGCTAATTTAACGGTATTATCTTTCAGCATGACTGCTTTGTCTGACTATTTTGTAATTTAATTTTAACTTTTGAACGTTACGCATTTAACATTGAACCACTTTATTGCCCTTGTTGAAGAAAGGCTTTTGCAACACAAATACGAAATTAACGCTGAAAGCTTTATTCTCATTGGCAACTAGATTTAGGGACGGACCATTTGAAAATTGATGGAGAGGGAGCCCGGTTTTTTTGGCTCTATTTTTTTTTACGACTTCTCAGTTGCTGCAAGAATTTGTTCTGGCATCAGAACCTTGCAAGATTTTTTTAAAGTTTCGCCCTTGCTTGATTTTTTTTCTGGGTGATATTGCAATTGGCAATTGAGGGAAAAAGCCAAAGCGAACACCTATAAATGACAAAGAAAGTGACAGCGATTTGCAGGAGTCTGAAAGGTCCTGAAACAGCACGGCAAAGTGTTGGTTTCAAGCGATTCAGAGTTTTAATATGTTTCCATCTAAGCTTTCTTGGAAACAAATCTTCTCTCGGCTGGTTCCTATCAATTCTTCTTTATGCACTCGTCAATTGAAACACCGGCCCGCCGAGCCCCGGGACATAGCGGGGCATTAACGGGGACATGGCCGTGGAATAACGCACATTTATCGCTGCATTTCTCCGGTGCAACGGGGAAAGTAACGATTTGCAAAGTTTGCGGGGATTTTAGCGGTGGTTGTAACGCCAGCCACGACAGAGCGGGGCTGAGCCCGAGCATCAACAACGTGTATCAAACATGACGGAAAGGACACAGTCGCTGGAAAAGGCAAGTTGCATCCTTTGATATCATCCCTTTTTTTTACCCATCGCTATTTTTACTCCTAAACGCTTGGTTTATTAATGCTTAAATACTGAATTTTCCGGATAAACATCTGACAGTGTTTCCGGAAATCCCGAGTGTGTTAATCGGAAAACGAAGTGTTGTGATTGGTCACCGAATTATTTGGAAACTATTTTAGTGCTGCTGATTGTAAATTAACAAACACGTCTCACTTTGGTCAAATTTTGCTTGCTTGAGGTGTTGTTTGAAAGTACCCAACGTAAATTTGCATCGAATCCCGTAAAGACTTTGGGAGCGGAAGAAGAGCTTGGAAATACGGCCGGTGTACCAGCGATTTCGCCCCCCCCCCCCGTGAATTCGCCCCCCGGGGGCGAAATCGCTAGTGAATTCACAGGAAACCCAAGCTCTGTTTGTGTTTTAAATTATAAGGGTTTGTATGGGATTTTTAACGAGTATTTGGTTGTATTTGTTAAGCCAGAAATACTGAAATAAAATCAATGAAAACTTACCTGGAGTCTTTATCTGTTCTTCATTGGGTTCTGTATGCAATTTCAGCGAATTCTGTTGAATTTTTACCCCTCGCCATCTTTCTTAGTTGGAGAGGGCGAGGGGTAAAAATTCAACAGAATTCGCTGAAATTGCATACAGAACCCAATGAAGAACAGATAAAGACTCCAGGTAAGTTTTCATTGATTTTATTTCAGTATTTCTGGCTTAACAAATACAACCAAATACTCGTTAAAAATCCCATACAAACCCTTATAATTTAAAACACAAACAGAGCTTGGGTTTCCTGTGGTGAATTCGCCCCTCTTTCTAGCCCCCCTCTAGCGATTTCGCCCCCCCCCCCCCCCCCCCCCTCCCCTCCAGGTTATAAATACATATGTTTTCCTTCTTATTATTACTGTAATGTATTGGACGTGGAGAATAGTAATGCAAAAGGCTATCAGTAATGTGTAAGGCATTCAATTCAATTCTATTTTAAAATTCACGCTTCGTTTTTCTTTGACAAAATTCGTGTTGGTAAGCTACGGTAAACGCTGCAATTTTCATTCGCGCGAGCTGTGCAACAAGAAACTCGACAAGGGATTCTGCAATCCACCTACAATCTTCGTCAAACTTCGAATGATTAGTTGTTAGTATTTCTTGCCTGAAGCCAACAGGTAGATGATGTAATTATTGTGGACACTTAAAGGTTTTGATAACCCGTAAATCCGCCTACTTTGAAAAGACTTTGCCGAATAAAGGAAGTGTTACCGAGCTCGCGTGCTTTGTTCTATTTTCCATTGAAAACTTCCTGAATAAACAAGCTAATGAACTAATTAAGATCGAAAACGGCGGGAAATTTTAAAACTTACCTTAGCTTGTAGCGAGTGGAGCTCATACTGTTGGAAACAACTGCCAAATAGCCTGATGATTTACCATACGGCCCGCCAAGTCGTATAATACTAAAACTAGTAATGCTCGCTGTGACACCGGAACTCAAAACAAACAAAACAGACGTCACGCTGATTCAACCCGGGGATTCAACTCAGTTCGGTGCAAGCTGTTTATCAATTTATCAATGCCTCCTCCCAATTTAAAATTCTGAAGCACATGCCGGGTATTGTAACAGCCAACTGTCCCCCGATGGGCGGAGAAAAGGTCAAACTGTAACACTGTATAAATGTTACATTCTCCGCTATGTCACGGGGGTCGGTGGGCCGGTGGGCCGGAGTTTCAATTGACTACTGCATTATGTTCAGATATGGACCACTCGGCACTCGGCACTCTGTCTGAACTTGTCGGGTTTTGCGAGGCTCGTAGTCGTATGCATTGTTTGGCCTTGTTTTGCTTCTTTCCAAGCTAAGGGCATCCTGCTGGAGCTTAGCCCTGCTGGAGCTTAGCCCTGCTGGAGCATTTAGCCCTGCTTGCTTTTTGGAAGACAAGGCCAACAACCCATGGATCGGGCTGGAAATACGTTTCTCAATAACATAAAATGAATTTATGCTAGCTTTCGTTACGGGCGAGTGAGCACATGTCATGTGTTAATTGACCTGCTGTCAATCAAACAGAACTTTTTACTTCCGGTTAAAAACTTCCTTTTGCGTACTGATTTTTTTTAAACAGTTTTTGGTATGTGAAAAATTGCTGCCAAAACTTAGCTTGAATTTCAGCCGTCTCCTCCGGTTCGGAGGAACGAACCGGAGGAGACGGCTGAAATTCAGGCTAGCCAAAACTACATTTCTGTGGGAAAGTATTTCCCCCCCATTTTTTAAATTTTAAAGAAAATTACCGTATCACCGTATCACTGTATCACCGTATCACTGTATCTTGGTATCTCCGTATCATTGTATCTTGTAACACGTTATATACCAAGCCAATTTCAAAGGACGTATTGTCCTACACTTAAAATCGTTGCGGTCTGCTGACTTAATTTCTTTCTTTTTAATATAAGCTTACCCTTCCTCTAGACATGTCACGACCTCCAGGTTTCTTTCTTTCTATGTTGTGGAAAGAGTCAATATCCAACGTTCTCAACCCTTCCTGGAGTTTAAAGTTATTGGATCTCCGTCTACCGTCTTTTATACTTTCTTGAGAAACGGACTGGATGGCGTCTTCTCGCTCTCAGCTGAAGTTCTCCTTCATCTGGACTTGTCCTGACCGGCTGATTTTTGTGTTTTAAAGTTCGTCTCGCTTTCTAGCCTGAGAAGACAGCCACAATATTTCTTTCATTTCTAATTTGAAGTCGTAGCCGTAGGTATCGGATTTCTCTGCAATCTTTTCTTTCTTTCTTTCTTTTAGACCGGCCAAGGATAGGAGGCATGTTGATTCTGACCTCAATAGAAGTGTATTAGCTGGAATTTCGAAGGACGGAATTTGGAATTAAGCAGAGTTCTTTCGAGCTATCCAGTGAAGGAATGCCTGTGAATATGATACTCACGTGCGATTCCTGGGAATGATTGACAGTAAATTATAAACGATTCTGATTGGCTTAGCCTAAGTTGGCATAATTAAGGCATGAGCTCACTGTTGACCTTCGGACAAAGAAACCCAACCCCTTGTCTTATTGCATATCACGCAGCCTGCTTGACTCATGGTTGTCACATTAACTTAAATTTATGTTGACATAAATTGGTCTTTTTCGTCGAACGCATACTAATCAGCTTGCATTGGGCTCTCTGTGCGTTTCCAGGCGAAACACATCGAAAAATTTTGATGCGTGAATGTGGTCAACCTCGTTCCCAGGGGTCTTTACGCGCCTAACTCAAGATGGCGTCGGAGTACTGGTGAGACGTCACGAGAGAGCTTTGCCGAGACGTTTGCTCTCCAGGCCTGCTGGTTTTGTTTGTACGATTTATCAAAGGAGTGAAAGCCTGAGGGAAATGTCTAAACTCTGGAGCATTGACGAAGTCCGATGTCCGAACTGTATCAAACCAAACGTGGTATGTTTTGTCGGTGCAGCCTATTCAACCCCAACAGTCAAATCAACTCGTCCATAATATTTGCTGAATTGTCCAGTAAAAATCGGGTGAATCTGCGATCGGAAATTCTGTTGGATTTCTTTCTGTATTGGATTGTGCTTTTATTATTCCTACGAATTTTATAGCCATGATTTATTCCGCTTCCACCCCTGAAACAATTAATCTACCAATATTGATCAGTAAGAATTCTACAATAGAAACTGACAATGGACACTTGATATTCTGCAGCCAGCCTCTGCAACCAGCCTTGATCTCACTTGAAGAATAATTTGAATTCTCTGAAGGAACTGGCCGAGTGTAGTTTATACACATGCATAATTATATAGTTTATATTGTATCACCAACAGAAGAGTCAACATACTCAATGTTGCAATCCAAAATGTTTTATTTATCTCAGTCAAATGATAACCGACAGTGTATTTAACCGAACATATCCATCCCCTTGTATAAATTATAAGTCGAGACGTTCAACATTTTTCACATTTATTATTTAAAGACATATAATATTATTGGATCAGGATATTTAACACCCACAGTAGACTCGGTCTGTTATTGACTTTTGTCGACAGTGTAGTCTAGATTGCTGCAGTGATGTCTCAGAAGGGTGTGTATTTGTGGCTATCACAACTGTTCATTTAATGTAGATATCGATCTCGTGGTGAGCAAATTCACAGGAGTAATTATTGACATCTCTAGTAAAGTGATTCCGGTAAAGCGAAAACAGAGATCTAGTAAATCGAAACCAAAATCCATGCAAAAACAAAAATGGTTTGATATGAGTTGTCATATGTTTAAGAAAGAACTACGCAGTCTAGGGAAATTACTTTCAAGATATCCAAATAACCCTTATTTGAGGCACAAATTCTTTGCGACAAAGAAAGATTATAAAAAACTGGTGAGGAAATTGAAGAGAAACTTCCATAGTAAAATTATGGATAAAATTAAAGTTATGTCTGATTCTAACCCAAAGGAGTTTTGGAATCTCGTAAATTCTATCAAGCAAAACCGTTCAAATGGTGCTTCTGCAGATATATCTTCTGAAAAGTGGTTTAATTATTTCAAGGATCTTAATAAGTTTAGTATTTCTTCTGAGTGCGTTAGCGACGAGGCTCTTTTCGTTAAGGATTTTCAATTATGGGCTGTTAAGAGTGACGAATTTCTTGACAAATCTGTGTCAATTGAAGAAATTTATGAATCAGCTAAGAAGCTCAAAGACAATAAGGCTAGTGCAGGTGACTCTATGACTAATGAGATAATCAAGACTTCCATTGGAGTTCTAGCACCTTACTTTGTCAAACTTTTTAACATAGTGTTATCAAATGGTGTTTTTCCACGTGCATGGTCGGAAGGTTTTATTGTGCCTCTCCATAAGTCTGGAAGTAAAGATGACCTTGACAACTATAGGGGAATTTGTATTAGTAGCTGTTTAGGAAAGTTTTTTACATTAATTCTTAATCAACGTTTAAATTTATTTCTGAAAGAAAATAATGTTTTGAATAGAAGTCAAATAGGTTTTAGGCATGGTTTTCGTACATCGGATCATTTGTTAGTTTTGAAAACTTTGATAGATTTTTACAAATCCAGGCGTAAACCATTGTTCGCTTGTTTTATCGATTTCAGAAAGGCTTATGATAGTGTTTGGAGGGAAGGGTTATTCTTTAAGTTGATTAAGTATGGTTGTAGCAGGAAGTTTGTGGGTATTCTATTGAGTATGTATTCATCAGTTAGGTCGGCAGTAAAACTAGATCAGGGTTTAACACCTTTTTTTCAGTCGCACATTGGGGTGAAGCAAGGATGCAATCTTAGTCCTACATTATTTAATATTTTCATCAATGATATTCCCAAGTTGTTCTCTTCCGATTGTGACCCAGTGAAACTTGGGGATACTAAGTTAAGTTGCCTTTTGTATGCGGACGATTTAGTGCTTTTGTCTGAGTCACAAGTAGGATTGCAATGTGGTCTCAATAAACTTGAGTTGTACACTCGGAAATGGAAATTAAGGGTTAATCTGAAAAAATCCAAAATTTTGATTTTTGGAACACAGACACTGTATATCTGTCGACTAGGTGGTTTTTCGGTGACGATAATTTGGGTTGTGTTGATGAATACACATATCTTGGGATAACTTTACATTTCGGTGGGAATTTTAAAATTGCTTTGAAAGTATTATATAACAAGAGGCCCTGAGTGGCCTTAACTCGGGCCATCTATAGCATGTACGTACTGCATGGAGTTCTAGCATAATTTTGTGTCAACACGGTTTGTGCTAGAGTAGCCAGAGAATAGGTTCTCTACTGATGCTCTTGTCTGTCAAATGTCAATGTGCAAATGCCCCACGTATTCCGGGGGGGTTAGGTTAGGGTATGCCTGGGGGGGGGGGGGGGGTTGGAAATGATAGAGCCATATTACACACACAACACACACATATACATACATGCTGTGCATGTACATTTCAGCCACAGTTTCCTTCAATTCTGTAGTTTAATATTACTTTCTTAAGTTTTCAATATTATTGTTCCTTGAGGATCGTTAGAATTACAAAAAAGACTTGGTATGGGTGTTGTTGATTGAAGTGCAATGGTTATTTGAGTGCAATGGATATTGAGTCACTCAAATTTGATGCATTGTAATTATATCAGGTGCAGTACGACTATGAGAAATCAAGCAATTTAGAACAACAAATTCCACACAATGTTGCTATTCATTGTGAATAGTTAGGTAATGTCATTCTACGTGTGAAATAAAGTCATCTATTTGTAATTCTCAATTATTAACAAACCAGTGGAGACGGCCGACATTCAGGCTAAATTCTCAATATAATATTTTCGATTGAGGTCGTAAACTACAGACCACCATTTTCTAGTATTAGTGAACTGCCACTGTGCTAGTGCTCATTTTCTACATCTTGAAGGAGACTGAAACTTATAATGGCAGGCCACAAATAAACATGCAATGTCCACTCTTTTAATATCATTGGGGTCGCAGCGAGATTAATTTTCATTCCCAAATAATTCGTAAAAGTACTCGTACTCCTGATCATGACCGAGTGAAAGTGACGATGATGACGCCAAGAACTGAGGAACAACAACAACAATTACATTTATTTTCTCATAAGATGATGGAAATGTTTACGAGTAATAAGGCATAATAAGAAATAGAATGACGAGAAGGTAGGTCCTTAAGGTAACCTTAGGGTTATCTTAAGCCAGGACTACTTCAGATGGAAAACACTGAAACAAGATCTAGCTAGCTTGCATGGATATATAATGGTACCAAGAGAGGGGAAGGGAAAGAAAGAGTGCCACTTGCATGTAAGTATACTCTCAGTTCTGGACCAAGTTATGTTATAAACTTGCAATAATGATAAATACACTATTCTATACATAATATCATTATGTCAGTTCTAAAAAAAAAAACATTAAATACACTGTAGAATGCCTAAACCAAGAGATAATAATCAAATACAAAGAGGTACAGGCCAGATGTAAATAGACCCGGGAAATAGAACAAAATAAAACCAGTGTCAATAATTAACACGCCACCGATAAATATATATGCGATTTCCACATCAGAGTCATTTATCGTTCGTTTGAAAAAATCTTCATTTCGGATTACTTACTCAGTTTATACTCACTCACTGCATGCTGGATTTTCGTTCCCTAATTTATAGACATTTAAATACATGTGCATGGGGGGCGAAACGACTGTAAATAATTCTTTTAAAAGGCCCCTGTCAGTCAGAGAACTGAGAAATCGGGTCATTTCTACTACACTTTCGAGAGGTTAATAACCATAAATAACAACACAACGACAGTCAATTGGTATAAAGGTTATCATGTTCAGATTAGCGGCTACTTACATTTACAAGCTGTTGTCTTTATATATAGTCAGTGTGGATCGCAGACTGGAGTGTCCCGTCTCACGAGTGTATCTGAAGCATGTCGCATAATATGTGATAAATTCCCGTCCAAAGCCCGTGAAACACCTCTCAGCTTTAGAAAAGACACAAATCTTGGTATTGCACTTGAAGGAAACTTTGGTTTACACAACAAAACAGCTGATATTAAAGGTTTTGCTAAGTCAAAACTCCCACTCGCCGCCATCTTGAAAAACCTGGAAATCACATGTCACATGGCTGGCGCAACGTACGTGTCACGTGATCAGTCGAAATCTGATTGGTTGACGGCGCAAAAGCTCGACACAAAAAAATAAAAATAAAAACTTGCGATTTCTGACTCGAGCCAGCCGAAGGCCTGGCCCGAGTAATAAGGCGTTACGAGCATATCATATCATCTGAGAATGTGCCTGTTAAGGTATTGCTAAAACTATTTTCTTCGTTAGTAGTCCCGGTTCTGTTATACGGGTGTGAGGTTTGGGGAGTGTTTTTGTTGGGTAAAACTTCCTCGTTTGAAATGTTTAAACAAAAATTCTTCAAAGTAGTCAGCGATTTAGAAAGGTTACAGCTTAAATTTTACAAACGTAATTTGGGGGTTCATAATAAAACTACAAATTTGGCAGTTTATGGTGAGCTGGGTAGAAGTCCTTTAATCGTGCAAATTTCTTCCCTGGTAGCAAAATATTGGGTTCGAATAACTGATAGTTCTTATGACGATACTCTTGTGGGCGAAGCTGCAAGAGCGTGCATCCAATATAAGTACCAGGCGGTATCGTTTACGAATTATGTGTTAGAATGGTGTGAGTTGAAACCACTAGTTGATATTCACATACCGCTTAAACGGTTGAAAAGTTTAGGTAGCTTCGTAAAAACAAAATTATATGAATTGTTCTCTTCCTTCTGGAAAGACCAGGTTCAACAGGGTCGTAATTGCGGCAAACTTCGAACGTTTAGTCAAATAAAGACAAATTTTAGGATTGAACGATATCTGTCAGAAATTCAGAATGTGAAGCATAGATCGACAGGCTGTTTCAAGGCTGCGTATGTCAGCTCACAAGTTACCTGTTGAATCTGGTCGATACAGTCATACTCCATACAAGGAAAGGAAGTGTAATTTTTGCAATTTGAATGTAATTGGCGATGAGTACCATTATTTGATGAAATGCTCTAGTAAGGAATTTGAAGAATGGAGGGTCATATTTTTAAGAAGTTTATTTGATTATAACGAATCTTTCCGTTTATTTAATTCAAATAATATTTTTATATATATTATGAATATGGGTGATGTTTCTATTCTACGTCTAGTCGCAGAATATTGTTATAGTGTCCTAGAAATGTTTAGTTTTAGAAATTCTTGAGGCATAAGTCTATTTTAGTGTAAGAGAAATATGTGTATTTCTATTTTGTGATTTGACATTTTGTGTTATCTGCATTAGTATTGTATTTTATGTTTGTATTTCTAAGGTACCATTTATTGGTGTGAAAGGAATAAAGATTATTATTATTTATTTTGTTATAACTCGGGAACAGGGAGGGTTGATAATTCTGATCTTAAGGTTACCGAATACCTTCAAGGCATGTTTTTTTTTGTAAAAAAATATTATTGCTTATTTGTAAAGTTTATGGATTGTTCTACAATTTAGAAAAAACATTATTTCAAAAGATATGAAAGCTTGCGAGATATTTAGAAAAAAACGTATTTAGAAGGAAACTAAATAAATCACCGAGGCGTTGTAATCCCTTTACGTGCCACGGGCACCCCGTGGACTTTTAGCGGGAGCTGTTATCCGAGTACCGTAATTTGCATACTGTTGTTGTAGCTTCCCTTCTTCGAAATAACAGTTAGAGTATTTTATCAATCGTTTGTATGGGGAAATCCAAAAGAGAAAAGCAGAGTCCTTGAGTAAAACATAAAGCGCACCCTGGACCGAAAAAGAAAGGAAACCGGCGATAAGGAGGAATTCGGTAAAACGAGCTGGATTGAGCTCGCGGACAGTGACAGGCTCGTGGTTCGAAGAACGTGCGAAAGGCAGCGAATAACAACCTTCAACTTCAGGGTCAATTCCAAATATAAGCAGCGCCAGCAGGCTTAAACTGTCGTTTGGCTTACCAGGAACCAGCAAGTCATTTAAAGAGACTGAGGACGCGAGCAGCGATGAGTTCATTTCACTACTGCTTTGAAGCTCCAGGGGTCCTTGCATAGTCATTGGCTAGTTGGTTCGAAGTGTTGACATTTGCCTTGATGACGTGTGAAATGTTCACAAAACATTACACGGCAAATCTCCGACTAAGTTTTCTTCGTATCCCCTCTCTTTGAACGAATTAATAGAGTATGCAGACTTGCCAGATTTTGATAAAACTCGGCCTAAAGACAAATAAGTTACTGACAAAGAAAAGGGTGTGAGCGTTTAGCAATATTCAAAGTATTTTTCCTCGTAGAGTATCCCGCGTGATGTGACTCGGACATTATTGAAGACTAAAACGTTAGGAATGTATTGCATTGGAATGAAGTAAAATATTGACAAATGCTCACACCCTTTTTTAGGCTGTCATATGCTGATTAACATTATGCAGTTGAATTGTTCTTATGCGTTAACCCGAAGGCTGCTAATTCACTTTTATAAACCTTGTCAGTTTTGCGTTTATTGGCTTAGCATTGCTTTACAATAAAATATTTTTTTAAACAAATCCATTCAGCGTATTCTACACTTCATAAGCTTTACAGAGGTATATAGGTTTCTATAGTTTTCTTTAAAACAACGCGCGTACAAAATTATTAACGAGAGAGACCCGCGAAGGTATCCGGTAACCTTAAAAACCATTTCGAACGCACTTTCTAATCTATGATTATCACTAGTATATATCTATAAATACGTTTTTGAAGCGAAGACTTACTTTTACATCTACAATGCTTTGATTTATTTCATGAAGTTTTAAAATTTCTTTCGGAGACAGTCATATCGCGTGGAATGGTATCTTGCAGGTAATATGAAAACTCGACAAATGAAAAATATATATATAATGGCTTGAAAGAGCACACCAAATTAAGCAAAACAAAGCAAGGCAATCAAAAATATTACAGAGAAATGTATGGTGGTGGGCATATTCGTCTCGGTAAAATTCGGCGAACCATAAATAGACCAGTTCGCGGCAGGAGCCCTGTTCACGGTTAATTCCGACATTTTGGATGGGTGCAAACATGGGGTGACATACAGTGTTTGTATGGGAATCCGATGCGAAAAAAATCCCGTAAAATCTAATTTCTGAAATATTCACTGTCTGTAAACTGTATGGAAAACTGAAAACACGAGTTTTTCCCTTCCCAGCACAGCTATATCCCTCAAATTTTGATCGGTTAATATTTTACCTGGTATCTGGACTTTGTAGACGGTGACTGGTATTCAGAAATTCGATTTTACGGAAAGTATTTGGCATCGGATTCCCATACAAACTGTATTTCGCGCCATATTTGCACCCCTTTCAAAATGTCGCCGGAACTCGCTTGATTGCCGTTTGTCGCTTTGTTTCAATCCTCTGTATTTTAGCCAAGATTTAAGTTGTTCCACAGTATAATGATCATATTTTCATTCAAAATATAATACAGGAAAGCCGTCATTTCTGGTATAATAGTCAGTTGAGAGGACGAACAGAAGTGCTGGTCAATTCTCGTAAGCTCTAACGCTAAAAGTGGTTTGTTTGTCTTGGCGGGGGTCTAAATTTCGCGACGTCATCTGTGCACAAAGCTATTATAACTACGAAGAGTGATATCTCGTCTTCACTCTCCCTTTTTCTCGAAAATTTTTGTACTGTCTCTCTTAGCAAATGTTTGCGTTTATTTCTTCTTTTCCTCGCTCAGGTCTTGACCCTGCAGGGCCTTATTTCACCCTCGTGCACAATGACCTGAGACTGGACGCTAGTGATGCGAACTTCGTGGACGTGGTGCATACAGATATGTATGGGTTAGGCACCACGATACAGAGCGGCCACATCGACTTCTATCCCAACAGTGGCAACAACCAGAGAGGATGTGGCGACTCAAAAGGTAGAAGGAAATATGATATATCGTTTTGTACGAGAATACTTACCACATTACAACCAGAAAGAAAGATGCATAGGCTGGTTCTAGATATAAATACACAGTTGTTAATCGTATACAATACCGGATAGTATTACTAAAGCCGCTAGGGAGACAAAGACCACGATAGTAGACGGTTGAACAATTCCTGGACGTAGGGTTTGTTGGGCAGGAGCAGCACCCGATGACCGTCCGGGAGGGTCGCCGAGAACAAAGGCATGCGGGTCACCCCGTCCTGGCTCAGAAACTCCAGACCCAACGCGTGCGCGGCTTCTGGGCTGGCGTAGAATACGGGCGTTAACCCTATATCAGTAAAACAAAAATCCTGAGCAACTAGAAGCCGTCGACATAGCCAGTTTATCCCTTATAGCGGCTTTAGCTTTCCTATATACGGCGTATGGTCAGAAAATTAACATTTTGTTCATCTTCAGCCGTTCGTGCTACTAGCTCACATTATACTGGAAACAATTGAACATGACCGAAACGAGGAAATGACTGGGCTCCAGTGGTATGCGCAAAGCACCACGGGTAAAGGATTTGGTAGACACGTTGGTAAACAACATGGCGTCGTGAGGGAAGAAGTGACAAGTACTGCAGGTTTTCGCTAAAAGCCCCGGTTAGCTCAGTGGTTAAGCGCCGGTCTGTCGAGCGGGAGGTCGGCGCGGGTTCAAACCCCGGCCGGACCAACACTCAGGGTCTTAAAATAACTGAGTAGAAGGTGCTGCCTTTACATAATACAGTAAACGGTTAGACCTTCACGTCTTCTCGGATAAGGACGTAAACTCCTAGGACTAGTGTCCCCAGTTAGCTGCAAAGCTAAATATATTGACACTTAAATAAAGTCACTCTCTCACTCACTCACTCTCTAATAGAAAGGTCAAAAACAATTCCTCGGTTGTCTCCTTAGTATGAGATATACTATATCATCGTTATTAGCAGGATTTCCAAGTGATAAAGTTCACGATCGATGACATGGATGATCCTTTAACGACAACTGCGATACGATCAACCTCGAAGACAACGAACTAGTTCCCGTTATTGATAGGTTCTGGTTAAAAAAGCTTTATGAAGCTGACGAATGTTTCCAATACGCATGTCTAGATAAATATGAAGGTCTCAGTAATATTCAAAAGTTAATTGTTCAGATTGTTGGCTAGTTTCTTGAGAGAAACGACGTCACCATGACCGAGTCTCTCCTTCCCTCCAGTTCTTGTGTTCTTTTCGAGCCTGTCTACCCAAATTGCTACCCATGATGCATTTTGATGCACAGTACATATCATTAGAACCCAGTCCTTTCCTCATTTCGGTTATGGGCAATTACTCTCATTGATCGATCCTTATGTTTTTTGTAGCATCGGTCATTGTCATGCATAGTAATGTTTTACTTATACGTTTTACAAAACTGAGCGACATATCGTACAGTACGCTGGACAAGCACCGATCTGTGTTTGTTAACTTTACCCTATTGAGAACATTGACTGCGCCTTTTATGTATTTACAGGCTTAAAACACGACATAGAGAGCAAGATTATAGGTACAGTGATGTCAAACAATGCATGGTTACAAATGCGAGTTGACGGTGGAACGATTTTTAGAATCGTTAGTCGCAAAACAACAACAACTTTGTTACCATACAAAACAAAGTAAAGAGCAGATTCATGTATAAATTGACAGAAATGAGGTAATAGCTACCCAGAATAACTATAATTGAGCTAATCTAGCTGGGTAACAAACTAGAGTAATTAATAATATAATTGGTCATAATAAAATAATTTGAAAAAGAGAAAATAATAATTATAAGTCTAAGGATAAATCAGTAACTTAAGTCAACAGATATAAATATAAGCATAGCTAAAATCCTAAATTAATTAGTACACTCAAAAGGGTAAACTGTGGTGGCGGTTGTACTAACAGATGGTTATGTAGCAAAAGACATTGAAATGACTAGTATGAGTTAATGAAGTTGTTTTTGATTTTCTTTTCGAGGGCATATTTATTTAAGCTTTAGTATTTTCATCTATAGTAGTAGTATGAGAGGGACCGAATTAGCCGGTTTTTTGTGGCGCTATGCTAATTTTTGTGGCGCTATGCTAATTTTTGTGGCGCGCTCATTAATTCAATGACGTCACGGTTCTATTGTCTTAGACTCATGAATAAAGTGCGGTGGTTTCTCATTATCTATTGTCTTAGACTCATGAATAAAGTGGTGAGCTCATGAATAAAGTGGTGAGCTCATGAATAAAGTGTGGCGCTCTCATGAATAAAGTGGTGCGTTATGTTAATTTTTAAGGCGCTCTCATGAATAAAATGCGGCGCGCTCATGAATATCTATTGTTCCTTTGGATGAGGTCATCGATCTATTCGGGCCTGTTTGGGCAAAGCCTATTGTTTGGGGTCGTCTCTAAAACCAGGAGCGATCGGCCCTGAATACATTCGAAGTTGAATGAAAAAAGTAATAAATATCTCGCAATATCTAAACCCCTTTGTAGCGTAAATAGTAAGAACAAACTATTCGTGATAGGCTCTAAACTGTCTTTATTATTTTCCTTTTCAGTTAATAACTCATAAGATAATTGTATACAAAATCCACTGTGACTCATTAGATCAACTCTGCTATTGTCCTTAGGGATTAGCGATAACTGAAGGGCCTATTGTTTTGAGGAAAACTCTTGTGATGCAAATTATTCTCTAAAACCGAACTATACTTACCATACGAATATAAACAAACCACCAGGTAATTAAACAAAGTTTATTCAATCTCAAAAATACCAATTTTAAAAACAGTTCGTTTTCCTTATCCTCGCGGAGTTGATAACTTTCTTATTTCTCAGTTCTTGGGTTGATATAATGTACCGTGTTACAAGATTACGCTGATTTATGTTTCATTGATTTTGTTCTCAGTTCTTGGGTTTTCTTGTTGACAAATGCTACAGACAGTTGTGTTTTTACCGAGGAGAGGAAAATTAATGACCAAGGTAGTCTAGTCTAAAAACTATACTTCAACTAGAAATCGACTTAATAAAACTTATTTCTAAAAGGTACAAATGTATTATTCATCGCGGAATCACTCTGTTCCGGAATAGGTTGTTTTTGGAATTGTTTATTCAACAAGAATTTTCGGTGGTGAATTGCAGCCTCGGTCGCTTCTTGCTATCCATAATCTTCCGTGTTCATCAAGTTTTGTTTTGTTTCCAAGATTTTTTGGAAATCAAGATCTTTTCTTAAGCTGTGAATCCATTTCATATCTTCGAACAACACTTCTCTTAGGTCTTTTCTATAGGTAGGAACCAAAGCGTTACTGGCTTTGATTTCAGCAACTTCATGACTATCCCCATCGTGTTCATACTTTTGAACCAACGCTTCCCAATCTTCCTGGTGCCGTTCTTTAGCTTCGTTACGAATTCTTTCCCAAACATCCTCTTCTCCGTCATAACTATCATCAGTGGAGTTCGTGCTCTCCTGAGAATCAGAGCTTTGATAAGAATCTTCAGTCATTTCATCATCTGAGTTGGAACGATTAGCAGCCATCGTTTATATCTTTACTCTTCAAGGATCGGGAGTATAATGTTAGACCCTTAAAAGTTTCGAACTTTATAGAAAACAAATTGGTGTGGTCACTACGTTTAACAAATGTCGATTAGCTGATTTAGCTAAGGTCTCTCAGTTAGATCAACATTGTAAGTAGGATTCCTAACCAACATATTTTCCATTATCAACAAGTGGATTTACATTCCTCGACAAAAACTTTCTTTTTTGAAGTTTCGCTTCTTGTAAATATGGTTTACGTTCTTGAGTTGATAACCTATGGACTTGTGCCAAGTGGTTGGATAATTTAACAAGATACTTTGATCCACAATTAGGTACAGGGCAGTTTTTCAAAGTCTGATTTTCCATGTTCACTCGTTGAAAGTTAGTATCAAATAGCACACATCTACTTGATCGTCCCTTTTATCTCCTTTCGTCCCTTTTGTCTCCTTTTGTCCCGCTTTTTTTCGTTTTGAAATAAAAAAAGAAGCATAAAAAGAAAAAAAGGCGGGACAAGAGGCGACAAATGGGATGAAAGGGATAAACGGAGATACCTGTATCCGAATGTGAACACGTCTCTTGTCAGTAGGCCCTCTCGTCCCTTTGTCGCCTTTTGTCCCTCTTTTTTCCGTTTTTAAATAAAAAAAGAAGCATAAAAAAGAAAAAAAAGCGGGACAAGAGGCGACAAACGGGACGAAAGGGATAAACGGAGATACCTCTAGCCGAATGTGAACACGTCTCTTGTCAGTAGGCCCTCTCGTCCCTTTTGTCTCCTTTTGTCCCGCTTTTTTTCGTTTTTACGCTTCCTTTTTTATTTCAATGTTGATCTAACTGAGAGACCTTAGCTAAATCCCTAATCCCTAAGGACAATAGCAGAGTTGATCTAATGAGTCACAGTGGATTTTGTATACAATTATCTTATGAGTTATTAACTGTAAAGGAAAATAATAAAGACAGTTTAGAGCCTATCACGAGTAGTTTGTTCTTACTATTTACGCTACAAAGGGGTTTAGATATTGCGAGATATTTATTACTTTTTTCATTCAACTTCGAATGTATTCAGGACCGATCGCTCCTGGTTTTAGAGACGACCCCAAACAATAGGCTTTGCCCAAACACTTTATTCATGAGCTCACCACTTTATTCATGAGCTCACCACTTTATTCATGAGCTCACCACTTTATTCATGAGTCTAAGACAATAGATAATGAGAAACCACCGCACTTTATTCATGAGTCTAAGACAATAGAACCGTGACGTCATTGAATTAATGAGCGCGCCACAAAAATTAGCATAACACCCTAAAAATTAGCATAGCGACACAAAAATTAGCATAGCGCCACAAAAATTAGCATAGCGACACAAAAAAACGGTCCCTCTCATACTACTTATAGTATTCCAAAAATTAGCTCCAAAGAAACGTATATTAAATTTACCATAGTTTGTCCTTATGGAGGGGATAAAAAAATGAAGATTTTGCAGACAATCTTGTATTGTAATGATGTTTGGAGGACATAGTCTGAAAAAAGGTATTGAAGTCTGGTGGAAGGAAAATATTGTAGAACTGATAGAAGAAAATTGAGTTTTGAAGATAGATTAAATCAAGAAATTTGAGGATGCCTAGTTTCTTGAACAATGGGATAGAATGATCATCAAACTTAGAGAAGGTCATTATTCTTACAGCTTTTTTCTGCAAAGTAATTACAGGTTTTAGATTGTTTTCATATGTATTACCCCAAACTACTAGGCTATAGATCATATAAGTATAGACAACAGAATAATATAATTGAATTAAGATGTTCCTGGGTACATAATGCCTTATTTTAGAGAGAATTCCAATACCTCTCGAAATCTTTTTACAAATCTCATGGATATGTCTTTTCCAGTTTAAGGAAGAGTCCTTTATCACCCCAAGATATTTTATATATTCTTTTTGGATAATTGATTTATTAATAACTTTGAGACTAATTTGATGACTGACTTTCTTTCGGAGGTGGGTGGAAGAGTACAACATTGGATTTGTCAATATTCAGAGATAATTGATTCGCCGATAGCCATGTGTGTACTTTTGTTAATTCCTTATTGAAATTGGTTTCTAATGTGTTTAAGTTCTTATCAGCGAGGAATAAGTTAGAATCATCCGCAAAAAGATGGAAGTCAAAAAGGCTTGAACAGTTACTAAAATCGTTAATATAAAGAAGAAATAGGAGAGGACCTAGGACCGAACTGTTGAACACCACATGAAACTAGACACTGGTTAGATGTTATGCTCCCAATAGAGACAAACTGACATCTGTTAGTTAAATATGAAGTGAACCAGTCTTTGGCATTTCCACGTATTCCATAGTGATCTAGTTTTCCAAGTAATATTTTATGATTGACCGTATCAAACGCTTTACTTAAGTCAAGAAAAATGGCACAAGAATACGTTCCCTCTTCAATTGCCCTTTGAATTTTTTCAGTTAAAAGAAGTAAGGCATGAATTGTTGAATGGTTTGCCCTAAAACCAAATTAACGCTGATAAATAATAGATAATTTGTTTAGGTAATTCAATAATCTCTTATATACATGTATAGGTCGATAATTAGTTAGAAACGAGTGTGGACCTTTTTTAAAAACTGGGATTACTCGAGCAACTTTAAAACTATCAGCACAGGGCCAGTAAGAAAAGAAAAAATATATAAAGAGGCTTGGAAGAGGCTTTCAAGAGGCTTGGAAATCAGGAATTTCAATAGCTTCAGTATGGCAACAGGAATACTAAAAGGGCCATTTGCTTTACCAAGTTTGAGGTCAGAAATTATGTTTTCAATTTCAACAGTGGTAGTTGGATAAATTAAAAAAAACTTGATGCCTGTGGGGAAGTTAAGTAATCTTTAAAATATTTGTTTACATGTGGAATCTTATGTGCCAAGTTATTACCAACATTAGCAAAAACAAACTATTAAATTCCTTAGCTATTTCCCTAAGAGGTGATTGGTTCCACAAAGGGTTCACTATAACAACTAGTTTCTCTTACACAGGTGTCGTGAAGTACGTGATATGTGACCACATGCGTGCGCCTGATTACTACAGAGAGTCCATCCTCAGCACATGTCAACTGAAGGCCTTTCCTTGTGACAACTGGCAGGACTTTGTTCATGGGAACTGCTTGCGCTGTGGTCACGCCCCATGCCCCAAGCTTGGCTATAACGCTATTGACAGCAAAGGAAAATCTTCTGGAAAATTTTACCTGTACACCAATAAAGATGAACCATTCTGTGGTAAGGGACTGAACATGTAGCTAGCATATTAATGTTCCTACCAATTCGAAATCTGCCCATCCCCCACGGGCATTCGTGGGGCATTGGACATTTTTTTATCAGAGTGTTGCAAATATACCATCGTGGTCTTTGGGGTGAGTGCAAATCTCTTATAAACATTGATGTAAATTTCGTTATATTTGACTCTGTTTCTAACCCTTGGCGTTGAGATTATACTTGGTTTGAAGAACACACCAGATTGCTTAGATTGCATTTTTCTTTATTTTTGTACTAGATAACGGTTACGTACCAGTACATCGGCAAACTCGTGCACAAAGCCAGTGATATAGACTTTCTCAAAGTCCTTCTTTTCCCACTTGCAGCGCGCCAAATTTACCGGTTGATTTTTCAACCGGAGGCGTGGCTTATGACGTACTAAGATTTGCCCAATCACAAAGCGTCAATTCTTCAGACATTGTATGTTAACGTGTCAAGTCAGTCGACCGTGGATGTGATATTTACAATTTGATTGTACTCAGAAAGAGTTTGTCAAAGGCGCGAAATGTAAGCTCCGCCCCTGAAACGTGTTTTCGCGCCAATACATAATCCCCCGATTCAATTTCCTGCAAGTGAAACAAGTCCAACTCGCCTCTCGCTTCGATTCTCGCTCTCCATGTTTGACCCAGTAATCGCTTACCCAGTGACTCAGTGAGTTCGACTTGGAGCAAGTCTACCAGTGAGACTAAGTGTCGCTATTTCTCCAATCCAATAATCGTTAATAGTCAAACTGAAATTGACTAAAAAACTCTCTAACGAAACCTACAATTGGTACCTATAATTTTCTTAGATAATCCGGTTATTTTTAGAAGGTACTTGCTTGCAAGTATCTTCTATATTTGTCGCCTTGTTTACGGTGGGCTATTTGGTAGGTCATTCTTACCGCGGAGGCCTGGGTCCAGGCCTGGGGCGTTTTGGCTTTCCTCATTCCGCCATCTTTCTTTCTTCTTTTCATGCCATTTCTAAGTCTAGTTTTATCGTGATTTGGTCAAATTTTCGGTAATCATATTTTCCGGGAATATTTAAATGGCTCTTGTGAATGGCTTTGGATGAAATATTCGCTTATTTGGACGATAGATTCGACATACCCGGAGATGGATTCTAACATGGCATCGAGGGAGTTTGACACATAACAAACTGATTTAAGTATTCCCTGAATTTGCTGTTATTCTTGAAGAAAATGACGAAGACGTGAATTAGCAGCTCTTGTGGTAGAAGAAACGCCTACTCGCGATTAATAAAACTGCCATGGACACCTCTTTCACAAGTTACAAGCCTGTAGAAAGAGTGTACTGGATACAATCAATGCATTGCTTTAAAATCAAGTCTCACAAAATACAGTGATGTAAGTTGAATAATAGAACTATTCCATGTGTTTAATACTAATAGGACGTGTGCATTATAACCGTTATTACTCAGAGTTTCATTGAAATACTTCTAGTTAGTAATAATTTATGCCCAGGGGGTACTCCCTATAGTAGACCATACAGCGCAGCCACTCTTAACAACTTCACAAGAATTGTGATTTGATACCTAATGGAATATGTAAAAATATAAACTCTGAACACCTCAAGGAAATATAAACCTGAATGTCAAACATTATATACCCTAAATTAATTTGCACATTATGCTATTCTACACAAAAAATGCACTCAGATGACAGGATACTTGCAAAAGTTACAATATGAAAACAATCTGTCACTATACAAATTAATAGGATAAATGGATGGAATAGTGAAGAGTGTACTAGATACCATGCATTGCTTTAAAATCAGTTCTCAAGAAATACTTGTCATGTAAATAAATAGACCTATCCCATATGTTATAATACTAATAAAATATTTGCATTACAGCTATTATATAAACACTGGGAGTTCCATCAAAATACTTCTAGTAAGCAATAATTTATGCCTTCATTACTGTCATAAGTTAATGTCAAGTTTATCACCAAAGGTATCTCACATAGCTTGTAAGAACTTGCCATTCTTGCAAGTACCTTCTAGTACGCAAAGCGTACCTATGTTTTTTTATATTACTAGCATGAAATGAGCGCTTTCGCTCCTTCGTTCCGCCGTCACACAACGCGTCCTCACGCCACCTCGAGTCAGGTGGTGACGCTCCAGACACGCTCCAGCAAATACATCGTTGCAGAACAGACTCTCTTTGACTAATTCCCCATCCCCAACTTTTCATTGCTGGCAAATGCCCGGGAAAAACTGAGTTGTCAATTGCCCCACGTTTGCCTTGGGGGGGGGGGGGGGGGGGGGGTAATTGATAGACATACTTGTCACTTGCTTCCAACGATCGTTAGCATACCTTAATCAACTCATTGTTGACAACACCACCGTCGATGCAGTCCTGTAATAGATTTTAGCACGAGCCCATTACCAGGAGGGTCCATCTTCCCCATTGGGTCTGTTCCCAGCACAGGAGTAGATGTGGCTATATTTAGAATTGCATGTTGCATGCATAGCTAATCAGATAGCAAACGTCACTTCTCATTATTATTCATTATCATTCTTCTCACTTTAATTTCAACGCGGAAATTCGAATTGCTGGTTTTCACTCAATTCCCAGAGATTCAAATGACAAAGGGCATGGCGGCCATGTTGGTGCCCCAACAAAAGAAGCTAACGAGGAATCTATAGCTTAAAGGGCACCAACATGGCGGCTATGACGTCAAGTGAAAACCAGCAATTCTAAATATAGCCACATCTACTCCTGTGCTGGGCTACTGATCTTAGGGACTATACAAGGAGGAGAAATGTTGAGAGAAAAGTTGCTAAAACACGATTGCTGGAAGATGAACTCGGTTCTACCGACTATCTGAAACGATTGTGGAAACTTATTTAAACCTTTCACAATGTCACTTACTTCGTACAATTATCATTTAATATAAAATATTCAGGCTAAAAGCGGAGCTCATCTGAACTGCGGTAACGAACCGAAAATATAACCGATAAAACTAGAAGTAATCATAGCTTATCAAAGTGCGTTCGACATATTTTTTTCAGTGAAAGAGAAAGGACTGTGGTAACAGTCTGAAAAGCTGAAAAATTGCTGCAATGATGTGGACGGTGTACGTAATCCTGATCAAAAGTGCTTGTTTTCAACTAATGTGAAAATGTTGAGGTCTTGTCTTATATGTTAATATACAAGGGGATGCATCTGGGTATAAAACTGTAATTATCTTTGTGTAACATTAAATCATTGGATGCGATGCTTATGGGGCTATATTTATACATGTGTGTTTTATATGGTTATGGCATTGATTTGAGAATTTGTAGCACATTTTGCTGTGTGGTATACAGTGTAAAGCAATAATTGAAGTTAGTGTAGAACACAAATCAACCCAGGCTATAGCTACATACATTTACATGCATACATGAATTTTATTTGAGTGTCAATAGTATTTAGCTGTAAAGCTAATTGGGGACACTATATTACAGGATATATAAAATACAGTATATTACAGGATATATAAAGGGATTCATATAAAGTACGTATAAATAAATATTACTATTCAGATGTGAATAAACTGAATTCCAGTTCCTAGAACATAAACTATATAGGTATGCATGTGTATAAAGTACAGCCCATGCAGTTCCTTCGATTCAGATCATTCACATTATGTTTCCCGGGTATTTTTCAAGTGAGAACAAGGTTGGCTGCAGAATATTGAGCGACATTGTTAGTTCCAGAATAATTTATGGTCAATGTTGGTAGCCGGGTCCTGGCTTTGATCAGCCTTGTTTCAGGTCTGTTAGAAATTCAGTGTAGATTAATTGAACACAGCAATGAAGTCAGTACTTTAAATTTCCCTCACCTTGTACTGCGTTGATATTCCAGTTCCTTGGCGGTACAGATTAACTCTCTGTCTGAATGTAGTGTTAATTTGAATCCGTTAATTTGTATAACCAAGATGTACATAGTGTCGTAACTCACACAAGATACGGCGATTACGGGTATCTAGAAAACTCAGACCTTGTTTCTCTTCAGCCAGGTTATATTACTGTTTGTAGTTTCGGTATCTGTATGTACAGCGAAAAGCAGAATCCAGTACAGCGAGCAAGCCAACAGAATTCATTCGGTTGTTTACAAATTATGGTGAGTTGATTTGACTCAGTTCTCTGTTCAACTTCGATTCGCTGGTGTCGTCACTGCGCCGACAAAACAGACCATGTTTGACTTAAAGTTAAACCATGCACACGTGTAGTATTTAAAAAGCTTCTTCACAACTCACACTGAAATATTCATATCCATGTATTTCTCTTCAGTCTTCAGGTATGATTTATAGCATCTTGACCATTTGTAGTTTTGGTATCGGCAAACCGAACAGCACAATTCAATGCAGCGAGCAAGCCAACAGCATATTTTTCGATTCACTCGGTTTCAGCATAAATAAATAATTATAGCCGAGTTGAATGTTCAAGGTCCTCCAGATGTACTACACACTTTCCTCAGGCTTTGCTCAATTGTACTTGCTAACCTTTGAAACATCATTGCATTGCATTGTCGGAAAATAAGGCAAGTAACTAACCGATCGCGAAACAAAACAGAAGCCATAAATCGCATGTTGGCATTCACCAAAATGGCCGCTCGCATCGTGTACGTGTGGTTACCAGTTCCCCGGCCGAGATAATTTATTCCAAAAAAGTACAAACATACAAGAGGACGGACATACACAAATCTCGATTTCTTTCGCCTGGGGAAGCACAGGTAGCCCACACAGGACCACAGGGAGTCCACTGCAAGATTAGTATGCGTTCTCCTTCGTCGAACGCAATAATATAAAGAAAACTAAGATAGAAACACAAATGTAACTGGTAGAATCAAGGGAAATCAGTGCAAAAGGTTCAGAAGAAAAAGCAATATAACGTAAAACGAAAAAATATATATCACAATCCACACTGCCGCTCGTCGCGCGTCGGGGTTCGGGCGCCCGTCGGGGTTCGGAGGGAAACCGGAAGTCAGCCCATTTTTGCTTTCATCCTATATCTATGTTGCTCCGCTCGCGCGGTTCGGCCCGCACAGGAGCTCCGCTATTATTGCTAGAAAACATGCTGAGAAAATTGCACCGTATAAGAGTGGCTTAAGATCTCTCTTGCTATCCATAGTGCACAAGTACTACACTGTGACGTTTACGACAGGGAGGGACTTGACACCATTTACCTGGTTCTCAGAAGGATATAACCCTGTTGTCAGGTTCTACGGCACCAAGGGGGAAAGTAAAGTCATCGAGTTAGAAAAGTAAGTACGACTGGCACTGGAAAATACAACCATTTAAAAGCTTTGATGAAATATGTAAAACCTTTTCTAAAATGTCTGTAAAATGCTCGCATTCATTAGCAAATATTTTATAGACATTTTTCATAGTTACACAACAAAATAGCGATTGTTTTCTGGCAGTAGAAGCAACAGTGTGACGTCATAAGATCCAAGATGGCGGCGCGCGGGAAATTCAACTGAATGCGTTTTATAGACAGGAAAATCGGTCCATAACGGACATCTAGTGTACAATTTACAGGAAACGTAAACTGAACAAAGCGATAGATGTAGGAATTCGTAACAAACATTTGAGAGCAAGCATTCTTTTTCATTCAACCACCGCGTCTTGTAGGAAACACTACGGACTTTAAGACACCAGGACGGCGACGGCAGTGACGACGGGACGTAGAAAAGTGTTTTCTCCCAAACTTTGGTGTTTACTCTTTCCTTTATTCGCCTTTAATTACTTTTGGCATCCAAATCTTCGAAGAATATGATAAGCATAGTGTAAATTAAATAACTCACACGCGCTTGATTCTGAGTTTCATTCGAAGCGGTTCGACTAGAACAAATACATAAATCATAGTTTAAATCAGAGGAATACAATCATAAAGGCTAAACAATCGATAGAAGGAAATCAAACGAATACTTACAGGTATTTTGCTACATAAAGTGATGATAAAAACACAGGACGCTCGACCCACACACGGATTATGAGACGATCCCTGTCTCGCTAACCGCGTGCCCGTCTGGAATCTGACACAATCACTGGAATTTGAGACATGACGTAATCTAATGGAAACTGTCACGCACGCATTGTCTATGAATCTAACATACCAGCCCCTAAAGATGTAGCTTAGCGAAGTCTTTAACAATTCACATACTTAGATTCAAACAAAACATAACATATGTTAGGCCGTAAGAGTTCAATGTCCAATCAGTTACGATCCGTCTGTAGCTTCCACAGCCTCCAGAAGGACAATCTTATCGATAGGACGATTCAGCACCGAGGACTTCGTCATGACCGTAACACTTCTCACATATCCATCGTGTCGGTTCTTGTGTACTTCAACAACAGGCCCAAGGGGCCAAGATGACCTCGGAACCCTGTCGTCCACAACTAGCACGACATCGTTTACCTGAAAACTCCTGGCCGGATTCACCCACTTTTGCCTTTCTTGCAATTGTGGCAGATATTCCCTCATCCATCTGCGCCATAAAACATCGGCGAGATACTGTACCTGCCGCCCCATCTCCTACGCGAGTGGGTGTCGTTCTTGTTGAAGAGACCGGGTGGAAGGTTTGAACCTGACCGCAGCAGGAGCAAATGATTGGGCGTAAGCGGTTCAGAATCCAAGGTGTCGTCTGACGATTTCGTAATCGGCCTACTGTTGACAATCGACTCAACCTCGCACATCAAGGTCGTCAGACCTTCATCATCTAGTGTCTGCTCCTTGACGACTGCACCCAGGACCTTCCTGACCGTCCGAATACAGCGTTCCCAAACACCATGTCCGACCGCATCACCTCGGGGGCGCCTCTTCTTGAGATGAAGCGTCTCATCGAATTGACAAACGAACCAGTATCCATACTCTGAGCTACTTCTATATGTATTGCTCACGTGGCCAGACTGGTATATAAGATACCATAGCGCTTCACTTGACTTCCACCTCTTCGCACAACGAACGGGCCGAAACAATCAACGCCCACGAAGCTGAACGGTGGTTTGCCGGGGGTAACTCTTTCAACTGGGAGGTCCGCCATCTTCTGCGTACCGACGGCGGCCTGTCTCTTCCTGCAACTGAAACAACAATTTATGACCTTCCTTACTGTAACCCTTGCTTAGATGATCCATAATTCCTCCCTGATCAACGAGAGTACGTATTCCTGACCAGAATGCCCTGAACTCAGATGAAAATGCCTCACTATCAGATCGACGACGTGGTGTTTCTTAGGTAGTATGATGGGATGTCTCGTTTCATCTCGAATGGGTGCGTGCTTCAGGCGTCCTCCAACACGCAATAGACCATCGACTCGTACCGGATCCAACTTGTAGATTGAACTCGACTTCTTGATAAACCCAAATTTTCTTCTCTGTGGGTTCCTCGATAATTTCTCGTCATCGTCTTTCGACTTCTCAGTTTCAAGACATGACTTCCTTCTCTGCGTGTTCTAATTCCTCCACGGTTATCGGCGAGACTTTCTCAGTGCTGAGCTTCTTTGCATCGCCCTCCTTACGTCTGCGACAGGCACATAGAAGCTTCGAACGATATCGAAGTACCCATGCGATAAACTTATTCAACCGATACCATGACGAGTAGTGCTCAATCATCCGATCAACCGTGTTGGTTGTATCACTCGTGACTGCGAAAGACTTTACTTCTTATTTTTAACCTCTGGCCGGGTCCTTCTCTTGGATCTTCTCAGAAACTTCAGGTTGTCTCGGCCACTCATCCTCCTCTTTCCACAGGAAGGTGGGACCACATATCCAGCGCTTGTGGTAGATCAATTCTTCTGCAGACAGCCCTCTTGACGCGTCATCCGCCGGATTAGAATCTGTATCAACATATCTCCACTGACTTGGTAGAGATCCTTCTTGTATCTTAGAAATTCTATTCGCGACGAAGGTATGAAATCTCGTGTCTTGGTTAGCGATATAGCTCAGGACAAAAGTACTGTCCGTCCAGAAGAACACCTCATCAACCGAAAAGTCTAATTCTTGCTGGATCATTCGGCTCAACCTTGTGGCGACCAGCGCTGCTGACAACTCTAGACGCGGAATGGTCACTGCTTTCTTGGGGGTCTGCCTTGACTTCCCGATCAAAAACGCCCAATGAGCGTCCCCGTGACCGTTGACGATTCGAACGTAAGACACGGCGCCATAGCCTTGCTGGGACGCGTCCGAAAAGATATGGGGTTGGCTCGACATTATGCAGCCAAAGTTTCTGGGTTTCAGGCAACGTTCGACGCTAAACTGGCGCAGCCTAGATAATTCCTCCAGCCATGATTGCCATCGCTCTAGATATTCCAGGGGAATTGGGTCATCCCAGCCCAACCCTTTTCTACACAGATCTTGTAGTATAGCTTTTGCCGGAAGAATGAGGGGGGCAACGAATCCCAAAGGATCGTAAATTGAACTTACGACAGATAAAATGCCTCTTCTAGTCGCAGGTTTATCCTTTACTACTATCTTGAAGCCGAAAACATCTGACTGAACATCCCACTGGATGCCAAGAGCGCGCTCGATCGGCAGGTGATCGAGATCAAGTTCTCTTACAGATCCAGCTCTCTCTGATAAGGGGACAGATCGAATAACATCGCGGGAGTTCGCTACCCATTTCGTAAGGCGAAATCCCGCCTTGGCAAGCATCTGACGATTCTGATCGACGAGTTGGATGGCTTCAGTTTCGCTCTTCACTGACTTCAAACAGTCGTCGACGTAGAAGTTTCTTCTGTTTCTATTACTTCTCTACCGAAATACTATTGGTTGTCGTCGGCTGTTTTGAGCAATCCAAAGCTTGCACAGCTTGGGGAGGATACACCTCCAAACAGGTGTACGAGAATCTGGTACTCTTCTTGTGACTTTGTAACATCCCCGTGGGGCCACCAAAGATAACGCAGATAGTTACAATCTTTGGGAGGGACTCGAACTTGATAAAACATAGATTCAACGTCGGCCATGATTGCCGTCCGTTCTTGTCTAAACCTGGTCAACACTCCGGTTAACGTATTCATCAAGTCCGGTCCTTGCATCAGCTGTTCATTGAGTGATGTGCCTTGCAATTTGGCCGCACAGTCGAATACAACCCTGACTTTATCTGGTTTGTGCGGGTGAACCACGGGGTGGTGAGGGAGGAACCAACCAGGCGTCCCGGTGTTAGAGAGTTGATCATCAGGTACCTTCTTGACTGTCTCTCACTTCCTTCGGTTCGAGCGCTTTAGGTGCGTCGTTTCCTATCAACAAGTCTATATTAGCATCGATTTCAGGTAGGTGAATTCCTTTCAAATGCGGCCACTTGTTCACGTCACTTTGGCGCGGAATGTCGTCTACGGCAACAGGAAGTTTCGGCCTTGAGAACACGTTCGGTAACTCTAAGATGTTATTTCCGTGTAGGTCACATACTTCTAGATTGACCACTAAGCTCTGATTTTTAACGTTCTCGTTATCCATCGCTGTTAGCGATAATGTCGTCTTCCTTCCGTTAGCATCAAGCCGGTCAATCAGCTGATCTGTGCAGAACGACGTGTTTGAGCCTGGATCGAGAAACGCGTACGTCTCAACTATCTTGTCGTTTCCTTTGGCTTTAACTTTGACTGGAACTATTGCTAGGCCCGTCGTAGATACTCCGGCCCCAGTAGAATTGCACCGGCCTTTTCCACATTGACAAAGCAGTTTTGGGCTTGTCCAGTTCTCTCTGCAGGCTCCGAATTGCTTGGGGTGGAGTTGCCTTGAGCTTCAGCTCTGTCTGGTCGGTCGTTGCTTGGGTGGAGGAAGGTGGAATGCTTACGATGTTTGAACTTGCAATTTGGAATCCGACAAAAACTCTCCTTGCGACAAGACTTCGCCACGTGCCCTTGCATAAGACAGTTATCGCATAACCCTTTGCTCCGTGCAAACTTGACTCTCTCCTCGACAGGCTTTCCTTTGAATGACTCGCAGCGCGATAGCCAATGACTACCTTCGCAGAAGCGGCACTTGATTCCCTGCTTGGCTGTAGTTGAACCACGCCCGCCATCAATAGCTGCACTTGAGCGTTCTTCAACATCGTTATCCGCATTGCCTTGTGTCGCGAACGCAGCAACTGTATGGTTAGTGTTGGAGGGTTTACGTTTCCCTGAGGCGAAACTATTCGCGTTGCTGTACTTTGTATCGCTCACAAGGTTCCCAAATATGGGATGATTAGCAGCTCTGGCCTTTGCCTCGACGAATTCTGCGACATCTGAGATAGTGACTTCTCTTCCTTTAACTTCCGTAATATCATCCGCTTTATCACGCCATCTGTGTCTCAACCCAAAGGGAAGTCTTTCTATGATCCTTTGCAGAGAGTCCGGATTCTCAATCTTATTGAGATATTCAATTTCTTTCAAAGCGTTCTTACAACTTGTAAGCATAACAGAGTATCTCTGTAGCGCCGCTGCGTCTTCGGCCTTTATCGGTGGCGCCTTTGTCACGCGATCGACATATGCAGCTGCTACCTTATTATTCTGCCCATATCTACTCTTCAGAAGCGCTCGCGCAGTTTTATATCCCTCATCTGCACTCATGGCCAGGCAGCTTTCCATCAATTCCTTCACATCGCCTGACGTATATTGAACTAGGTAATACAACCTGGCGCTAGGACTGGATGTTTTTATTTCAATTAAATTTTCAAAAGCGCGCACAAAGTTACAGTACTCAATGGGGTTGCCTGAGAAAACTGGCAATTCTGGCTGGGGCAATGTCATGGCAATTGTTTGCTGCTGCTGAAGTAGTAACGCCTGAACTTGTTGATTTTGCTGCTGTTGTAGTCGGTGTACTTCTACTATTTGGCTGACGTTTCTTTCACTCGAGTCTGATCGAGTGAAATAATTAGAATTTTCGTTAGGGTGCGGTTGTTTGCAGGGGCGCCATTCGGCGGCTTTTGGATCTAGCAGAAAACTATTTGCATCGAGACTAGGCAGAATTTGATACTCGGAGATCTGAATGATTGGTTTCATCACCTCATGCAGTGTAGACATCATAGGGGGCCCATTTACCTGTGACCCCTTTTCTTTGGGAGATTGGGGCAAGCGAGGCGCGGATGTAGGCACACCAGTAGCGTACGTGACGCTGGTTTTATTTTCTGGCGATTTTTGAGGTGAAATAGGCAAAATTGAAGCGCATTCGGAGAGTGTTTTCTCTGGTTTATATTTTTCGGTTGCCATGATATAAACCTGCTCCTCGGCTTCAGCCTGGGCAACTTCAGTTTCTAGCCTCAATTCTTCTTTTCTCTGCATTATGAGGAATTCTTCTCTTTGAATAGCTTGGTGTCCTTTTAAAGCGGCAGCTTCTACAGCTAGAGCGGCCCTCTCTGTAGAAGCTTTTAGCTTGGTGCTGACAGATGAGCTAACCCTTGAAAGACATGAACTGTCAACAGAACTCTTTGACGCGTTTGATGTGGCCCGGGAGCCGACATTGCTTATTGAATCTTCGGGTTGCAAGACCGAGAGATCTATTTTATCTTCGAGATTAGACAAGGCTGCTTGTAACCATAAATCGATCTTACATGTCGTATGCTTAACCTTGCGTTCTACCGCGGCAAAGTATTCACTTGATTCTCGAATATCGCCCTCAGACTCGAGCTGGGCATGATATTGATTGTTTTTTCTTGAAATTTCCTAAGGGCCAATTCTAGCTCGTGAACTTTACCTCTCACCTTGTCAACATTGCTCAAGTCCTTCGTCAATTCTATTAATTCATGTCGTTTCTTAGTAACTACTCCCTTAGCTCCGGATCTTGATTTCTTCAGCCGATGTATTCTTTCAGATATCACTCCGTGTTCGTCGTCGGGTCGATTCATTTTCTTTTCCTGAGCTTCCCATGTAGTGAAATCGTCGAAGAGCTACACAAACATCTTCGAACTAAATGTAGATTAAATAACTCACACGCGCTTGATTCTGAGTTTCATTCGAAGCGGTTCGACTAGAACAAATACATAAATCACAGTTTAAATCAGAGGAATACAATCATAAAGGCTAAACAATCGAT
The DNA here is from genome assembly GCA_030867875.1 of Actinernus sp. WN-2022. Taxonomy (NCBI): domain Eukaryota; kingdom Metazoa; phylum Cnidaria; class Anthozoa; order Actiniaria; family Actinernidae; genus Actinernus; species Actinernus sp. WN-2022. The sequence continues at coordinate 42,016,790 of JAOWCC010001679.1, forward strand.
AGAAGTAAATCAAACGAATACTTACAGGTATTTTGCTACATAAAGTGATGAGAAAAACACAGGACGCTCGATCCAGATCCCTGTCTCGCTAACCGCGTGGTCTGGAACCTGACACAATCACTGGAATTTGAGACATGACGTAATCTAATGAAACTGTCACGCACGCATTGTCTATGAATCTAACACATAGAGTTCCCTTCACGTCGACTGAAAGACGGAGTGATTTACTTTTTGACGTTCACGTTCTCCATGAAACGTAAAACGTATGGTTTTCACGTTGTGTTTTTACAGAGGACGGTCGAAATGTAGGCGACTTCGTGCATTGTCACGTGCAGTTATTGTATTTTGTAATTAAGGCTATTATTTTATGCCGTCGTCCTAGACGCCCGGGGGGGGGGGGGGACTCCCTTATGTGAGGGGTACATGGAGGCTCGTCGTACCTTTTAGGGATCAAAATCAGGAGTTTGGTACCACTTAGGGTATCCACCATCAAACACAGACATTTCTATGTAAAGCGGTACCTTTTAGGGGTCGGGTGTCAATTGAACAAAAAAGCTGTTATCAATTTACATTTTTATTATCCACGTTGCCGTCGTGGTTTCTTAAAGTCCCTAGTTACCGCTTAGTTTGGCAACAATATATTAAAATAAACAGTCGTTAAGGTACATGTTAATCATGCAGTGGATAAAGAGCGGTCGGGGTACATATATTACTTATCGTCTTTGGAGCATTATCACATCATCATCATTATCGTCAGCATCATCATCATCTCAATAATCATATTTATCTGTTTTATTTTTCATTGCAGGCGTACACTCAAAGTGGGGAGCACACAGCGATTCGTCGTTCCTGTCACTCTAGATCTCGGCGTGCTCACCAAGATTGAGGTTCGCCATCGTGGCCCGTTATTCGACACCTGGCATCTGGTGAAGGCGTTAGTCACTGACACTGCTACAGGAAAAACGTGAGTACCCCCCAAATTAACCTACAAAAAAACACTGAATTTAACGGGACCTAAGATAACCATAAGGGCTGATCAAAGTCAGGTCCCGGGTATTCCACAGATCGAATTGGAATTTAGCGTGTTGGTTTTTGTGGAGGGAGGAAAACCAGAGACCCAGAGAAAAACCCTCGGAACAAGGGCGAGATACCAACAGACTCAACTCACATATGGCGCCGCATCAAAAATAAACATCATGCCATGTTTAACAGCTTGCTGGACATAGATCAAACTTCAAAAAATCATCATCGAGCATAATATGGTTAGTAATATAATTACCCAAACGGTTGAAAAACGTTTTTAAACACTATTAATTAAGCCATGGTTTAACTGTGTGGACGAGCTGTACGTTTTACGGGGTGATCTGGGGTCACGAGGAGCCGAGGTGGTGCAGTGGTATAGACCCCTCTACGGTCAGCTAGAAGACTAGCGACGTAAATAAAGTTGTCTATTTATTTATTTCCTCTGTTCGTGTTCCATCTTAAACGTTCTTGACTGTCGTTATTGTGTTATATAGATTCACTGGATGTTTTGAGAAGTGGATAACACACCATGGTGCATCACGTGATCTCCGCCAAGGCAACTTAAACTGCTAAGAGATCTCTCTGCCCTCTACGTAACCTCACTGGGGAGAGGGTGCATGGAGTGATCTGAGTTCAGTTGGTCAAAAACACGGAGACTATATATAATCTTAATAACTTAAAACTTAATAAAGTTTACGGGATTGTAAAATAATCTTATGTAAACTCTGAAATAAAGAATAAACAGGACTGATTAATGTTAGTTTGTCTACTAATAAAGCGAATGCTACCTAATTACTCGGGCTGCCTGTGGCAGGCGCAAGTGTTTTTTTTTTGGTGTCGCGAGTTTACTCAACACGTGACAGGGTCAACCAATCAGATTCGATATCGCTCGCGACACTGCGGGACGGTGCGGGTCACTTAAGGGATACCGAGTGAAAAACACATTTGGGCTCAAAAGCATCTTTCAGATGTACTTTGTTCAGAAAATGTATTAAAAGTTGTTAAAACTTTTTCAGAGTTGAGAACGAGCCCCTCAAAGTTGGCCAAGCGAAGACCTGGGCGCCGCCATTTTGTTCACATTAATTCCTGTGACGTTTTTTTACGTCACTTCGTCCTACCCACTTCCCACCCACTTCGTCACGACGTTTTTTTACGTCACTTCGTCCCACCCACTTCGTCCCACCGGCGGCTAACTTGTAGCGACTTGTTTTCTTTGTAGAATTTTCACACGCTCGGAATTAGAGTAGATTTTCATCGATATGGCAGAGTAATTTCGTACTAGAACAAAAATATAATAAAGACGATATCGTGAGAGAAGTTCAGAAGACTGGGAGGACGAGGAAAAGCATGTGGAAGGCGAGAATATCAGACCAACAACAAAAGGCGACTACCGAGCTAGTACAAAACTGGTGTTGTGCTATGATGTAAAGATTCGCTGTGTTTTTGTATGGAACTTGTCAGCCTTTAACGCAAGACTAAGGTAGATTATGACAATACTGGCATTGCTTTCGAAACTTATGTATTATTGGAGCTATAAAATTTGCGTGTTCGATCTGTACTGACTGCATGGCTTTGTGCAACTGAAACGAAATTAAACACCTGAAAAGTTAAAACCTCCCTGTAAAACCGATCATAACTAGCCCAACATAGCAGAATATATGCAATGACACAAGAACGAGACACTCGGAGCAATTTTATTGCAAAAATAATTCCATTCCCTTATTAAATTGTGTGAAAGCATTGGCGCGATCAATCCCGGCATGTTTGTGCAATTGTGGTGGAACTTGGCGCGCGCCCGCTGTTTCACATCACATCAGTTAGGTAAACGAAATTAAAATTATGTGGCTTGCTACACCCTGATTCTCTCTCTGGGTCAAATTAAACAAGTTTCGATTGCTATGCCGATATCAATATTGTAATAATCTACCTTTAGTCTTGTGTTTAAGGTTGACAAGTTCCATACAAAAACACACACAGCGAATCTTTATAGCACTAGCTCGGTAGTCGCCTTTTGTTGTTCGTTGATATTCTCGCCTTCCACATGCTTTTCTTCGTCCTCCCAAGTCTTCTGAACTTCTCTCACAATATCGTCTTCATCATATTTTTGTTCTAGTACGAAATTGCTCTGCCATATCGATGAAAATCTACTCTAATTCCGAGCGTGTGAAAATTCTACAAAGCGAAACAAGTCGCTACAAGTTAGCCGCAAGACTCCGGTGGGACGAAGTGACGTAAAAAACGTCACAGGAATTAATGTGAAAAAAATGGCGGCGCCCAGGTCTTCGCGGGGCCAACTTTGAGGTTCTCGTTCTCAACACTGAAAAAGTTTTATCAAATTTTAATACATTTTCTGAACAAAGTACATCTGAAAGATGCTTTTGAGCCCAAATGTGTTTTCACTCGGGTATCCCTTTAACTTAACACAGTGAGAACAAGATGGCCGAGAGAGAAGACCCGAGAGAGAAGAGTCCGCCGTGACTTCTCTTAAATTTGAAGCCCCATCTCTCAAATGTAAGCAGCTTATTGTTTTATTCTAAGTCAAGTACCGATCGCTACAAATCTCGCACTCCGCAAGGTCGAACAACAAGGCCAAATAGAAGCCGAGAATATACAACAAAAGCTGCTTATTTACACCGATCGATGCACAAGCTATCCTCTTTTACTCATCTACCTCTTTAGGGATCATTGAGAAGGTATTATTTTGTAGCTTCGTTTTATTTGTCGATTGCTTTTATTCTAAATCAAGTACCGAGCGCTACAAGCCTATCACTACAAGCCTACATGCAGAAGGATCGAAAAGCGCTTCGATACTATATACAAAGCTATCAATGACAGGAGTTAAATTTTGTTCGCTATGATATTATTTCAGAGTTTTATGCATTCTAATTTAACCTGTGTTTCTTTATACTGCTAGCGAACTAGACCGGCCGGTGATTGATGCGGCCTTGGCCTCGCAAGACCAGGGATTATGATTTTAATTGAAATTATCCTAACTAAAGAAAATCCCTTAAAGGTGTTGGTACACGATATCCGAAAAAAAACCCGGCGAAAAAAAAGATATAACTAAAGGAAATGCCTATACAGGCTATGACACCAGCTATTCCCAGGTGGTCACTCATCCAGTTACTATATTGTTACGCGACAATAATCACGCAACTTATATTTTTATTATTTTTATCATTGAAGTCATATCCTAAATTTAATCTACTATGAATATCATGTTAATTAATTGTAGACAGTCTTCAAGTGCTAGTGTTTCAAAATGAGCGACCTTTAGAACTTAGGAGAAAACTTGCTGAATATGCTTACTATTCTCAGCGGTCTTACCCAAGTACGAATAAGAGGCATAACCTACAGAATCACATCACCATTTGAGCGAGGTCGCCAAACCTTCGACATCTAGTAGTCCTCTCGTCTGTTGTATTATGGCCAAGCAAGTTCTCCACCCACCATAGCATCCATTTATGAATGTCTTGGCTCCCCAAGTACAAACCGAAGACCCTCCACCGGCTCAAGCTAACCCAGGTGTTAAACTATTTCCGTTCGTGTTTCTTTATTTTGTCACCGTTCTCGCGTTTATCGGCTTCTTGTGTGTATAAAGTCCTGGGATGTGTTTGGCTATATTTTGTTCCCTCATGGCTGTTATTGGCATGCTTATTCTAATGCATGTGTTATGTGAGCGGTCTCGGCGAAAGTTTTCTACGCCGCTCTTGTATAAGTCCTGGGATGTGTTTGGCTATTTGTTCCGTCATGGCGGTTATTGGCATGCTTATTCTAATGCATGTGTTATGTGAGCGGTCTCGGCGAAAATGTTTCTAAGCCGCTCTTCTCGTATAAGTCCTGGGATGTGTTTGGCTATTTGTTCCCTCATGGCTGTTATTGACATGCTTATTCTAATGCATGTGTTATGTGAGTGGTCTCGGCGAAAGTTTTCTACGCCGTTCTTCTCGTATAAATCATATGCGTTGAGCTATTTGTTCCCTCATTACTGTTATTGGCATGCTGTATTTTAGTGCATATGTTATATGAGCGGTCTCGGTAGAGTTTTTCTACGCCACTCTTTTTGTTTTAGTCATGGGTTGTGTTGGGCTATTTGTTCCCTCATTACTATTATGGGCATACTGTATTTTAGTGCATGTGTTATGTGAGCGCTTTTTGCGAAATATTTTTCTACTACGCTCTTCCCGTGCAGATCGTATATCGATTTGACTCTGTTCCTTCATTTGGCAGTTCGTTGCCCCTTTCCGCGTACGTCGTGGTACACACGTGGTTTATTTGGCTTTATTTATTAACAACAGTTTCAATTATTGTGCATTGGTCAAGTACCTCTCGCTAATTGGGTATTATCTTGCTTTCCATTGCAATTATCCTCACTAGTTGTCCCGCTGTTCCTGTTGTGCCCTGGCCTGGCATTCAGTTGTTGATTACCGTTTATTACCATTGTTTCAGCTGTGTTTCGGCTTATATTATTTCTCCTGCCTTTTTTGGTAATACTACTCCGCATTCCTCAATTTTGGGGTTACCTCATTTTCTTTTTTTCATTTTCTCGCTCGAGGGTGACAGCTTTAAAAGTGGAGTCTATTTTAATTCCCTCTCGGATTACTGAGGTTTAAGGCTGTCATCCTCTGGGCTGCGCTATTTTTTACTCGCTTGTTTATTTCCCCAGCGATCATCTAAACGTTTCAAGCCAAGCTCGCTCTTTCATTACTGGGAACTAACGCAGGGGTTCGACCCGACTCGCGTTACCGACCGTTTTTTCGCCTGGATTCGGCATGACGGCAACCCCTTTACGCACGCGCAGCCCAGGGGTTGGCAGCTGGTAACACCCACATATCTCTAGATTTCCTCAGTTCTATGCTTAGTGGCCACTATGCGTCTATGCTGGCCTTCAGGGACCCCAACAGTTTTGTCACCGGAGGTTCCCAACAGGGTCGCAAGCGTAAGTCGACCTTTTTAGCGGTTTTCAGTTGTGGGCCTCTGTGGGTCTCGGAGGTTTGAGTGTTGGGTTGTCTTCGCGGGGTTTAGGTTATATAACCTTGTTATTATCGTTGGCATTCTAAGAGCACTGTGGCCGTCGGATATCCGTAACTCAATGAGTACGGATAAAACCGATGAGAATAGGATACTGGTTGTACTTAATTTACACTTTTAGCTACGCAGTTGATTTTGAGCGCTTCGATGAGCTTTTATAATTGAGTCCATTTTGGGATACCATGAATTACTAGGAACGTTTATGAATTAGTTGCCTATTCTTAGTTACGCTTTTTATGTCTATATGAAACAGAATATGAAAAAGTTGGGAATCTCATGATTAGTTAAACAAATGAATGATTGCCACTTGGGCTTGTGGCCTCGATATCAGGATTATAGCCTTTGCTCATCATCATCATAATCTTTATTTTAACACGGAGTCGCTTCACAAATATGGTCTTCCAGAGAGCCGTGAGTTAAGCTTAATTACAATACTAAATGAAATAAAAAGTACAATTTACATAAGACTCATTATAATTATTACTATGTATACATTCAAAACCTACTACTATTAGTCCTACAATAAATTTCCTACAATAAATTTCCTAGAATAACTTAATTTACAGTAATTTATCAAATATTGTCTTATTTAATAGGCGTGATTTAAAACCATTTAGACTAGTTTGATCTCTTGCTTCCACAGGGATTTTATTCCAGAGGACAGACCCCCTGTAGTGAAGGCCACATTTTGCTGCTTCTGACTTAGGTCTTGGAATATGCAAGTTAATTTCAGAATTTCTCAGATTGTAGGAGTGGACATTAGAAGTATTATTAAAAATCTTTCTCAGATATAATGGAGAAAGATTGTTGTGGACTTTATACATTAATATAGCAAGTTGTCTAGTTCTCCTATGTTCCAGTTTTTCCCAGCCTAGCTCATCCAATAAGTCACTAGATCGTGTTTCGTAATTTGAGAGCGTAATAATCCTTGCTGCTCTGTTATGTAGTTGTTGGAGTCTATTAGATAGTCCTTTGCCAATATTTCCCCAAACAGAGCTAGCTACAATGATCAAAGTATGGTAAAATCAATGCCTTGTACATGCTTAATCGAGTTTCAAAAGGTATAGTAGGACCTATACGCTTTAAAACTGCAAGACCCGCAGATATTTTCTTTGAAACTGCATCAATATGCGAGTCCCAGATTAGGTTTTCATCTATAAGGAGTCCAAGGGATTTATGGACTACCTCCCTTTTTAGCGGAATATTGTTTATCTCAACTTTAAAGTTATTTTGTACTTGAGAAAGTTTAGAATGACTCCCTATTAGCATGTATTTAGTTTTCTTAATATTTAGTGTTAATTTATTTGCTTGTAACCATGATTGAATAATGTTCATATCATGATTCATTTGAAATTGGAGGAGATTAGGATCCTCAGCTGTGGTGGTTAAGGTGGTATCATCAGCATACATTCTTGTTTTAGAGAACAAATTACAAGACGGGAGATCATTAATATATAGGATAAATAATAGAGGACCTAATATTGATCACTGTGGGATTCCATAGCTCAAGGTACAATAATCTGATAACACTCCATCAACTAAGGTTTTCTGCTTGCGTTCAGGAGATAGGATCTAAACCAACCTAAAGATGTAGAATTGACACCATAAAGCTCAAGTTTTTGTAGTAGAATAGTGATTCATGGTGTCGAAAGCCTTCTTTAGGTCTAGGAATATTACACCATTTAAGAGATTATTATCAATATTTCCAAACCAATCATTTGTGGCTTCCAATAAAGTAGTTTCTATGGAGAACAGGGGTCTGAAGCCTGATTGTGATTCAGTTAATAGATTGTTATCATTTAAGTATGTATAAAATTGATTAAAAACAATTATTTCAATTAGTTTACTCACGATAGGTAAAACTGGCTGTTTCAGGAACAGGCAGTATCACACCAGCGTGCGTAACTACATTAAATTGGCATCATTGACAACTTTATCAAAACATCAAAACTATGCAACTTTATTTGGTACAAAATTATGAAAAGTTTCCTAATCTATGGACTCCCGCAGGTATATTGTCTGGTCCGAGAACATAAAAGAAGTCCAAAAAGTTGTGTAAAATATAGTTAGTATATAGTTAGTATATCGTTAGTATATCGTTAGTCAGTAGTTAGTCCGTAGTTAGTCCGTAGTAGCAGTGTAATGTCATGTGCAAGAAGAAAGTATAAAGAAGCCAGAAGTGAAGATCCCGGGTTATAATACCACTCGTAACATTGATAGAGAAATCCGTGTCTTATAAAGAACACCGAACATGCTCTCGTAACATTGGTGGATGGAGAATCGGACTTCATTTGGCAATGAACAAGAAAGGAACAGAGAGAAAAAGAACCTACAAAAGGTATTTTTCGAACTAATGTTAAAGTGCTACTAAGGGGGTTGATCTATGTTTGCCTTTCCTTGGGGTCAGTACTAGCCATTCAATAATGCACTGTTTTAGTTATGTAAAATCTATGTAATTTTTAATCCTATATAGAATTGTTTAAGTAGTTAACGTAGTCTTTTACGGGAATGTCGAAAATTAATAGTAATAAGTTCATTTAAGTGTTGTTGTTGTTGTTGTTGTTGTTGTTGTTGTTGTTGTTGTTGTTGTTGTTGTTGTTGTTGTATTTTTTTTGTTTTTTGTTACTGTATTACAAATTGATTTTACAAAAAAAACGGATAACATAGACAAGCAGTACATAACATAAATAAATAAATAAAAATAAAAAAGCAATTTGACAAAGATACATCAAACAGAAAATTTTGGGCTGTTATAGTTTACATAAAATAAACTTTTATTATTCAGATGGTTTTTGGGTGGCAAGCAATTTCCTTTATAAGGGGTCAATTAAAATTAATTACAATGCAACAAAGGGGATTAAAGGCCCCCACTTGTCATAATGATATCGTAGATTATCTTTGGCTCTCGCAATGAAATGTTCGACTTGATAAGTCCTATTCATTTCTCTCGCACAGGCCTTTTGTTGATAATAACCTATTTTTAAGTTTGCAAAGGTAGATCAGATACTTGCTTTCTAATATTATGTAATTTACTAAAACATAGTTTTTCTCTAGATTGATTATACCAAATAAAATCTCTTTGATACCAAGTGTTTTATTAAAGCTCATTTGATTTCTTAGCATGTTTTGAACTTCTTCCCAAAATGTCTGGACTTTCGGGCAAAAAAATATAAAATGTTCAAGCGTTTCTATTTCAATTCCACACATATAGCATCGAGGAGAATCATTTTTTTTGAATTTATAAAGCATATCATTTGTATATAAAATCCTGTTAAGTATCTTATATTGAAATTCTCTTAGTTTGGTATCCAGGGTTACTTTATAGGGTAGTGAATAAATAGCTTCCCAATCTAACTGAAAATTGTCATAGTTAAAGGTATGTTCATACTTTTTTGAGGCTGTTGGCTTATTTGAAATTTTTGAGACGAGTTTTTCATACAGGAACTTCGATTTAAGTTTTTCTAGGGTAATGTATTCATTTTTCTTGACATACAGATAAAAAATACTTGGATTTAAACCATCCGTGATATCAGATATCATACTTTTATTATTTTTCAAAAGTTTTCGCCACTCTTGAGGCAAGGCATTAAGCATACTATATAACAAAAATATGTCAATAGGGGATAGACTAGTTTGTAAAGGGTCTTTTCCAATCTTAACTTCACCTGCATGATCGTATAGATCTCCAATTCTATAAAAACTGTTTTCCATTATCTTTTTATTATAAACTGATTTAGCTCCAATGCATATATATTTATTATTCCACAAGACTTGGTTTGCTACTTCTTCAAGGGTTTTTGGATTCATTCCATTTAACGAGGACCATGTTCTAATACACTCCTTGTAGAAATCTGGAATTACTAATTGTAGCTTTGCAAATTCAAAATTACAGTGAAACAAGAATTTTCCCCCAACGCTTTTTAGGTAATGATCCAAAATTAACTTCCATCCTGATGGGTAAACATCTATATATCTCTTTATACACATAATTCTCTGTGTAGAAATCATTGATTCGATGTCTGGCATTTTTAGTCCACCTTTTTCAATTGGGTTTATTAATACTGTGCGCTTTACCTTATCTTTGCCTTTCCATACAAAAGAGTAGAGTATTTTTTTTTGATAAATTCTTTTTTATATGAAATTAGAGACATGCGATATAGCAGTTTTGGTATCGCCAGGGATTTAATCACCTGAATTCTTCCAATCAGAGAAAGTGACCTCCAGTTCCAACCTTTAAAATACTCCTTTAGGTTTTTTTCAATTGATTCGAAGTTCTTTTTGTAAAAAAGTGAGTTATTATAAGTGAAATAAACGCCTAAAAGTTTTACAACAATGCTAATTTCTTGCATTTAAGTTCGGTAAGAGGTAATAGATGTGATGATTTCTGAACTCATAAGCTAGGCCAAATCTATCCAAAATGAAAGGGAACATTTTAATTATTTAATACTGTTTCATTTCTCTAATCCCAAATTCACATATATAGCTTTCCCATCAAATTGGTGCGGCTGTGATTTTCAACTCCAAAACGAGGCATCCTTTCGGTTGGACTTCCGGTGTCTCATCAAAGTGAAGAGGTGTTTGGGACGGCGAAATGCGAGGTGACAAAAATCATTTCTCGGTAGTCGTCGAATGTTTGGTCATGAAACTTGGAGGATACGTAGCAAGGTGATCTGTCTACGGGATCCGGAAGTATCACGTTGATTGAGTGGATTTAAGGGTCATTTTTGCTGTGGAGATGACAGGTATGTGACACTCCATCGCCATCCGCTTGCCGGCCTTTTCTCTCTTTAGGTAGAGTGAATCCAGGTTTCCTAGAAACTCGTTAAATCGGGCCCCAAACCCCCAAATTCAAGACGCAACTTAATCTTCATCAAAGCAAGTTTATTGTGTTATTCATTTGCCATTTAGTGCGATAAAATACCAGATATTCTGGAAGTTTGAACCTTCGTAGTTCAACTGTCAAATAAATTCAAACTTTGAGCTTGGGCTGCCTGTGGTTCAATTCTGGCTTCGGCAAGAAAAACGAACCATTTCCAAATGTTCATATGCAACTGGAAAAACGCCAATAATAAGGAAACTTGTGAACATATAAGCTTTATACTTCGGTAGAGAACTAAGAAGGTAATGGTTTTCAACATATAAAATTAAATACCATATTCGAGATTTTCATACCATTTTTCAAACGAAGTTCTGTAAGAGAGGTGGTTGGTGTATGAAATGAAGAGCCTGCATGTGGACTTTCTCACCCAAGCTTTGTGTTTGCTTTGCACATTTTATGCAGATCAAACAAAGAAGCAATACCTCGATCTGGTCTTGTTGATTTTCCTGTAAAATAGTAAACTTGATTCTCTTCCCAATTGCCTCAGTGTCTGTTTACTGCTTTTGAATATCTGGACCGAAATTGTAAAGGAGCACCTGGTTATACAGATTACTTGTTGAGAAATGCAGACTTATGCAGACACAATAATTTCTCTTGATCTCTATTCTCCCCAAGCAAAAGTAAAGTCAGGCAAATATAGCAAACTATATGAGCATATAAATACAAATGTTAACTATATAGTTTTCATCTATACTTTCTCATTATTTGAGATTATAAGTGTTTTAAAAAAATATTTTTACTGTAGAAAAGAATAAAATAATTAGTTGGACCCATACACAAATGAGTATATGGAAGACTTGAAAAATGTATACTCTTCAGCACCATCACTTATCTTGATCTTTATTTTCTACCAAAAACAAGAACACATATGTAGTATGTACTTTAAATCTATGAAACATGTGAATATTAAAAATAAGTTAACATAATTTCCTTAATATATGCAAATCTATTCTATAAAATTTAATTATAATATAATAATATATAAAACACAAGCATGGCATACACACGATTCACAGTACCTTTAAAATTATTTCACATAATTCATACAAATTTCATTTTAAAATATCATGTTGAGAAAACACGTTCACTTATTAATATTGACGTGTTTCTTAGATTAGCCCTTCACATAATTTCAGAAAATAATCTTCACTTAAAAATATTCAGACAAGTCCTAAAATAAGTATACTACAGATGCACAGAAAATGGGGCCATACAGAAAATGACCACTAATAATTATCAGGGGTTTCAAAATAACCTGGCCACAACCAGAGCTCCAGCACTAGCTAGCATGCATCTACATTGCACTTAGCCTAAAATAGCTGTATACATGTAAAGCTAGCTACACATACTATAATATTTGTATTTTAAAATACATTTATTACTAAAGGCAAATCCACAGCTACTTTCAAAGTCCAAGCCAGGTACACTGAAAATTAATGAAACCTCTGCATTATGCTAATGTATGTCTGTGTAACTCCAAGAATAGGCTCATGAAAAAAGGAAGCCCCCAGATTTTTCAAACAAATTAACAATTTTATTATATGTAATTGCTTATGGATTCCTGTACAAATTATGTAGATTTGTAACCATTAGGCAAATGAAAAAAGAAGAGATATGTGTAAACAGTTTCAACTGTTAGAATATAGGTTTCACTTTTGTGGGAAATTATATTGCACCCTGACTGTTATGTCACCTATTGATTGGAAATAAACTCAGCAAGATAGAGGATTCTGCTGCATTTAAAAAACAGTACAGCAAATACTTTTTAAAATCCTTTTAGTCCATTTGTTGTACAGTGTAACAATTAAAAACAGGTTTACAATTAAAGGGGCTGTGTCACGGTAAGACTTTACATTCGTTTTTCCGGGCCGGAAAGAGCTATTTCCACCGATTTTGATATGAACTAACGAACTTCTCGGCCATGTGGGATGCTTAAAATGAAAGCAAATATGCAAAACTGACTAACAAACAGTGTATATAAACAGTCTCAAGGGAAAATATTGAAAATCCTTTCAATCAAGCATTGAGGGAGGGAAGTTTAACTGTTTGTATCCAATTAACAGCCACTAAACGAGCGATTACTCGATACATGCGCAGTACCATGACATAGCCCCTTTAACAGTTTATTGTCTCAAATAAAGTATACATAATTTTTTTTTATATTTGTTCTCATACATGTACATGTAGTTTCCTAAGGAGGCTATTTATATCTTTCAATTATCCTACACATGTATATTTGTCTCGCTTTGCTTGTGCTTGTATGCCTGGGGAGAATAAAATGAAGATCAACAGAAGTGATGGTGCTTGAAGAGTCTCCATTTCTCAAGTAGACAGATATTCAAAAACATCAAGTAAACACTGAGAGAACTGGGAAGGGAAATGTATACTATTGCAAGCTTCCATTTTTTTTCTGGGAAAACAGCAAAAAATACTAGGTTTCGTTCAAAGCTAGCAAACACAAAGCTTGGGTGACAAAGTCCACATGCAGGCACCAGCCACCTCTTACAGAATCACATATGCAAAAGTCCCACACAATATAATTAGTGTCGCTCCTCTTCTAACATGAACAAAATTAAATGAACACAAAACTGCTCTGCCAAAGGCATTCTATTCTTTCTGAAAACAGAACAATTATAACAGTTTTTTTACATGTAACACTTCATTTTAAAACAAAATTAAAAATCGCTTTCTTCACATTGCTAAAACAATCCACTATTTCGTCAAAATGCAGATGTGATACCATAATGACCAAATCAAGTGAAATGTTATACAAGTTCCTGATAATAGCTCTGTACATTTACTTACAGTCTTTGGTAATGCGGATTGTTGTTCCAGGATTTCTACTACTGTAGACAGTCTAGTCACTAGACACTACTGTAACTTCAAATGCTTCGTTTGAAAAATGGTATGAAAATCTCGAATATGGTATTTTATATGTTGAAAACCATTACCTTCTTAGTTCTCTACCGACGTATAAACCTTATATATTCACAAGTTTTCTTATTTTTGGCGTTTTTCCAGTCGCATATGAACAGTTCAAAATGACTCTTTCTCCTTGAAGACAGAGTCGACCAAGCAATTGTAGCGTTCTTTCTGTGAACTGGATTATGTGTTATTTGAGCTCAGAGAAGTCACCGAAGAATATCAGTCCATGGTGTGAAGTAATAAAGCAATCGTGGTATTTCTTGAGCTGTGAGAGGTCCCTCAAAAAGAGCTATAATTTTCTCCCGCTCGGCGGCCTTCTTGATTCACTTTTAATAAAGTGCCTAGTGCGCATGCGCTCCGTTTTTCCGCTCTGTCACCAACCTCGTCCCCAGGGTCTTCTCGGTCAGATCCAAGATGGCGGCTACTCCGAGTAAACGCTGAATCACGTGACCAAAAATCTCCAGAAATCCTGGAGATTTTAATCACGTGATGTGGACATCCTATATGGTAGCCTGCGTACAGCATCCCCTACTTGAGGGAGAACGGCGATTTCATCGTTTCCGTTTCTCCCCATGTAGGGTCTGCGACTCAAGAGCCCAAAACCGTGTCCGTGACGTCACTTCCAAATTTTTGGTAATTAGCTATTTATGCATAACGAAGTCAAAACGAGATGGCGATTGAAATGAGATTTCCAAGTGTAAAGTCCGTCGGAGAGGAACTTTCTCTCAACTCTGGAATCCCATCTCTCAAATGTGAACAGCTTAATGCTTTATGTAACTGTATTCGTGGGAAAGATGTGTTCGTGAGCCTTTTAACAGGCTCTGGAAGGTCACCGATATTTTCAACTGGCGGCCGCTTCAAACCAATTAACTCACGGCCAGGTTCGGGCTTTTGGAAGAAAAATGCATTTCTCATTGAAGTTTAATACTCCGCTTGTTGCCCTCATGAAGGATCATGTGTAGCGCTTATATAGTCATGGATTTAAGGTGAATATTTGAGCAGGGATTTTAATTGTCTGAACAGAGATTAATAAATGCAATTTATAGTTCAGTTCGGTACTAACCACTATATTCTTGGCAGGGGAGAGGGTGAGAAACATAGAACTAAACAAATGCTTCATTACTTCGATCCCTGTTATACTCCTATGTAAAAACAATTGTTCCCCAACCTCCAAACGACATTGTTAATAAAGACATCCTTCATGAGGTCAACAAGCGGAGTATTAAACTTCAATGACAAATGCAACCTGGCCGTGAGTTGGTTTGAAGCGGCCGCCAGTTGAAAATATCGGTGACCTTCCAGAGCCTGTTAAAACGGCTCACGAACACATCTTTCCCACGAATAAAGTTACATAAAGCATTCAGCTGTTCACATTTGAGAGATGGGATTCCAAATTTGAGAGAAAGTTCCTCTTCGACGGACTTTACACTTGGAAATCTCATTTCAATCGCCATCTCGTTTTGACTTCGTTATGCATAAATAGCTAATTACCAAAAATTTGGAAGTGACGTCACGGACACGGTTTTGGGCTCTGAGTCGCAGACCCTACATGGGGAGAAACGGAAACGATGAAATCGCCGTTCTCCCTCAAGTAGGGGATGCTGTACGCAGGCTACCTATATGGCGGCCAAGCTAAATATGGAAATGTTTAAAGGGGCTGGGTCACCTGGTGCCCGTGCGCAGTAAGTATGCTCTTGAGGTAATTAGCATATCATAAATATTGAAAATTCTTCTGCGATCGCAATGGTTTCTTTCGCAAGCAACAGTAGCATTGTATCTGATTGGTCAGTTCAATGAGAGCTCATTTCTGATTGGTTGAGGGTAAGATTGAAACCCTTTCAATGTTAGCGGGTAGATTTTGTGTAAGAAAGTAAAATTCAGTTACGGAAGTTCACCTCGATTTATCCGAAAATACAGCAATGAAAGTCCGGCTAAATGTGTACAAAAACTCTTCACCTCGTCAAATGTAATACTAGGCATTGTTTACTTGTCATCGCTTAGGACAATCTGGCGCCATTTCTTGTGAAAATCGTCAACATTTTGCGAAACATGGTTTTGGTCCCGTGTTGACTTGAACGCTGAACGAACGGTTTTCAAATTTAGTCGTCGTTCCTTGCCTTGCTGAACGGAAAACTCCCATCGTTTGGAGTTCTAAAGACTTGTAAAGAGAGTTGGAATTCGCCTCCTTTCATGATAATTGTTGTGAAGCCTTGGTTCGTTCGTGAAGTGTTTATAAATGCTTCGCTGGAATAAAGTCAGTGAGATAGCTTGGCTCGAACTTCGCCGTTTCCTAAATAATTATTTTTGAAGAGCCGACAAAGTAGCAGGTTCAGCTAAATTTCAGGTACGTTTTATTACCTTGTTTTGATTCTGTAAAACGTTTTCAGGTGAGTTCGGGTTGTCCTTTGTCTTGGCTTTGGTGTGTTTTGGCTTGTGCTCAGAAAAGTCGCAAAATAAACTCTTCTTTTCTTTCATTTTGTCCGTTTTATAAAACATTGCTTTTTAGCAAAAGGTTTTTGGCAATGTTATTTATCTTCTGGCGTTACTTTTTGTTATACCTTGAGTCAAACACTAAACGTTTCGTGTGGAAACAATCTCAATCAACTACTCTTGAAGTGACTCGGCCGCGAAGGTCGAGTCACTACCAAAAGTTCCTTGGCCTTTAGCTCCCGCCAGGTTTTGAATATTTGTTTGCTTAAGTATATAGCAGCATGTTGGCTTTTCCAGTGTCGGTCATTTATTTTTTTCGTCAATTTCCTCAAGGCAGGCGTTTTCTTTCTTCCTGCCTCGACTCGTTTACCTCTCCTTCCTCCAGAGCCTTCATTCATCAGAATTTCAAACAAAAAATGTAAAAATGAAATACTCTACATTTAGAATGAATGCTAAACAAAACGTTCCTGCAAAAAAAAATGTTTTAGAGGTTCGAAATAAGAGCGATGGAAATGGATTCCTGAAAGGTTCCTTCGGAGGGAGGTTTGATTTCGTACTCCCGGAGTCGGAAATCAAATTTTGCCTTTGGCCGTGTGATAGACTGGTAACGAATGAGCGCTGACCCAGCCCCTTTAACACGTGCCTATACAAACCATAGGTATCCCAATCCGGAGTGAGCGAGATGTGATTAACGGTATTTCCACGCGGCGAACGACGAAGTGAAAACCGGTCTACTAAACAGTTCGAAATGGAGTTTACTTGGATAAAGAAACAGTGGAAGAGTATCGCAAAGCTACCAGGATGTATCTAAGTTAGAAGAGAATCCTAAAAAGACGTTCATTTTCTGTTAGCGTTGAAGCGAAGAGATCGATAGCACATGTTCAGATTTAACGGCTTGTCCTGGTTTTCTCACTGATGAAACTTACCAGAAAACTACCCAGTAATGCACTTCATCTATACACAACGTGTTTTAAGATTATTTAATCTTTTTATTGATAAAATTTGAGCGATCGAATCTATATATAAATTCATCTCTCTGGACTCAGTCCGTTTGGCCAATAAAAAACATCGTTAGAACAACCCTTGTGTCTTAATCGAAGAGCCAATCAGAATACGTGACGGTTCAGGGTTTACCAGGGTCTTCTCTCGGAGTAGCCGCCATCTTGGATCTGACCGAGAAGACCCTGGTCACTAGGTTGCTCTGTCACCTGTATGTACCTGCTGACTACCTAGTTGGGTTCCCTGTGGCCTCGGGGGTTTTGTTCAGACGGTAAAGCCCCAGTCTCGTCCTATCACAAATAGTTAAGCCCAATCGGGCGTGGTTGGGATCCATGTGGTATTATCTGCTGCAGACAATACTCGAATACTTTATAGCGCTCGATGATAACTGAGCAAATACGGAAATTTTACGTTATAAAGCATGGCAAGTATTCTTTATTTTGAGGCATTTTGCTATTTTAAGCGCTCAGCTATGTTTCCTTTCTCCTAAAGTCGTAAAAACTGAACTGCAATTTTTAGCTCGAATAAGAAATCAGAAAGGAATTCATTCGTAAACAAAACAATTTTATAAGGCTTCGTTTTCGATAGCTTTTTGTTTGGCTAAAAAATGTATAATAAAATAATTATTGAATTCGGTTTTTTCGCATGATAGCGAAAATTAACAAAACCTCTGTCTGTACCAGCCTTCGGCTGATAACACAGACCTAGCTGTCTTGATAATTTTCGCTATAAAGCTCGACCTCATATTGCTATTCTCAGGGACGAGCTGGCACAAGCACTCGATGGCGGTTCATGCGGGGATTTTTTTTCTAATGATAAATAGCTTTTAGCAAATAGGACATTTTCATTGTGGCGCATTTTACTACAACTACCAGAATCCTTTTCAAATTCTCTTTCTCATTCAAATTTATCAACTCCTTTGAGAATTCCAGATACAAATTAAAGGAACAGAAGAATCCGCGCAAAGAATTCTGGTAGTTGTATTATGTGTCGCCATAATGCAAACGCCTATTTAACCGCATGCCAGGTTCTCCCTTCATGTAGGCAGACATGAATTACTACCAAATTGTATTGTGTATTTCGTTCTATTGTTTTGTATTGTGTTAATTCTATTGTATTTAGATTGTAATCATGTGTTGCCTACATGAAGGGACCACCGCATGCCAAGCCTCCATTGAGGGCTCGTCCGTGAGTATACGAATATTGCCTTAATTGCTAACGAGTCAGCCTATAGCTATAGCGAAGACGCGAGACTGACGTGGCGGAAGATCATTATAGAGCCGATGTGCGTAAATTATGGCGATATACAGGAAACATGCAGTTTTTCTCGTTGGTACTTTACCGATAGGTTAAAGGGGCTATGTCATGGTACTGCGCATGTATCGAGTAATCGCTTGCTTGGTGGCTGTTAATTGGATACTTCCCTCACTCAATGCTTGATTGAAAGGATTTTCAATATTTTCCCTGGAGACTGTTTGTTAGTCATTTTTGCATATTTGCTTTCATTTTAAAGGGAACCTCGGCTGAAAAACAATGTTTGCTCTCAAGTGTTTGTTATTCTTCGCTTAAATAAGTGTGACACGCTCCCCCACTGACTAACAGATAGCAGAAGTCCATTTTCTACACGTAAAAAACAAGAGAGAAACCTCACTGCAGTATACCCTGCCACTTCAAATGATCACTTGAAAACCTGTGAAAAATCCTTCATAATTTTATAGCTTGGGTGTACTCGTTCTAGGAATGATTTGGGTTGGAAATGGTTAGGGTTGGAAATGGTTAGGGTTTTTGGCAAATTTTGGGTTAGGTTTTTAGAAGGTTTGTATGAGGATTTGAGAAAATGCATTATCAATGAACCAAAATGGTTCACTTACATGGATGGCTGATAACATTGCATTGGTACTGTAACTATATCATATCTATACATAATATGGCTCCTGATACATATATCATATGTATACCAGGTTAAGTGTATGTTAAGATGATGATAATGACAGTATTACTGACTTGCAATGTTGGGCCATTATCAACAAATGGCTACTTGGAAATTGACCAAAATTACCTGTAGAGAAACTGAGATATGGGTCATAATTGACCATGTACAATGATGATATAGTGACAATGGAAATGGTACTGGTGATGGTATTAATGCAATTTAAACAATATTGATGTTGATGACAGTGCTAATAATGGCAATAAAAATTGCAACAATGACTACCTAATTGTTTTTAAATCACCTAACTTTAGTTTTCAAACTTTGTACAATTATTTTAATTTCCATAATTTATAATTGATTGAAGTGAATACTAATCTAGATATTCAGAATCAGCTGACTTTTAGTTGAGCAATACTGTAAAATTATCATCAGGCTGGATATAGCCAATGGGTTAGGCCTTGCATGTCTCGGTAGTAACTATTTTGTAAACCAACTATCTCGTGCTTTAGGGGAGCAGCCATACTAACAATATACCATCCAGCTTTTGTATCACTATTAATATTATATTTCAATCATGTAAATAAATTGTAACATATTAAAATATATTGTAATAATAATTTATATTATGTTAATAAATACTGCCAGACCCAACACTGTCTCAGTTGTCTGTTTTGGTATATTACAACATTTTGTACGATATATTTTCTTCTGCCATAATCATTGCAATGATACAACTATGTTTTTTTTATAACCTACATGTAGCTGCTAGCTGGATGGGTACTCCAGCATCATTTACATCCTTTTTATAAATTTATTATAATTAATATTATTTCTTTCCCAAGCCAAGCCACAGAAATTATGGAGGATAGCTTGATTTGAATTTATTCACAGATAGAGCAGATTTTTTAACCCTGTTTAATAAAATCGAATAGACCTAACAGTCAGGTTACTGGTAAGTAAAATCAGTCCAAACTCCTAAATATTATTATTATAAGTAATGGCATGGCATAAGGTAAATTAGTTATCAAATTTCCCCCGAGAGCTGAGGGAGGATTTATGGCTGAGGGGGATTAGGGAGAATTAATTTGCATAAATCCTCCCAAGGGTCAAGAGGAAATTTAATCACTAGCTAATTTCATGCTATTACTTTGTAATACTATTATCACTGACTAATGAAACTAATCTCAGAGGACTTTAGTTTTTCTCTGCCTAAACTAAAGTTACCATAGTTGATTTTTTTTAACGTTTTGTTATGCTTGATTGAGCACCATTGGTTGAACTGGACCCTGCAAGTGTGTTGATTTTGTGAAGAATAAATAAAATGTCAAATAAAATGTAAAAATAAAATGTAATATGTGGCTGACTAAATATTCCAGGAGCACGCATAGAGTTTAATCATGTCATGGTTGTGGTTTTAAGTATAATTATCTCACATGTATGGAAGAAGCGGGTTTGACAAATGAAGAGAAGACCTTTCTTGAGCCATAAAATAGGTAGGGTACAGGGTTGACAGGCATTCATGCACTCTGCTAGGGACTAATTTTTATAATGACCTGCCATAACCCTCATCAGCATGCATGCCCTTCTAATTTTCATTCTTGCATGTCTACGAGAGAAAATTAGAACTAGTATGCATGCTGATGAGGGAATTTAGAGTTTAAATGGCCCTGAACAAACAAAGAAAACTGAGGTGATCATGGTATTACTAAGAAAATCACACATGAAAATCCCAGATTAACTAATAAATAAACCTTCATTTCATACCAGAAATTTGACAGTGATAAATATCATTGCATAACACACATGACCATTCTAATAAAACCTCTCAAATATTTCCCTTTGATTCAGTACAAATACATATGATATATAATATATTTTACATAAAAAATATTATTCACACATTAAAACTTTAATATGATGGTCATGACACTTTCAAAATTAGTGCCAATTTATTATTAGTGGTGTGCAAAGTACACAAGTCTTATTCGTAAAATAAAAAATAACGATCAACGTGAAAATAGTCCCATGTGCATTAAAAAAATTCAAAATATAATAATTAATAGAGGGCGGCTGGCCTGGTGCAAGTGTATATATATTTATTGAGAACAATAACTTAACATGTTCCATTCGCCCTGCTAGGTGAGATTTCTCTCTTCTTATTTTACCTGTAGAGACCGCTGATAGCTGTGAGTCTGAGTGAGTCTGAGGGAACCTGTGACACTTTAACTGAATAAGTATTACTTGTTGTTTTTTCCCTCACTCTATCTCTGGATATTTATCGAAGTCTGAAGTGTGGGTCGACATCTCCGCGTATTTTCAAACTCCATCGCTTTCTGAGCTGTTTATTGGAATCAAATATATGTAAAGAATCCCTAGATCTTCTTTTCTGGCTATTATTTGTACAATTGGAATTACAGAAGTGGAGATGAAGTAGCTTTTTCATCCAAACTCGCGACCAACAACAGAGCAAATAGTAAGCGCTACGTAACCGACAACCCGGAAGCCTCGCTTTCAATCCAAGATGGCCGAAGTGCGATAATAGCGAATATCTAAAAACAGCCATGCAACATCGTCTTTCCAGCATGTCTAGATGTGATGCAATATTTTTTTCTCATATGGGTCCCATGGTACCCATATTTACGGGCTCGAACCCGTTAAGATGCTGTTTTCGACGCCATTTTGTTTGGTATGCAAGAATTCCTGGCGCGGTTACTCAGTCCCCATGGAAAGAATAGCGGTTCTAGACACTTTTCACTTTGCTCGGCAGCTTCTAGGCTTGGGATACAGCATCTACTCCATCGACTATGCACAAGACTTTTCTGGAACATTGGACCGAGAAGCATTGGTAGCACATCTAGAGGATAGAATAGACGGCACTATCCTAGAGAATACCGATAGTGTTGGAAACCATGCCTGTACATACATCCAAACTATAGGCGGCGAGACCCATAGAACAAAACTATACAACAAAATAGTGTCCAATTTTGAGGCTGGGAAAAGTACAGGCACAAATCGGGGGGCATTTGGCAGGTACTTGCATAGGTGGCACTTGGCACTTGCCTAGGTACTTGCAAGTTGGATCCAGGGCAGATCTGGAACGGAACTGGTACCGGGTATCTCCGGGGATTTTGGAACTGGAACGGAACCTGGAGTTAGTAGTTAGTTAGGTCGGGCGCTAGCCCGGACCATATGAATCCTCTTCTTCCAGAACCCGGCTATTTCCGAGTCTTTTTGGTTCCAAGGCGGTTCCAGTTCTGCATTCCAATAGGTATAGAATGACACAAATCCCACCAAAACGAAATCTCTATGCGGAAGAAATTCTGGAGATCCAAAACCTGCAAGGAAAAAAAAACACAAAGAAGTAGACTATGGTATTGAGATGCCCCGGTTGCGAAAAATATGGTGAGAAAAGGTCGCAAAACCCCAAGGCCAAGATCCTAGTCCCGCACCCCCTCCAGAACCAACCCCAAAATCTCTAGTTCCCCTTGCAACCCGAACCCAAAATCCTAGCCTTGCACCAAGCCCAACCCCATCTGTTGCAGATTTCTATGCCAGGCTGGAACAAATAGAAGAGAATGCCAAATCTCTTTCTGCCATTTTGGAAGAAAAGGAAGAATGCCCAACTTCTTTCTGCCATTTTGGAGATGCTAGATGGCACAGATTCCCTCTTGGAGGAAGTCCAAGAAGATACGGAGGAAATCGAGGAGACGACCAAAACAAATAGAGATTTGTACTATGCTGGGATTGGATTTGGAATCGTATTTGCTGTTCTCCAATACCATCTATCCCGACCCAAACTTCTTCCTTCGATGGATCCGCACCCAGAAGAATATTCGCCTCTTCCAACTATGGTCTAGATTTTCTCCACAATATTTTGGAAAGAACGTACAAAGCAATGCACTAGAAGTCGAACACTTTCTATTCTTGCACCACAGATACTGTAGCTATCCTGTCTTTTTTCTGCGTCTTTGTTGTTTTTTCCCTACCTAGGATGCATTGGAAGTCGAGCACCTTTTCCAAATCTATCTCGTCCAGCCCCTTTGCAAGAACCATCCCCAAACAGGTATCTGGTCGTTGTACAAGAACACAACAGCCTTTGGTTTCCCTCGAAATATCTTTCCTGCATATTTTCTAGCCCGGTATTCTCCTGGTGGCATGTCCAAGGCTCTCTTCTCGCCTCTTGGAAATTCGAACTGCACCATTCTATCTGGAAGGGTTCACGGGATGAAAATTTGCGTTTACATTCGCAGATTATCTGGTAAAATGTAAAGGAAACTTAACATTTATATGCGTTTACGCATGTTTTGTAACGCCGTAAAGATAGCGTTTTCAACAAGTTTTCCTGAGCAGGAAATGGCGTAAACTGCATCTTTACACTCGTTTACCTAACTTATCAATGTGTGTAAACACAAAGTTTACTGGCGTTGGTTTGTCATGGAAAGGCGTGTAAAGACAACATTTACTGCAGTTTAATTCGCAGATTATCTGGTAAAATGTAAAGAAAACTTAATATTTATATGCGTTTACGCATGTTTTGTACTGCCGTAAATATAGAGTTTTCAACAAGTTTCCCTCAGCAGGAAATGGCGTAAATTGCATCTTTACCCTCGTTTACCTAATTTATCAATGTGTGTAACCACGAATTTTACCGACGTTGGTTTGTCATGGAAAGGCGTGTAAAGCCAACATTTACTGCAGTTTAATTCGCAGATTATCTGATAAAATGCAAAGAAAACTTAATATTTACATGCGTTTACACATGTTTTATACTGTCGTAAAGATATATAGAGTTTTCAACAAGTTTTCGTTAGCTGAAAATGGCGTAAATTACATCTTAAACCCGTTTACCTAATTTATCAGCGTGTAACCACGAAGTTTACTGACGTTAGTTTGTCATGGAAACGCTTGTAAAGCCAACATTTACTGCAGTTTAAATTCAAAACAAATTACAACTTTACGCGCATTTTCCTATAATCATCAAAGTGCGTAAATGTGAAGTTTACTAACGTTTTCGATAGAACATATTTTTTTCTAAACAATGCAAACTTAAGTATAAATATCGAAAAAACTTGAAAAGTAAAACAAATAAGTTAACATTAATTTTCGCATTGCGTTTTCCTTATTTCGAAATCCCCACGTCTCCTTTTAATTGGATTAAAATAAATCAAAATATCAAAAAGGCAGTAGATCATGTTGCAGAGTTTCACCAGTTTAATAAAACTCAGTCTAATGTATTGAATACATGGCAAATATAGATAAAGATAATTTCCATATTATCCTAATCAGTACGAGCTTACAATGCTTACAATTCAGATTAAACTTGCAATTGAGACTTAATTCAAGAGCAAACACAAATCATACTCCCTCATCCTCTAATGCTTTCTCTTAAATATAGTTAGACATTCAATAGACATATGGATTATTCCTTTATGCATGAACAGTTCGACCTTTAAAGACCCTTTAACATTGTGAAAGCTGTACTAGATATATATATCTTGATATATGAGGCCAAGCTTCGAAATGTTCATGACACGTACGAATGCAATGAGATGATGTACTATTTACAATATGAGTGGTGATGTTGTATCGGATTTACAATGGCGAGCCGTTTCGGCGAGCCATTGTAGATCCGATACAACATTGCCACGAATATTGTAATGGACTTATGATATTTTTGCTTCTATTGTATTTACTACAACAGCTCTTTTACATCGGGTTTTGAATAGGTTTTGGAATGTACTTCTGATATTCTTTTGTTCTATAGAATTTACTTAACCGCGCCTTTTACATGGTTTTGAATAGAAGCTGATTGCATTATGAAGACATTTCAATAGTTCAAAACAGTTCGTTTATTAATGAGAAGGGAATGAATGGGCCTTTTCATGTGATGTTATGTAATACAGAAATAATGAACTGGCTATTGTTTTGAACTGCAGCAGAAACATTACAGTGAAATTCATTAATTCGATTCTTTGAACGAAGAAGTGTCAAGATGCGTCGCAGCTTTCGTAAGCCGAAAAACGCTGTGGAAGAGCAATCTTGGTGAAAGGAAACCGTACCTAGAAATACAAGAAACGCAAGCAAGTTGAGCGTTAACATTTTCAAAGAATGGCAGAGATTTAGAGAGAACAAAGTAGCGAGAAATGAGTCCGTTGGTTTTCCATGCAGTAATATCAAAGACAGAGAGTACCTCACTGTCAATCTCACCGACATGTCCCCGAATACACTTAACTTTTGGATGACGAAATTTGTTGGTGAAGTCCTTAATATAGGTGGAAAGCGCTACCTCCGAAAACACTTTATGGAATTGTGTGTGGCATTAATAGACACATTCAAGCGACGAAACCGGACAATTCCGTAAATCTTCTAAACAAGGTAATTTTTATTTTTATATATCCTTATGTTTTTCTGACATGAGCCGGTAAAGGTTTGTAAAATATACTGAATGATCTATTTCACTTGCTTTTAGGTTTTCAGCATTTCGAAGAGCCCTGGACGCAGAAATAAGAGACGCAACCAAGCATGGGATTGCAAAAGACACGAAAATGCCACAAAGGGATAACTTTGACAGACCAATGTAAAGTAGACTATTGGTAGTGTGTTAAATTAAATGGTTTTCATTGTGAATTATAGTATTTATGAGCTGTAATTTCTGAAGTTTGGTTAATATCATAACTGAATAGTTAATAGATCTATTAGTATTCTGTAATTTTTTTGGAGTACTAATATATATATTAGTATTCCAAAACATTTACAGAATACTAATAGATCTATTAACCATTGTATTAATTCATCAACCCCTTCCTTTCCCTGGTGAATATTCAAGCCCTCCCCGTTCTTTTAGTTTGATGGGACTTGTATCCAGTTTATATGACAATGCATGTGACCTGAATAGTGCTTTCCGATTGGATGGCTGCTTTATGAATTATTAATGAATATTATAAATATTCTTATGATGTTTCGCTTTAATTGCGTTCGTGTCATGAAAAGTTTGACATTTGGTCCAAGCCGCCTATTAAAGTCTAATATCTATAAGATAAAGAGTCGAAACTTTTCGTACGATATCAGCCCTTAAGGCAAAATCAAACAACGGTGATAAAGGCCACACATACGGCATGTTCTGTCTAAGATTTGTCCTTCAGAAACGACTGCTCCAATGCCCAGACTGGATAACTCTCCGGGACAGGGCGTGCCGATTGCTCTTCCGAGATGAAGCGCTGCAGGCTCATCCTCCTACTTCGTTTGCTTGACATTTGCAGTATATTTCTGTCTAGGCCCCTCGTCGTCGTTGAGAACACCTTGGCCCCCCAGGGAATGGGCTTAATTAACATGTATTGTCCGGAGTTGTCTGATTCCAAGGACTCTTCGGAGGACATGAACTACATTTTTAAAACGGAGCGATACTTAGCAACTTGTTCAGTGTTCAGATCGGCTTTAGCCACAATTTCTGCACGTTGGCTGAGTTTCTGAAGAAATATAAAAAAATATACAGATACATATTAATTATCTTTTGATCAGCCAAGCGTAATTCTAGCTTGCTTACTCCGCAAAGTCGGCATGCACCTGCTTCGACCCTTGTCGCTCGCTCTTTCTAATTAACGAAAACATTTTGACTTTTGTTAAGTCTAAATGTTTGCGTAGCTTGTAATTCTAACGTAACTTCATTCATTACCCTACGCTCCCCTGTCATCCTCGGAGACCTACGGCGTCCCCGCGGGGGTACTCCTGTTTGTGACGTATTATGTATGTGCCGCCCGGGTGGGTCAGGGTTTTGAGCTCAGTTTGGGCAGGTAGGGTCAGGGTTTTGACCTGATTTGGGCAGATCAGGGTCAGGATTTGAGTATAATTTGAGTACAGTCAGGGTCGGGGTTCAGTATTTTTTAGGCAGTTCATTTGTTTTAGCTACTATGTCAAAAAAAAGACCTTCTGTTGCCGCATTTTTATCGCCTGCCCACATGCAAGCACTGAGGTTCCCATACATCGTGACGCCGCTAATTTTATCTATGTACTTCATCTGCTGATTTGTTTACCCAATGCCACGTCCCGACTTGAAATGTTCCGTATTTTGCATGAAATCCCGGTACGCGGTATACCGGCCAGGATATATATCCGACCGTGTTTTGAAAACAATTTAAAGAAGGGGCAATCAGGATTTTTTCCCCAAAAAGGGGGCAATCAGGGTTTTGGAGCTCGGATTGGGTCAAACAGGGTCAGGGTTTGAGCCTCTTGGCCTCACATACATACCCATTTTTCATGTAAGTACCCCCCCCCCCCCGGGGGGCGTCAAAGACTGGCGCCAAAAATAAAGTAAGTCCCAACCCGATAGTCTCCTTCGCAGCCGTTAAGGAGGGAGCGTTGCGTGACGACAAAGGAAACCTCTGTCAATCAAACGTTGGCTTTATGCGCGCGCAGGTTCATAGTTCAGCATCAGATCATTAGCGATACTATACTATACGGATCATGTAGTCTAAATGCAGGACGACATTTTAAGTTAATAAGCAATTGCGTGCTTTGTATTGCCCAGCAAAAAGTGGATACTTGCCTCTTAGAATTCGGAGTGCAGTTTCTTCATAGCCCCAACCTTGTACTGCTCCCAATGTTTTTACACACTCTTGATTTTGTGTGCTTGTGTATCTAAAAATAATATGTTTAAATATTTGGTTTAACATTGAATTCCTGGCGCGCCTATCGACGATATTTAATACGTAGTACGATCATTTTTCAATATTCTATCATTTTTCGTACAACGATGCAATATGTTTGAATATATTTCATTATTTCCTTACTTTATTTCTAGCTTTCACATGTGTATTCAGAGCATTGTATAAGTTTGGTTTTATAAAATGCCTTGAATTTAGTTTGACACATCTTTTAACACTGATACGATCATATTAGAGAAATATGAATAACTTGTGTGTCACCTCTTGTTACAAAATATTTCAAGTAATTAATTCACCTTTTCTCAGTATTCCATCCTTTAAAATTGTCAGGATCTTCTTCCTCAACCTTCCTATAAGCACTTCTGAATGCAGCCTGAAAATAATAATTAATATGCTTGCTTACTCCATGATCCACTCGACAAGGAAAGAAGAGGGGTTAGATGAGATAGTCCGATAATTGTGACAGAGAACTGTGTTGTAATCAAACGTAACATAATATACTAGAGAATGTAGCGAATGGGCATTTCACCCCAAGAATGTTAAGAAAAAAATTGGTATTCCAACCCACGAAAATAGTCGACAATACTATCGGTAGTATGTTTTCGAACTCTTAGTATATTTCTCCTAGATTGCACATGATCCGTTTTTTTTTGTACGCGAAAGCCAGAACTTCGAACGATTTAGGCGGTAATTATGACTTAAAACTCACGTGAGCTGAACTCAGCTAAACTCAGTCACAACGCGAATTACAAACTTGAGTCATAAATGAGGGAATTATAATATCATCGGTTGTGTGCTATCGGACTCATAGTATTTTGCTAGTTTGCACCGCGCATCTGTTGAATTTTTGCGCACGAAGGAACTTCAACTGATTATATTTAGGCGGGAAATATCTTGACTAACGCGGCATCACTATAAACTCGGGTAATCACTAAATAAATTTACCTTAACATCAGATGGAACTTCTGTTTTCTTTGATGTGGCGCTGTCGGCCTGGCTTTCTTGTCCAGCCAAAATCTTTTCATTCTGCTGTAGAATAAGCTGCTGGTTTCTGATGAGTTCTTTTAAGAGACCAGAGTCTATCGGTGCATGTATTCGCATCTCCCATTTCAAGCGGACGCCTTGCACCACTAGAACTAGCCGTTTGCATTGCGGCGGTGCTGCTCTACACTCGAGGTCGAGGGGTAGACATGGTTGGAAGTAAAAGTATACAAATTTAAGTTTTCTCTGAGTCGTTGTATTCTTCTCTTGGATCGGATGAAGACTAACTTCGAATGTTGGCGCCAGTACAACACATTTCACCTTTGCACATGCGCATATCACAAGAAAGTGATACAGAAAGTGATGACAGTCTAAAGGTCATTCTAGAACGTTCTTGAAATATTATCGTTTGTCAAGTGCATAGTATAGCATAGTATACCTTTCGCAACTCATTTCAAGGTTGCAAATGTCGATATCATTGCTGATCTGAACTCATCCATTCGAAAATGTCAAGCTTTTACCTAAAAAGCCTTTGGAAAATGCTTCATATGGCTATAATGGTCATTATTTGAATAGGCAGAAAAGGCTACAATAGTATTTCATCCTAAAGATTGCGATCTCTGTCGACTGCTAGCGCTAGCTTGCATGAGTATTCACCGCCTAACTAGGGTTGTATTACGTGAGCGTTATTCGGAACAGGAGTGTAATAAGATAGACGGTGAATACTCAATCATGCAAGCAGTGATGTCGTGAGAGCCGGCCGTAAACAACTTCGCCCCGTTACACTTATGTAGTCCTAACGGCCGAAGGCCCTTGAAATATTGGTAAAGTGTGTTGATTTGATTTGATTTCCAGTTTGTATATCATTCTAATAGTGAAAAACTAAGTGCTCATGAATTAATTGCGTGTCACGTCAAAACAACAACAAACAAAATTGAAACCCTTTTCAGTTACTAAAGGAAAAATCGAGTGATCAAGCATGAGAGTCCCGTGTCTGGGTTTTTCCACAGCTGAAAAGGCGCACGTGTCCCTTTTTTCGGCAGTGGTTTAACTGCAGTGGATCTTTGAGGCTCTGGAACCTCCAAAGAAACGATATTTAATGAACAGTTCATTTGAACTTTATTTCAAACAGCCTCCAATTCAATTCAATTTTTATTTACACTATTTATAAGCACTAGTTACATAGAAGGTAAGTGTGCAGCAGCCAAAGTAGGATAAGCTTTCGAGTTGGCTGCCGCAATGTTTATATAGTAATCAGACTGATTTATTCTGTACTTAACCTTCATCTCCGGCCCACAGACCTCTTTTAAAAGCCGAATTATTTGATCAGTCTTGTTAGTTTGAGCTCAATTCAGAAAACAAAAATGGGGGCTCTAAATAAGAAACGCAAACAGCTATGCATGCATACAAACCGGCTCCACATCAGTTTTCAGCAGAAACGTGAAACAAACTTGGAGTTTATATACGTTTCTGATTATCAACAAATCTATTTTAAACTTCACGTTTAATTAGGATTTCCTTGAAAATTTAAAAAGCAGAAATATCAAGTTTCTTTTAAATTTACACACGCACAAAATAGGTGAACGTGAACTGCACAAGCAAAAATTTTTTTGAAAAATCTGAGCAATAAATTTCTAATACGTTACACCACAAGTAAATGTATGTAAAATCTTAACAGTAAATTTCTACAACGTTTACACGCACAAGAAACGCGTGTAAACTACACGTATTCGGTGCGTTTTCTTAACTTAGGAAATGCAAACAAATTAGGTATTTCCTTGCGTTTCATTACCAATAAATCTATTGTAAATTTGGCGTTTACATTAGGTTTTCATGAATATTTCAAACCAAAAATTTGAAGTTTCCGTCAAGTTTTCACAGACAGAAAACGTGTGAAAACATCAAGTTGCACTACGTTTTCTATTTGTAAATGTGAAACTCGATGTTTATTTGCATTAAATCTATGTAAACTTGTAAACATCAAGTTTACATCTGATTTCAACAACACTTAAAACTTGTGTAAAGGCAAATTTTCATCCCGTGGTTGTTTCGTTGGATGTTTCCTACTTAAGCTCGTTCTCCGATATGATTCGGTACATTTCGAAGATGCCTCCTGGGGCTAGAAGCCATGGTCCTCCTCTCCCTGTATTTTCGGCTACCACTATGGAAAGTGTTGGGATTCGAAAGGGCTTTCTCTACTTTTTCTCTACTGCTGTCCGAAGCCTTCTTGTATTTTCGTATCCGCTGTATCTCGGCTTGTATCCGTATCTTTCCCAACTCTGCCACCCTATCCAGGTCTTGGGCTACTTTTGTTTGTTGCATCTCCAACACATTTTCCTTCCAGTTTTGGGAGTGGAAGGCGTCCTCTATTTACAGCAGCCTATTTGTCCTGCCTCTCTTCGATAGCATAGATATGTTCCTTTCTGTCGATATCTCCAGTATGGGAAATAGGAGTTTTTGGATACCAATAACGTGGCACTTTTGGGGTCTCCAAATCCAATCCATTTTCCCTGGTAGACATTCTTTTGGACTTGGCGCATTTGGATGCAATTCGATTAGACGCTTCGACGCAGCAAGAATATTAGGATTTTCGTCCTACCAATAGCAGCGTAGAGGTCCTATCTGCAATTCTTTTTCTCCCCCAGATATCTATTCGAAAAATTTGGAAAGAGTGGAATCCGAAGTCGGATATTGCCCATTCTACTGCCCTTTCCCATCTTTGGTCGTCTTCTATGGTCGTTTTGGTTGGGTGTATCTGTATCCCCGCAATCCGACCTGTCTCTAGATGGCAGTACCAAGCATGGACTATTTGTCCTGCAGATCTATTTGCGACAACGACGCTTCTATCCAATTGTTGAACTTATCATGCTCTCCTTTCAAACGTATTACAGAGGGAGGAAGAACATTCACTATAAAGGACTGGAATTCGATTGACACCGAAATCAGAAAGAGTTCATCTGTAAATAGTTTTAAACGTAATCTCCGCAAACATTTTTTAACTCGCCAGAAAGCAACTTTACAATTTTTATCTTACAATTTTTATCTTATCATTAAGTCGATGTGTCTGAAATAATAACATAATTTCTCGATTTTTAGGCGTAGACATATCTTTGTGTCAATCAACGTTTTTATCATCTTTAGATTTATAAGTAGTTATTAGCATCGTAATATAGTGTGTATTATTGTCATTGATCCTGGATTCGCACACAGTATTGTAGAATTCACAGTGTAATTATTTATTTATTTTATTATTATTTTGAGGGCCATGAATTTATCAGTTTTATCTACTGTCAAGTGCTTACCCTCGTTAAATAAAGCATATTGTATTGTATTGCTACATTTCCCCATTGTTTTGCTGGTGGCTGCGCTACAAAAAGTCTTCTTGGACTGTGCAGAGGCAGCCTTCGATTGCGTTCTTCTGCGACATGGAGGTATCGCAACCATACACAGAGACTTCTATCCTAGTACATCCTCTTGCTTGTACATCTGGATGTTGGAACGTCTTTCGCAAATGTTTGTATGGACAATTCACATATTCCGCCAAATTCCCCCGATTTGTGCCTATTTTGTTGTATAGTTTTGTTCTATGGGTCTCGCCGCCTATAGTTTGGATGTATGTACAGACATGGTTTCCAACGCTATCGGTATTCTCTATTGGGACGCATAAGTATTATCTAAATGTAAGCGTGATAATAGATCGGCTGCTCGGTTCTCCGAACTGCTGAGGTGCACTGCCCGTATTTCAAACTCGTGACATGCAGCAATAAACCAAAGTTCCCTTAAACCCGTAGCTAAAAGAGGGTCCTCTGCCTTGCCCGAATTGAGCGCCTGGTAGATTGTCACAGCGGACCAAAATTTGGAGCCATTTCCACTGCTGTCCCCACAGCCGTACCGCTATTAAGATTGCTAAAAATTCCAAATTATGTATAGCAGGAGACTGTCGCAGAACTT
The DNA here is from genome assembly GCA_030867875.1 of Actinernus sp. WN-2022. NCBI lineage: Eukaryota > Metazoa > Cnidaria > Anthozoa > Actiniaria > Actinernidae > Actinernus > Actinernus sp. WN-2022. The sequence continues at coordinate 42,049,602 of JAOWCC010001679.1, forward strand.
CTGGAGGGAATTCTGCGTGGAAGTAGGGTGTGCTAGATAACCCCCAACAGCCTGTAAGACATGCATCAGTGGAAAACAGTAAATCCGGCTCAGTCCAGATGTCGGTTAGAATCACAGTTACTCTATTGTAGACGCGTAGAAATCGTAACCACCACAGAATGTCTTTGCGGAAGTCTGTGGTGAGGTTTACATGATGATGGTTGCGTTTAAGAGTTCATAATAACGCCAATATCCGGGACAGGAACAACCGACTTTGTCGCATACATTTGCAGACAAATGACAGTTTGCCAATCAACGATTGTAGCTGCTTTTTGGTAGTTGATGTTTTGTCTGACCAGACCTGTAACAATGTTTCCAGTTCCATTAGCCGTTCTGTGGTGACAGACATTGTCATTTTCTGTACCCAGGTCACTTGGGTGGACGGAGGGTGAGCTTTATGGCTAGATTCTTCGAGACCTAGCTCATGCAAAATGTGCCCGCAGAATTCGAAGCCCGCTGCCGCCTCAGAAGGATTCGAAACCCCCCATCAGTAAAGTCGTCCAAATAACTGACAATATCGTATCCAGTTTGTTCGCAAATAAAGCACACTGCGTTTGTTACCCGTTAGCAGGCCATCGCCGCCATACGCAGTCCCATAGGTAATACTGTGTCGAAGTATAAATTGTTCTGCCATTGATATTATAGGAAATTGTAATCTCTTGGATCCACAGGGATTTGTCTGTACGCTCGTTTAAGGTCACGCTTGAATATTAAACATCCGGCATCATAAGAAAGAACTTTAGCGGCAATAATATCAACAGTAGGGTAAGATAAACCATACTCTTGCTATGAATGTGATGATATTCCATCATTCACCGAAGTTCCCTGTGGCCAGCTCAAGTCTAAAATAATACGGCGTTGGGATGATTCAGCCGTTGGTACAGTGTTCAATGGGGAAACAACAATGTTGGTTGAAGAGGGATTAGTTGAGAACGGACCAATTACGGAAGCTAAGTATTTCCGTGGGAGATAAGTGTCAACTGCGTTCGGATATTGTTTGGCTCCCTGATGCGTGTGGTGATCGCTCACGGGAAAATATGATTTACCATAATCAATGGGCCAACCAAACTCTAAGAAATCACAAATGACATTATCAAAGTAGTTCTGAAGATATTCTCGCCATGAATTAATGAACAGCCGTGAAGGAACAGAAGGCCGACATGATTGATAATTTGGCAGAACTGATGTGCGAACTCGTTCATGTAGTTCCAAACAATACAGATTGTAGTCAATGTAGCGTTCGTTTGTGAGCGGTTCGCCCGGAGTCTTTTCGTGATCCGAAACCTTACTACTGATGTTCATGCGCACCCACAATGTCATGCATGAACCAATGACTGCGATATTGACGATCGAGAACATTTTTGCTCACGCACATCCGAGAAATCATCAACGGGAACTTTGTGGAGAGCCAAGAATGAGGCCTCCCCAACATGCTCGGGAACAGGGCCAGAACAGTTAATAAAATGTTCGGTAAGGTGACCAGAAAGACGCGGGCGTTGAAGTTCATGGAGTCATTCGGACGAAGAGTTCGGTATTGGCGCCTCAGCCTGGTGGAATGGACAGGCAGGGGTACGATTATGTATGCCCTGCAACCGTTTGATCCATTCTGAAGCACTCCACATATATGTTTAGCCCAAGTTTGGGATCTGTTTAATATTTAACAGCACGATTTGTATGGGATTTTTTAGTTTTCCATGTACCGACGTAAATCTTGAATAAAACTCGACAAAAACCTATACAGTGCATGTCTTCTTGTGTTCCTTAACTATGTCTGTGCCATGTTACAGCGAATTTCAGCAAAATGTTCCCTTAAAACCATTCGCTGTAACATGGCACAGACATAGTTAAGGAACATAAGAAGACACTGTATAGGTTTTTGTCGAGTTTTATTCAAGATTTACGTTGTACATGGAAAACTAAAAAATCCCATACAAATGCTGTTAAATATTATACAGATCCCACGCTTGGGCTACCTGTGGTTTGACCAGACCGGCTGAACGTCTAATGTTAGCAGTAAGACTCATCATTAACGTTTATGCAACCGGCTCTTGGATAACGTTTTAATTGACAAAAAAGTTAAAGTTGACAAGAAGGCATGCAGTTATTTGGTATTTAAACGCCGTTACGTTTGACTTAGAAGAATATGAATATTTTTTTTAACAATCTATTTCTGAAAATGTTGAACCGTATTTTATTTTAAAGAAACAGGTTGCCATTTATATAATTAAGTTCAGTTCAGTTTACTTTATTTGCCACAAATATAATTAGTAATCTACAAAGAATAAAATAAGTGGCGGGGTAGCCCAAGAGAAACCATAAAGGCTTGTGAGGTTCTGGGCCACCTCGTTACAATTAATATTGGTTAATGAAGTGATCAGCCCATGCCTCGTTTAATGGAAGCTTTAACGCATGGTAGAGAATTGTGAGAGATTATAAGTAGTATTGGAGGGATGGAATTAGCCGTTTTTTTGTGGTGTTATGTTAATTTTTGCGGTGTTATGTTAATTTTTGGTGAGCTGTCATTAATTCAATGACGTCACGGTTCTATTGTCTTAGACTCATAAATAAAGTGCGGGCGGTTTCTCATTATCTATTGTCTTGGACTCATGAATAAAGTGGTGCGCTCATGAATAAAATGCGGCGCGCTCATGAATAAAATGGGGGTGAATAAATTATCTATTGTCTGGAAATTGAAGTGGAATCTCATTAAATGAAGTGGTTTCTCATTATCTATTGTTCCTTTGGATGAGGTCATCGATCTATTCGGGCATGTTTGGGCAAAGCCTATTGTTTGGGGTTGTCTTGTTCTGGAACAGACACAGAATATATTGAGGCAAAGCCGTGTTGTTCATTGTCATTCAGTGGATGTATTTCACGTCTCACTACTTCAAGCACTTGATCAATGATAGAAGAGCCGTTGTTACTGAACTGAATATTTAGAAGATACACTGTGGTCCAGGGTAACTTGTAAAGTTCAGATAGGTAAACTTTCCATGAGCGATGAATTTCAATGTTTAACATGTAGCAAACAGCGTTCATAATCTCCCACACTCTCTCTGGTTTGACTTCGTCTTTTGCATTGTCGTAGAACAAATTCCACGATTCCTCTTCGGATAACATCAAGCAATCGTGCTGTCTTTGACTTGGGTGATTTAATTGTTTCACAGCCATAACATTGTCTTTCTTTCTCGACATAGATTGATTCTTGACAGAGTGCAGCATACACCAAATGTATAATACTTGATATCCTGTGAAATGCTCTGTTTCTTTCGACGTGTTCTACTTCATCCACGGTGATAGTTTTTCCTTGAACGCCTCCCATTAGCATTCTGTCTCTGAAGTGTTGGACGAAACGCTTCCATGTTGGCGTCATTTGATATTTCAGTCTGTCGTGGGTTCTTGCGTTCAAAGGCTTCATCAGGAACACCCAACGAACTGTTCTGCAAAATAACTGTTCTTCTGGGCCACTCGGCTGGCAAATTCTGCACTTTGGAATTTCTTGGCTGGCAAATTCTGCAGTCTGATACTAAATAATAATATAACGGAGCGATATTTGTCAGCTGGTAAATTCTGCAGTCCGATATAATTACATAAGAGGCCGGTTATATCATCATATATCCGGGTATTGACTATGATCAGTGCTTAGAAATGTGCAACCTTTGTACCCTCAGTTTATTAATCAACTTTGTAAAGACACGCAATTCAGTATCGTTTCACTGCCAGGTGTTTTCAGTTTTTAAATAAACTATCTAGCTGTATCTTTCAATGCGCTGAAAATCGGCTCAAAAGCAGTTTCCGTTAGCACTTTAAATCAAAAGCACAATCAGCAGTCGGTCATTACAGTAGGCTTGTTTGCACAAAACACATCAAGCGAGCAGTGAATCATGCATTTTTCTTTACCACAATGCAGTTTAGCGCGGACTGCTGCATCGATGAAGGCGTGGTCCCACGCGGTTCATATATTATAAAATATACTAAGTTATGCGAAAGTGGAAATTTTCACTTGTGAATCTCTCAGTTTCTTCCTCGATACTAAGTGTTTGGGAAACACCTAAACGGTATGAAAGTACACATTAAACATTTCAAGCGGCTTTGAAGTTTTGTCTTGATTCACTTTTACTGCTGTATTGGTACTGTAAATTACTACAATTTCCACTATTTTTGTTTTCAGAAAGAAAAAATCATGATTATCAGACAATATCTGGTTCTCGAAAGATTCTTTGGATATTTGAACTGCTAAAATGAAACTGATCTGCGTTGATGGGAGATAAATACTGATACAATCAGCTAAAAGTATAGTAGCAGCTGATATTTCGAGTGTTACGACCGGCTGGTTCACACTAGCGACATCAGCACAAGTAACATACGGAGACTCAGTGATCACATCAGTGAGTAGAACAAGCGCCGCTAATGATCAGTCACTGAGTCTGCGTATGTTGCTTGTGCTTAAACGCTTGAAACGTCAGCTGCTACTCGTGGCTCACGGCCGTTAGTATAGCTTAATTGACTTTTAATTGATCATACCAGTATTGGAATAGATATCGTGCATTCTTATTAGCTGGCATATTCTTCACTTGTATTTTTCAGCTGGGAATATATGTAAAAAAATGTTTTGCTGCTGGCAAATTCTGCACTTAAATATTTCAGCTGGGAATATATTCAAAACAATGTTTTTGCTGCTGGCAAATTCTGCACATAAATATTTCAGCTGGGAAATTTAGAAATTCTTCATGAACTTTAGGCTGGCTGGCGCTGCAGAACAGCTGTTCGTCTGCCGGCCAGCTGAAAAACAATTCCCTTAAATATGTTTAAATACATCTGATTTGTTATAAAAACATCAGAATGTTTGTTTTTATGAAGTTTTACCGTTGGGTGTTCCTGCTTCATAGTCCGGATCCTCTGGGTTTTCGGATATGGTTTCAATAAGATCATCCATCTCCTTCACAATGTCTTTGAGGTTGATCCACTCGTCGACTGTCAAAGCAATTCCCTCCTTGGTGGGAAATTTCTTGTTTTGGCCTCTCTTCAGGAAACGTTAGTGCCATCAATCGGTCCACCGCGTCAGGAATTTGATCAGATGGAATATCGTTGTTGTTGATAAAATGTTCAAACTCTTCCAAACTTAGTAAATTGATCCATCTTGTTGCTGTTCAACTTGAATGGATTTGGGGGCGATCGGTTCTGGTATTTTTTAGAAAATACGAAGAACTTATGCAGATAGATTCACTTTGTAATGCATTTTCTGAACAGATTTTTAGAAAAGACGACTGACTTTGTAATTACTTTAACTTTTAAATCAATAAAGTGTTTGGTTGAACAGGTTTGGGCAAGTCTTTGTTATGAACAACAATACACTGTTGTTTCGGTAATCTGCTCTATATTAACCCAACGATATTTTTGATATCATTCACACATTTTGAACCTACAGAACTCCTAAAATGACTTTATTATTTTCCTTACAGCTATTACCTTCACTATCATTCGTAACGTAATTCTGAGATCAGAATATTTATAAACCTTTACAGTAAATCCACAATGACTCATAAGAGCAACTTTGCTATTGTCCTTAGGGATTAGCGATAACTGAAGGGCTATCAGTACAGTTTGATAGAAACAATAGTCCTATTGTTTAGAGGAAAACTCTTGAGATGCAAATTCTTCTCTAAAACTGAACTATAATTACCATACGAATAAAAACAAACCACCAGATAAATTAAACAAAGTTTATTCAATCTCAAAAAACACCAATTTACAGTTCGTTTTCCTTATAGTCGCGGAGTTGATAACTTTCTTATTTCTCAGTTCTTGGGTTGATATAATGTACAGTGTTACAAGATTACACTGATTTATGTTTCATTGATTTTTTCTTGTTGACAAATGTTGCTTACTGATTGCTTATATTAAAACGATCCTAACCAACATATTTTCCATTATCAACAACTGGATTTACATTCCTCGACAAAAACTTTCTTTTTTGAAGTTTCGCTTCTTGTAAATATGGTTTACGTTCTTGAGTTGATAACCTATGGACTTGTGCCAAGTGGTTGGATAATTTAACAAGATACTTTGATCCACAATTAGGTACAGGGCAGTTTTTCAAAGTCCGATTTTCCATGTTCACTCGTTGAAAGTTAGTATCAAATAGCACAAATCTACTTGATCGTCCCTTTTATCTCCTTTCGTCCCTTTTGTCGCCTCTCGTCCCGCTTTTTTTCGTTTTGAAATTAAAAAAGAGGGATAAGAAAAGAAAAAAAGCGGGACAAGAGGCGACAAAAGGGATGAAAAGGATGAACGGAGATAACTATATCCGAATGTGGAGACGTCTCTTGTCAGTAGACGGCCCTTTCTTCCCTTTTGTCGCCTCTTGTCCCGCTTTTTTTTTCGTTTTGAAATATAGCGATTTACTAGAAAATATATATATACTGTGGTTGAGCAGTAGAAGACATCTGAAGACATCTGAACTCCTAAACTGTGAGAGCAACACTGTCACTCGCCAACACGAAGCCAGACAGAAATTATAATTATTATGATGAGCCAAGCAATATTCTGAAGGTAAACTTAAACAAGAACCCTCTCACGGCCGAGGTTTTGGTTCGAGAAATTAAAGGCTTCCAACAGTTCCCTTTATAGTTCTGTAATATAATGACTGCAGACTGCAGTTTTGGGAATGAGGGTAAAAGCTTTTAAATAGTAACCAACAGTCATTTCAGTTAATAATCTTTAATCCAACAAATACCAATATTGACGCGATCAGCGAGCTGCGATAAAGAGCCACAGGGTAGAAAGAACAGTAGAGAAATATAGTGATAGCTCCATCACAGGTGGACAGGATACAACTTATAATATGGGACAAATATAAACATACATTTGAGACACTCATCTATTAGTACTCGGAACCTGCAGAACAGCAGACTAAATTGTAAGCGTGAATAAGAAGTGTTTACAGTAAAAGGTCAACTACGAGAAAAACAAAAATATTAAATTACATATATACTAGGGGAGCAGAGAATGAAAGTCACCGCGCTACCGGCCACTCCTAAAGACTGCTAAATTCAGCTAATAATTCTTCCCTTTGTTTATTACTAAGAGGATTTCAAATGAAAGTGTATTTCATCCTCAATCTCATGTGGCCCGAGTGAAAGCCCAGATGGGCTCTTGTTTAACAACAAAAACTACTTAATAATTCATGAGGTAAGTAGCCAATTTGTACCACATGCAGTACTTTGAAACCCTGTCAAAGTACTCTCTACGGTATTTTGAAACCTTTTCTTAGTCCAAGGACTTTGAACTATGAATATTCATAGTCTAAGAATTTCAACGTACTGTAGGCAAATACCTTGAAGAAAGGGAGGTCTCACGATTGATGACTAACTTTCCCAAGCGGAGGTACAATACCTGTCTTGATGCATACAGACCGTTTCTCCAATGTGGGACCTGGTTTTTTTTGCACACTGCCCTGACACTGCGCATGTCCGTGACGCCTCGGACTGCAAATAATTGCGCGGACTTTGAAATCCCGTCCAGTCCTCATTGTCGGCCTTGAAACATTACTTAAAGCCTGACGCTATAGCTATACAGTTATTAGTATCACTTAAACGTGATGTTCGACTTAACCTTTATCAAAATACATATTCTTTCAGCTGTATCCTTTAGCGAAATGCTATGACTTAAGGTGGGTTGAACCGCTTTTTTTTTTTTTTAAAGTAACAGGTTCTCATTGTCACGATAAATTGACCAGCGTTTTTCTCGACTATATTGGACTCAGCTCATGACAAAGAATTATGAAGGACATAATTATGTGAATTGCAGTAAATATCAAAACGATCAGTGTTCATTACTCAATATTTTGACGTTTAGTGGTTTGAATTAAAGTAAAACAACAATATATTAATGTTTAACTTTTGAACCTATTTCCGAAATCCCAACCACGTTTTTCAATTGAGTTGTAATGGACATTAATACAGTTCAACGCTTTTCTTCTTTAACCGATTCATTAGCGCACGACTAAAAGAATTGCGAGGAACTAAAAGGAAATTTGAACATAAATTTTCTACGATTGAGGCTAAAATGCAAATCTGAGAAATTGACTAGGATTAGATGAAAAAAGGAACTAAGCAGAAATGTGTTGCTCTTTATTTTTACATTTTAAAAATCGGTGGACAAAAGGTATGTTAACTCGATTTATGAAGTTTAAAATGTGAATATGTTACCAGAATGCTAAGTGCTGCCAAATGGAATGTACTACCCTCTTAACGAAATAACGTATTTCCATTCATGCAGTTAATTAAGTAGAGACCGTTTTCCTTGACTAATGGATGTTAATTAGCTCATGATAAAGAGCTGTAGTTGACAAAAACGTGATACATTGGATACATTTCAATCCGCTCAGGACTGTCGACCAGATGACAACAAAGTAAAGTAAAAGACACCTAAGGGTTATTACGCTGTATTTTTACAAGAGGTATGTAAACTGTTCCTGATTCATTTCAATCTATAAGCAGGTCCTTCTTTTAGTATAAAAATGTACTAACGCATCTTTCAGAAACTAAGTATTATAGAAATTAAATATTATAGAAATTAAATGAGTTATCGTTGACTCATATAAAGCTTAAGCTATACCCTTTGGGCTTATCTTCAACGGCGCTTAATGAAGGCTTTTTACTCTATAGCGTTGGATCCATATCGGGGCTAGGCTAATCTGAATACCAGAATAGGAATTATGAATGCAACGCGGAGTACGATTGATTGCCGTTATAATTTCTGTCACACTAACGGGAATTCTCAGTTTCCCGTTTTAGAGGCATTCGTACTTACATAAAAATGGGGGACCTAACCCATCGGTGGAACAGGAGTGTGTGGGTGGGTGGGTGTCTGTAGGGAGGGAAGTGTGTTGTAGTATGGATGATATATCTCATTCTATTATGTTATTTTTAATCGGCGTGAATACCGTCAATCGACAATCTTGCATGTAGTTACAACATGGTCCCGTATTTGTCTTTAGTGGGTGTTTAAGGGCTCTTCTACGCCGTTCGACGGGTTGTCTGTTAGAACGTCAAAATGATCCGAGTTTTGTAAGGATTTGCACGTCGAGATGAACTGTTAACAATGAGACAATGTATGTTACCAAAAAAGCACTATGACTACAACTATTTAGGGACTCGTCAGAAATTAGCGGGGGGAGGGTGGGGGGTGGGGGGTGGGGGGAGGGGGAGAATGAAATCAATTTTTTTTGTATTTCAATTTTTTTTATGTTCTAGCTCTCCTGATTTCACAACCTAGAGTTCCAATTCAAAAAGATAAAGCGCCACAGAAATTTGAGGATTTGGCTTCATTTTTACCTTAGGACGACCGGAAGGGTCTGTACTCTAAATGCATGTCTGGGTTTGTCAATATTCCAAATACTTTTAAAGTTATCGAATTGTGACTGTTTTCAGCCGGCCTCATAATTACTAAAACAACAATTACGAGATTTTTTCAAATCACCGACAAATATTTGTTCAGACCGATTCGGATAAATTCGTGTAGAGCTTTAGCTTTTTGAAATTCTTTCTATAGCTCAAAAACTTCTTTACCGAGGAAAAGCCGATTGAAAGAAAACCATGTTTCACGCCCCTTTATGCCTAACACCTCCTCCTCGACTCTTTCTCCAGTAGCTGGCCAATCAAATCAGGTCAGATTTTCTTTCATGTCCTGTCTTTTCAACCAAGCGTTGAATTTCAAAGGCCTACTGACACGTATACAATCACGGCGAGAAAGAGTTCGCGAAGTGATTACAAGAGAAAGGGAGGAAAAGGAACCTCTGCTAGCAGGGAAAGAAGGGAATCGAAAGGTGTAGCAACATCAGGAATAGTCGTTCAAGTCACAAAATTCACGAAGCGCGCTCGCTTCAAAGTAAAGCCCGACTGGTAGAGAAAGCAAAATAATGCCTCAACAAATTGCGTATTTCGTCTTGTTTATTTTGCGTTTTTTTTTAACTCTTCAGCCACTAATTTGACAATACAGCATATTTTAAAGTGACTCTAGGGAGTTTGTCGTCCACTATTTTTCTCTGAATCATCAGTCGCGTTTCCAACTACGAGTCTGCACGTGTCGAGTCGCAGCTTTTCGTGGAGTTGAAGGCTCGCATCTGCTCGCAGGCTAGCCAAGTCTGAGTCATTTTATCTATTTTCACTTTATAGCTTCTTACGAGGAAAAATTACTCTGTATGAGGATTTGCAAGTTTCGGCGGAAATCTGAAAATCTCTGTATTTGAACGGATTTTCCCGCTTTCCACGTCTCCTTTACCTGAAATATTTTCAAGTGACATCGTCGAATGACAAATGTATCAGTCAATTCCAAACCCGTGCATGCCCCCTCCCCCCCGGGCATTTGAACATTTTGAAAAAAAATCGATCAAATGCCCCACTACCAATGCAGAAAAACTGTTCAAATGCCCCACCAGTTTTTCATCCAGGCTGTTCAAATGCCCCATTTTCCAAAAAAAATCGACAAAGACAAGGCAAAGACTATTGACAAATTAATGAAATAATTGTTTTATTGACAATCTCTGACTCAAGCAATTCGCAGGAAACACCGACGGTGAAAACCACCTTCAACCGGTCAGGGCTGAGAACAATCATTTCCACCGGCTCGATCGTTCTTGGTTCCCGTTATATACTTTATTTTAAACGTAATGGTTTGAAATTTACCGATATAATAATTATGTTTTTAACTCACGCGCTGTCTAGGGTCGCAGCAAAACTCACCGCAAAACTCACCTTATATATTATGCGGGTATCAACGGCCATCCCGAGGGGGCGGCCCCCGGGCAACCCACGGGCAACCCAGGGGCTTAGCAGGGAATTTGTAGCAAAAACATGACCCACACGCGGGGCATTAGAGCGCTTTTGCGTTTTCGTCAAAATACCCCGGGGACATACCCACGGGGTTTGCAGGTAATCTGCTGTCTCAACGTTCAGCGGTTTTCGCCACAGGACTCGCTCGATCGATCGACGTTCTTCAATTTCTTTGTCCTTGAGGTAAGTCATATAATTATCATTCAAATTAAGATATTTGTATAAAACTATTAAGATTGTTGACACTTCTAAAACGTTTAGCTTCTAATACTTATAATATGTTACCCAGGTTGCCCCAGGGGTGGGGGTTTTTGTCACAATTTTCCGCCCCACCCGAAGGGTTTTAGCATGTATTTGTCATGGCTGCTGTGACAAATGCCCCTGGGTGCCCGGGGGCCGCCCTTTCGGGATGGCCGCTGATACACGCATTATAAAGTATATAAATGTCACGCATTTAATATCACGCAGTCGGTCAAAGTTCACGAAGCAAAGGAAAACAACATACAGTAGTTTATAGGTTTAAACATAAACAATTTACCTCTGAAAGTGGCCTTCAAATTTGGCAGGTTCACTCTTTCAAACCAGGCCTCTACAAATGCGCAATCCTTATCCTGGAAGTCCTCAAGACACGCACGTTCTCCATTTCGACGCGAGCGATGCGAATTTGTAGACAGACAGAATATATTTTTTAAACACCAATCAAATGCCCCACCCCCTACCCCCACTGTTTGTCAAATGCCCGCCCCTGAGGGCCTAGATACTCGTCAAATTCCCCACCCTCGGGAGCAAGCCTCTGATCAAGGGGTGGCCGAGGGGGGGGGGGGGGGGGATGCACGGGTTTGGAATTGACTGATACAAAAGGAATCCGGATATTTGAATGTTTAGAAGAAAAGCCCGTAAAATATCAATATCGGAGCTGATTCGAAAGGTTTAAGTTTCGCGGACATTTGTTATGGCCGAGTAATCTATACCTCTTAATCTCTCAAATCAAAGCCTGTTCGTTATGTCACGGTACTGCGCATGCGTGACAAACTGATGCTTTGTGAATTACTGTCCAGCCCGGACAGAAATTCTCAGAGCGGTGAGATATCCATTTTTAAATCGACTTCCATCTGTGTTCTTTTTGTTCTCATCCTAGCCTCCTTTGGTCTTTCAGTGGAAATGCAAGATGTCATTAAATAAGTTTTAGTTATTTATTTATTCAAAAGTCGTCGTTGCAGACTGCAACACAACTAAACAAAAAGCATATTAACGGCTGCTTCCCGGCGGGGATGACCGCCACTGAGTACTGGACCAAACGGCCGAAATGATCCCTGAAACTGTTCAAGCTGCACCTGAAATGATCCTCCAATCAGTACCCGAAATGATCCCCACTCAGTATCCGAAACGATCCCGCAATGAAACTGGGAATGGACTAAAGGATTTTGGACTTTCGGAAGTGCAAAATGTTCACTAAACTTCTTTCTAAAAGAAATAAAGTTCAAAAGTAAGAATGTTTACTAGTGTTTTCTAATTGGATAAACCAACACTAGCAGACAACAGACAATCCTTGTCAATCAAACCACGTGACGTCTCGATCATGTGACGATAGCGGAAATCGCTCATATCTCGCTGGGGATAAACAGCAAAACAGCCAGGAAGGATAGCAACGTGTCAATCATGAATGCGAAAACGCATGCTCATTGGGTAGAAGAAAAAGGTCATTTGCATTTTTATTGGGCGTAACTAAAACTAGAGTAACGACCAAACCAGCAAAAGACTGTCAACAATACATTTCTCTCAAACTACCTATCGACTGAGCGCAAAAGTACTTTGTCTAAACTTTTGTCTCTATTTTGCGATTTGTAACTTTACATGACCGCTGGGGGGGAAATTCAGATCTGATCATCAAATGTGCTGACGTGATAACAATTCCATCGATAGACATGTGGTTTCTTAGTCATGATTGTCGCTTTCTGCTACTGGTTACAATTCCAGGCGGACCAGTCGACCGATTAGGAATTCGGCAAAAGAAAAGCAAAAAAGGCAGTACAAAAATGGCTAGTGACTATAGTGTTGTGCTGGCTGTTATGCTGTTTATCCCCAGCGAGATACGGGCGATTTTCGCTACGGTCACGTGATTGATGACGTCACGTGGTTTGTTGTAAACATTCTTACTTTTGAGCTTTATTTCTTTTAGCAAGAAAGTCCAAAACCCTTTAGTCCATTCCCAGTTTTATTGCGGGATTGTTCCGGGTACTGACTGGGTATCATTTCAGGTCGGGGATCATTTCAGGTACGGCTTGAACAGTTTCGGGGATCATTTCGGGTTCGGGGATCATTTCGGGTTTGGTACCGTACTCCGAATACATGCAGCGGCCGAAAAACGGAATAAAATCGGAAGCACTTTGGCGTTCCCACCAGAAGCGAAGAGGGTAGTTTGGAAGACCAGCAGAGTTCACGAAACACATGGCAACTTTTCAAGTCCGGGTTGGGGGAGTTTTCTGCTTGATACATTGGCAGACTCTGCCAATGTAATGTTCTACGTCTCGCTGCATGTGTGGCCAGTAGAACCGGTCCCTTGCAAGGCTTAGGGTTCTATCTGGACCCAGATGTCCCATCTCTTCGTGGAGCTCCTTATAAACAATATGATGGTATACCTTCGGTAGTATTATTTGTTAACGACCGTTGTTTCCTCGTCTTAGTACGTCGTCTTAGTACGTCATCACCAATCTAGTGACAATTTCATCCATTCATGAAGCAAGAGTGGAGTTTCGGGTAGCTCTTCTTTTCTATCTCGCGTATAGATGGTCGCTTTCCAGATCTGCTAAAGTACAGCACTCGACTGATAATTTCATCACCTTCCTGAGCTGCTTCGATATCCACGGCCCTTAGTATTATTTCTCCCACTGCCTTCTTGTTCAATGACGGTGTGAACACTTACTAGGGCTGTCATCCAGGATGCTTTGGATGTAATTGGCCGCTATTCTCCCTTTCTTGCTTTGTGACTTAGTAGTTATGAACAAACAGGCCACTTTACAAAGGGAGATGTTGTCTCATGATTATTCATTTATAACTTGCGCGTGTAGGAGTTGACACGTTTCTCCTCGTGTTGAGTTAAACTTACGACGAGAAGTGAACCAGATACTAACCTTACATATATTTTTCTGTCTATCTGGATGTGTTCACTAACGTTTTTCACCTCTGATTGACTCCATTTTCGCAATCTTTGGGACAACTGGCCTCATTGTGACGCGCAGACATGAGATATGAATAACGTGCATGATATGGACAAATCCCAGTCAGTTGCTATTGTCAACAAGTTAGCACCTTTTATGACACGCAATTCCTGCTCTACTGACAGTGATTGGTTTATGCAATTGGTTTATTTTTGTTTCCTCGTTCTATGTATTTTTCTATTTTCTTGTTATTATAGTTTTTCATCTCATACCTCAGTAACCATAATTTATCTCTTTCGATAGACAGCTGAAGTTTCGAGCTCAAAGAAATGACTGAAATGTCCTTGATAACGGTAGCGTTGCTATTCTGTGTAACAGTGAACATTGGAGAAGGTGAGGAAAAACGAGAGCAGGTAAACAAATTATCGGAATGATAAGGGGAATTAAGTGGCTGATGTAAACGTAAAACGTCTCGGGGAAATCGTTGAAGTCTATAACGAACACATTTAGTAATTTAAGGCAACTGTATCCACATTAACGAAATTCCAGTAACCATACCACTAAAATTTTCATGTTTCCCTTTTGGCTTTAGTACTTTCAGGTAAAAAGTAACAGAGAAGTGCTGTTAGTCAAATAATAAGTAACAAGAGGCTATCGACAGGCTGAACTCGGCGCGATGGAATGGAGCTAACATTTGATGATTTACGAGTCGAATTGTTTCACTCATAAATTAATTCGAGAGTTAAAAAATACGTCTGGAATAGTAGGCTAGGCGGCGATGGCGTATTTGATGTCATGCGAAGAATTTTAACCCCTGTCCAGTCCTCATTAGGGACCTCAAGCAACCAGGTCCCATAATGGGGACAAAAAAACACGTTTTTTAAAGATGGTTTAAATATAAATAAACTTTGATTAATATATACTAGTAGTACCACACAAGCGATTAGCGCTTTTCGCGTGCTCTGATTGGCTACTCAAACTCGGAATATCCTGCATGCACTGTTCACTTCCCGGCTTGGAGACAAAATGGCGTCGATTTGGTCTCACGCGCTAGTATTCACTTGTAAATGGCTTTTTGAACTAATTTGAGGATGAATTTTTCACGTGTGTAGTATATGCTATAACAATTATTCACCTAAGTGTCGGTAACTAGCGGTGGACCTCGCCGCTTCGGCTCGGTAAATATCCACTGCTAGCCACCTTCACTTCGGGAAGTAGTTATTAAATATCTATGTTTGAAGCAAGTGATTTACTGTTTTCATAGCTTATCAATCATCTTATAATTAAGTTATTAATGATAGCTAGAGTATTCGAAGGACTGATGGCTTAAACCTAACCTATATCCACTCGATAGAATTCTCCTACAATAAGACAATGCTATGCACTCTTGTTAAAATACAATTAACATTATATCCACGAGTTTGCCATTGGCAGGCTTCGTTTATAAACATGGAGAACCTTCTTCTATATCTGTTAAGTATTAGAGGCCCAATGATAAGTCATTTTTTTGTTATTAGCATTACTAGCTGACAGAATCTGTTACTCCAAGTACGGGTGCTTTAGTAACAAGCCTCCGTTATTTCGTCTGCTGGTTCCTCTACCCCACTTAAGACCAAGTTCCTTCTGTTTACCCGCACCAGTCCCTCCACTCCGAGGATCATTGATGACACCCATATCATTAAGTACTACGCCTCCGGTTACAAAGCCGAAAAGAGGACGATTTTTGTTGTGCATGGATTTACAGGTGAGGTATTTGTGTGAGGTGTTTCGATTTGTTTCACTTTTGTTACGTTCAGTACAAGTACTGTATGTCGGTGGAGCTTCATTTGAATCTTCTGTTGTATTATCAGAGAGCGGAATCAAATCCCCCTGGGTAAATGCCATTAGAAAAAACCTTTTACGAAAGGAGGATGCTAATGTGATCGTCGTTGACTGGGAGATAGGCGCTCGAGGACCGAATTACGCACAGGCCACTGCTAACACGCGATTAGTAGGCGCTCAGGTGAGACGGTAAACTAATGCGCTATATAAGAACTCTTATTAAACGAGCGCTTGGTCGTAATATTATAATAAATTTATAATATGCTCAACAAAATAACTGGATTCTGATTGGTCAATAACGAGTACATAAAAAGGTTATAGAGTGCACAGGCATGCTCTCAACATGCTTTTCTTCGTCCTCCCAGTCTTCTGAACTTCTCTCACAATATCGTCTTCATCATATTTTTGTTCTAGTACGAAATTGCTCTGCCATATCGATGAAAATCTACTCTAATTCCGAGCGTGTGAAAATTCTACAAAGCGAAACAAGTCGCTACAAGTTAGCCGTAAGACTCCGGTGGGACGAAGTGACGTAAAAAACGTCACAGGAATTAATGTGAACAAAATGGCGGCGCCCAGGTCTTCGCGGGGCCAACTTTGAGGGTCTCGTTCTCAACACTGAAAAAGTTTTATCAAATTTTAATACATTTTCTGAACAAAGTACATCTGAAAGATGCTTTTGAGCCCAAATGTGTTTTCACTCGGGTATCCCTTTAACTTAACACAGTGAGAACAAGGTGGCCGAGAGTACTGTAACTCAAAAATAAATCACCGTATCGACATAAATTTTTCGAAGAATACTGAGAATACCGATATCTAAATCATATTAAAAGAACAGCTTCACATATCTCATAGTTTAGATTTTAGAATTTTGATGACGTCACATGCAATGGATCTATAACAATGATTGACTTGGTCGAAGATCAAAGAAAAACCCTTTTGTGACACAAACGCTTTACGTTATATTGAAATCACAGACAATGAGTTGTGAACTAAAAAGAGCTTTGATCAGTTTTTCAACCTAATTCAACTTTCTATCTTTTAGAGACTTAATTGGTAAACAAATCTGAATCAATGTACTGCGTATTTATCTACTTCTAATTCCTCTTACTGAATTATCTGAATTATTTCGCAATTAAAAGACGGCGTTTCATCAAGGAAATACGGTACTTCAAACCATTAGTATCAATTTATTTATAAATTATAATTAGGTATTTTACCCAAACCAACCTAGCATTACTTCGTTGAGAGCAGGCCTTTTTTCAGTGTCGAAAGTTTTCGGTGATTGCTTTGGTTTTGCGTTTACTTAGCTTTTCTATTGGCTGTGAAAATGTTTTGTAATCAATCAGCGAATCAAATTCCAGAGTAAAATCAATCGTGGTTTTGGTCCGCACGCCATCAATCCACGATTGCGTTTACTTTTCCTCCTGATTGGTTGCTTTCTCATGTCAGTGAAACAATCGGTATTCACTTTAGTTCGTGATTTGTTCGTTGTAATTGCTTTGATTTTGGTTTTACTACAGTCAATTGAAACCTGCTATATCAACTTTATTAGTAGATAAACACTAATTAATCCATTTTATTCTTTATTTCAGTGTTTACATATGATTATTCTACAATCCCACAAACTTTTATGTTTTATGTTATTAAGATTATAATCCTCGTGTTTTTGACCAACTGAACTCAGATCACTCCACCCCCTCCCCAGTGAGGTTACGTAGAGGGCAGACATATCCCTTAGCAGTTTAGGTCGCCGTGGAGGAGATCAACTGATTCACCAACGCGTGTTATCCACTTCTTAAAACATCCAGTGAACCTATATAACATAATAACGACAGTGAAGAACGTTTAATAATAACAGAATAAATAAACAAACTATTTTATTTACGTCGCTAGTCTTCTAGCTGACCCAAAAAGGGTCTACTATAATCAGGGACACGAATTTCTTGGTTGAATCGGACTAGTAGGATGTTTTTTTAGGAGTGACGTAAACCGGAGAACCCGGAGAAAAATCCTCGGAGCAAGAGCGAGATATCAATAAACTCAACTCACATATGCTGCAGTGTTGCGCGAATGAAACTCGGGCCACAGAGGTGAGAGGCGAGGCGCTTACCACTGCGCCACCTCGGTTTCTCGTGACCCCAGATCACCCCGTACAGCTCGTCCACACAGTTAAACCTGATTTAATTAATAGTGTTTAAAAACGTTTTTCAATCGTTTGGGTCGTTACTTATAAGTTATACAATGTCATGCTGGACGATGTTTTTATGAAGTTTGATTTATGTCCGGCAATCTGTTAAACATCGCATGATATTTATTTTGTTATCCATTTTGTTGAACACTGTTTGGTTCATGCACACACGCTTGACCGAAAATACAATAATGGTGAACATATCGTTTAACAATGTATCACCCGTTTAATCGGGCCTTTAGATATATCTTGAAAAGAATAGTACTTTTAAGGGCAATTTACACCATCACCATAACATACGTTATGGTTCTTCTCCCGGTCCTACGGTTTTCCTTCCGCGCAAAAACCAACACGTTAAATTCTAATTCTATCTGTGGTTTAGCCAGCTCCTGACTTTGATCAGGCCTTTTGGTTGTCTCAGGTCCCGTTAAATTCAGTGTTTTTTGTAGGTTAATTTGGGGGATGACTCACTTTTTTCCTGTAGCAGGGTCAGTGACTAACGCCTTCACCAGATGCCACGTGTCCAATGGCGGTCCACGATGGCGAATCTCGATCTTAGTGAGCACGCCGAGATCTAGAGTGACAGGAACGACAAATCGCTCTGTGCTCCCCATTTTGAGTGTACGCCTGCAATGACAAAAACAGATAAATATGATTATTCTATAAACTACAGTGATTTACAAGGATTTCCAGCACTGCATGAAAAACATCGTATCTACATCTACATTTAGTTAAGTTGGTAAAGTCTGTATGCATGATATCACACCAACTATTAAAATAGTTAAATAAATAAAAAAATAAAAATGAAAAGATAAAAGATAAAAATACAATAAATTAATTTGAACTATTAGTCATATAACTGGATAAATGAGATCTAAAAATGTTAATAGGGTCTGCATTAACTATTTCAACTGGAAGGGAATTCCATTGTCTAATAGTCCGTGGGAAAAAAGAACAGTGAGAGATATCCTTAGTAGTTCTGTAGGGATAACACTTATAGGTATGGCTACTGCGGGTTCTAGTCTCGGTATGTGGGATTAGGTACTGGTCTATACTAATGTCAAGTAGCCCGCGACTCATTTTGTACATCAGTCAGCCGCGTAATTTTCCTTCTTAACTCCAAGGTATCCCACCCCAAATCTCCAAGCATTTCAGAGACACTAGCTTTCGGTTGATAGTTGTTACAACAGAAGCGCGCAGCTTTCCTTTGGAGTCGCTTAAGGGTAGCTGTGTCTTTCTTATAGTATAGATCCCATGCTGCGTTTGCATACTCTAGCTTTGGGCGAATGATAGCCTGATAAGCAGTCTCTTTCACACTCCTGGGACAGTTCCAGAGATTCCGTCTAATCAACCCTAAGACCTTACTGGCCTTCCCTGATATGGTAGTTGTGTGTTGAGACCATTTTAGGTCATCCCTAAGTATAACACCGAAGTATGATAGGGAGTTGACTTGTCCTAGTTCAGTCCCACAAAAAGTAAGAGGAGGAGCCTTCTTATTTGAGATGCAGATTGTCTTGCATTTAGAGGGTTAAATACCATTTGCCATGGAACACATGTAAAAATACGATAATTTGACATGAACACATGTAAAAATACGATAATTTGACATGAACACATGTAAAAATACGATAATTTGACATGAACACATGTAAAAATACGATAATTTGACATGAACACATGTAAAAATACGATAATTTTACGTGTGTAGATATCGCCTTTCAGTCAATCAGCGATGTCCATGTCACGCGCTTACCCTTGTTTCGAACAACCGGGCCCAGGTCCAAGTATTGTTTATAAAATAAACAATTCGCTGCGCTCACTCGTGAGATATCGAGTTGTACACTCGAAGATAAATTCCATATCTCCGCGCGCCCATGTATTATTCTCTATTTATTAAGATGACGATGAAGATGTTATGATAATGATGATGACGATGATGTTGATGATGATAATATTGATAACGTGGTGATGATGATAAGACTATAAGTGATATTGTATCCCAACCGCTCTTTATCCACTGACTATTGTCATATCTTAACGACACTGATTTTATTTGTATAAATTGCTGTCAAACTAAACGTGCATAGATAGAAGATTTTTCCTACGAGACGCGGTGGTTGTCTGAAAACAATGCTTACTCTTAATTGTTTGTTATTAATACCTACATCTATGGCTGTGTTTGTTATCTGTAAACACTACATGTCATTTATGGACCACTTTTCCTGTCCTTAAAAGCCATTTGAATTTCCCGCTCGTCGCTGCCTCTACTGCCAGAAAACAATAGCTATTTTCATTTTTGTTGTGTAACTGTGAAAAATGTTAGCAAATTAATGTGAGCATTTTACAGACATTTTAAGAAAAGGTTTTACATATTTCATCAAATATTTTAAATGGTTGGATTTTCCAGTGCCAGTCGTACTTACTTTTCTAACTCGATGACTTTACTTGTCCCCTTGGTGCCGTAGAACCTGACAACAGGGTTATGTCCTTGTGAGAACCAGGTAAATGGTGTCCAGTCCCTCCCTGTCGTAAACGTCACAGTGTAGTACTTGTGCACTATTTGGACAGCAAAATACATATTAATACACTCTTACACGGTGCAATAAATGCACCTTGTCTTGCAATAATACTGATAATTGTACGAAGTAAGTTACAACTGTGGAAGCCTAAAATAAGTTTCTGCAATCGTTGCAGATAGTCGGTAGGCAGGTCTGCATCGGCCTGGTTTTATCAACTAAGAGTTGATTAAGGTATGCTAACGATCGTGGGAAGCGAGTGACAGTTATGATAGATATATATATATATATATATATATATATATATAGATAGATAGATAGATAGATATGTGTTTATTGGCACCATATACAAAATTGTACATAGGTCTCAGACCTGCTGAGAAAGCTAACAAACGTAAGGTACAGGTAAGATACAGGTATAGGAGTATATGCATATGTGTGTGTGGGGTAGGGGGGGGGGGGGGTATGGGCAGATTTGGGATTGATAGGGACATTAATACACTAGCTACGTGCTCAGTCCCTTACCACAGAATGGTTCATCTTCATTCATGTACAGGTAAAATCTTCCAGAAGACTTTCCTTTGCTGTCAATAGCGTTGTAGCCAAGCTTGGGGCAGTGGGCGTGACCACAGTTCAAGCAGTTCCCACGAACAAAGTCCGGCCAGTTGTCACAAGGAAAGGCCTTCAGTTGACATGTGCTGAGGATGGACTCTCTGTAGTACTCAGGCGCACGCATGTGGTCACATATCACGTACTTCACGACACCTGTGTAAGAGAAACTAGTTGTTATAGTGAACCCTCTGAGGAACCAAGCACCTCGCTTTTGCGACTAACGATTCTAAAAGTCGTTCCACAGTCAACTTGCATTTGTAACCTCTGTTTGAAATTATGGCTGATCACTGTACCTATATATTTGCTTCTTATTCTTTGTCCTAAGACTATTACTGTAAACACCATAAAAGCGCAGTCCATGTTCTCAATCGGTAAAGTTACCAAACACGGATCGGTCCTTGTCCGGCTTACTGTTCGATATGTTGCTCAGAGTGTTGTAATATTTAACGTATAAGTAAAACATTACTATGATAATGACCGATGTTACAAAAAGAGATAATGATCGATCAAATTAAGAGAGTAATAACCGAGATGAGGAAAGGACTGGGTTATAATAATATGTACTGTGCATCAAAGCGCATCATGGGTAGCAATTTGGGTAGACAGGCTCGAAAAGAACACAAGAACTGGAGGGAAGGAGAGACTCGGTCATGGTCGTTTCTCTCAAGAAACTAGCCAACAGTTAACTCTTGAATATTACTGAAACCTTCATATATATCTAGACAAGCGTATTGGAAACATTCGTCAGCTTCATGAAGCTTTTTCAACCTAAACCTCTCAATAACGGGAACTAGTTCGTTGCCTTCGAGGTTCATCGTATCGCAGTTGTCGTTAAAGGATCATCCATGTCATCGTGTACTTTATCACTTGGAAATCCTGCTAATAACGATGGTATAGTATATCTCATGCTAAGGAGACAAGTTTTTTTTTTTAAGCGAAAACCTGCAGTATGCCATCACTTCTCCCTTACGACGCCATGTTGTTTACCAACGTGTCTACCCAACCGATACCCATGGTGCACTGCGCATACCACTGGAGCCCAGTCCTTTCCTCGTTTCGGTCTCAGTAGCAAGGGCTAAAGATGATCAAAATGTTCATGTTCTGACAATACGCCGTATATAGGAAAGCTAAAGTTGCTATAAGGGATAAACGCCACTTCGACGGCTTCTAGTTGTTCAGGATTTTTGTTTTACAGATACAGGGTTAATGTTCTACTATCGAGTGACGACGTGGTCGGAAAAACACCGCTCCCCCCTCCCCCGCCCCGTATTTTATACGATTTACACTGTGTATTTATATCTAGAACCAACCTATGCATCTTTCTTTCTGGTTGTAATGTGGTATGTATATTCTCGTACAAAACGGTATATCATATTTCTTTCTACCTTTTGAGTCGGCACATCCTCTCTGGTTGTTGCCACTGTTGGGGTAGAAGTCGATGTGGCCACTCTGTATTGCGGTGCCTATACCATACATATCTGTATGCACCACGTCCACGAAGTTCGCGTCACTAGCGTCCAGTCTCAGGTCTTTGTGCGCGAGGGTGAATAAAGGCCCTGCAGGATCGAGACCTGGGCGAGGAAAAGAAGAAATAAACGCAAACATTTCCTAAGAGAGAATGAACAACACAAAAATGTCCAAGAAAAAGGGACAGTGAAGACGAGAGTGTACCATCACTCGTCGTAATTATAATGTAAGGGTTCTTTCAATTTTTCACTAGCCTGATTAGCATCACAAAAGGAGAGGGGAGAAGGGAGAAGGAGCTCCCTTCGTATTCTTCCCATTCCTCATCTTTCACCACCTCCCCTCCCTTCTCCAAATGCGCAGCTGTGAAGGCTATCCTCCCTGTAGATAATCCTTTATATTAAAATATATGTTATTAATAATGACTGAATCAATTACAGTAAACTGTGATATAAGTGTCCTATTGTAATGGGACCCCCTATGCACCCCCGCGAGAGTTGTATAACCCATACGCCCTTGCAGGCCAAAAATAAAAGAGAAGAAAGCACATGGTCGAATCAACTGGTTGTTTTGGTATTATTAATGAATGCGGCCAAATAACACGGGGAGGTAAAGAAGGATAAGAAAGAGTCTTCTATATAAAAAAGGAAATCGAAGAGCCTAAGTTGATGCAAAACCAGAAAACAGAAAAAAATTCAGACAAAGAGTAACGGCACTAACTAAAGCCAAAAGAAACAGAGATAGTTGACACATTCTGTCTGGAGAATGGGGAAGAGAAATGCATCCACTGCTTTAAGTGCGGAAGTGATAACCATTATGCAGTGAGGTGCCGCCAGCAACAACAAGATGTACAGAAACTCGGCTGCCTCCACGGGGACCAGAAGCAGTCGAACCCTGTAGTGTCTCAACAATGTAATTGCTGTGGGAAGATAGAAACATAAGACATATGGTGTAGACATTGCATTCAGTGTAAGGTGGTTTGGTACTGTCCTCAGAGATGCCAGAGGCAGCATTGTGCCCAGCACAAAGAGGTATGTCAAGCCATAACGGAACTGTCACAACAGAAATTATCAGATACTGATGATACCACATTTATAAGCCATTTAAGTCCTAGAAAACATGACAAAATTATTGGTCAAGTAGGGAGAAATGTACAGTGGGGTGCCTTCTGAATGCCATTGAGTGTATGGCTTTGTGGGACACTGGTGCCCAGATATCAATCATGACCAAATTAAAGACATGTTGGAAGAACATTTCCCACATGCTAGAGTTAAAGGGATATCAGAACTGATTAATGTGTTTAGTCAGTTTCCCATGAATGGACACCGAGAGCACGTATAAACACAACATATTTATTCTCTTGTTATACATGTGGTCGCACAATTTCCCTTTCCGAAGTTCAAAGAGAGACTGGTGCCGAGCTCGTGCCGCAAGGAGTTGTGGGGCTGATTTTAGGGACGCGGCAAATTTATTATCATATGTAAAAAACACCGGGAATATATCGAATATGAGACTAAAACTCATTCTTGTTTATAGGTTAAAAGTTTATTTTAAATCTAAGTCACTCTGTTGGATATAGATCACGTAGAATAAACTTCAAGTATCTAAATTAATTCCGAGAGCTAGTGTAAATCATTCTGTAAAGAACTTTACTGTAGGAGAGGAAGAGTTACGATGTCTACGACGGGGGAGTGCAAAGACGACAAAGACTCGTACACAGAGTTTTCTTCTGCATACCCAGAGGTTTTATAACTTGAGGAAAAGGATGTACCTGGTGCAACACTTCCAAAACCTGCCGAACAGTGCACAATGGCTGTTAAAAAGCGCTGGCTGTCATGTGGCGCCAAAGACAAAGTTACCGGTAAACGAGAGGTTCTCGTGACAAGGTTTGTTCAAGTGGAAATAATTTTTAAACAGCAGCAAGTGTGCTTATTATCCATTCAACGAACTTAAAATGAATGTCCCGAGCAAAGAACTACTGGTGTTTAAATCAAATAAAATAACAGAGAAAACGTAATACCTGATAATAGCTACCTTTTTTCATTGCAAATACCGTAAATGTTGCAAATTAGTGACTGCACGATGATCAGAAATATTCAGGGATGTTAGTTGGAGAATCAAATGAAAAGGTCTAAAATAGCGTGGCCCTCCATAGAAAGAATAATTTTATCCCTCATCCTTTACGGTGTTTCAGCTTAATTTGATTATGACCTCTTTTTGGAGGCTAAAAATTATACCCCTACCCTTGCTAATTTTTGAACAGTCATTATAAAAATTCTGAAAACCCTTTCCAAACAGACGTCCATCATTATTCAACCTTTTTTTTATAACGTAGCGGTGGTTAAAATAAAAGATAAAAACATGACAAAAATAAAATAATAATTCTGTAATAATTTTATTAGCCAAATAATCTACTCATTTAAGAATATTTTAACACAAAACGGCATACTTGACAGCTGATTATCTTACCATTTTTTTATTTTATTTTTACTCCTAATTCGTTAATTATTATTAGATGCATACTGCATACTGATCTTATTTTTATCATTTACTATTAGAGAAACAGTCTTTCAAAGTGCCATGAATATTATATTTTACATTTTTCTTTAATGGCTTTGAAATCATTAGCCTCATGGGGGATGAAGGGGATTCCATTCTGATTTCTGTACAATCAGTGATTGAAACTAACTCAGGATACAGTTCTTTAAAGACAGGGGGCATATAAAACTTTAGTTGCTCTTTGCTTGGCCATACAATAAACAGGGGCTGTAATACTTCATGAATTTTATCCAGGTTCTACAAATATCTGAAAGAGTAGACACAGAGATTCGATAACGTTCTGCCATGTCCCTCTTTAGAAGGCCAAGTCTTAGTCTTAGCAGTACAAGTGTAAATTATTGCCAAAGTGATAATTTCCTTTTGTACTTTGCTAACATCAAAGTTCAGCCGTTGGTAACCTCCATAGCTGAGGTTAGCCTTCACCTTCAGCATATCGTAGCACAGAACCATGCATTAAATCATAATTTGGAAATTAAACCTGTAAAAACGATATCTCCTCATCGCACACAATGATTTCTTGTATTCATCAATGTCAAAGGTAGGTTCGTGTTCGTGTTTGTAACTTGAGTTTATCAAAATCCTTTTGCAAGGAGTTTAGCCTAATTCCTTCAGAGAGACTATTTCAGCTTATTGTTCATTATAAAGACTTGACTTATCATTGCCATCAGTGAGAGTGTGATCGTAATGCGGAGTTCCACAACAAGGGCAAGATTCTCTGAACATGGTGAAAGTGAAACGGAGTTTGTTTTAGCCAGTTGGCTTTCAGTTTCAGTCGCACAGCCAAGTTCACTAACAGAAGCTACTAGCACATTATCTGCACAGCAAACTGTAGAAGAGGGAGATGATCTGCTTTGACGTTTTTGCTCCCTTCGGTAGATCGTATTTGATGATTTCACGGCGGTTTTTCCGGGCTTAGACGGGAAACAAAGTCGGAAGCTGCGCTTTAGACATCCTCTCTCCTCCATGGAAGTGTGCACCACATATTTTCGTACAAGTTCTGAATTCCTTTAGATTGTCATTTCTGATCAACCTTTTATACTCCACACGTACTTTACCAAAAATGGTCTGCTGGCAGAGAGTGGAACTTCAGACCAGGTGAATTTCTCCAGCTGTTTGAACAGTATTATACTTCCCCATCACATTACTTATCTATATCCGCCATCTTGCGAACGTGTCCCTAAAATCAGCCCCTACACTCCTTGCGGAGCGAACTCGGCACCAGTCTCCCTTTGAACTTCGGAAAGGGGAATGGCGTCCCGCTTCATTGTGCTATGTAACTCACTCAGGCTCTCCACACATACGTAGGTGAGCATATATACGGCTAAAGTCGATGATGCCGTAGGACAGTTCCTCCTCGTCTTCGCAACAACATTTGAGACACGTGAGGCTCTTGCTGACACTTTGTTGTGTGTTGTGTGGTTGAAGATGGCGTTCTGTGGTTGAAGATGGCGGCGTTTTTTCCTCGTGTCTCGTAATTAAGAGTGTTTCCTTTCCTTTAACATTTGTATCTAACGGGCTGAGACCACGGAGATGATTCATATATAGTTTAATTTTCTCAAATGTTATCAATAAAACGATTTTAAATAAACTTAAAACACGTTGTGTAGTTAGAACAATAGATGAAGTGTATAGACCCATTCGAAAAATGGCGTCCAATTTAATTAACTATTGTTTAGTACTGACTAGCCTCGCTTACACGGTCAAAAGTTTTTGTGTGTACTGACTAGCCTCGTGTTCACGTTACCAGGACAATAGCTTTTTAAATTGGACGCCATTTTTCGAATGGGTCTATTACTTGGTAGTTTTCTGGTAAGTTTCATAAGTGGGAAAGCCAGGAGAAGGCGTTTAACCTGAGCATGTGCTATCGATCACTTCGCTTCAACGCTAACGGGAAATGAACGGCTTTTTAGGATTCTCTTCGAGCTTAGATACACGCTGGTAGCATTGTGACACCCTTCCACTGTTTTTTTATCCAAGTAAACTCCATTTCGAGCCGTTTAGTAGACCACATCGTTTGCCGCGTGGAAATACCGTTAATCGTATCTCGCTCACACCGGATTGGGATACCTATGGTTTGTAGGCACGTGTTAACATTTCCATATTTAGCTTGGCTGGATATTTTTGGTCACGTGATTCAGCCTTTACCAGGGTCTTCTCTCGGAGTAGCCGCCATCTTGGATCTGACCGAGAAGACCCTGTTTGTAGTGCATGCTTAAATTGGAACATTTGTTCTCTTTATCCATAGAAAGGAACATTTGTTCGTGTTCAAGGGAACGATCTGCAGCACATTAAATTAATGAACAAAGTATTCTTAATTTTGTTCAAAGGGGAACACAAATTAGGAACAATACTTTTCCTTTAAAGCATACTGTTCCTATCAGACGTAGAGGGGAATGCTGAGTAGCGCTCATTATTAGGAACGAACTGTTCTTTGTATTAAAGCTGGCACATTTAACAAGAACAATTGTTCCTATTAAGGGAACAAGGAACACCATGCAGCGTTGAACATGAACGAACTGTTCCTTGTTGTATTAAAAGGAAGATTTCATAGGAACTATTGCGAGGAACGCTATGCAGCATGGAATAGCACCAAAGTGTTCCTCGTTGTGCAAAATAGGAATTCCAGATAGAAATAGTTGTTCTCTTTGAATAGAAAAGAGAGCAGATAGCCTACATAGGAACGTTGCAGTTGGGAACATTTGTTCCTAATAAAATATCTAGATCGGAACAACTTGTTCCCTTAACTATGAGTGATTAGGACCAATTTGTTTTCCTTTTCTACGAAAGGAACCTTTGTTCCGAATAGACTTCTACTTTTGCACTTTGTTGTTCCTGAATATGCCAAGCCAATCAGTTCCTAAATTGCTAAAGGAACGAATGCAGAAAACTCACGGAACACTTGAATTTGAATAAAAGTGCTCTGTGACTCGTTAAACTTGTTTTGAACATCTTTCAATGAAACCACAGTTTTAAGAACTTCGTTACTAACGTGTAAACACAATAAGAAGCCGTATTATGTTTTTGATGGGAAGTTATGCACTCTCACGACTTTTGGGTAATGTTGTTGTTGATCATGACGATCATAATGATGATGAGGATAATGATGATGGTAATGATGGTTCAACTTTGTCATGATGGTGGTAATAAGAATGAGAAGACACGATAACCCACCTGTAATACGACTGAGACCTGGTGTTCTTCTACCTGCATATCCGGCGACATGAGCTCCCAAACTGAACCCAATCACGTAAAACGAAGCGGGGGTGTTGCCTGATTTCTGGTTGAGGAATTTGATCAGCACTGCAATCTGAAGCACGAACAGTCACACTGTAAGTTTAACATTCACTAATTTATTGAGTACATCAACACATTTAAACTGACCCACATTAAACTGTCCCGTGTCAGGCTCGGGATATTTTTTCTATATCTAGGTCTACACACAGTTTTGCCTATTAGCTTTGATTTTAACCATCCCACATGTGCGAGGTTCATCAATTCATATGAAAATCGCTGAAATAACTGCGAATATAAAGCGGGCCTGCCACCGTAACACAACCACTTTAAATTGTTGTATGTGCGCGAACGAGGCCTAGCACGCATACATTCCAATCTCGTACCCAGACCCCATTTGTTTCTTACTGCGCATGCTCGACGAAAAAATAGGGCTCTGGAATAATCCGATTCCGGAAGTCCGCGAATCACGGACTTCCGTTGACTCTGCGCATGCTTATCATTACGTCACCCTGAGAAGTCGTTTCTTCGGGTTCGATTCTCGCACAGCGCCTCAGGCCTAGGTTTTGGTTTGGATTTGGACGTTCACCCGGTATCTTGATAGTGATCTTTTGCTTGCTAGTGTCAGGGCAAGCCTTAGGGAGTTTCTTTCGTCTTCTGCCGTTTTTAGGTTGGATTTTAAGGCTTTATTTTCATGCATTTGGCTCGTGTTTCTTTATTGTGCGATGGATATCAGACATTACAGATTCCTGAGTGC
The DNA here is from genome assembly GCA_030867875.1 of Actinernus sp. WN-2022. NCBI lineage: Eukaryota > Metazoa > Cnidaria > Anthozoa > Actiniaria > Actinernidae > Actinernus > Actinernus sp. WN-2022. The sequence goes on from JAOWCC010001679.1 coordinate 42,078,785, forward strand.
ACAAGAGGATTCATGGGGATCGAAAACTCGCTGAAATCGCCTTACCTGAGCCAGATGAGTGACCACACAAACAGCAACTGAATACACGGTAGAAGGAAGTCAAGGCATTTTTACTTACGATTCTCTCGTATTTTAGCTCCTTGAAAGCTGGAGTTCGTTACTTTCCCATACAAACGCTTATATTTAAGCGATCAGCGCCTGTTCACAAGTTTACGAAATCAGAAAACGCCACTTCTGCCTATAGAGCACTTACGAACATTGTTGTTAATATGGGAATGTATAGTATTACCTATCTGTTACGGTAAATCCCTCGGCTATATCCAGTTGAGTTCGATTTTCGAATTCTGAGAATTCATGTACTGTGTGCGATGTGTGTTTTTGATGAAGTGATATGAACTCCCGAGTGGATACAAGCAAATTTCTAAGAATCCCTGATTTTTTTAGCGGCATCCATTTAGATAAAATCCAACAGTTTTTAGCGTTTAGATAACCCGGCCCTAATTTCCAATGCCTTTGTTCAAATAAATCAACCCTCAAGAAATGCTTTATGTTTGACTTCCGGTGAAATTGCATTGTTCAGAACAGCCAATCACAATATACGAAAATCGGATTCTTCCAGAGCCCTATTTTTTCGTCGAGCATGCACAGTAAGAAACAAATGGGATCTGGGTACGAGATTGGCATACATTCTTGAACCACGCATGCGTAACGTTATTCGACTGCCATATTTACTGGTTATCAGTTTTACGATTTTCTATGGCATACGGACGAATATTTCACGAGAAATTTGTATTATTTAGTAATTTGAGCACTTTCAAAATATCACTCAGTGGCTATAAATCAAGTATGCGATTTTTTGTTCATAATTTACTGAGCAAACATTTACTGAGAGCATGTCTCTGTGCACTCTATAACCTTTTTATGTACTCGTTATTGACCAATCAGAATCCAGATATTTTGATGAGTATATTATAAATTTATTAAATTACGACCGAGCGCTCGTTTAATAAGAGTTATTAATATATAGTGAATTAGTTTACCGTCTCACCTGAGCGCCGGCTAATCGCGTGTTAGCAGAGGCCTGTGCGTAATTCGGTCCTCGGGCGCCTATCTCCCAGTCAACGACGATCACATTAGCATCCTCCTTTTGTAGCAGGTTTTTTCTTATGGCATTTACCCAGGGGGATTTGATTCCGCTCTCTGATAATACAACACAACATTCAAATGAAGCTCCAACGACATACAGTACTTGTACTAAACATAACAAAAGTAAAACAAATCGAAATATCTCACACTTATACCTCACCTGTAAATCCATGCACAACAAAAATCGTCCTCTTTTCGGTTTTGTAACCGGAGGCGTGGTACTTAATGATATCGGTGTCATCAATGATCTTCGCAGTGGAGGGACTGGTGCGGGTGAACAGAAGGAACTTGGTGTTAAGGTGGCTCGGCGATTGGGGTAGAGGAACCAGAAGACGAAATAACGGAGGCTTGTTACTAAAACACCCGTACTTGGAGTAACAGACTATGTCAGCATGTGATGCTAATAAGAAGAAATGATTTATCATTGGGCGTCTAATACTTAACTACGCGGGTGGCTTATAGGGGCCATAAAAAGTTCATTTATTTTATAACTGTCCGTCGACGCTTATAAGTGGCCGTCGACACTTATAAGTGGCCGTCGACACTTATAACTGTCCGTCGACACTTATAACTGTCCGTCGACACTTATAACTGTCCGTCGACACTTATAACTGTCCGTCGACACTTATAACTGTCCGTCGACACTTATAACTGGCCATCGAAGGCGGCTATCGGTATCACATGGTTCCAGTGTCGTCATGTTTAATAAAAGTAATCACTCCATGATTATAGGAAAGTGGTTGCTTTTGTAATAGGAGATATTGTAGTTGAGTCTACGAATAGCAGTTTCAGCGGTATTGACCCAAACGCCTCACTTCAGTGTAATGAAGCGCTATTCAAACTGTGTATCTAAATTAGTCGTGCTTGTTTAGGAGGGTGTTGGTGTCGTGTAAGACGTGTTAAGCTTGCAAGTGATTGCTTCTCAGAGTGGGAGTCAGTGTCGGCAGGGGTACCTCAGGGTACCAAATTAGGCCCCTGGCTATTCATAGTTATGATCAATGATCTGAATGCCCCATCCGCAAATGGTATTTTCAAATATGTAGACGATACCACGATTCACGAAGTAATAAAAAAGAACGAATGCAGCCACGCACAGGAGATAATTAATCGTGTAGATCAGTGGTCTAAACAGAACAGATTTGAATTGCATCCAAAGAAATGTAAAGAACTCAAAATCTCGTTCTCTAGAACACCGAGAATTTACGACACCGTTACGGTAGGGGAGGCAACTCTTGGTGAAGTGGACGAAATAAAAATTATAGGTGTAACATTACAGAATAATCTTAAATGGAACTCTCATATTTCGGACACCATCAAAAAAGCGTCAAAGAGACTATACTTCCTAGTTCAGCTTAAGCGCGCTAATGTTTCTGCAGACGAACTTGTCCAATTTTATACTGCCTGTATTCAATCTGTGTTGTTATATGCCAGCCCGGTATTTCATTATAGTCTCCCAGATTATCTTAGCTGTTCACTTGAACGAATACAAAAACGAGCCCTACGCATTATATATGGATACGATCTTTCGTACTCTGACCAGCTTAACTTTTCTGGTCTATGTAGCCTTGCGGACCGTAGGTCACAACTCTGCCAGAGTTTATTTCGGAGGATACTGTCGCATCCAGAGGGAAATCTATATGGCCTCCTACCGTTTAATACAACGCGCCCAACTGTTACCTTAAGGAGTAGAAATCCTATGTGTATACCATCATGTAGAACTAATAGATATAGAAACACCTTTATAATATCGGGCGCAAATGATTACAATAACAATCGTAAGTAACTACAATCGATGTATTTAGAAATTTTTAATTGTAATATAGCATTAGTTCAATTAGAGCAGTATATAGTATATCCTTCTTAAAACTTAGTTAACTTATCTAGAACCATATTAATGTAAACCTCCGTAATTCAGTTTTTGCTGTAAGTGAGAAATATTTGTAATAAACGATCTATCTATCTATCTATCTATCTAAGAATGATGGTTTCAATGGCGCTTCATTACATTGAAGTGAGGCGTTCGGGTCAATACCGCTGAAACTGCTATTCGTAGACTCAACTACAATATCTCCTATTGTTTCTAGTTTGTTACGTTGCAATGGCGTATTGTCTGCTCTTAAATACAGAAAAATATGGTACCCGAGATGAGTTAATTGAAAATTACTTTCGTTTGGGATTGGAATACTCGGAGATTTTACTGTTTCCTCTCTGCTGTCGTGGAATAAGCCTATAACCATGGAGTGATTACTTTTATTAAACATGACGACACTGGAACCACGTGATACCGACAGCTGCCTTCGATGGCCAGTTATAAGTGTCGATGGCCAGTTATAAGTGTCGACGGACAGTTATAAGTGTCGACGGCCAGTTATAAGTGTCGATGGCCAGTTATAAGTGTCGGCAGCCAGTTATAAGTGTCTATGACCACTTATAAGTGTCGACGGCCAGTTATAAGTGTCGATGGACAGTTATGAGTGTCGACGGCCACTTATAACTGTCGACGGACAGTTATAAGTGTCGATGGCCAGTTATAAGTGTCTATAGCCAGTTACAAGTGTCGGTGGCCACTTATAAGTGTAGACGGCCAGTTATAAGTGTCTATGCGACCACTTATAAGTGTCGACGGCCACTTATAACTGTCGACGGACAGTTATAAGTGTCTATAGCCAGTTATAAGTGTCTATAGCCAGTTATAAGTGTCTATAGCCAGTTATAAGTGTAGACGTCCGGTTATAAGTGTCGACGGCCAGATATAAGTATCTATGACCAGTTATAAAATAAATAAACTTTATATGGCCCCTATAAGCCACCGTACTTAACAGATAGCTGAAGGTTCTCCATGTTTATAAACACAGTCTCCCAATGGCAAACTTAATTGTAATTTAGCAAGAGTGTATATATATCATTGTCGTATTGTAGGAGAAATATATCGAGCGGATATTGGTCATCAGTCATTCGAATACTCTAGCTATCATTAATAACTTAATTATAAAATGATTGGTAAGCTATGAAAACAGTAAATCACTTGCTTCATATATAGATATTTAACAATTACTAAGTGAAGGCGGCTAGTGGTGGATATTTACCGAGCCGAAGCGGAGATGTCCACCGCTAGTTACCAACACTGATGAAAATAATTGTTTTAGTATTGTCTTATTGTAAGAATTGTAAGAAGAAATGACTTATCATTGGGCTTAACAGATAGAAGAAGGTTCTCCGCCATGTACATGTTTAAAAACCCAATGGTGAACTCGGATATAACACGCATGGCATAAAAAATCTTAAAGAAAAACAATTATGAGTCCTGGTTGCTTATTAAGGTCCCTAAGAAGGACTGAACAGACTCAAGCATGTTAAGGCATGGTTTGTGAACCGTTCTGATAAAACATTCAAAATTCGCTATCTTTGTCATTTATGTATGAAATACCCTATAACTTTGGAATAATACGGTAATCGTGTGTCTTAACATTTAAGAATCGGTATTTTGGTGTTTTGAAGGTCACGTGACCTTAAGGCTTAATAAACAAAGAAATAAAAATGGGGTGGCGGAAGTTATTGTTTTGTTTCAGATTTTCGATTCGAAATGTTAAGCTTGTTATGGGAAATGAGACTGTGTCCGGAATGGTTGACTTTTTATCTTTTATCACTGAAGAGGATGTAAATGGCAAAAAATGGTTCCAAGAATACGTGACCTGTTTTCTATATTTTCGCCTTAACAGTCTATCAGGGTCAACCATTCCGGACTGATCTTTAAAGTCAACCACAAGTGTAATCAGATAAACACAAAATCGTTACTTAAAATTTCAAAAACTCATGAATAATTAATGAGCATTTTGTCCAATCAGAGGAAGCAAATCAGTCACGTGCATGCTCCTTTATACCTGATAAAATCTCATCATTCTAAAAGGCCCAATGGGATTTGAATTCTGTCCCAGAGGGAAACGGGGTTAATGATTGAGACAATGGCATTTCTATTGATGTTTCAGCTTTCTCATTGAATTGCTAATTAGGATTAACGTTTTATATAAAGAATACTAATGAACATCCTAATTAAGAATTCACTGATAAAGACCCAAAGATAGAAAAAAGTACACGGAACATAAGGTACCTAGATAATAAATTTTGCACTAAATTTACTAATATCAGCAGACTACCGAGATACACAGATAATATTTTTAAAATGAAGTTATCCAACTACCATTACTTGTTTACCGAGCCGCTGTTTAGTTCCAATTATTAAACCAAACTCAAAGCCGTAAAATAATATAAACGTGCATTAAACTTACATATTTTGTGCCGGAGTAAAAAATTTAGAGTCTGCCGTCATATCAGTCACATCGCCTTCCAAGTCTTGAACTTTATCGAGGTAAACCACGACACCAAATCCTTCAAATGCAGGTTCTTCTTGCTTTGCGAAACGCCGTTTCAAACAACATAGTATGGTAATTTCTTCATGTCATTCCCTTGAGATGTTCGTAATTGCAGGCGGTGATTACTCGAATATTTTGCATGGCGTTGTGAATACAAAGGTTCAATGGTTCATTTAGTAACCATTCCTTTGAGATGTGCGTCTTTCTTTCATTGCATTCTTAAAGCTTCGCCCTCGAATTTTTAAACTTGATAAAACACTGCTGTTCGTGTTTTAAACAGCACATAATTATGTAATGCACCACCCCGTTTTTAGTTTAATTTTCAACTTTTTGTGATCACGTGGTTGGTCACGTGATAGACATTTAACCAAAATTTTAGATTAGGACGATTAAAAACGCTGAGATTAGTTATAACCACCATTGTTCTAGGATTTGAGCAAATTCAAGTGACTCCATTAAAGAAAATAGCTGTATCCATGTTCAAACCATGCCTTAACATGCTTGAGGGGGTTAAAAGTCCTCGCATCACATCAAGCACCCCACCGCCGCGCCAGCATACTATACCAGATGTATTTTTCAACTCTCGAATTAATTTATGAGTGAAAAAAATCGACTCTGTAATCATCGAATGTTTGCTTCCTTCTATCGCGGCCTCTTCCATATTAGGAAAATAACATATTCCATATTTGGAAGAGCTGGCACGACATTCAAAATGGCGGTTTCTAGGTCCCAGACCTCTAAATCGACACTCGTTGTTTGATTTGGCACTTCTCTGTTACTCGTTTTTTACCAAAGTGCCACTGAACCAAAAAGGAAACATGAATATAGACTTTTAGTGGTAAGGTTACTGCAATTTCGTTAATGTGGATACAGTTGCCTTAAGTGTACTAAATGCTCGTCGTTATACACCTTATTCCATGCAATATGGCTGCTCTTATTTGCATAATGCCAAAAAACTTAGGATATTAGGCGAAGTGAATGCTGTCTTTATTAAAGCATGCAAAAGTATAAGTAATACTGAGCAGTTTGAGAGTTTGGTCTTTCATTGTTGCAAAGTTATTGACATTTAAATACAGTGTAAATCACGAAAACGAGGCTAGTAGATATAACTGGCTCAAACCCATACAAAACTCTATATACGGAAATCTCGATAACTTAGTACCATGTTATGCTATCACCCCTAAAATTCAGAGTATTGCTAATCTTGGCACACTCCTTTAACGTTATAGCATACAACTGTTATTTACTGCTCGCTATACTATTAAAACAAGATTCGCCATTTTGGAATAGGGTGTATAGACTTCACCGATTTCCCCGAGACGTTTTAGGTTTACATCAGCCTCTATTCCCCTCATTATTACGATTATTTTTGATCTGCTCTCCTTTTTCCTTACCTTCTCCAATATTCACTGTTGCACAGAGTAGCAACGCTACCGTTACCAATGACATTGCAGTCATTTCTTTGAGCTCGAAACTTCGGCTGTCTATAGGCAGAGATAAATTATGGTTACCGAGGTCTGAGACGAAAAAAAAAAAATAACGACAAGAACATAGAAAAATACACAGAAAAATGAAGTCGAAGTACTCTTTGAAAAAGAAAGTAAAAATAAACCAATTGCATAAACCAATCACTGTCAGTAAAGCAGGAATTGCGTGCCATAAAAGGTGCTAACTTGTTGACAATAGCAACTGACTGGGATTTGTCCATATCATACTCCTTATCCTTATGCCTGCGAGGGAAGAAGTTTGGTATTAAACAATGGTTTCAGAACGAGGCCAGTTGTCCCAAAGATCGCGAAAATGAGTCGGTCAGAAATGTCTTTTAGTTTCTGTCGTACCGTACTGTTGTGTTCTTGTATCATAAGGAAATTAACGGTATTGTCCGCCATCGATTGTAGATATTTTTCTTCCCGTGACAAGCTGGGACAAGTGGCTTCGCTTTGATATATTTATGAATAAAGTCAATCAGAGGTGAAAAAAGTTAGTGAACACATCGTATATATACCAGATAGTCAGAAAACATATATACAAAGTTAGTATCCAATTGAAGGAGAAATCAATTTGGATCTCAATGCGCATTTTTTAAACACTTCCAAGTATAAATCAATTTCCAAGCAGAACTTGAACAATCTGAAAATAAAGGAAATGAAAGCAAAAACAAATATATCTTGTTCTGAAACTATGAATGGTAAAATATACACGTGTTTTTTTAATTCACATATCTAATGGCCTTGGCTGGCTTACGACATGCTCACTACAATTAAGAATTGCTTCGTCTAAATTAGCCCTACAACTTGCTTATAAATGTTGCATACAACAAGAACAATCGTTAGATAATCGTATGCAACAATTGTAAGTAAAACGTCATTGTACCGTATAAGGAGGCCTTAATGCACCAGTCAGTGGTTTCCCCCAGGGATATCGGGTATACCCATTGGGCTGACATTTGAAGTCAAATTCGAGAGGCAAAACATGAAATTAGTGCAATATTATTTTGAAAATAAGAATCCTGTACACTCTTTTAAAATTCTGATAGTGATAAAATTCTCAAATCGTGAGAATACAATGTAAAAATCATTGACAAATTAACCCACCTCTTGTGGGACTCTTGTTCGAGTTGAAGCTGGAAATACCGCTGCCCAGTTACACTTTTCAACGCCTCGTTCCGAAAGGCGAAAGCGCCGGTCAATGTTCCCGACTCACGGGCCACGTAACATTGTCAAAATCCCTATTCAGGGGAGAGGAGTTCCTGTCAAACCCCGTCGGTATGACCGATACCCCCCCCCCCCCCCCCCCCCCCCCCCCCCCACTTGAGGGAAAGCACTGCTGACTGGTGCATAAGTGCCACTTACACGAAAGTTTACCTTCTCGATTTGCCACTTTCTTTTAGTGTCAATCGGATCAAACAGTGTTAGAAATATCCAAATTGGTAAAACATATTCTAAAATGAAGCGATTCAGCGAAGTCAACTCTAATTTGAATATGAATATACAGATCCGGTGGAATTCTCGCTTTCGATTTTTAACTCGTGCATGGATGCGCGCAAGCGCAGAACACGAGTTATTAGGGTTAGTGCTCATTCTCGTTCCCAGTGCCTCCTCAACAGAGGCTCTGGTAAGACACGAAACCGGATGTCCTAGATTCTAGGACATTGAAACTGCGCATGCTCTTAGAAATCATTTCCGATTTGCTAACTAAAGCAATGGCGGTCCTCATGGAAGCTATCCAGTTCGCCCTTGAAAAGCTTAAAATACAGTTTTCTTTAAAAACTAAACACTTGGAAGCTATTCGGGTAATTAGTATCGATAAGAAGGACTGTTTCTGTGTCCTTCCGACCGGTTATGGTAAATCGTTAATTTACCAAAGTTTACCGTTTGAGTTTAATGCTCTTCAAGTTTCATCCAACTCAATCGTGGTCGTCATATCTCCTCTCAACGCAATTATCGAGGAGTGCACAGAACATGCTGATTTTCAGCTGCTGGATTAGACTGCAGGGCTGATGGTCGAGGAAGAATAGCCCTATGTACCTGTTGTAGGTTAGCAAGGGCTATAGCGCTCAGTGCACTCGGCGCGGAATGTGTTTTGATGGTGGATTACTAGGAGAGCTATAATTTTGCTTTCGACCTCGTTTTAGCCTGGAATTTTGGATCGCCGCGGTTTGATGTTCATGCGATTGCTGAACCATCTCACGGAATTTTTCGGCAGTTTCAAGAGAGCGTTTGCACGGACAGCATATTTTTGTAGGGTAGGATTCTTCCCAGAAAATGAACGGATGGCTTAGATAAGAACCCAAACTTTTCCTTAGGTCGCTGTTTAAAATCACTGGGTGATTCTTATCCGATATTACGGCGTTGCAGCAAATACATGTATTTCGATCGAAAAGCTTTTCTGCTGACTTTTTGGCGTAACATCCGCCATTATTGGGTTATAGTCGATCGAAGGGAGATTTTAATTACCTTTCGGCTTTTGCCACCATACATTATGCACCTATCAATGTTAAACCGCAGGGGGGGGGAGGCCGGGCATAGGCGGGGGATTTGAACTGAGATGACTTTTTCTGTTCAAATGCACGTCCCCAGAGAAATTGTCATTGGTCAAAAGAGCATCAATTGCCCCGCCTCCAACAACAGACATTTGTCAAATGAATGAACCAGAAAAAATACAAGTATCGCATTCACCATCATAGCGCTGTGTTATTATCTTGTCATCACTCTGTATTTGAACGAAGGTCTTTCTTATGAGTGCTTCGAGATCGGCCATATCTCCACGTTGGATTACGGCCTCTTTCCGAGATTCGCCAAATTCAAGCAGCACCTATAACAAAATGCTAACGGTCAGACAAGAGCTGCTTTGTTATGCTTTGTTATGTAAATGTTGACCTTTCAAAACCGCACAATTATTTAAGTAAGTTTATTAAAAATGAAATAGGTTCAAATGTCAGTTATTTATAGGTCTAAAAAGATTTAAGTCTTGCTTCGTTGGGACACTTTCAAAAAGAAAACTACAGATTGCTTACCTTCAAATTATCCAGCTTGTTCGCAGCCATTTTGAAGCTTGACGAACCAACTTCCCAGCTGTTTCTGCGCCCTTAATCCAAGATGGCGTCTTGGTTGGGGCCCAGGCCTCCAACTGTCAAAAGTCAAAAGACCCGACCCTGGGCTTCGATAGACGATCAAAATTTCCCACCACGGACAGACTTCCTATGTCAAATCCCCTGCCTATGCCCGGCCTCCCCCCCTGCGGCTTAACATTGATAGGTGCATTTCATATATGAATGTTTATTAATTAATTAATCTGTTTAATCATGTTCTTTTAAAAGGCACATCACTTCATTCTTTATTATTTTCACATATGAATGTTTATTCTTTTGATTAATTTACTTTTATTGCATATCAAACAATTTATTGAGAAAAGTGTCGTTCCTGAGAGCTCCCTGTGGTATTCCATATATGGTCAATATATTCCATATTTGGAAAGCAGGACGGATCGTCGAATACTTGAACACGTTCAGGAAGTGTAGCGAGCCGGCAGAAGAGAGGCTGATACAACGTAGGCTACATTAAGTGCGATTAAAAAAATGGATAGCGAAATTTGAAAAGGATGAGCGTATGCCTCACTAGCATCTAGTCAGGCCCAAATATTACTCTGAACGACAACAATTGTTTGATATGAAAGAACACCTCAAAAAATGCTTTATTTTACTTGTTATGTTTACAACGGAAGTGATTTATCCACTAAGTGAACCGGAAGAAAAGCGCTGTGCGCAGCACCTGTTCAATTTTTTCTTCATCGCGCAGCCGATTTGGCTAGCCAATCAAATTAGAGCCTGTTTCGTGTCTTACCAGAGCCTCTGATTTTTCAGTTATTTGAAGAGGTACTGGGAACGAGAATGGGTTAGTGCTCCGAGCTAATTTATTCATCATTTTATGGTGTGTACTTCGTTTTTTTCTGTGTACATCGGGGACTCTCCGTTGGCTGTCCGAATAGTCTTCGATTTTCCGAAGATGTATTGACGGAATTTATGGTCCAAGTTTTCGATTCATTGGAAAGACATTTCGAAAGGATTTGGCCGTGTTGTTAAAGGTAATTATTATTCCGAAATGCCTTATAATTAATTTGAATTTTTTGGTGATATTGCTTATCTTCAAAATTATAAATGAAAATAGTCAAGACTGCTCACTCGACTGAGTTATCACTGAGGCTAAACACTCGAAGATAAATTCCGCATATCTGCGCGGCCAGGTAATACCATCTAAATATGTCTTTATTTGAGGGACCTGCGTGATATTTTTTCTAAGACAAATATTGATCATTAATCTTGTGTTCAAAAACTGAAATATGCAATATTCTTTCACAATTTTCAGCCAGCATTCGATATTCAATATTCCGCTTCGACCACCGATTCTTTTACCAACAACCTTCTTCGGTGAGTCGACCGCGGTGAAAGTGCAGTGAAACTTAGCTGTAAAATTACGGCGAACAAACCTACTTGAAATAATGAAGCCAATGGCTATTACTATCAAAACATCGCATGAACGAAACGTAGCCACTTTTTATCAGATTTTGCTCTTTAACAAAGCAAGAAGTACAGCAATTTTTGAAAACATTCATTAATTTTGTCAACAACAATTCCTCTATTAGAATAATTCGGTTAGGAAGAAGTTAAATGTCGTGAAAAGTTAAAGTGCTTATCGGACGCCACTTTCCTTCCATAATTAGTAAAGAGCTCAATAAATTATCCGATAACACTCAAAATATTGCTATCCGTGGAATGTTTTGAATTTTTTAAAGTCCTCAGCGTGAATTGGTAGCAGATCAGTCCTAGAAAACTGATGGAATGACTTCGTTGGTGATCGAGTGACCACTCTAATATATTGTTGCTTTATATTTCTTTCATGATATCGCTTCTCAATTGTGAGGAAAACTCGTAACACTGAAATTAACAGAGTACGTATTTCCAGGTATACTGGAGAACATTATTTTGAGACAATGTTGATGAAGGACACGATGAAAATATTCGAGTGGATGGAAAATAATGCTCACAAATTAAATTAAGAGACAGCTGGAGCAACTTGAAATCGTTTCACTGAAACCGAAATCAAGTTTTGTAATCCACTTCCAGTTCAGTAATCTTTGCCACTGATCATATCCTGTATCGAAACAGTTTGAAAAGCATACCATGACATTCACAAGGCGGTGTCTCTCTCCTATCTCACGCTGTTATTTTTTTGGTAGTTTTGTTTTACAGACACTTTGCGGCTGCGAAGGAGACTACTTGTACTGAGCCCAATGAAGGTTCAGTTCGATTGACAGCCAGTGTCGCCTGACGATTATTTTTCAAAGATTTTTATTACGATAGCATGCTCCCGATTTCCTACCTTTAGTACTTCTTTTAGTTCGATGTTGTGACAAAGAGAGCTTCTGGAATTGAAGTACTGGCAACGCTTGAATTGTGCGGTGTATTTCCTATACTTTCACGTATTTAGTTCATCAATAAGAATGTCACGGATACCCAAGGTGTTGAGTGGAATGCATTTACTCGATAGGCCTCGAGCGTTTATCCTTGACTGATACGGGTACATGGCAACCATGCCTATCATGTTGTGTGGGACTCTTTTACTCACTGAGATCACGACAGGCCAGGAGAACGGAACGTGCGTATATTTAGGCAATCAAAAATAAGCCTTATTTTCTTAGCCTGCGTTGCGGCTCTGAAGTATCGGAGCGCAGTGAGCGGAGATTAGGGGGGATTGGGGCGAGAGAAAAAAGTGGGTGGGGGGGGGGGGGGGGGGGGGGGGGGGGGGGGAGGGAAGAGAGGAAGAGAGAGCCTGCCGACAAGCCATGGTTATTTTGATAACTCTCGGCCTCAGAAGGCCGTGTATTGATTGCTATTGGCTAAAATGCGTGATTGACAGAAATCATAAAATTTTATTCATGCATGACATGCGATAAGAGCTAGCAGAAATCAATTAATATGGCGACAAACACACCGAGAATTCTCTCAGCGATGAATTTAAAGAAAGAACAGGAGCAAGGCCATTAGAGATCTTTTGTCTGGAGATGTTCTAGCTGTAATCTCAACTGGGTTTGGAAAAAGTAGGATATTCCAAGCATTCGCTAGTGTTAAAGACGTCGAAAATGATGGCCGGGTTGTCGGTTTGATTATTGCTCCTTTGGCTAGTATAGACCATTTTGTCAGGTATGCGCACGCAATATTGGCCCGCCAAATCGCTTTTTGAACAATAGCCGCCAATATTTTAACAATAGCCGATATTTGAATAACAAAGGCTGACGCATCAGAACGAGTCTAACAAAAGCTAACAAAACTCACGGCCCGCCAAGAAATACTTCATGTAGGCAGCTTGGATTTAGTATTGGTTGAAATAATAGGGAGGGTTATAGAAAACCACTACGTGATTGCCCACGTGAAGTATTTACCGGCCCGTCAAGCCTGTTGCGTGCGCATACTTGAGAAAATGGTCTATTGTGAAAGACCATATCAATTGAACCAGTTAAGTTCCTTAGGTTATCCTGCTGCCGAACTTTCAGACCTAAAACCCGAGGAACTACAGAAGTGCAACTTCAAATTGCTGTTTAGTTCTGCAGAAGAAGTAGTGAGAGCGAATTTCGCGATGAGCTGAAGAACTCTGCATCGAAACCCCACAAGCGTCTTGCTGATACACACGGTTGAAACATGGCGAAACCGATGGACCGGTGTGTTCGAGGAACAGGCTTGTGAAAAGGAACAGGCGAGGAACGAGGAACAGGCTTGTACTTCCGAAAATACGAGCTGCTTTGATGATTTCGTATAAACGCTGCGTGGATGGTTTTTAGCGCTTTTTTGGCAGAACTTCGTTCCGGTGTTATTGTGGTCGGCAGAGTTCTTTTCTGATTTGGTGGCGACTTTATATTCACGATCAGCGGCAACGAGTTCTGATCTAGTTATGAAAATATTTATCCTGCAAGCCTTCTCGAACAAAGGTGTAGTTCTCAGTACTGCATTTCGAATCTTCCTTCCTCAGGAACGACAGATTCGCTCTGATAGAGCAGCAGATTTCGGAATATGAAGACCAATACTTTTGCAGGCACCAGCTAGAATTAAGCCTCGGCTCTCTATTCTTTCTGAAAGGTTGAACTGCTTGAACAGATTCTCGCCGTGGAAATATTTGATTTTTCTTCTGACTGCATTCCCTTAAAAAGCTTTTATTTCAAACGTGACTACAAGAACGGAGTTCTTTTTAACCTATATTTTATTAAGGGATGTTCGAACATTTCTTTTGCAAAAGCTTCGACTGCCGCAGAAAATATAGTATTTTGAACATTGACATCGTCCATGGAAAAGCTTCAAAAGTTTGTGATCGTTTGTCAAATACTCGTAAACCTTACGCCGAGTACACTGCTTTAATTCCATGTGAGTTCTCTTCCTTCACAAAGAAAAAAGCTTCGTCAACTTATGCAAGTATTACTATGGGTTTCAAAGAGACTGCCGGGTATTTTCAAAACTCTCTCCGTGTCTCGCGGCCGATGTTTTCGAAAAAATAAGGTCGCTCGCTCAGTCTGCCTAAGTTCAGAAAATCAGTACGAGTGAAATTCATAACACTTGCTAAAATCGCTTCCTACTTCTAAACAAAGATATAATACTTTGAATCAGTGGGTATCTAATATTTTCAAAACTGTTTCTGGTATATACATGTAAGCCTGGCACAGTGTAAAAAAAATTACGCTTATTCAAATCCACAACCATCAACAGAATTGCTACACCGTTCTAAACGAAAATAGCGCAATTTGGGCGTACTCAGTCAGTGCTGGTATAATTATCTACTTCGAAAGTCTGGGAAAAAATTGAGACCGTTTCAGGATGACAGTATTATTTTAGCTACAGCGTTCGTTCTTATCCAATGTCAAAAAAGAAACTGCAAAAAGAAACACTGATGTAAACAGAAAGAAAAAACAAGGAAAAAAAAAAGGAAAAAAAGAATAAAATAAAATAAAATACGATGCCGATACTGAGACTCGAACTGGAAAGCACTGAGAGCGTTAACCATTAGACCACCGTGGCTCTTTGTTACCAAATACAAAGGGCGCGTTCACGGCTGATTACCGTGGTGCGAACTGAACAAAGGCTATAAATCCATATGGATGTGCATATGTCTAGGACAACGCTAACGGCAACGACTGTATATATATATGTGTGTGTGTTTATTCACCTTATCTCTCGGTTAAGACATAAGTGTACAACAATGATTACAACAATGTTACTAAAAAAAACTAACTAGAGAATAAATAAAGAAGAAAACATATATATGTAGATGTAGATTAGATATATTAGGTTACCTTACTACTAATTTCTTCATTTAACTCCATTATTTGTCTGATGTAGTTACAACTTGTCGTTAATATAGTTCTATCATTCATGGAGACGATATAATAATAAAGACTAGAAGGATCAAATGAAGTGAAATATGGGTTTATGAGAAATAAATTATTCGAAAATAGAGATCTAGTAGCTTGGGCCAATTTAGGATGGCTACACTGAAATAGGTATAGTGGAATTCACCCCCACTTCATTAGCACTACAGATGTTGCATAGTCTTTGTTCTCTTGGGATGTTGCTGTACCGACCATATTCAATTGGAAATTTGTGTGCCGATAATCTTAATTTAGTAACAGCTTTGCGCGTTTTAAAGTCGTTAATTTGGTTTAGATAATCCTCATAGTTGTAAATATACTTAATTCTTGAATATAATTCTAATTTTGATTTTTTATTGCCCTTAATTATTTCATCTCTCTCTTCATTCCATTTGCTTATATATAATTGTTCTAACTTAATTGCTAGAGCTTTAACGGTTGCCTTGGGATCTAGAGATGAGGGAGTAGTAAGCATAAAATCTAGCAACTTTAGTAAGTAAGATACGGTAGTAAACAAAGAAGATACACCATTATTACTTAAATTACTAGAAACTTCCAACGCTTTGATAAGAAAGATGTAACTTTTCACATATTAATTCAGCATAAAATATTTTCTCTTTGAACTTTATAAATGACGAATGACGTTTCGTATATGCTCCCCAAATTTCACAATTATATGTCAAAATAGGGCGTATCAAAGTGTTAAAAAGTTTAAGAAACGTTTTTACGGGTGTTCTATGATGTGGATGAAAATCTTTCAATAAGCTGAATAGAACTCTTAAGCCCTTATTATATAAATTTACCTCATTTACTTTAAAAGAACCAGACGGCGTTAAAACTGTACCTAGGTATGTATAGGACTGAGCCACTGGAACATTATTTCCACCAAAGATACAGTTGATATTCAGTTTGCGTCCAGATTTGTTAAAATCCATGACCTTTGTTTTCTTCAAGTTTATATTAAGTTTCCATTTTTTGGAATAAGAATGAAGATTATCTAGACAGTTTTGTAAACCACTCTCACTTTCTGATAATAGTAGAAGATCGTCAGCATATAAGAGACAATTTAACTTTAACTTCTCTAAAGACACAGGCTCAGAACCATGTGTAAACTGAAAATGTCAAGTAACTGTCATTGATAAAAAAAATTAAAAGGTTTGGGCTTAAATTACAACCTTGTAATGTTTCACTCCGACAAACGACTGGAAGTAATCGGTTAAACCAGCGTTTGTTTTAACACAAGCTCTGATATGGTCGTACATATTAATGATAATAGCTAAAAAAGACTTTCTCATTACAATTTTAATTAATTTGTAAAAAAGACCCTTTCTCCAGACAGAGTCGTACGCTTTACTGAAGTCAACGAAACAAGCGTAAACTTTCTTTCCCTGTCCGAAGTAAGAGTCTAAAATAGTTCTTAGAACAAAAATGCGATCTGCTACGTTCGCTACTCAGTTCGTTGGAGTTTTAGATAAACCATTTACTGCTAGTGAATTACTACAAATAAGACAGAAATTAAAAAATAACAAAGCTTCAGGCGTAGATTCTATAAGTAATGAAATGATCAAATGTTGCATCAATTTTCATTCTGACCATTTCGTAAAATTATTTAATTTGGTTTTTCAATCTAAATGCTTTCCTCAGTGTTAGAATGGTGGTTATATCTCTCCAATTTTAAAATCAGATACAGTCGATGATCCTAACAATTATCGTGGAATCACTGTTAATAGTTGTTTAGGTATTTTTTTACATTTGTTTTAAATTCACGGCTTACTAGCTTCTTAGAGGGAAATGGTATCATAAAACCAAATCAGATTGGTTTTCGCAAATCCTCCACGTTGTCAAAAGGAACGTTTTCGGAACGTTTGGCACTGTTTGGGTTTTTAAAATAGGAAAACCTTTCTTCCCTATCTATTGTTGATGTTTTTTTGGATCTGATTTTGATCGTAAAGATTTCACTAGATTCCAATATTCTTTCAGATTGTTTGATTCAAGTGTTTGAATTTTGGTAAGAATGTCGTTCTTGAAAATATTTTTCTTGAATTTTTTTAGTTTTTTGTATGATTTCTTAAGAGTGTGAAATTTATCTCTCAAGAACGGGCATGTAGGAAACTTTTGGATCAAGTTACTCATTTGTATTGTTTCTTTTTTTAAGTCACAGCATGATTTATCGTACTATTTTTGTGGTTTGTTTTTTCTCTTTTTTTTCCCCAGTATGATGACTGTGTTTCTTAGCGATGAGCGAGATATTGGCAGCATCTACGATTATTTTTGTGAAATCTGATACATAGGTTTCAGATGTATTATTTATTGAATTACAATTGAGAGACTGAAACTTATCTGAAACAACTTTAGCTTTAATAATTGACGAAAATCGTTCTTTTGATATTAAATCCATTTAAAAGAGACATGAAATTTATTCAAATTGGATTCATTATCATTCACTCGGAGCATTCTGATGTTCAAAGCAAATGAAATTGGTGAGTGACAGGAATTAAAACTTGGTGGGTTAACCGTAAAGAAAGCAACTTCCGGTAAGATATTTTCACTAAACATAACATAATCGAATATATATTTAAAGAGGATGCCATAGTCACCCAAAGGTGTTTTTCATGGAGGTCCTCATAAATATAAAAATAAAAATAATAAATATAATAAAATAAAATAATGAAATAAATGGACTACGAATAATGAATAATAAAAAATAGCAAAAACCGTATACGACAATTCTGTCGGTGGTACGTTGGATCTTGCGGAGAGATCTGATCAGCCAAAAATACTAATAAGTAAACAAGTCCAAGGACTACAGAAAAGCTGATCAAACAACGTATATATTGATAATTCTACGATATTTCGGCTGGCCAAACCAGCCTTCTTCAGGTAGATCTTACATATGAATATTTCACAATGGCAAGTATACAATCTAAGAGGAAAAAGGAAATGACGTAAGTAAAAATATGGATTAGAGATAACATAAAAATACGGGTCTACGAGATAACATATTAAGTTTCATCACGTTTGTTCATGCCGAGAGGTTCGAGAGTTTTAGCTATGTCGATAAGATATGACTCTCTGGCTTTACGAATAGAGTCTCGCGAAGAATAAATTATTTCTAAAGGGATAAGTTGCATGTCAGTATTAGAATGGTTAGAGCAAGAAAGGAAATGTTCAGAAACTGTGGTAGGTTTAGATTTAATATTAAATTTGTCAACTGCTCGTCTGTGTTCATTAAATCGGTCTTTGAGCCGTCGTTTAGTTTCACCGATGTATTGTAAGCGGCAGCGATTGCATTGTACCATGTAGATAACGTTACTGGTGTTACAAGTGATGTGTGACTTAATGAAACGGGTTTCCCCGGTGGAAGAAAAAGTGTAGCTAACGAGGCCATGATTAATGTAAGGACAAGTGGCACAGTTTTTTCCGCAGCGGAAAGAACCAGGGTGAAGCAGCTGGTTACTGATTCGCATTTCCTGATTCGGCTGTTTCCTGATTCGGGCATTTACTGATTCAAAACCGGGGGGGTTAGCCCTGAAAACTTCAATTGTGCTCTAAAATCGACGTAAGGGCTAAATGTGAAGATGATTTACCTAAATATCATCACATTGGTATCTAACCTTGTATAACTCTGCGATATATCTTCCAGTTCCACTGCTTAGTGTGTTTATCTCGGTGCTTACTGTTTCACGGTCGATTGACCTCACCAACTCAGATCAGAAGCGCAGCGAATCGCTTAAATGCTCCTAACTTAATTTTGAAACCTTGCATGTATTGTTACCTACAAAGGAAACGATATACTTATATGTGTCCCGCATTTGACGAGTAGTATGTTCGATTTTCAAGCATTTACTGATTCATCGCATGGTTAGTTCATGTCGTAAATGTTAAATGTCTTTCGTCACGTTATCATTTACTTAATTACGTCATTGTCTTCTTGTGTTACCCGGGTCATTGAACCATGACAAACACATAGATTGGAGTGTAACATTTAATTGTAACTCACTTTATTCTCCTCAGCAAGAATATCGTGCCTATTTCAAAGTTATTTCCTGATTCTACACTTCAGAATATCGTCTGTATTTTAGGTCATTTCCTGATTCGAGACTTCACAATACAAAGCTTGAGGGGGACAGTTCCTGATTCAACCGGCAAGTTAACATAAACTCCAACTGACTTTAAACTGCTTCCACGTTATTCTTTTCACCTATCAGTAAGCATTATACTGCTCTAAGAGCATTACGGTGAATATCGTGCGTATTTTAGGTCATTTCCTGATTCGAGACTTCACAATACAAAGCTTGAGGGGGACAGTTCCTGATTCAACCGGCAAGTTGAAATAAACTCCAACTGACTTTAAACTGCTTCCACGTCATTCTTTTCACCTATCAGTAAGCATTATACTGCTCTAAGAGCATTACGGTGAATATCGTGTGTATTTTAGGTCATTTCCTGATTCGAGACTTCACAATCTGAAAGCTTGAGGGGACAGTTCCTGATTCAACCGGCAAGTTAAAATAAACTCCAACTGACTTTAAACTGCTTGGATAGTACACCAAGATGACGGCCAAAAAGGTACTCTACAAATAAAGCTGTTTTTCCCATCAATATGATTAGCATTCACTTCAAAACACTTTAGATATCACTTTTAAAGTAAAATTTGAAATTGGCCGAAATATATGGATTTCCTTGACATTTAGGAAACACGCTGACCTGGGCTATCACAAAATTCAAAGTACTCAAAAACAAATCACCGTATCGACATATTTTTTTCCAAGAATACTGAGAATACCGATATCTAAATCATATTAAAAGAACAGCTTCATATATCTCCTAGTTTAGATTTTAGAATTTTGATGACGTCACATGCAAAGGATCTATAAAAATGATTGACTTGGTCGAAGATCAAAGAAAAAACCCTCTTGTGACACAAACGCTTTACGTTATATTGAAATCACAGACAATGAGTTGTGAACTAAAAAGAGCTTTGATCAGTTTTTCAACCTAATTCAATTTTCTATCTTTTAGAGACTTCATTGGTAAACAAATCTGAATCAATGTACTGCGTATTTATCTACTTCTAATTCTTCTTCCTCTTATCTGAATTATTTGAATTATTTCGCAATTAAAAGACGGCGTTTCATCAAGGAAATACGGTACTTCAAAACATTAGTATCAATTTATTTATATAGTATAATTAGGTATTTTACCCAAACCAACCTAACATTACTTCGTTGAGAGCAGGCCTTTTTTCAGTGTCGAAAGTTTCCGGTGATTGCTTTGGTTTTGCGTTTACTTAGCTTTTCTATTGGCTGTGATAATGTTTTGTAATCAGTCAGCGAATCAAATTCCAGAGTAAAACCAATCGTGGTTTTGGTTTTGGTCCGTCACGCCATCAATCCACGATTGCGTTTACTTTTCCTCCTGATTGGTTGCTTTCTCGTGCCAGTGAAACCGGCCAATCGGTATTCACTTTAGTTCGTAATTGGTTCGTTGTAATTGCTTTGATTTTGGTTTTACTACAGTCAATTGAAACCTGCTATATCAACTTTATTAGTAGATAAACACTAATTAATCCTGTTTATTCTTTATTTCAGTGTTTACATATGATTATTCTACAATCCCACAAACTTTACTAACTGAACTCAGATCACTCCACCCCCTCCCCAGTGAGGTTACGTAGAGGGCAGACAGATCTCTTAGCAGTTTAGGTCGCCTTGGCGGAGAGTTCTTGATGCACCAACGCGTGTTATCCACGTGTCTTAAAACATCCAGTAAATCTATATAACATAATAACGACAGTGAAGAACGTTTAATAATATCATGGTATACCAACAGAAGAAATAAATAAATAAACAACTTTATTTACGTCACTAGTTTTCTATAGCTAGCTGACCTAAAAAGGGTCTACTCTATAATCGGGGACACGAATTTCTTGGTTGAATCGGACTAGTAGGATGTTTTTTTAGGAGGGAGGTAAACCGGAGAACCCGGAGAAAAATCCTCGGAGCAAGAGCGAGATATCAATAAACTCAACTCACATATGGTGCAGTGTTGCGCGAATCAAACTCGTGCCACAGAGGTGAGAGACGAGGCGCTTACCACTGCGCCACCTCGGCTTCTCGTGACCCCAGATCACCCCGTACAGCTCGTCCACACAGTTAAACCTGGCTTAAAAAATAGTGTTTAAAAACGTTTTTCAACCGTTTGGGTCGTTACTAATATTTATACAATGTCATGCTGGACGATGTTTTTATGAAGTTTGATTTATGTCCAATATCGCATGATATTTATTTTGTTCTCCATTTTTTAAACCGGCTTGTACATGCACACACGCTAGACCGAAAATACAATAATGGTGAACATATCGTTTAACAATGTATCACCCATTTAATCGGGCCTTTAGATATATCTTGAAAAGAATTATAGTACTTTTAAGGGCAATTCACACCATCACCATAATCTACGTTATGGTTCTTCTCCCGGTTCTACGGGTTTCCTTCCTCGTAAAAACCAACACGTTAAATTCTAATTCGATCTGTGGTTTACCCAGGTCCCAACTTTGATCAGCCCTTATGGCTGTCTCAGGTCCCGTTAAATTCAGTGTTTTTTTGTAGGTTAATTTGGGGGAGACTCACTTTTTTTCCTGTAGCAGTGTGTCGATTGGCGGTCCACGATGGCGTACCTCAATCTTGGTGAGCCTGCCGAGATCTGGAGTGACAGGAACGACAAATCGCTCTGTGCTCCCCACTTTTAGTGTACGCCTGCAATGAAACACAAAACAGATAAATATGATTATTAAGATGACGACGATGATGTTAATGACGATAATGATGTTGATGATGATGATAATATTTATGACGTGATACTGATGATGATGATGACAAATTTCACTCCCACAGCTCCAAAGACTATAAGGGATATTTGTATCCCCAACCGCTCTTTATACGCTGACCACTGTCATATCTTAACGACATTTTTGTATAAGTTGCTGTCAATCTAAACGTGCATAGATAGCAGACAGTGTTTTCCTACAAGACGCGGTTGCCTGAAAAACAATGCTTGCTCTTAATTGTTTGTTATGAATACCTACATCTATGGCTGTGTTTGTTATCTGTAAACACTTCATGTCATTTATGGACCACTTTTCCTGTCCTTAAAAGCCATTTGAATTTCCCGCTCGCCGCTGCCTCTACTGCCAGAAAACAATAGCTATTTCGCTGTGTAACTGTGAAAAATGTTTGCAAATTAATGCAAGCATTTTACAGATATTTTAGAAAAGGTTCGACATATTTCATCAAAGCTTCTAAATTGTTGTATTTTCCAGTGCCAGTCTTACTTACTTTTCTAACTCGATGACTTTACTTGTCCCCTTGGTGCCGTAGAACCTGACAACAGGGTTGTGTTCTTGTGAGAACCAGGTAAATGGTGTCAAGTCCCTCCCTGTCTTAAACGTCACAGTGTAGTACTTGTGCACTGTGGATAGCCATTCTTATACGGTGCAATAACAAATGCACCTTTTCTTGTAATAATACTGATCAATAATTGTACGAATAATTTACAACTGTGGAAGGCTGAAATAAGTTTCTGCAATCGTTGCAGATAGTCGGTAGACAGGTCTGCATCGGCGGGTAAGGTAGGTCCTTTTGTCAACTAAGAGTTGATTAAGGTATGCTAACGAAAGTGGGAAGCGAGTGACAGTTATGTCAATCAATTACAAACCTGTTGATCCCCCCACCCCTATCCATTTTTCATTCGATCTTAGGTCTCAATCACGCTCGGCCAATATGGCGGCCGCTTCGATGATCCGTTTGCTGCGCGAAAAAAACATGCATCATCTACCGCCTTAGCCTGTGTACAGCCGTCCGTCTCCCCTCAAAACTCGGGAAGGGACGTCTGTGCTATACTGTCGTTAATCATGTTCCGACATAATATTGCATACATTACATCTCGATTTCCATTGGCCGAGAAACACTAGACGGTACACATTGTAGATTTCAGATTGTTCATTTCCTATTGTTAACGGCAATGCAAGAGACAAAGAGGGAGGACGCGCTGGGAAGCGTGGGAAATAAAATAAATTCCCTTCTTCGATAGCCTATATACACAGACCTTCGTAATCCCTAGCCTGTACACAGACCTCCGTAATCCCTTCAAAGGAAGGAAAAGGTGGTCTGTACTACGGATGAGTTAATCGTGTTCTAGGTCACGTGGATAGTTACAGGAATGCTGTAACCAGTCGCTGATTGGCTGGTGCCTCATAGCGGGTGCTGATTGGCTTAGCGGTTATGTTGACCTTAGTTCTGGCTCCGTGGGAAAATCCGAGCTCGATTCACTCTAGTTTGGAATTGTATTAAGACGAATTGCTATGTCATTTTGTGTCCAGTACTCGGTTAATATCGAGAAAAAAAATGATAAGAATATCGTTCATGGAACTGCTGCATTTCAAGTCTGGGAATAAATTATTTCTCTCGAATTTCAAGTAAAAAGTCGGCCTCAACATATATGCAGAAAGTGCCTAGCTAGGAAGTTTGAAAGAATTGAGATATATCGTCTAGTTATTCAAAACGAAAAGAAAGTCCATGTTCAAGAGCTCTTTTTGCAAAGCGAATGGCTGTGGGAGACGATCAACCAGAAGCAATATCAATAGCCTCGGCGGTCAGGCGAGTTGCTTACGAGCGCGACTTCTCAAACCTCGAGTTCACGTGGTTCTCAAACTCACGAATCCATCCAATCTTCCACTTCCTCGAGGATAGAAAGATCTCCAAATCCCTTCCTTTGAATGGATTACGAAGGTCTGTGTATATAGGCTATCGAAGAAGGGAATTTATTTTATTTCCCACGCTTCCCAGCGCGTCCTTGCATTGCCGTTAACAATAGGAAATGAACAATCTGAAATCTACATTGTGTACCGTCTAGTGTTTCTCGGCCAATGGCAATCGATATGTAATTTATGCAAAATTATGTCGGAACACGATTAACTCATCCGTAGTACAGACCATCTTTTCCTTCCCTTGAAGGGATTACGGAGGTCTGTGTACAGGCTACGTAATCCCTTCAAAGGAAGGGATTTGGAGATCTTTCTTTCCTCGAGGAAGTGGAAGATTGGATGAATTCGAGAGTTTGAGAACCACGTGAACTCGAGGTTTGAGAAGTCGCGCTCGTACTAGCAACTCGCCTGACCGCCGAGGCTATTGATATTGCTTCTGGTTGATCGTCGCCCACAGCCATTCGCTTTGCAAAAAGAGCTCTTGAACATGGACTTTCTTTTCGTTTTGAAGAACTAGACGACATTTGAAGAAGAACTTCGTTTGTTCCCTGCAAATTCTTTCAAACTTCCTAGCTAGGCACTTTCTGCATATATGTTGAGGCCGACTTTTCACTTGAAATTCGAGAGAAATAATTTATTCCCAGACTTGAAATGCAGCAGTTCCATGCCGATATTCTTATCATTTTTCTCTCGATATTAACCGAGCACTGGACACAAAATGACATAGCAATTCGTCTTCTGATACAATTCCAAACCAGAGTGAATCGAGCTCGGATTTTCCCACGGAGCCAGAACATAACCGCTAAGCCAATCAGCACCCGCTATGAGGCACCAGCCAATCAGCAACTGGTTACAGCATTCCTGTAACTATCCACGTGACCTAAAACACGATTAACTCATCCGTAGTACAGACCTCCTTTTCCTTCCTTTGAAGGGATTACGGAGGTCTGTGTACAGGCTACTACCGCCTGAAACATTGCCAGAAATTATGGACATCAGCGGAAAGGTACTGCGGGCGCCCTTTTAGCCGATTCAAAATGGCGGCTTATAGTGAGTGAGACTCAGTAGGTTCTTTATACTGTTTATAGACCTTCCAACGCAAAGAAAACCGAAACTTTCTGTGATGAAATAAGAATATAGAAGCGGAACGAGAGTTATATTAGCTTAAACGTAGCCATTGTGATTAAAAAGCCATTTTTGGATTTGTCCTCTCTCCGGCGTCTGTCTGTCCAAGTCCAGCTGCTTGGCGGCAATTATTTAGAGGAGAAAGGCCTGAAACCCAGTTTATATCCCAGCAAACATTGCAGGATTTAGGTTAACACAACAAGATGGCGGACAGAAAGCAATATGGTGACAAATGGTGACGTTTCTCTCCTTTCTCGTCAAGTTTTCTTCGAAAATGTAATCCTACATGGCGTCCTGGCACTAACATTATTTCGACGAAACTCAGACGTATTTGGTAGTACTTTGGAGGAGTGTTATTGTACGTTTTATTGGCGATTTGGATACATTGAACACTGCTTTATTGACATGGAGGCGCACCTTTTTGCCTCACCAAAGACTTGTCGTACTGTTGTACCTCAAACTGTGCATGGTTTCAGCCAGATTACAGACAACAACAGGGAGAACGAGAAGAATTTGAAGGGCGAAATGGACTTCTCGGGGTAGTACTTTGCCGACGATCTGAGAGATTGTTTGTGACATCATTACACAGCGTAATCGGTAAGTTATTGGTCTCGAGGCGCACTAATATGAAATTAAACTTAGAAGGTCTTCAAATTTGAAAAGTTTTATGTTTTTCATACATCTTCTTATAGGGATTGACAGCCATTTTGGACACTGATGCGCATGTGCGCCGCCATCTTGTCCCATATTTCTGGCAATGAGCAGGCTAGCTCACAGGCCGCCCAAGTTCTGACTGTATAACAAGGTTTGTATGGGAGTTCTTCCGATAACTCAGAATAATAACATAAATCTTCTGTAATACAAGGTAAATAAAGGAAGAAGACTTACTTGAAGTTGTTTTGTCGTCCTATGTGTGTTTCAGGTCGCTAGAGCGGTGTTTTATGGAATTCTTGAGTCATACGCTTCACCCCTCTAACCAGAGGGGAAGGCTGAACACTCGATACAACCACGGCCTTCGCTCGAGGACGAATTTTTCACAAAATATCAATCCCATCGGCGTTTACTCGGCCGCGGTACAATCCATGGACATCAATTATCCCTCAGAAGTCCCCAGGCTTGATAACTCCTT
Source organism: Actinernus sp. WN-2022 (assembly GCA_030867875.1). NCBI lineage: Eukaryota > Metazoa > Cnidaria > Anthozoa > Actiniaria > Actinernidae > Actinernus > Actinernus sp. WN-2022. The sequence goes on from JAOWCC010001679.1 coordinate 42,105,228, forward strand.
TCCAAACCCGTTAGATTTGAACGATTTTTGAAGCAATTCGTGCAGCTTCAAACGGCCGACAGATCGTGTAGTCCATTGAATGGCCCTTCTTGACAACGCGTTTTGGTAACCAGGCGTTTGGGTAACCAGGCCGTTACAAATTATTTCTTTCCCTGAGAAGGACATATCAAATTCATTTGACACTTTCTAATCCCTCCCTCCCCTCCAACGAGACCACTGGACAGCGCCGGGGAAAGAAATAATTTGTAACGGCCTGGTTACCCAAACGCCTGGTTACCAAAACGCGTTGTCAAGAAAGGCCATTCAATGGACTACACGATCTGTCGGCCGTTTGAAGCTGCACGAATTGCTTCAAAAATCGTTCAAATCTAACGGGTTTGGAAAGGAGTTATCAAGCCTGGGGACTTCTGAGGGATAATTGATGTCCATGGATTGTACCGCGGCCGAGTAAACGCCGATGGGATTGATATTTTGTGAAAAATTCGTCCTCGAGCGAAGGCCGTGGTTGTATCGAGTGTTCAGCCTTCCCCTCTGCATGGTTAGAGGGGTGAAGCGTATGACTCAAGAATTCCATAAAACACCGCTCTAGCGACCTGAAACACACATAGGACGACAAAACAACTTCAAGTAAGTCTTCTTCCTTTATTTACCTTGTATTACAGAAGATTTATGTTATTATTCTGAGTTATCGGAAGAACTCCCATACAAACCTTGTTATACAGTCAGAACTTGGGCGGCCTGTGGCTAGCTCAGTCCCTTACCACAGAATGGTTCATCTTCATTCATGTACAGGTAAAATCTTCCAGAAGACTTTCCTTTGTTGTCAATAGCGCTGTTATTAGTAGCCAAGCTTGGGGCAGGGGGCGTGACCACAGTTCAAGCAGTTCCCATGAACAAAGTCCGGCCAGTTGTCACAAGGAAAGGCCTTTAGTTGACCTGTGCTGAGGATGGACTCTCTGTAGTAATCAGGCGCACGCATGTGGTCACACATCACGTACTTCACGAGATCTGTGTAAGATAAACTAGTTTTTATAGTGAACCCTCTGAGGAACCAAGCACCTCGCTTTTGCGACTAACGATTCTAAAAAACGTTCCACAGTCAACTCGCATTTGTAACCTCTGTTTGAAATTATGGCTGATCATTGTACCTATATATTTGCTTCTTATTCTTTGTCCTAAGACTATTACTGTAAACACCATAAAGACGCAGTCCATATGTTCTCAATCGGTAAAGTTACCAAACACAGATCGGTCCTTGTCCAGCTTACTGTTCGATATAAGTAAAACATTACAAAGATAATGACCGATGCTACAAAAAGAGATTATAATGATCGATCAAATTAAGAGAGTAATAACCGAGATGAGGAAAGGACTGAGTTCTAATGATATGTACTGTGCATCAAAGCAGTTTTGGTAGACCACAGGAAGCCCAATGCCGCGGGGGGTGGTAATTATTATTGGACTTTGTAACAGCGAACTGATTTTTACGCGTAAACTATCTCGAAAATGTCATATCTTTCTAAAAGAATGTCTTACTATTAAAGATATATACGACCTTGTGTTGTTGTTTTTGACTCTGTTTGCGATGATTTGGGGCTGTTTTAAGCCTTTCAAAAACTGATTCCTCATCAAAGTTCACCATAGTACAGTAAAAGTGACAAGGAGTGAAAGTCCCTCGCTTGGCGATACCGACCAGCCGCGAGTTTACCTCAAAATATCACGGCTTCCCAGACGTCCTCCATCTTTTAAACGCCATTTCCTTTGGGACACATTATCAGGCAACAAGTGAACTATAAATTTGGAGTACCACTCTAAATAAAACTACTCTTTTGGGACGATTTAAAATGACATTTCGAGTTTCTGTTAGACTCCTGACACTACGGTGTGGCAGGTCCACACGAAAATACAACAACAACTGTCCACTTACTCTCCCCTCCCTCGATGCTAATTTGTCCTGACATCGCTTCAAAGTGTAAATATGATTACATACATACATACATCAACTTTATTTAAACACGGTAAAATCATCAGTTATTACAATTGAAAATATATTTTAAATATCACTGTTTTACATGATTGCCGTGTGGGAGTCCGATACGGAAAATATGTTATCGATGTCCCTTCTAAATCGCCCAAGAGAATCGCATTTTCTTGTCTCATTGGGAAGATTATTCCATAATAGGGCCCCACTATAACTAAAGCTACCCTTTAAGTAGTCAGTTCGTGGTTTAGGTAGGGTTAATTTATTTTCCGAATTTCTTAGGTTGTAATCTGTGCTACGGGAATGAATAATTTTTGTAAGTACACTGGGAGAATGCTTGTGAACTGTTTTATACATTGTTACTGCCTTCTGTTACTAACGTTTTATAGATAGATTATCCCAGCCTAGTATATTGAGAAGAAAATTAGAGTTTGTGTCATAGTTGGATTTGGTAATCACTCTCGATTTTGTAACTTTTGTAGTTTATCACTTAACTGGTTACTTAGACCATCCCACACTGAGCTACAATAGTCAAAGTGGGGTTCAATTAATGCTGTATAAATTTTTATAGCAGTATTCTCGCATATAAATGGTCTTATTCGTTTGAGAGCGCCAATAGCAGAGCAAATTTTCTTTGATGCTTCATTAATATGTTTTTTCCAAGATAAATTTGCATCTATAACTAGACCCAAAGATTTGGTGTAATCAACTTTTCTTATTTCATTGCCCTCTATCTGTATGTTGATCGTATGATTACTGGCTCTCGCCTGTAACCTTTGGCGAGAGCCAATAATCATGAACTCAGTCTTGGCAACATTAAGACTCAACTTATTTGCTTTGAGCCAGCAATTAAGGTTGTTTAATTCGGCATTAATCATACTTTCTAGATCGGTTAGGCAAGAGGCGGCTAGGCTAATATTTGTGTCATCGGCATACATTCTAGGGGAAGCTTTGCTCAGACAGTTTGGTAAGTCATTAATATATATTAAGAAAAGTAATGGACCGATAATAGATCCTGTGGTACGCCACAAGTAATTGGACTCGCACTTGATAAATGGCCGTTGGCATTACACTTTTGGCTACGATTACTCAAGTACGAGTCAAACCACTGTAGGGCATTTTGGTCAACACCATCGTTGGAAAGCTTGCGCATGATAATTTTGTGGTCGATAGTATCAAAGGCCTTCTTTAGGTCAATAAAAATTACCCCGTTTAGTAATCCATTGTCAATATTGACAGACCAATTATTGGTGGCCTCGAGTAAGGCGGTAAGGGTGCTATGGAGTGATCGACAACCGGATTGACAGTTTGTTAATAAGCTGTTTTCGTGAAGGTACTTGTAAAACTGGTCGTAAATTATTTTTTCAAAGATTATAGCTACTGCAGGTATAACGGATATTGGCCGGTAGTTATTGAGATCTGTTTTTTACCTTTTTTAAAAATAGGCGACACTTTGGCCAATTTCCATTCATGAGGAAAAATACCAAGGGAAATTGATTGATTAAATATATGTGTTAAAGACGGAGCAACAATGTCGGCAGCAATTTCCAAAAGTTTACAGGGAATCTCATCCAAACCAGTTGCCTTCTTCCCGTCAATATTGGTTAACAGTTTACGAACCTTGTCTACACTAGATGCTTGGAAATAATTTTTTCTGTCGGTCGACTTTAAATAGGATTCAGGCTCAATATCTGAAGGAGGTATTTTATGTGCTAAATCTGGACCAACATTAGTGAAATGAAAGTTGAAGGTTTCTGCGATGTCAGTTGGTGAGCTGATAGTTTGATCTCCAACTTTAACTTCAGGAATGTTAGTCGATTTGTGCTGTCGAGAATTTAATTCGTTTATAAGTCTCCCAAGTGTTTCATGGATCTTTTCTGTTAATGTCTAAATTATCCGTGAAGTATTTGCGTTTGGCTGCTTTAATTGCATTGTTGGTCTCATTCCTTGCTTCTCTATACTGTTTCCAAAAAGGCTGTTCATTTGTTTGCACTGCTTTCTTTTTAAACTCTTGCTTCCGGTTGTAATTCCGATTTTTCTGGGGAGGGAACGGGAGGGTTTGCCTGCCACAGCGTAGTGTCAGAAGTCTAACAGAAACCCGAAATGTCGTTTTAAATCGCCCCAAGAGTAGTTTTATTTAGAGAGATACTCCAAATTTATAGTAAGGTAAACTCATGGCTTGTTGGTGTCGCCGAGCGAGGGACGACTTTCACTCCTTATCATTTTTACTGTACTATGGTGAACTTTGGTGAGGAATCGGTTTTTGAAAGGCTTAAAACAGCCCCAAATCATCGCAAACAGAGTCAAAAACAACAACACAAGGTCGTATATATATCTTTAATAGTAATTCATTCTTTTAGAAAGATATGACATTTTCGAGATAGTTTACGCATAAAAATCTGTTCGCTGTTACTAAGTCCGATAATAATTACCACCCCCCGCGGCATTGGGCTTCCTGTGGGTAGACGGCCTCGAAAATAACACAAGAACTGGAGGGAAGGAGAGACTCGGTCATGGTCGTTTCTCCCAAGAAAGTAGCCAATAATGAACTCTTTAATATTACTGAGACCTTCATATATATCTAGACATTCGTATTAGAAACATTTGTCAGCTTCATGAAGCTTTGTTAACTCTGAACCTGACAATAACCGGAACTAGTTCGTTGCCTTCGACTTGATCGTATCGCAGTTGTCGTTGAAGGATCATCATGTCATCGTGTACTTTATCACTTGGAAATCCTGCTAATAACGATGGTATGGTATATCTCATGGTAAGGAGACAACCGAGGAATTGTTTTTGGCCTTTTTTTAAGCGAAAACCTGCAGTATGCCGTCACTTCTTCCCTAGAGTTCCTAAGGAGAGGAATTGCTCACTTAATTAATTCATGAAATGACCACATAAACCGGCTAACATAAATTAGCAGTGGTTTTAAAATGTACAAATTTGACAGCATTTGAGCGACAATGGTTGTTTAGTGTAGTGGTTGCGACGTTTGCCTTACGAGTAGACGGCAGCGGGGTTCGAGTTCAAGAAAATCTCTCAATTTTGTTTTACCTCACCATTTTCTTGAGAAGGCCTAGCTCTAGGTAGGTAAGATTTTGTTTACTGACCGGTTAGGGTTTTTTTATATTTCAGGGTAGGATTTTAGTTAGTTTATATTGTCATTTCGTGAATAAATTAAGTGAGCGATTGGAGCTCGTCTCACTTCCCTCACGACGCCATGTTGTTCACAAACGTGTCTACCCAAACCGATACCCATGGTGCACTGCGCATACCACTGGAGCCCAGTCCTTTCCTCGTTTCGGTCATGTCTGTTCAATTGTCTCCAGTATAATGTAGAGCAAGTTGCACGAAGGGCTAAAGATGTTCTGACAATACGCCGTATATAGGAAAGCTAAAGCAGCTATAAAGGATAAACGCCACTTCGACGGCTTCTAGTTGTTCAGGATTTTTGTTTTTTAAACACTTAGTAGAAATCAATTTCCAAGCAGAACTCGAACAATCTGAAAAGAAAAGAAATGAAAGCAAAAACGAATATATCTTATTCTGAAACTAGCTTACGACATGCTCACTACAATTAAGAATTGTTTCTTGTAAATTAGCCCTATAACTTGCTTATAAATGTTTCATACAACAAGAACAATCGTTAGATAATCGTATGCAGCAATTGTAAGTAAAACGTTGTGCCGTATAAGGAGGCCTTAATGCACCAGTCAGTGGTTTACCCCAGGGGGGTATCGGGCATACCCACGGGATTTGACTTTTACCTCAACATTTTGGTCAAATTCGAGAGGCAAAATATGCATGCTGAAATTATTGCAATATTATTTTGAAAAAAAGAATCCTGTACAATCCTATAAAATTATTCTGATAGTGATAAGATTCTCAAATCGTGAGAATACAATGTAAAAATCATTGACAAATTAACACCTCCTGTTCATTATGAGCGCAAAGCGCGAAAGTCGCGTTGAAGCTGATAATACCGCTGACCAGTTACACTTTGCAATGCCTCGTTCCGAAAGCACCGGTCAATGTTCCCGACCCTCGAGCCACGTAACATTGTCAATATACCTGCCCAGGGGAGAGAAGTTCCTGTCAAACCACGTGGGTATGCCCGATACCCCTCCGCCCCCTGAGGGAAACCACTGACAAGTGCATAAGTGCCACTTAGACGAAAGTGTACGATTTCGATTTGCCACTTTTTTTAGTGCCAATCGAGTCAAACAGTGTTAGAAATATCCAAATCAGTAAAAAATATTCCCAAATGAGCAAGTTCAACAGGCCACAAAAGTTTAGGAGAGTTCACCGGTAAAGGCTGTCCGCCATTATTACTGTTCCCCTTATTCAGCGGAAGTGACGTCAATCAATCACAACTTTATTAACGTGTCATAAATTCTGGCGCCAAGGCACTAATAGTGGACACAACTTAAAATTAAAAGAAATATAAATGTTAAAAGTTAAAAATGTGGCATATGTAAAAACTATAAGATATATATATACATACATATTCTAAGATTCTCACCCATTGATAGTACTTAAATAATATTTTCCCACGAAAGGTCATGGTACTAGAGTTAATAAAAAGATTTATAAGATAACTAATTATTAACTGTTGCATAAATAACAATTCCTACAACTACCATTCACAGCACTTTCAAAATCCTTTCTCCTTATGACTTTTTTAAAATTAATGACATTAGTTAAACTTCTTTCTTCTTTAGTAAGCTTAGACCATAGAAATGGCCCTAGGTACCTCACTGAGTGCTTTCCATAAGTTACGGTATTAAAACGAGGTAATCTAAAATCGGAATTCCTCAAGTTATACACTTTGTCCTTATTCGTATTACAATATAATAGATCCTGTATATACATAGGCAATAAATGGTTCTAAGCTTTGATACTGTCTATAAGTACACACGAGTGACCTCGAGTGACCTCGAGTGACCTCGAGTGACCTCGAGTGACCTCGAGTGACCTCGAGTGACCTCGAGTGACCTCGAGTGACCTCGAGTGCCCACGAGTGACCACGAGTGACCACGAGTGACCACGAGTGACCACGAGTGACCACGAGTGACCACGAGTGACCACGAGTGACCACGAGTGACCACGAGTGACCACGAGTGACCACGAGTGACCACGAGTGACCACGAGTGACCACGAGTGACCACGAGTGACCACGAGTGACCACGAGTGACCACGAGTGACCACGAGTGACCACGAGTGACCACGAGTGACCACGAGTGACCACGAGTGACCACGAGTGACCACGAGTGACCACGAGTGACCACGAGTGACCACGAGTGACCACGAGTGACCACGAGTGACCACGAGTGACCACGAGTGACCACGAGTGACCACGAGTGACCACGAGTGACCACGAGTGACCACGAGTGACCACGAGTGACCACGAGTGACCACGAGTGACCACGAGTGACCACGAGTGACCACGAGTGACCACGAGTGACCACGAGTGAATTTTTTTATAAATAAACGAAAAATTAAAAACAATAAACGGGGTTTCATGCGCCGAACGCAATCGATCGATAAGATAATTAGGCGGTGTCTTGGTCTAATATTAGATTAGGCGCATAAGTCGGGCCTTATCTAGAAAACGATCAGGGTAAAGGTTCAAAAGGTTTTTGATTTCACAAGTACTTGTCTGCATATTTTTAGCGTGACGACTTAGAATAAATCACGTCCAGATCAGGTCCATTCAGAATGCATACAGTTAATCGCTACGCTTCATGGTCATGACCATGGATTCAAAGAAAAGAAAAGCAGTTTACGCCAAAGAAAGAAGATCTAGAGAAGGAAACTGAGCACAAGAGAACAACTGGAAGATCTGATTGTACTGTCTGATGATGATGAATCCAAACATAAATCCTGTCCGAAGAATTGAATTTAGCCACGTAAGAGTATCTACTATAGAGGAAATAAAAAATGCCTATACTACATAGGAACAGCCCCAAGCATCCTCGAAGTTTTCAAGACTGTATGTTTGGACCAGAGGTAGACAAGCTAGCAAAACAGAAACTAGCCATTTTTGGTGGATAACGGCTACACGTAGGCTAAACAGAAACTACTAAGGATATAGAAAACGGCAACTTTTATGGTGAACCAAGCTGAGATAAATCTTAAGCACCGCCGTACGATTTAGACCCCGACGATACTGCAGGGGCGTGCTTGAAAAAAAGAAGTGCCCATTTCTACGAAATATTAAAATGCAGACACTTTTTTTGTGTGTGCATACTAAATTGCATGAAATGTTTTTCCGTGATATTATCTCTGCATGAGACATTTTTCCTTGCTTTAATGTTTTTCCCAAAACCCTCCCCCCACCACTACCCCCTCCGCCTCCGCCTCCGCCCCCCCCCCCCCCCGAAATCACTATTCTAATGGTCCATCATTTAGCCTCCAACAGCTCAATAAAATTCACTTGAAAGCTATATGAGAGATATTTTGGCTTCTTACTTGTTTCTTCAAATTTACGGAGAGTGATATACGTCTGCATTAGGTCTTGGAAGGCCGGTTTTTAAATGCCGAGGTCCCGTAGCCTCCGATGCAGACGGCTTGTGTGGTTCGACCCATATCTGTATTTTAATATGTGCCCCATACAAAATTCATCATATGACGAATCTTGGAACTCAGAAACATAAATCTGGTCACTCGAGGGAGAAAATGAGGGCCCAAATTTCTTTGATTTGAATCTTAGCCGCTTTATTCACATTTTATTTTTCATTTTTCGTTATTTTCACTCGAGGTCACTCGAGGTTACTCGTGGTCACTCGTGTGTACTTATAGACAGTATCCTTAGCTTTATACATAAGTATCACGATGTCCTGTAATCTCCTATTGTTAAGTGTATGTAAATTTGCTCTCTGAGGCAAATATTCATAAGTGTCTGACCAATTACTAAATACTGCACGCAACGCTCTCTCTTGAAGTCTTTCTAGTATCCGCTTATCTGATGCTCGACAAAAATGCCATACCATATGGCAATACGTCAAATGTCATACAAGCAACGCTCGCCTTCGTAGCACAAGGCTTTGCAGGTATACTCTTCTCGTACCCAAGAAGAAAATTATATTTATCCTTGCAAGGTTCGTGCGAAATAACGTGCATTAAAAAGTAGCCACGCTGGCGAGTATGACATTACTTCCGCTGAATAAAGGGACGGCCAAATGATTGGAGTTAAAAAAATACGACTTCCCGTCATCGTATCGCAAAACGGTTTGGACTGGTAAACATATTTCTCACACATCATTAGATATTCATGACACATCGGCCAATGAAGAGTCTTGTTTCAGGTCACATGGTGATACATACATATTTACATACTTCGATATTTGTCTGCAACTTATTGGATAACTTTGTCACGAGCCACGAAGAAATAAACTTTATGGAGAGTGACGAACAGAAGTCCAATCACAGGCAACCCAAGCTAATGATTTTTACAAGGAATGTATGGGAATGTTTAAAAAAAATCTAAAACTGTACTAAAATGATCAATAAAGTCATAAAACCTTACCTGTGTGTTGTGAAGTTGTTCCTCTTCATCACTGACGTGTTTATTTCTGGTTTGACGTACTTCTGGGATTTTTTTTCCTCCCCTATATAGATAGTGAGAAGGCAGGAATCACGAGACGCCATTAGTCCACGTGGCGACTCTTCGAAGCCTCGTAATTCTTCGAAAATCCAAACTTTCAGCATTTTACCTCCAGAAACCCTTTCTTACATTCCTCTAGTACTCATTCAATCGATCCATCGCTTATTTCCTCGCTTTGTAAGTACTCAAATTCGACAGTTTCTGCAGCCAACCTAGCCTGTAACTAGCCGAGGTTCGATCACTTTGGCCTTTTTTCATGGGCTGCCTGTGCTAGTTGAACCACAGGCAGCCTGTGGTTGAACGTGGCTTTTCTTCGGAAGCAGCCACGAACATTCGGAGAACGAAGTCATTGTGCTCAATCGACCAATCGCTGAACGGTGAAATCTGCTGGGGAGACCCATGAACATTTCAGCAAACAATAGGTGAAGTAAATGTCAAACAGAAATGTAGTTGATTTCTTGATTTAGTTTTCTTCAAAAGCTGTTTCAAATGTAAAATCTGACCAAGGTAAGTTGTACAATAATTTGTTATATACGATTCTGTTGAACTGACTACAATATGAGGGTGAAAAAATACGTCCGTGTAGCGGCTAGAATATGGTGTGGCAAATAGGTCAGTGAGAACTCGTATTAACCCCTTATCTTTCCTGGAGCTTAACAGATGAGCAAAGAGCAGTTAGAACTGCCGAAGCAGGACATATTAGGGACTTTAAGCAACCAGCCGATGGCAATGACGACGGGACGTAGAAATGACGCCTTTCTCCCGAAATTTGGTGTCTACTATTTCCCTCGTTCACCTTGAATTGTTTTTCACAACCAGATTTTCGAACAAATATGACCGAGTATAGAGTTCCGTTCACGCCGAACGAAAAACGGATTGATTTACTTTCTTTAAAACGTACAATTTGTTTTTGTTTGCAGAGAACGGTGCAAATGTAGGCGACTGCGTGCATTTTCACGTGCAGCTATTGTATTTTGTAATTAAGGCTATTGTTTTATGCCGTCGTCGAAGACATTGCCGTCGGGTTTTGCTTAATCCTGTTGAGTAAACAAAACCATAACGCGTCTGAAAAGCCTTGGACGAAATGTTGTAATGGTGTGTTCTAGTGGCATTTCCGCTACTGTATTTGACGATTCAATGAAAACTGTCCATTCCCATTACGCTCTTCCAATAGCTGATATGCCTTCTGTTCTGCATATTTCACCGCTCAGGGATTGGTCGATTGAGCACAATGACTTCTTTCTCCGAATATCCTCGAAAAAACACGGAGGTGTTGGATTCCTTCGGCACTCGTTCGTGACTGCTTCCGAAGAAAAGCCACGTTCAACCACAGGCTGCCTGTGGTTCAACTAGCACAGGCAGCCCATGAAAAAAGGCCAAAGTGATCGAACCTCGGCTAGTTACAGGCTAGGTTGGCTGCAGAAACTGTCGAATTTGAGTACTTACAAAGCGAGGAAATAAGCGATGGATCGATTGAATGAGTGCTAGAGGAATGTAAGAAAGGGTTTCTGGAGGTAAAATGCTGAAAGTTTGGATTTTCGAAGAATTACGAGGCTTCGAAGAGTCGCCACGTGGACTAATGGCGTCTCGTGTTTCCTGCCTTCTCACTGTCTATATAGGGGAGGGAAAAAATTTCCCAGAAGTACGTCAAACCAGAAATAAACACATCAGTGATGAAGAGGAACAACTTCACAACACACAGATAAGGTTTTATGACTTTATTGATCATTTTAGTACATTTTTAGATTTTTTCTAAACATTCCCATACATTCCTTGTAAAAATCATTAGCTTGGGTTGCCTGTGGTCAAATCAAAATATTCTACAAATTATCCTACTGGCTCGTTTGTAACTTACCTTCGCAATTGATTCCGTTGTCGTTTTTTATAGGATTATTAGGACGGTTTGCTGTAATTGTGATTTTCTTCGGAGCGCTTTGACGCCCGAAGACGTTTTGCTGCCGTCCAGATGTCCATTCTTCGAATTTCCACACGCCCCAGCAATTCTGATACTCTATAATCCTTGCCACTCTTGAAGGGTCAAAGGGTTTCTTATCCGTATAGGGCTCTCTAAATCTTTTTTCGTTTTTGCTTCTCTCCCGGAACATTTTCACCGCTGGCCCTTCTCTCTCCACTGAATTATGATTTAGTTATTTGAACCGATTCAGCGAAGTTAACTCTAATTTGAATATGAATATACAAAATCCGGTGGAATTCTCGCTTTCCATTTTCTCTCTGTTTAATTATAATTAACGTTGTGTTATTTCTCTATCATTGTCCTCTGTGTCATGTGTGAGAAGCCATTTCAAAGCCACGTAATTGTTTTAGACGTCGTTTCTATATTTCGTGCCATATAAAATGTATAGGCCGGGCTACGCCCTCGATATTGTTCATGACACTTGGATCTATAAACCACTGACATCTAAAACAATCACTTGGATTTTAAATATTTCTACGGTTTGTCTTGCAGGATATGTTCTCCTCTTCCAATGGATGCTTTTGATTTTGTGGATTTTGTGGGATGAAGTGCTCTCGTACAGGTCACCCTTTACCCCATAGACTCACACGATTGGCTATTTGGGGCGTCGTGGCCCCTTATTCAGAAAATATAAGGACCTTACCCATGGAGGATTATGAATCCGCCCTGGTAAGGATTGGGGGATTATGACCCCCGCGAGAGGATTCGGGCCTCTCACCCCATAGACTAACATGCATATGATTGGCTATTTGGGGCATCGTGCCCCCTTAACCAGAAAAGATAAGGACGTTACCCATGGGGGATTATGAATCCGCCCTGGTAAGGATCGGGGGATTATGACCCCCGCGAGAGGATTCGGGCCTCTCACCTCATAGACCACATGCATATGATTGGCTATTTGGGGCATCGTGCTCCTTATTCAGAAAATATAAGGACCTTATCCATGGGGGATTATGAATCCGCCCTGGTAAGGATTAGGGGATTATGTCCCCCGCGAGAGGATTGGGGCCTCTCACCAGCATAAGGACCTTACCCATGAGGGATTATGAATCCCTGGGAAGGATTGTAGTCTGGGAGCAAGTGTAATCCCGAGGGAAGTTTCGGCTGCAAGCATGCAACCCATCTAAATGTGTTAAGAGGACGACCCTAAATAACATGAACAATTTTGGTGGCACTCCTGTAACTTACACCGAGCGGTTTTATGGGGGTTTTAAAAAATGACGTAAATCCCCAACATGAAAACGAGGCTCTGACATAGAAATGGCTATAACTTTCTACTATTTCATTACAATTGCACCAAAATTGCAGAGAGTATGTTTCTCGATGTATTAGATTATGTCAGACTATTTTGGCTAATTAACATGGTCACGTGACGAGGCTAGACATTCATTGTGAGACATTCAGTGTGATAACATTGAACTACTCTGGATTGAGCTGTCATTATCAAAATATCACATACTTTGTGCGGTATGTTATAGGCCGCCTAATAATGATAGCGCTTCGCTTGATTTTTTTTTTTTATTTTTTTTTTTTTTAAATTTATTTATTTATTTATACACATTTACATTACATTACATAGATATTTACATGACCCACTAATTATGATCAAAATGTATTACCTGTAGCCACTTACTTAAAGGTTTCCACCTTCTCTTGTACCTCGCCTCGTCGTGCTCACATTCTCTTTCGAGTAAAGCTTTTTCGCGCAACAGGGTAAGGAAGTTATCAAAAGAAAAGTGTGTGTTCTTAATAAACGCTGTATACATATGGTATTTTGCTATTATTAGTGCATAATTTAAGAGCTTCTTATTTGACATTGGCCCAACCTGGCCGTATAAGATGCAGCACACATCTAAAGTAATCTTTTGCAAAGTGTATTTTTGCCACCAGCTTACGAAGCATTCCCAAAAATTAACAGCTTTTACGCATCGAAACAAAAAATGCTCCAATGTGTGTTTTTCGTGGCAAAAGGGGCACTTATCACTTGTTTTGATTTTGGCTTTATATTTAACAAATAAAGAAGCCTTAGCCATGTTTTATACTATCATAAAACACGATGGGCATTTGAGAACATGAGAGAAATGTTAAAGCACAAGCCGAAGGCGCGTGCTTTCAACATTTCTAGAGTGTTCTCAAATGACCAGAGTGTTTTATGATAGTATAAAACATGGATTTAAGGCTTCTTTATCTGTTTTATAATATAGATTTACGCGCGCGATGAAAGGAAACCGCCAGTTGAAAACTATATAACACGGCTAACCATGTTATATACTCTGGTAAAACATGGCTTCTTAGCCAATCAGAGCGCGCGTACTATCGTATCTATATTTATAAAAAATGCTGTTTGTTGCTAGAATGTTGTGGACAATCTTGTATTGAAACATACTAATTTTTATCTCTTTTGTAACGGTAAAAGGCCGGCTGTAAATTTGTTTTAGATCGCATTCGGAAATACCACGAGCTTTGATTGTATGTTCAGCTGTTGGGGCATTAAATTGCTGTTCAACAAGTTCGTTTCGAACTTTTTTCGCCGCAACCTTTTGGAAATCTATAAACCATTCTGGGATACTATAATGTTCGCTTGATCTTTGCGTACCGTTTATATGAATCTTAATTGCATTTATTAAGCCAGCATACTGTAGAAAATTAGTTTTGATATCAAACTTTTCTTGGAAGGAGTAGAAATTAAGTGGTTGATTTTCTCCATCGAACAAGTCTCCAATGTGTGTGACACCCTTTACTAACCAGTCTTTATATAAAACGGAAGAACCTCCTATCTTAATTTTGGCATTATTCCATATTATTTCGCTTTGTATTGGTGGACTCGGGTGTCTTCTGTGCCATGCACGCTTTAGCTCTTGCCAGTAACTCAATGATAATTTATAGAACATAGGAAGGCGGGGCAATTCTAAGACTTTCATATCATCTGAAAAGAAATGTCCCCCCATAACGAGAAAGAGAATTTAGAGGGATTATTTTCCAGGCTGCTGGATGCTTATTCGTTAATCTCTTGAACCAGCAAATTTTTATCGCTCTCTCCATATCTTCAAAATTGAACATATTGAGACCACCTTTATTTTTGCAACCTCTCAGGGTAGATTTCTTTATTTTAGGAGGCTTGTTATTCCAAATAAAGGCGTAAGTACACTTGTCAGTTAACCAATTTGGAAAAGTCCTTTAGTAGGGTCAAAACTGATGCATTATAAATTAGCTTAGATAGCCCCAATGTTTTGACTATGTTAATGCGTCCATATAAAGTAAGATTTCTTTTCTCCCAAACGGTTAAGCATTTTTTAAGGTTACCTAGCTTGTCATAGAAATTTAACTTGTCACTAGTGTCCCTATCGTAGGTAAAGTATATCCCCAAGGCCAGGATAGGCTTTTGAGGCCCGCATTGAATGTCAAAAGGTTTGTTTAAAGATGTATGCGCGTTTCCCAACCACATCGCTTCTGTTTTTGACTTATTTATTCTTAGGCCAGAGACGCGGCTAAAAAGATCTAAGAGTTGAAACAAATGTTGCACTGAATCTGTGTCCTTTAAAAAACAAGTAGTATCATCCGCATATTGTGTCAATTTGACCTCCTCCCCAAAAATATTTATGCCTTTTATGTTTTTGTCAGCGTTTATTGCAAGTGCTAGTAATTCAATTCCAAGAACAAATAGAAGACCAGAAAGAGGACAGCCTTGCCTTACTCCACGACTTAAAGTAAAGAATTGTGTTGCATAGCCATTATTCAACACGCAGCTAAAAATGTCTGTGTAGAAAAGTTTATATAATTAACCCAACTGACTAGTTGGGGGCCAAAACCAAATTTTTGAAGCACGCGGAAAATATATGTCCATTCAATGGTATCAAATGCTTTTTTGAAATCCAAAAAAAGAGCAATGCCA